>OW026303.1:10032500-10646250 GCA_932273695.1 Apotomis betuletana
TTACATAGCCGCTCAGAAACATAATGCTGTAAAAGCCTAAGACTTTTATTAGCTTTGCTGCCGTTTTAGAATATAACAGCAAAGCCACAGAAGGGAGACGAAGCATATCTTTAAAATGATTATGGAAGATAGCGGCCATACATTTTGCATTAAGATAGATTAAATTGGAGTGGAAATTATGTACTATTAAATTGTAATTCTTTCTCGTCTAAGGGTACAACGATTAGATTCGGTGTTGCCAAAAGGATATGTTAGGCTATAGATAACTGAGGGTTTGTGTCTTAGTTATTTCGAGAATATAAGGCAGTAGTGGCAGTACCTAGACTAGTGTACTACAGGATATTGAGAGTGTAGGTACATCAGAGGATGTGACCTTAAAAGAATCTCTTAATTTTAACTTATCTCTGTTAAAATGTATTCCAATCCGTCATGTTACCTACTATTTTACTTACGTTATACCTAGGTAGGTATAACATATATTAAAAACTTTGGGTATAAAAAAGTAAAATGATTTAAGCTTCATTCAATGTTAAATATATTATATTATACCATATTATTTAAAAAAAATCTACAGTTACAATTTTACAAAAATCGACCTGATCCCAAACTAAGCAATGCTTGCACTTAAATGCTTACTTAGCACTTAAATTCTTACAGTTAAAATGCCTAATATTTTCATACGAGTCACGGACACAAAATTACATGCCACCGCAGACAAAACTCAAAGTACCACGAGGGTCCTAATTGACGTTTAACTGTCCGGGAAAGTGTTATTTCGGAATGCTTCACTCTAACACTACTACAAATAAATACACCAAGGTACTTCAATATAAAAGAATAAAAAACGAATGACCATTAGTTACGAGAATGTAAACTCTTGTTTATATATCATCTGATGTCATTCACATGATCACATCTATAAAATATTACTTATGATTACATGCAAACAACACGCGATACATGGCATAATAAATAATAACTTCCTATCAGATATAAAAAATAAAACAGGATCTCGAAAACATGATAAACGGAAAAAATACGCAATTTCGTGAAAATTACTCCAATTTAGAGAAATAGCTTTATTTTAGCACACAGTGTTCAAACATATTAAATGTGTTTTAGTCCCAAAACACAAAGGTAATTAAAACACCATTTACAGTCAAAACTCAATACTTTGACTAACGGTGTGTAACATTTCAATACGTGTAACGCATTCCTATAATTAGGATCATCGTAAGTAATGACATGTTTAAAAATACGATTTATCTAATTTATGTCAGTGTCATTTGCATGGGATGATCTCATGAATTTCCTAGTATCTAGCTGGTATTTCAATGCGTGACATGGTCTCTTGGCATAGGTTTCTTGGTCTGGCGAAGACATTTCGCGGTGTAAATTCAGTTTAAGTCTCGAATGTGGGTCATAATTTTCTCTTTATGAGCGCGGAGGTAATTTGTGGAGAGATTTCCTAGTTTCTTATTCTCGTTTTGTGCAACGCTGTCTGGTGAGATATAAGATTTAGAATTAGACCAGATAGATGTTTCAATCAACTAAGTTTCAGATGAGATTTTTTAACTAACGGCTACCATTATCAATAATGTTTTTAATGACTGTCAAATCTAATAATGGGGTTGAATTCGTCAAGTTCCAATGTATAAATAACAAAAGAGCCGTTGAAAAGCGTAATTTGTTTCTACTTGGGAAGAAAAAAGTTAACTAAAATATTTATACATCGATACTTTCATACCCACTATTCTCAAACCGATCAACACGAAAAGACAACATCGACCAGAAATTAACAAACGTAACATTTGACAGTAGCAGGGCACGATACGAGCGCGTAAAATCAGATGTCACAAACCGGCGTGCGAATTTCGTTTCTCAGGGGTTTGTTTTTGGGTGCACAGTCAGGGTTCACCAACCTTTTGACACTGAATTTCAGTTTCGGTGTTGCTGTCCTCGGTCGATTCGAGGAAGGTTACGCCGCGTTTCGCGCGGCGCGCGGCGTGCGCCAGGGCGCTTGCGTCGCGGGTTTCGCGCGGCCGGTCGCGCTCGCGGGCCTAGACTGAGCGGTTGGCTCCGCACACGTTTTCCCTCCCGCTTTTCCCCGGCGTGCGCACAGTCTGCCGTGCCACGGTAAAAGAACGTATCTTTGTATGGATTTCATAGTAAGATACGACTTTTTAATGAAGCACAGCGTAAGCCTGCATTGTTCTGCAAATAGCGCGTAGGGTTGCCGGGGCGCGGGAAAGTTGGGATTTTGTAGGGTTGTGGGTGACGTCATGCTTACTTGTTGATGATCTAACATCTTCTCTTATGATACCCACCTATTCGAGATCACAGAAATGTTTAAACGATTCAAATTATTTATTTAAAATTCAATGATGCATAAAAGATGAACATATAAGTCAGTTACCTATTCTATTTTGTTTATCTTTTACCGACCTCAAAAATAGGACGAGATTCTCAATTCGGTGGATATTTTAATCTTTGTTACTCGGAATTCCGTCATTTGTAAACCGATATAAAAAGCGTTTGGACTTTTTGTTCAAAATAAGAAAGGATTTTCAAGAAGTTCCTATATAAATTAGATGAGGAACTGATAACGAAATCCTTGAGGAATCCATGGAAGTCCTAAAATATTAAAGCTTCAAATAATATAACCATTTCAGTGTTATATATATTACAACAAACATCGCGTACAGTTTTTCTCGGAAATACGATTTATATTCGTTGAAATAAGTATTTTTAATAAAATATTTTTTTCGAGCAAACGGATCGCTGATAGAAAGTAATTACCGTCGCCAACACCTGCAACACCAGAGGAGTCACAAAGGTTTTCAGATGGTAGTACGCTCCTTTCTCGAAAATTCTTCATAAATAATGTGTGCTCATGTGTGTAAATCTATATTAACGTGACCACATAATGTGGCAACCCTATGGCTAGGGATGGGCCTCTATTCAAGCGAGATGAGCGCTTTCAGCACCGGACTGTTGCTCTTCACGGTCCTTATGACAACAAAAAAGCCGTTTAGCGCCAACCTTATGAAATCGCGTGTGATTACAACACAGAACTATAAAGACGCAAGTCTCTGGAAACTTAATAATCACATACGCTGTTTGAGAATAACAAGGTGAACAGTGGCTAAACTCTGCTTCAGTGATCTGAAAAGGCCCATGTGTCTGCAAAATTAACATAGGGTTACGCTCTTTTAGAATAACTAGGTGTAATATTAGGGAAACTAGTGCTAACTTTTCGTTAGCGATGACATTATGTGGGTGTAACCTCTGCTAAAGTGTGTTACGAGACTGACACTTGTTAGAGTTAGAGCAACTTTGTTTCCGTTTTTTTTATGTGTCCCCTAAATTAAAATGAATATTGTAAAAATTAAAATATCTGATATTATTTAATTAGTTTGCAATTTCAAACCAATAACCAAATGAATTAAAACGTTCTTGACGTTTCATTTTGTAATGTTGCCCGAAAACATTTTTTTATGCCATTTTCGATGTTAACGGTTAAGTTTTTTACACTTTTTCGCGCCCTTTAAATAAAACAATTGAAAAGGATTATATCGCGTATAGTCGTAACACACAGTTTTCAAATTTCTAGTTGCCGAACCGAAACACACAGTTTAAATTGTTTTATTTAAATGTGTGACAGTCGCGGAAACCGAAGAAAATATTAATTTACACACTTTTACAATTAACACCCTTAGTAGAAGTGTTGAGACGGTTCCATAAACAGCCCCGGAACAATAGTCTCCACGTTAACCTATTTTTAAGATGGCAGTAAATTTCCTCTGATTTATGAACACTCCGATATACCGTAACATTTAGTGAGCCGCAATAGAAATAGATGACATTATTCGGAGCCTAATTATTCGGAAGAGAACTACTATTCGTGATTATATTTAAGGAATGGCCGCTAATGACGACACCGATCTTAATTAATCTTAATTATGAGAACATTATCGCGGGTATGCTTGAGGCATCTCTGTTTATGTTTCGAAAATAACCTAAAATCAATAGGGATGGCGACTGATGTTCGATTCTACAGTACCTACTGTAGTTATATGAATCAAATTTGCTTAATACGTCATGAAACAAAGAAAAAAAATCAAAACCAAACACGCAAATTTTAAGTTTTTTTTTATCTAAAAGAGATATTGAAATTGTTTCTAGAATCCTCATAATTTAACAAAACAATAATTGTATGACAACCATGAACTTAAACGGAAATTTTCACGGTGAATGTGGCAAATTATTTATTGTCTCCATACAAGTATTGGGACCCATAATATATAATAATATTATGAACATATAATGACGTCACGATTAGGTGACCTTTTGTATAGAGCTTTTTAGTGCTCCATAGGAATGTCTAACTTTGACGGTCATTTCTGACTTAGGGCAGTCTAAGTATGTAGTTAGTCCTAGGTACATATAGACATTTGATCCCAAAAAATCTAAAATAAGATTTATAACCCTCTAATAACCGATGTTGATACGGTTTCGACACTAAAGAAATGAGCGTACATGTACAAGTAAATTAAACTCGAAAATAAATTTTCTAAATAATTTTCGTATCATAATGTACATAATTATGTGCACCGTATGCAACGTGGACACCTGTATGTTATAATTATAAGTAATCCCTAATCTCCCTAATTATCACCATAGAGTAACGATGACCTGAACTGCCGATACACGCTGTCGATACGGCTCAATAAGGGGAATAAGGGGGCTCTCATCTGTAGGGGTTTTGTCCGATCACTAATGATAAGAGTACGGACACGTAGGACGACATGTTACGAAATTATTGGTGTAAAATATTATGAAACTGCGTTGACGTCGTTTGTTGAGCCTGAAGTACCTATAACCGACAAGTTGCTTTTCGTCCTCGGCATGTTGCGGATTTTGAGTGGTTATTTTACTGGCTAAGAGTATTCTTTAGTAGTTGACGTTGGAAATACTTACATCGAATGTTACCAATGTTAAGAAAGAGAAAACTGAGCAACTAAATATTAAAGTGAATCTTTAAAAAAATATATGTTTCTGTTTTTGAATGTATATCCGTCGATATCGTGTATTTATTCCTAAATTGTCCATGCAATTCTACGGCTCATAGTACCTTAGTCCGTAATCTCCCAAATTATCACTAAAGCGTATGATGGCCCGACTGCCGATACGCATTGCTGATAGGACTCGATATGGGGGGTCTCATCTCCAGGGTTTTTGTACGAGGACGGAAGATAAGAGACTTACACGATTTTCGAAGCATGCCGTGCTTAACGTTAAACCTACCCAGTGGAATGGGAAATACAACCACAACCTCCACAAAAAATAAGAGTTTTGAAACTTATAAATCACTATTAGAAAGGGCAGTGGAAGTGTTTTTGGGATCATGGTCTGCCGTGCAGCTTATAGTGACCTATGTACTCGACACACGTATGATCTGTTAAGTTTCAAGCTAACTTACTAGTTACTATTGATTAAAAAAATCAAATGTTCAATTCAGGATAAAGGGCTAAAACCATGGTCTCCGTTTTCAATGACCAACCAATTTTTGTCTTATGCTGCAATTTTTGACCAATTTAACTATAACAGATTTACTTTCAGACGCATGCTCTATGAATATTCTATGTACTGAAAATTAGTTTTCTATGAGGAGGGGTTATGGTTTCAGGAAAAATCTTAACAGCGCGATGCAGACATTTGTATGGGTACGTGACGACACCCTTACAGCGCCATATGTTGGTAAAACTTTGTTTTCCGCTCTTCACGCCGAAACGACTAAATTGATTTTAACCAATTTTGGGACAGGGATAGCTAGACATCCAAATATAGCTATACCTAGGAATTTTTTACCCAATCATAGTAAAAACAAAAACGACAACGACAGCGTTGGATATGAAAATTGCGCAGGTTAAAAATGAAGTCAGCTCTAGTACTCTAAGCATAAAGTAAATCTTCCAAAGATTGAACAAATCTCCACGAAAGTTTAAAGCCTCTCAGCAGTAAAGTTTTAACGAGATGCGATCGAGTGCCAGATGCAGCCGGGACTGGATGGCGGCTCGCCGAACTGCCCGTGAGATACTTACAGATACTAAAAAAGTTAGAAATTGCTAGCTACCTAGTTAGTGAGTTTTGTCAAAACTAGAAAGAAATCTCTAAAGCGATAGACAAATGATAAGGCAGCCGTCACTTTCTGACTGTACGCGTATGTACACGAGATTAACGGATTTCATGTTATAATTAAACTGCTCTGCTCCAATTCTAATATCTTGGTTTAGCCCTATGGTTAACTGGTAGAGAATGCAATTGGCATTAAGTCCGCCATTTTAGTGATTTTTGTTTTGTGCAATAAAGTTGATATAAATGAATAATATGTGTCTATGGCATATCTTTTCAGTGAGAGCCCTTTGTTTCCCAGAAACTTATTTTGTCGAATGTTTCATTTCTGAATTTTTATTCCTCTGGAGCCATATATTTTCATAATTCTTTCAAATATCATCCTATTGATTAGTATAGGTTAAGTTAGGTTTATTTGTCGACGCGTTTGGCTCAGTTTGTAGACACCTGCCTACTGACACCTGGCGGTCCCGGGTTCGAATCCCGGCCGGGGCAAATATTTGTGTGATGAACCCGAATATTTGTGCTTGGGTCATGGTTGTTCTATGTATTTAAGTATATATTTATCTATATAAGTACGTATATCGTCGTCTGGTACCCATAACACAAGCCTTCTTGAGCTTAATTTGGGAATAGATCGATTTGTGTGAGGTTGTCCGATATTTATTTATTTATTATTTATTTATTTATTTTATAACAATATCAAATAGCTTACAGTTGTTCTACGAAATGATTTTTCAACGAATAATTATTGTAGGAGTCCATATAGACTCCTTGTCAGTTTAGATTTCATGCAGAATTACTGTTGATTTTTTAAAACAGAATAATCAACAACGAAACGAATCAGCAACAAAAAACGTAGTATAACCATATACCTAACTCTGATATACACTTACTGCCTTTTCTCCGAGTTTAGTTTCAGATAAATACGAGCTTTTTCCAAAGTAGTGACGAAATGTACTCTGACAAAAATTTGAACAACTGATTTCAAAAGGCTAAGGCTGTCTTTATATTTTATGAGATCTAATCTCAAGTGTAGGTAAGTTTCTACTGAAACAACACTTAATTTCGACGCGGACTGTACTTTTAACAAAATGTTTATTAAGATACAGCTACGCCGCTGTACCGGTCATTAAAGCAAAGTTGCGATAATTCTCCACCTCATTATAAAATAGTTAACAGAAAAGCTGCATCGTTCTCGAGTATAAAAGGCGAGGAATTTTAAACAGCAATTTCGCTTTTAAATGCAGTAGGTTAAATGCAAAAATCGTGTATCTAAACAAACGCTTGGTTCGAAAATAATTGTAAAGCATAACCAACGGCAAAGAAATGAATGCCATCTCATTTAGGATTGTCGCTAAATTTTAGTATTTTACCAAACTTAAGGAGGTTATGATTTATAATGGTAGCACGAAGGTCTTCAGAAGGCTAAGGATATTATAAAGCTCGTTTGTTGGTTCAAATATTTATCTACTGCCTAAATGTTCTGCCTATGTTCAAAGTGTATGATTAAAGATACTTAATTAAAAAAAAAACCCGTGTGCCAATTTCACAGACCGATTATTCAATAAAACCTACTTCAAACTTCAAATAAATTCCTGGATCTAGCACATAAGTTTAATTGCAAAGGGTACAATTTTCTATATTATGTCAATTCTTCATAGTATGTCGTCACGTCTCAGTTCTAAAAAACAGAATAGAACCATTCAGTCCTCCGGATATTATGATTTCCATTTAAATAAGATTTTTTATAATCACTTAATCAGTTTAAAGTTGTATGCCCGATGCCATAGATACACCAGTCGCAAATTTAACTTGATTGGGTAATTATGTGAAACTTGAATCGCAAACGTCGCCTTTTAATGACGGTCAAAGGCGATATACCTGGGTTATATCTGTGACATCGCTTATTTGGTGATTTCTCGAAGTACACTTGAATTAGCTCCCTCAGGAAACAACGTGAAAAATTAAATGCGTCGGATTGAGAATGTCCTCCTTCTTGATGTCTATTGAAAATAATCAGCTCGTGCAATAATAAAATAAGCAACCAACATAATATAATACCTACCGTTCTGTATTTCTCTCGGTTATTAAATCTGATTTTGGCCAGACCCTGTGACGGACTAAAACCACTATTCAATATTCAAGTCATCTATGTTTTGGCGCCAATAGCTGTTAACTAACTCATTTCAATCCAACACGCATATTGTGTAGACACCTACTCATTTAGTTCGGCTTTTGAGCGTGTGAGTGTTAAGAGTTAAATATAATTTTTCAAATATATTCCTAACTAATTTCAGAAAGTTTCCATCCAAAAGTCGGAATAATTAATACAATGCGTTGTCAATACATTAATCGGCATCCATACAATCTAATTCCCACCGGCTTTCCTAGGAATTAGTTTGATGCCGCGCCACTAGTATGAAACTCCAAAGTTTCATGGATACTAATTAAAAAAGACTACCCGGTTTTTCACTTTTCGGTCAACTCAATACCTTACTTAAGACCTTATCTTAGTTACAGTTTTGTTATCAGATCTGCAAGATGTGTAAGCCATAAAGGACAAGAAAAAAAATCATTGTATTGCATTATGCTCTATATCAGTGTGTTGAATTTATTATTCTCTACTCTATCATTACTAATAATATAATCATTACTAATAAATAGTAATAAAGTCGAACAAAAATATTTCTCAAAGTTCTCAACCATGACCATTGACCATGAAAAACAAATTCATTTGCCTTTGATTCACCGCCTACAATCACATCGATTTGTTTTGGGTCATAGATACTCAGACGACCGTCATTTGTTATGACAAAAAACATCCGTGATAGAAAACTTTCACACAATCTCAAACAAATCAGCTTTCTACTCGTACACAATAAAATAAACTAAATCTAAACACTTAGCTATCAATAACACAAGAACCGTAAAGTAGCAATTATTTGTTAAAATCTACTCACATAATTCCAATTGAATTGAACACTGTTATCAGAAATCCGTCCACTATTTAAACACCCGGCAACGGTCTATAAATCGAACAGCACTAGTTTAACACAAATGCCGCGAGTTGAACAACTTTGTACGTTTATGTAATAACATAAACAATATTTATAGAACTCCGTGGCACGTTCGCTTCCCCTATGGTGGGCGAGTAAGTGCAACGCTTGCAAGCATTGCTTAGCCACCATGTTTTCGTTAAGTGAAAGAGCGAGACGGAACAAAAAACAACATAAACTTTCGGCTAACTTCGGCGTCTTCCGTAGCGCCTGTTGAATTCTAGGGTTAGAATGTATGGATAAGCCAAAAATGTAAAATGAAAACTTCCTGGGCTAGCTACAACACTCAACTAGACATCTATATAATAATTAAATTGTAAAATTGTATTGAAAAAGGTAGTTCCATGGGAAAGGATCACAATTTCAGAAAGAAGTCATAAAAACGCGATTTAAAATACATTTTGTTTCGTATAAGCCATACAAAGTATCATACGAAGTATAGAGATTGTATATAATTATATAACTAAACTCAAAACAAGGTTTAATATTCTTTTATTAACAGAGGCTAAAGGCTATTCTTAAATTCATTTTGAGATTCATTTAGTAACTATCTTAAATCCTCGAAAAAATATTACAATCTTTGTTGTTAATACGTTATTTTCAAACTGTTATTTCCCTGCATAATAGGTATAATAAAATTAAATTGAATTGTACGAGTAGGTACGTAAATTATGTAAAGAACTAAATTTGGGCTCTTACTTACGTTTATGATATTTGGAATTTATTACCTATATTACGTTGTCCTATATAAGGTTGTCTGGAAGAGATCGCCCTTTAGCGATAAGACCGCCTGTTGTTTACCTCTAATTGTAATTTCTTGCATTGTATTTCTCCTGTATATTTTATGAGGTGTGCAATAAAGAGTACTTGTATTGTATTGTACGTTACGAATATGACTTACTTTTATTATTATTTTAAATATGAGGCACTCTTGATGGCTAATAAATAAACCGATTTTCTTATTGACCCCATTATTAGGCCGGACAGATTTTAACCAATACTAAGCATCGTTAGCATCAATTAATAGTTGATTATGGAGAAGGAAAAAAAGGATAATTTCTACCCGATTATGGTAAAGAAAAAGGGAGGGTTAAGCGGATGCATTGAATTCCTACATAAATAAAAGGAATAAAATAGGCATATCCATAATATTCTGCCGTGTCCAAGCGAATGAATGGCCGTAGCGTAGGAAACAGATGGGGGCGTTGTGTGTGTGGGGTTCGATTCGATGTCGCATGCTTTTGTCGTATCTCACACTTTCATAATAGGGGCCACCATCAATTCGTCGACACTATTTATGATGATGACGGTTTTAGTTTCGTGCGTATAAGCGATAGAAACACGATATCGCTTATTTAGCTTATCTATTTTAAGTAAATGGTCTAAGTAAGAATGCTTATTTTGGTTTGACTTGATTATGTTGATATCCAGGCGTGATGAGCGGATAATGTCATTTTTACCAGCAGATGACGCTTGAGTGGATACAAATACACCCATTGTCTAAAATATCTTAAGAATTATATAAAATAGTTAACTTGAAAGTGATTTGTAACGTTGGGGGTGGCATCATCATTTCTGGTGAAACTCCTTTGTCATTAATAAAGATTTTTTTAAATGTTCATAAAAAAGTATCGTCGTCTAGTACCCATCATAGTACAAGCTTTACTCTGGGACCAGGTGGATTTGTGTAAGATTGTCCCTTAAATTTATTTTATATTTTTAAATAAGTGCATTTAGATCTGAGGAATGTCATTAGTCAAATTATACATCTCTTCTTCGCTTCAGTGGACCCCAACCCTATCTGTTCTTAACTGACATTGTTAAGGGTCTTCCCATGGTGCGTACTCCAGAGCGCAAACTTTTATTCCTCAGACACTTATAAAATTACTAACTCTGAAATGATACCTTTAAGTTTTTATATTATCGCAGGGCCTTATCTAGATCTTTATTCGCTCCAAGTACTCCCATTCTCAGAAAGCATTACGTCGGCTCCAAACAAACGGATCGGCGCGCGCGCACGATCCATGTTTACGTGACCAACATCTGTCATAACACTATAACACTCAAAACAGTAGCTGGCAACACGAGTTACCGGTGGTATTGTTTTTATTGTGGCTGCTACGATAGGGTATTGCTTTTGTAAAAAAAAAAACAGGTCTTTCTCAAATTTCAATCAAATTTGGTGAGTTTGTAAAGTTGGTTATTATTCCGACCATGGTAAACCCAATTTCACGCTATTTTCGTCCTACAATTTTTTCCATTGAGTTACACAAAAGTACACAAATTGGCCCATGGGCTAATTTTTATTTTATTGTCCAATTTTGTTATTTCATTTCGAGCTCCTCATTTTGTACTGTTTTAGTACAAAATACTAAGTTTAATTACGAAATTTCCGTATATTTTGTGTAACTCAATGGAAAAAATTAAAAGGTCGATAGTTCAAGTCTTGCTAAGGTATCATAGAGCAATCAATTCTCGTTCGAAAAAAAATTAAAAAGATGGTCAAAGAGTTTGTTTATCCTGGTGTACATTTCCAAATTAACGGTTAAGTAAATTGATGCTACATTTATATATAATATTTGATTCAACCTGGTACTAAGATCAAATCACAAAGAAATATTGAAATTCGTATCTAGCGGGCCTGACCTAACCTCGGCCTGATCGGAACAGGTGAAACTAAAAAAAAATGGGCAAGTGCGAGTCCGACTCGCGCAGGAAGGGTTCCGTACCATAATCTTTAACAAGTTTGTTGTATTGGAGGCCCCCTTAAATATTTATTTTATTTTATGTAAATAGTATTTGTTGTTATAGCGGCAATAGAAATACATCATCTCTGTGAAAATTTCAACTGTCTAGCTATCACCGTTCTTGATATACAATGACAGACGGACGGACGGACGGACGGACAGCGAAGTCTCAGTAACAGGGTCCCGTTTTTACCCTTTGGGTACGGAACCCTAATATTATAAGCGTGTAGGTAATAATACATTACATACGGTGAATTCGTGAATATCCTAGATCGCTGGTGTTTGTGGCCCGAACCGAAAGTGAGGGCCATAAATATGCGATCTAGGGCTTTACGAATTCCAGGCCGTGGTTTGTCTAAAGTTTTACGTCTTGCCTTGGCCAGGTAGTGCGATTTCCTCTCCGTTGCGGGCAGAAAATCCCACTTACGGCCTAGGGTGATGTAAAAAATAATTTAAATCATAAAGGGGCTTCTAAACGGGCCATGTTTCGCAGCAATTTGTGGCCGGCCATGATTTGCATCTTGCTCTAGCGTAGGATGTCAAAGACGGCCATAGTTGCCGGCTTAAGCCCCTTTATGTTCTATTCTACTACCACGGTCTTCAAAATGTATTGCTCATATTTTCAACAGACTTCCAAAACGAGGAGGTTTTCTATTCGCTTGTTTTTTATCCCAAAACTGCGTCACTTTAACAGATTTGGAAAATTATTTGTTGTTGGAGAAAAGGCATTTTCAAGTCTCCATAAGATTTTGGTGAAGATCTGATGACGAGATCCATGAGGAATCGAAAGAACTCCTCAATTATTATAGGTACCTACATTTATGGTGATTTTGGTGTTTTTTATAGTAACTCGTTCAGTTGTCATGAGAAATATGATTTCTGCTCGTTGAAGCCCGTATTATTTAAGTTAAATTGATATTGAATGAATGAATGAAATGATTGAAAACATTTATTTAAGGCAACTGTGGCCCATACCTGTGGTACACATACCTTAAAACTAACATACATATTAACATAACGTTCGACCAAAATGAGAAGAACATCAACTGAACATGGACAACGCCAAAACAAGTGAGCTTTCAATAAAATAAACGTGTTCACGTACTAACACATATCTACACCTACACTAAAAAATATGCCAAGAAACGTAAAGCCGTCATTTGCATGAGATAATGACGCTCTTATTTCATAATTATTCAACACGTTTCTGCATTGCTAATACCCTCTTTGTAGGAGTCGGTTCGCGACCAAGACTAAGTGTAATGTGCCTTTAAATCAACCTAACCCAGAGACATCCAGCGAAAAAATACAGAGACGCTGAAGAACTTTGCTTAAAAAACCTTAGAAAACTTTGCTCAAAAACCTTAGAAAATGGTTTGGGTCGGGCACAAATCACTGATCAGAGCAGCCGTTGATAAATTAAACATAGCAAAGATGATCGTTAACCTCCGATAGCAGATCACACCACTAAAGATGAAGAAATCTCCGCAAATGATAAATAAGTCTACATTTTATAGCAGTCCTATAGCTCAGCAGTGAGAGCACTGCTCCAGTAACGTAGAGGTCGTGTCTTGGATTTCCACTTGGACATCAGTGGATTGCATAAAGTTTCGGCTTTTTATTTATCATTTGTATCTTAAACAAATAACATGTATCACCAAAATAAATAGGATCAATATTGAAATCTCCACACTGCTGAACGTATGAAGACTTTTTGCGAACAGTCGCATGTTTGTGAGTTTCAAGTAGGTATAGAAAATATAATATTTGCAATTAGCCCATCACACATATGTTAAAATTTTAACGCTCCTTTGTAGAATAAATGTAAACAATTTGCTTCATAGTGAATTTTTGGAACAAATAACATATTTAAGAGCCATAATAATTGAAAAAGATGAGACTTTTCGTATAACCAGCGATATCTTTGAACAAACGTACGTAAGAACTTTATTTTTTGTAGTAAGGTTGACTTTCATGTACGCATACTGATCTCTTTGGATAAAAAGGCGTAAAAGACATGATATTTGTACTAAGAGCCAAAGTTTCTTGTAAGCAGGTCATAGTGAACCGGAAACGGCAAGTTCAGTGGCCGGTCGATGCATTGTGATATAAACGTTGTAATATTAATCGCTTCCTTCGTTTTGTTAAGAAAATGTACTTGACTCGGTGCCTCGGTGCATATGGACATCAGATGTTGATATGGGGGCCATGATTCAAGTAGGTTATGGTCCGAAGCATCTTAATTTAATTATGTAAGGAATGTATGCGTTGCGTTTCAAATTAGACTTACTTAATAATTTTACGGTTTGCACTATACCATATTGTCAAAAAATTATTGTTTTATTTAATGCACACAAACTTCCTATCCATTTATTATCATTTCAACCCGTAAATATCCACTGGCTGAGGATGAATTCGACGTTTCTAGATAATAACATCTCTCCGTGATTTTGACACTATATTAGGTTTGGATAGTTTAGCAATATGCTCTATTCAAAGTATCCGTTATGAGTATGACAACTTGGACGTAGTTGCAGAAAGGATCCAACCCGTGACTGAATTTAAAAATTGGAAGCTTATTCTCTAAAACAAAAATCTTAGAATAAATACGCCTAAAACGAGAGTCTTCACTCAACAGATCTGCAAAGGATGAAGCGCTTTTGGTTTTATGCGTGTTTACGAGTCTACGAACCAATCATAGAGTGCGTGTTGTTTGTGAGCTTGAAGTCGTGATAGATGCACACGGACGAGACTTAACCCGTGGCTAGCCAAAACTGGCTTCGCTTTCAAGCGCTAACTAGGTTTCTAGTCTAGGCATATTTATTTTATGTAGGACAAAAACTTTAAATGTAAATGATATTTTTCTGTAGGTTGGATCCTTAGAGGAATGATCATTTCTGTGAAACTACATCCACTTGTTTCGCATCCTGACACCTTAACATATTTTAATTACATGTTAGACTAGTTCTTCCGACTCTATAATTTTGACAGACAGACTATATTTTTACTATTCAAATAAAATAAAGTTTATTATTGAATGTTCGACTCTAACGAATATCATCCACTCAGTTGGTAATGTTATAAAACCAAACACTCTAAGCAATAAAATCAAAATAGCAACTTCAATTTCAATCGCCCGTCAAAGGGCTATCATTATGCAACGCATTTCAGCTCATTACTTTCTGAAAACCGTATTTTGATGGTTTACTAGTTAGAAAAACGATCGTGAAGCCAAAGTATAAAGATCATAATTCAAAAACACTGATAACTATTTTAGGTACGATATTATTGAAGTAATCAGTCGATTCGGGTACGCCCACACCGGATATTACAGGAAGTGCACTGTTCCGATGACGTAACTGCCGGGAATACAGGATGGGTTTTAACCTCGTCATGACCGTCAAAAATCATTTGTCCTTTATTGGAATTGCCAAATTATAATATCAATTCAGCAGCAAATGCTTAAAAATCACCTGTATCAAGCTAAAGTTCGTCCACGCTAAGTTAATTTGCATAAAAATATCAGGGTACCCCATCTGTCTTTGTTTTTATTTATACATTTTTGACAGTAATGGTGGTGGTACCATACCGCGTCCTGCCACGATGCGATGTCTTGTAATTATGTTTTGGTCCTAGCGGACACTTGATGCCACAACTCCCACTCAACACCGACAGCGGCAGCGGCAGGGGTGCGCGGTGCGCATTCATATGAAACGTCGCGATCTAGAATTCGATGAAATGAAACTTTCGACAAAAAAAATCGGCGAAAAGTCAGAACGCTTATAAAATCTGTTGAAAAGAAGTAAACACACTCCTTGCTAGACATTAGGTAGTTAACACATGTCACGTATGAAAAAGAACTCTGTGTCATCTGTCGTTAAATGTAACAATGTATCTAACAATTAAACAACTCTTTTCCTCTCCTCCCACCCTAAATCAGACTGACCCAGTTCAGTCTATTCACGACGCAGTCCATGCCAAAAGCCAGGTTTTACTTTAAAAAAAAACGCCCATTAACGTTAAGTCCATTCCTTTGGCACAAGTTGCACTCAAATTTCAGCAGAGCAACCTAATCGATAAGCAATTATTTACGAAACAATCTCCCAAGTTTACATATTAAACTCTATGTAGGTTCCATATGACTGCAAATGCAAAATGCATTGACAGTAGAGATAAGAGGTTTGGAAAGATTAGTTGTAATGGATTTGGGAAGGGTTACCACTTGCCAGTCAGTGTTGGGTTCAGTTATTCAGCGTTTTTTTTTGATGCTTTGATATTCGACTATCTTTTTCAAGCATTTTGCATCATTATGTAATAAATCCTGTTCACTAATATGTATTTAGTAATTCACTCTGTATGTAAATGTTTTTGTTTACGAAAGTGACGCCTAATATAAGTTTACTTTATAAAGCCCCGTTTATTACAACATATTTATTAATCCGTAAATGAGATGCTTAAATAAAAATAATATTATTTATTTACATCAGTCACCCGTTTGACGATACGAGTCTACGTTCCACAATATGGGTCTATACTGACCCCTATATTCGTCGAACGAATGTTTCAATTCACCGAAAAAAATATCGTGAAAGCATTTTCTTTGCAACAGTAAATATTTAGGTAATATTGCTATTAAAACAAATCTAACGTAACCTACAATGATATGTTCAAGAATTATGATATTTTTTGACTTCAGAAGAATAAAATTTCTGTGAATGAAACATTTGACGAAATAAGTTTCTAGAAAACAAAGGGCTAAGAGTAACAGTGTGGTAACAGGTTGGTCCTAATTTTGATAACTATACTTGTAATATAATGTAACAATGCTAATGAATTATTCAAGCATAGAGATTATAATTAACCGAGGGGTTACTTAAACCATACTTAAACTTTAATAATTAAAATGTTTGCGCATGCCCGGACTTGTAAACGCACTATTTCAAAACATCTTAAGTGTGATTCACAATTAGTTGACTTAGGTCTTTTTAATATTGGTTGTGGTAACCGCACTAGTCCAAAAAGTCTTAAGCACACTGAAAGATTACGAGACTTAGGTCTTTTTGTGTCGGCCGCAGTGTATAGAGTACAAGGGCGCGGCAGACGTCCCTCCGGGGTGAATGACCGCGCCAAAACAAAGAACACCTGTTAGCCACTACCACGATCGATAACGCATAGACGCTATACTTGCACCCATTGTATTGTACAAACGTGCAATTAAAACTAATGATACGAGAGCAAGAGGGTGTCCAAACTATGAGAGAAGAAGAAGAGAGAAAAGAAGCTTCAGTTTACTCTTCCTCGGAAACTACGCTATTTCAACTGGCTCGGGCGCCGCGCCGATACAAAAGGCGGAACCTGCCCGTCTTGCGACATAGCGCTACCCATCACTCTCTCACATTACTGCATAGAAAGAGATGGGTAATTATCTCGCGCGAGAAATAATCGCGTATGACAGTTGTGCTAGAGGTGCTGCAGCCTGAAGGGCTAGTATGTCTTGGCGCGACTTTCTTATCGCGTCATCAGCCCGTTTAGCACAACTATGCTTCGCGACTTGTCGCGCGACATAGCGTCAATCGGCACTCTCTCACGGTACTTTATAGAAAGAGACAGGTAATCTAATATGTCTCATGCGAGAAAGAGTCGCGTATCGTAGTTGTGCTAGAGGTACTGGCTCGCACGATATTGATTTTAAAGTGACAGATGGTATATCTCGCGCGACAAAGTCGCGAGTCACAGCTTTGCTAGACGGGTTGTATAAGTAAGTGCGCCTTGAGCTGATAAAATTTGGGAACTTCTTCATTAGAATTAGAACCTGACGGCGATTAGGGTTGTTTATTAATTTACAATAACAAAACCAAGGCACTGTGAACTACAAAAATACATATAAACAAAATACAATAAAATACATTTATATAATTACATATATAAGACTTAAAAATACTTAGGCGACATAACGGCGTGGCTCCGTTGCGTCGTCTGATCTGGTGTAGAATTCGGCAGATTGCCCCGGAACTGCCGAAACACGACACCCTTCGGTTATACGTCATTTCTCCAAAGACCATGGACTGGCCAAGATTACCATAGATGGATTGACGACTTGGTTAAGGTAACTGGAATCCATATAGATGCTAAATTATTATCTTTGAACTGCTATGAGTTGAAAATATATGTTTGTTTCGACGACGATGACGATGGTAATGTTTGATTTCCTCTCATATATATGCACGAACGGTGCAGGATTCACATGCTAAAAAAAAATGTCTATACGATTCTTCCATGCGACACTTTCTCGTGCGACAAGTTTGTACAATATGTCTATCCTCAAATCATCATCATCATCATATCAGCCTATAGACGTCCACTGCTGGACATAGGCCTCCCCCAAAGTTCTCCACAACGATCGATCTTGCGCCACCCTCATCCAATTTCTACCCGCGATCTTAACCAGGTCGTCGGTCCACCTTGTTGGAGGCCTTCCAACGCTGCGTCTTCCGGTCCGCGGTCGCCGCTCAAGAACCTATCCTATCCTCAAATACAAATATACAAATACAAATATTTGTATATTTTATAGTAGAGTTACCAGTGTGATAGAATTGTCACAAGATAAGTGAAGTCAGCCTGTTATGCTGAACCGGATGTTTGATTTCCTCTCATATATCTTCGATTGGTTACGAGGCTATTCTTTTTGTCCATGTGGGTGCAATGCCTAAACAGATGTTCGATTCCACGCCGCCCACGTAATCTATGCAACTTTGTTTGTAAATGGTATTTTCTCAATGAAATGTCGTCAACGTGCTTTGTAACGTTTCGGGCGGAACAACTCGAGAGAACTATGTATAAAGGAATTTCATACAAAATTGAAAGCCTAGGATGGGAAGTTCTTTTTTAGGGTTCCGTACCCAAAGGGTAAAAACGGGACGCTATTACTAAGACTTCGCTGTCCGTCCGTCCATCCGTCCGTCCGTCCGTCTGTCACCAGGCTGTATCTCAAGAACGGTGATAGCTAGACAGTTGACATTTTCACAGATGATATATTTCTATTGCCGCTATAACAGCAAATACTAAAAATAAAATAAAATAAATATTTAAGCGGGGCTCCCATACAACAAACGGGATTGGTTGCGTTAACTTTGCACCTCATTTGTATCGAGCCCTATACATACCAGGTGCAAACTTAACTTAACCACTTAAGGATGGAAAGTGTTTGTACGGAACCCTCGGTGCGCGAGTCCGACTCGCACTTGACCGGTTTTTTTAAACATGACGTATGTGTTCACGAACAGGCTAAACGGCTGTTTTTTTGAGTGGTGTAGTTTTTATTTCATTTTTGCCGGCTTCGTATCACTATACGTCTATACCTACTCACCCGGCAAGCCCTTCTTTCCCGGCGTCTGCAGTAATGAACTATTACTGAACTTTATATATATATTACTGTGGGGCAGTGCGTCAGATATTAATATAATTTTTGTTCTCCAGAAACGGGCTATTCGTGCGATATATAAAATGCACCATAGAGACTCGCTTAGAGATAAGTTTAAGGACATTAATATAATGACAGTGCATTGTCAATACATTTATGAGAATCTTATGTATGTACATAAGAACATTGCCAATTTTAAGAAGAACTGTGATATACATAATATTAATACTAGAAATAAGCATAAGCTCGCAGTGCCTGCCACTAGGCTCCATAAAATAAGAAAATCATTCATGGGTAACTGTGCAAGATTTTATAATAAACTTCCTAGAAGCGTAACTGACTTGTCTGTTGGTAAATTCAAGAACTATGTAAAACGTAAACTTATTTCTAAAGCTTATTATAGCACTCAAGACTACATGAATGATAACGTGTCGTGGGATTAGTGAAAATCACGCAATGTTATGTGTAATTATTGTAACGAGTACCTATCAGGGTACTGATATTTTAATTTTAACTATTTTTATTATAATTTTTGACATTTAGAATTTTATTCTAGAAATATTCTAGCCTCTAGTTTTTTATTTCTATAATTTTTTTATGTGTTGACGATCCTTTTTAGGATTTTTCTTTTATTTCTATAATGTTGTTTTTTATGTTTTTTTATTTTATTTTATTTTTAGTATAAGTTTATCAATAAATTGCTCTGCTCTCTGTAACTGACGATTCGAAAGTGCTTGTAGCTAGGCCTACTTGAATAAACAATATTTTGACTTTGACTTTAACTGCCATGGACGGATTGTCAATGGAAACCCCATTCCAGACACGGCTGAGCTCATTCATGAATGAATGATATGAGTTCATGTCATTGTATTGAGTGTCAAGCTCGCGATCAAGCTACCTACATGCCTACTTACTGCATATTGATGTCATGAGAATTATGCGTCTGGATTTTCATAGCGTACTGATACACTCCACGAGTATTTAGGAAATGGTTAAAAGTCGATAACACTTTGTTTTATTTCCTTTTATTTAAAGTATTTTGTTTTACTGTGCTTATCCAGAAGCCATAAGTGTATTGCTTTGTGATCATTCTTACACCAACTCTCGCTTTTACGCGGTTATACAAATTCAAACATTTATAGTCAATTAAAAAAAACCGAGCACCCGAAGCGATAACCGAGTAAAAATATAATTTTCTAAGTATGTGTTTGTAATTTTAATCTGTAATGCAAGTTGACGACACTCATTGTGCGTAGAATTATAAAGGTTTGATTACACTGGACTCACTGGAAAATAAAACCCATTGCCCAAGAATAGGCATTGCCCATTCTTGAGCATTTCTCAAAAAGTTTGTTTGTAAATAATTAAGACGTCAATTAAAATTCAATATAATTTTCCTATTTTGTTACCGATTTTCTATGTGATTTTCAAAACATTGATTTCAGTTTATAATTATAAAAGTATAAGCATACCTTAATTATCAAACACAGTCATATCATTGATATAAAATTACTAAAATAATTGGTAACAAAATAGGAAAATTATATTGAAATTTAATTGACGTTTTAATTTTGTACAAACTTACGAGAAATGCTCTCTTAATGTTCACCCTTCCCCTACACTGCTCTAAAAATTACTGTAGAAACTTTAAAGGAAAAATATCATGGCTGTATACATTAATTATAATTTTACTGCCGAACTAAGTTGAGTACTATGCAAATACTTTGTAAAAGCATAATTGTTTTATGTCAAATACTGCCTGGGAATAAAAAGTTTTATTGCGTCGCGGCGATCTTGTTCATTTATTTTGCTCTGAACTTGTGCTATTGTACCAAGTTTTATTATTTTATGTTTCTCTTTGTTAAAGATTTTAGTGAACAATATTGATTTACTTCCAAAAAAATACAATTTGTGTGGAAAGCTCAGTTAAATTATATTAATGATAGGATTATTTTATTTCTAAACTTGATCAACCTATAGGTACATAAATACTCCCAAGACAAAAAAACAACGTTTTATGAAATACCTACCAACGTTTTAAAAAAGCGTTGCATGTGTTGGAAACAATAATAAATTAATCAACGTCACCACATGACGACAGGGATTGTTGTTGAATAAAAAACGTAATTATTTCTCTCGTGAACGCAAGTGTAAGTCAGATTAATTAGATGACTTCCTGAGATAGTCACGAGCGATGGCGGCTTGCGCGTAGGGTGACGATGGGTCTTAGTTAATTCCGGACACAATTTTGAATACAATAAAAATTAAGGACTCAGTTAATACTGGTGGCACCTAGTGGCCCTGTGACCTGTAGGTAGTCGTCGCGAACATTTGTTTGATATAAGTATGTAATTTTTTACATTATTCAAATCTGTTTCAAACTCTGTCGTTTGAAAAAACTGAATCAATAAAAATAAACTATATAATTATTTCCAACACGAAAATCGGTTGAAAACTGTGACCTTTAGGTAGACAACTGGACATCCAAACACCGGAAACGCCAAATATTTTTTTACGGTTACGGACTCAATTTATAATATTTATGGGACTCTGCTTAAAAGTACATAACCAAAAGCTAAACTCAGTAAACAGGCGTTCGATTCTTTAAACTCATTTGTTTTTAACCAAATCTTCCTGAAAGCATTTTTTTTATATCCGCAGTGCAAATTTTGTTATGGGAGTCTGCTTAAAAGTATATAACCAAAAGCGAAACTCAGTAAACAGGCGTTCGATTATTTAAACTCATTTGTTTTTAACCAAATCTTCCTGAAAGCATTTTTTTTATATCCGCAGTGCAAATTTCGTTATGGGAGTGTGCTTAAAAGTATATAACCAAAAGCTAAACTCAGTAAACAGGCGTTCGATTCTTTAAACTCATTTGTTTTTAACCAAATCTTCCTATGGCAGCATTTTTTTTATATCCGCAGTGCAAATTTCGTCTAGTTAACATTTTTGCACTTATAAGCGTTTAGGCAACTTATTGGGTTACGACACAAGTACTCTCGCAGAATCCTTACAACTGAACTGTAGCTGGCCTTGGTTGTAATGATTAATTAGTTTAGATAATTATATAAGAAAAACATTGCAAGACGTAGAGTTTTACGTAACGGCGCCGCCGAATTGCGTTTTGAACCATTTATATTGTAATAATGAACATTCTTGAAACATGTAACAATTCATTGTTTCTTATTGTGGAAGCGTCAAAATATTTAATCTTTGATACAAAGATAAAAAATTAAATGTTTTTCATAATTGTATTATTGTTAAGCTAGATTTACTAGGCTAATAATATCTAATTGTATCCCTATTCCAACATAATGTTGGAAGTTGTTTTGTAATTTACTGCCAACTCTACCACACAACAAAATAATTTTATCATTTCGGTATAATTATTAACAAAAATGTAGTACCATTATTCAATGAACGTTTTCTAAACCTAGAGATATTATCATTGTTTGTTTATTTCTTGCTAGCAATTTTATATGTTTAAGGAATACGTCTAAAAGTTTATGAATTTACTAGCAGCGACCCGCGGTTTATCAGATAAAAGTAGCCTATGTGTTAATCCAGGGTGTCAGCTACCTCCATACCGAATTGTATCAAGATTGGTGCAGCCGTTTGAGCGTGAAAAAGTAACAAACATACAAACATGCTCACAAACTTTCGTTTTTAGGGTTCCGTACCCAAAGGGTAAAAACGGGACTCTATTACTGAGACTTCGCTGTCCGTCCGTCCGACCGTCCGTCTATCCGTCCGTTTGTCCGTCCGTCCGTCTGTCACCAGGCTGTATCTCAAGAACGGTGATAGCTAGACAGTTGAAATTTTCACAGATGATGTATTTCTATTGCCGCTATAACAACAAATACTAAAAATTTAATAAAATAAATATTTAAGGGAGGGCTCCCATACAACAAACTTGTTATAGATTATGGTACGGAACCCTTCATGCGCGAGTCGGACTCGCACTTGCCCAATTTTTTTATACTGTTAGTGTGATAGTTTGTAGCAGTACTGTACGGTAGGATAGAAATCTATTCATACACAAACACTAGTGGAACAAATTATTCATAAAAATTCCATTGACCGGAAATCAAATAAATTTTATACTCTAATATAAATTCATGCATTCCATAATAGTTCTGTATAAAATGTCCTCATTTTTCATATCCTTAAACAAATACGTACATATACATTTTTAACAATTGGATATATTTTTTTAATTATTTTAAGTTTTTATTTTATACTGACACACGTCGAGGAGACCGAGGGGTTTTGAAACAGACGTGAGCTGAAATAACGTCAATATCTCGGTATCTTAATCCGTTCGCAAGCCAGTAAACGCTATTTAGACGCGCCCGCGAGCCCCTCAGTGTGCCTCCTTGCTTCGCTAGCGAATGTAGAGCCAAGAAATTGTATGTTTCAATGTTTCAACTCACCTCTGTTCCAAATACCCTCTCCCTTACTTAGTACGGTCAAAACAAGCTCCCTACGCAACGCAAGCCGCATTTATAGGCTAAACACCGATACGCACCATAGTTTTTGACGCGGTTGGCGCAGCGGTTAAGCAACTGCTTACTGAGCCGACGGTCCTGGGTTCGAATCCCGGCAAGGGCAAATATTTGTGTGATGAACTCGAATATTTGTGCCTGGGTCATGGATGTTATTTGTATTTAAGTATGTATTTATCTATATGTTTATCGCCGTGTAGTGTCCATAACATAGAGCTTACTGTATCCATAACACAAGCATACTAGAGCATACGGACTAGATTGTTTTGTGTGAGGTTGCCCGATATTTATTATTATTTATTTATTATTATAGTGCTGGATTTCGCCATCCATTTTTGTAGCCACTCCTAGAGGCATGCATGTGTCGGTCAGTCGTGTTGCCAGGCCCCAAAACCAATTGCATCGAATTTAAAACATCCAAAAAAGTACAATTCTCAAACGGCTTTTGTCGAGATCAAAGGAAATAAAATTCTGTGAATGCAAAATTCACCGTCCAACCGCCGATTACTTCACTTGCACGGCACAACAACATCGCAACTATTATGCTTATTATGTCATCCGAGCCTTGAAATTAGCTCATAATGGCATTGGTCGTCGCATGGTCATAAACATGTCTTCACAGTCTCTATTATTACACTACATTAAATCCTGTTGATATAGAATTGCGTCCTATCTCTACATTAATCTATACCTCTCTACTGTCATAAAACTGTAAAATTTGATTAAAAACCGAATCTTTGAGCGAGACATCTCCGTTTAGCGTCTTAGCCAAAAATTCTTTCATATGTCCGGATGTTTGAATGTTCGGTTATCCAGTTGTCCAGATCTCCGGCTGTTCTCGCCTACTGATTGCATTTGTCAACCGATTCTCATGAAATTTTGTAAAACGTTCGATAACTACAAACATAGTTTTTTTAGACGATTCAATATTTCGTTTTTTTTTTAATTAATTAATTCAGGTTTGAATCGTAAAAAAATACAAATTACAGTCATTTCGAAACAAACTCGAAAGGTCACAGCTCTTAGAGCCACAGTGTTTTAATTACTTTTTTTTTACTATGCATGGTAATCTATCACAATACAATGTAATGATCAAAAATTCTATACAGCTTTATCCCGGATTTTATCCAATTTTTGGTTTAGTTTTTGGTAGTTGGACGTCAAATGCTAGCCCAGGATACTTTTTACTCGACTAGGTACGGCAAAAAAAGAAAGCTGCGACGAAATAGCTGGCGCCTGCTAGTAATTCACATTCACATCTTATTATAAAATTCTGGGTTTCTATTGAAAATCATTTTTCTATTGAGAGGGGTCATGATTTCAGGAAAAATCTTAATAGCGTGATCCAGGATCGTCATTTGTTTTGTATGGTTGCGCGGCGCCGTGCCCACCTGGCGCCATCTGTTATGATAATTTCCTTTGTCCTCGCATCACTCCGAAACGGCTGGACATAATTTAGCCAATTTTGATACAGGGATAGTTGGACATCCAAAGATGATTAAAGGATATTTTTTATCCGTCTATGGCAAAGAAAATAATACGCGGATGAATTTGCGGGCACCTAGTCCCATTATGCGGCCGCGGCTGTCGCTCTCGTATCGGGCTTTCCAGCCATCTTCGAAAGTGCCGCAGTTTATTAGACGCTGCTTAACTCATCTGTTATAGATGTAAAAGGCTAATGATGATGATGATGAGTCCCACTGTACCTAAATAAACGAAAACGATGGTTGAATAGATACTAAAGTTATGCGACTAGTCTGAGTCGTAATACGATAAGCATAACCTTGGAGTTCTAATTTGGTAGATTATGCCAATATCGATTGATCAAGGCATTGACTGTCTGTCTATAATTATACATTCCTTAAGATATTAACTGCTGTTTGGCATGTTAGAGTATATTAAAACAAGAATCAAGATGTTATTCTTAAGTGCCTAGTGTGTCTACCTACTCCAAGAATTAATATTAATAAATAAAAAATTAAAATAAAATAAATATCAGACAACCTCACACAAATCAACCTAGTCCCAAATTAAGCTCAAGAAGGCTTGTGTTATGGGTACTAGGCGACGATAAACGTACTTATATAGATAAATAAATACTTAAATACATAGAACATCCATGACCCAGGCACAAATATTCGTGTTCATCACACAAATATTTGCCCTTGCCGGGATTCGAACCCGGGACCGTCAGCTCAGTAGGCAGTTGCTTAACCACTGCGCCAACCGCGTCGTCGTCGTTAATGTTTTATTTTTCTTTTTTTTTTTTTAAGTGGTAAAACAATTTAAAAACCTAAAACCTACACTAACCTAACTAGCCAAGGTCGCTCATTGGCGGAAATGATCCCAAGATGCTGGCGGCGTTTCCCCGCTGCACAGCAATACTGAGCCTTTGCCCGAGAAACGCGCCAGCTCTGGGATCACAGGTAGTTCGTATTAGCTTTTTTTTAAGGGAATTGCAGTTGCCTTGCAGTTTGGATGCAGCTACGCTAACTGCATCAGAAGTGTTCTCGAACTGCAATTTTGAAGCTCTGAGTTCTAATATTGTTCCTCTGTTAGGCCCTTCTCTCTCTATGGTCGCTCTCTCATGACTGAAGATCGTGGTCATCGGTGGTTGTGGATGCTATATACACCTAGTTTTTATGATCTGCGTCCACCGTTACGTGTTCAGCGCTTCTCTGATGACCGAGCAAAACTTGGTTGAGGAAGGGCCCTTCACTTGATCAGCCACTCAAACACTCAATCACTCGGTCGCCCCTTAGAGGCCTTATTCCTTTTAAAATGCTGATTGCTTTAGACATTTTTCTCTATGATCAAACATGTTCCTTAACATATTATTGATGTTACTACCTAGAACAGGGCTATTGAAATTTATTGGTATATATTTGAAACCTACAGTTTGACTTTTTCATTGATAATTTTTGTTCAAAAACTACTCGAAATTGACGAAATTCACGCGGAAAATTTGTTTTTTTTAACTTATTTTCGACTGCACGCAATAAATGCATGAAATAGCTATGTTACTACCTAGAACTCGGGGAAAAGTATTATTCACTTCAAAATGTTGGTTGAAATTATCAATATATTTGTCATAATATGAAAAAAAATTTTTTTAAAAGGAATAAGGCCTCTTAAGAACAGCAATAGGTATTTGACATTTGAGGCCCTCAGCCTTAAATTGTCAGCCTCGCGACAATTACCTAAATGACAGAGTACTCGTAAATTTTTGACAAGCATACGTGAATGTGAGAGTGGCGAATGCTTTATCATTTATCTATCGCGTGATATACGTGACGATCGTAGGCCCGCTGGTTTTTGTTTCTATATATACTTTACTTACTTTTAAGAAAATGAAAGAGCCAACTGGCTTAACGCAAGGTAAATAACCCCATTTATAACAATAAATACTTATATTCTTCTTCAAACAGGAAGCTCGATTGCCAAGCAAACAAAAAAGTCGCAGCATTTTTAATAAGGATCGTCGGTTGGAAACAGAACTGAAATTCAACGAGCTACCAAAAAACTAGCTGCGCGCGCTACTCCGGCGCACCTGATACATGTAAGTACGAACGCAATTTTCGTCTGCCGAAATTTCTCAAGTACTTTTATCTATAATTTCATAAATTTATATTGATAATCAGTTTTCTATGGAGAAGGCTCATTATTAAGAAAAAATATTGCGTGGAGGCCCTCCGCGCGGAAGAAGTGAAACTTCGTAACGTGGAAATGAAAATAGGAAGAGGTAGAAATTGATTTTTAGAGCGTTGAACGTTTAACGCAACAGTGCTTTTCCTACCCCCTCCACGGTAGCGTTTAACGTTTAACGCAATCGTTAAACGTTTAACGCAACCTTGTTGGAAGTCGCATTAGAAGTTTCACTTCAAAAACAGCACGATGCAGGACTTGTATGATGCGCGTCTATCTTGTAAACTTTTCTTTGTCCTCTCATTAGCGCTGATCTGCTGGACGGATTTTAACGTTTGATGCAGGGATAACTAGCTGGACATTCAAAGATGCGTATTAGGATACTTTCTACCAGACGAGGTACAGTTAAGAAAAAAAATACACGGACAAAGTTGCGGGTACCTGTATAGTTTGTTTTGTTAATACAAGGCTATCATTTTTTATCCACCAGGGGCCTACGAATGGTTGCTTTTATCACGCGATAAATAAGTGACAAAGCATCCGTCACAAAATGCGAGTAAACGACAGATGCTTTGTTACTTATTTATCGCGTGATAAACGCAACCAACATAGGCCCTAGGAGGGCAATTCGATATCTGTAATTTAGCAATATCTTGGTTTTTAGCCCCCGTATTAAAAAGTGGAGTATTATAATAAGAATATATGTATTGTATTGTCGTAGCTCCGAAACACGCGAACCTTTCTAAGCGCTTTTTTAATCGTAACCCTGGTTTGCCGAGATGCTTTTAGCTACGTTTAGTAGAAATGAATGCGGTAGTTTAGTTAAACGCTAGTCGATAAAATTTCTTCGAATCCCGATAACTCGTTTAACCGCGCTGAACAATCGAAACGCTTCTTCGCAAAGAACTCAAACAGCCGGTAATTATAACGGTATCCGCGTCACACAAATGACGTAAGTACCGCGGTTTTATTATGTAAATACGATGTTTTGTGGTTGGGAGTTGGGAGGCAATAATGTGGGAACATCGAGCAGACCTTGAACCGCTGCATCACAATACACCATTTAAAGCGGCATAAATAATAAAAAAATAAGTCGTACATCGCTCAAGTAATACGTCGTATTTTTTAAAGTAAAGTGTGTACATATTCGTGATGGTTATTTTTCTGAGGAAAATTAACTAGACGTCTTGCAGTACAATAAGCCAAGAAATTTGTATAAGTACCTACACCTTTCCTTTCTGTACCTTATAGGTAGGTATACATGTATTTAAAGTTCAAAAGTGGCAGACCAATTGAATTACCGACTGTACAATATTCTTATTGATGTAGGTATAAATATAAGGCATTAAGCCGAAATCAGATGATAAAAAGTAGGTACAGAAGGTACCTATAGCTTGTATTTAGGCTTACTTCGGCATACTTTTTGATTCTATAATGTCTTCGTTCTGCTATTAGCTTGAATATTATTATTATTATTTATAGAACTGTAAGTAAGTAATATTTCAGTGTAATGCAGACCGCATTAGTAATTACTTGTCACTTGTCATGTTACCTTGGAAGCCCAATAAGTAGAACAACGTCCATGCACTCAAAGTTACAATTACATACAGCCTACGCAATCCACTCTACATACAATTATTTGAAGCCTACATTTGGTATATATATGAGTATATTTCTGCAATATACGAGTAGAAAAAGCGATAAGATACTTTTGAACAAGCTTAAAAAAATAAGCTGTGAAAGCGTGCTCGATGATGTCCAACTTTGTTTGTAGCTATCAATATAATGCAGCATTCGTGATTTATGCAATTATCTGTTTTACATTCTAGTTCTTTTATGACATCGCATACTGCATTCCATAGTAAAGTATCTACTTCCACCTTAGTCTGACGATAGCATGCATCTAAGAAGTGTATAATTCTGTAATTATATCAACGTGCGGTTAGGGCATCGCCGCTGGAGAAACATGCTACCAAGCTAGTTATAAGAAAGCGCATTTATCATTAAATTAAACTAGCTCTCAATCACTAGAAGCAGCTCAGCTCGGAAAGTATATAAAAACCCACAATGCTTACTTTCTCATTTTCTTGTGACGAAAATTACTGGCAGAAAAGTTCTATTGTGTCAATTCAGCGAAGTCCTATTGTAAATACGCGCACTGTCTGCTCACAAAAAGTATCCAGAATAGTCTTTGTCAAAAAAGTCACTAATTAAAAAATAAAAACGCACTTGGTTTAAACGTGTTCGATTTTTAAATTGTATCACGGATTAATGTTTTTTTTTTCGCGTTCGAATTTCAAATCCTGCGAACGCGCGATCAAGTTCGCGGCCAGACGCCAACTCGCGGATAGCGCCCGACGTATATAAACATGCATAACTACCGACAACAGTCTCCTATTGTACCTACGGTGGTGGTTGCCAGACACGCGAACCCTCTCGCCATAACTAATACCTATAGATGCCTATATCAAAGCCTACGGGACCCCTCATATTTCACATAATCATAACAATCTATAGATAGGGAAATTCGCTTTTCAATTTGTTTACTCGTTATAGCTTCGAACAGTTATATGGAAACTTTTATTATTATACGTCTTCCTATATCTAGGTATCATATCTTGTTCTTAGGGATCTAATACGTACCTATGCATTCCGACCCATTAGGATATTTTCTGTAATAAGTACCTATTCTCTATATGTATAATATATACGATTATTTAATTATAACGTTTGAAGATAATATTATTTTCCAGCAACAATATGTTTCAAGAAAATTTAGGGTTTCGTATATAGTGTGTCGTCAACTGAGCGGCACACTTATCACATTGTTGCCCGTCTGTCCGTCAGTATATCGATCTATGGACAAAAATATTTAGATACGGCAAAGCCCAGTATACATTTTCGTTAGAGAGTATACATACAGAGATTTCATATTTCGTACGGAGGAGCCCTCCGTTCGCAAGTCCAACTCGTACTTGACGGGCTTTTTATTTATTTTTTCTGCTCCAGTACTATTTACTGTCATATAGTTACCAACTTGAATATAAATACACATTACGTAAGTCTGCAAAAATCTTAAAAAACACTGTTAAACGATGTTAAAATGTCGCCAGTAAAGCATTCCTTGGTATCATAGATTACAAAACTTAAGTTTATAGTCTATTTTTAATGTGTTCCTAACTAACGTTACATGAAATACTTACTTCATGTACTTAAAATTCACACAGTTTTCTATTTAAAAAAAAAACGTATTGAACGACTCTTATTGTTTTCCATATATGAATGTATATGAATGTCTAGTATAGTGAACGTAAAACGTAAACCTTTAGGTATAAGTTCATATTTCATTAGTAGATGGACGTAAATTAAAAAAAGTTTACCCTAGATTAGATTTTATTTTTATTTTGATGGTTTTGAGTGGGAATATAAAAATATTTTCTTTGTTGTTTATTTGAATTTTATTTAAAAAATACCGAGTCGTAGAAAAAATATTGATTGCAACGTTGTGAAAATAATAATATTGCTTTGCTATTCCGCGATAGAATATCGTGCCAGTTAAATTTGTGCTAACCCGTTATACTTATTTGCGTATTTTTTCATGCATATATGCATTTAATGGTCCCACCCTCCCACCACGATAAGAAAAATAAATACGCAAATGAATATAACAAACCACCACCAAAATAACAGAACTTACTCGACACGTGTTTCGCCCCTCTACGAGGCATCATCAGGAGATGTTGACGGTCTGGAGTCCGACAACCAAAAAAACTCTATAACGGGTTAGCACAAATTTAACTGACACGATATTCTATCGCGGAATAGCAAAGCAATATTATTATTTTCATTAATATGGATTTCCGCAAAGTAACGCCTGATTCAATTAATTACTTGCAACGTTGTGTAAAGTACCTAAGTTAAAAAATGCTGTGGCGTCTTCTCTTATTTTTTCTTACATGCTACTCGCATTTTTTACCCCTCTTATACAACGGTTGCAATAGTACATTACTGCAAACGCCGGGAAACAAGGGCTCACCGGGTGAGTAGGATATAGAGATACGAAGCCGGCAAGCCCTTTTCACGGCTAAGGCATCTATAGTGCGTTTCCCAAACATATGCAATGTAATAAAAAAATACACCGCTCAAAAAAACATAATTCAGCTGTTTAGCCTGTTCATTAACACAGACGCCATGTTTTAAAAATATCATTCCGGCCTAAGCCTTGAATTTTGTATGAAATTCCATTACAGTTCTCTCGAGTTGTTGTTAGTGTTACAGTCCGCCTGAAACGTGATACTTCGAAGGCTGTTATAACGCACAACATTTCATTGCATGTTTGAGAAAAATACTATTATGCTTGCATGTAAAGCCTGACCAGAAATATATGAGGATGCGCCATATTGCGGAATTTCACTGGACCGAATTTCTTACACTCACTGGCAATGATTTTATGATGGTTTGTCAACAATGTCAATGTCATTCGTGGTGATTTCTTTAAAAGACAAATAATTAAACTTATCCAAAGAAAATGCCGAAAACCAGTCACAGTCGTGAACATAAGATAATAAATAAAGTGTACCTGTGTTTTCTAAGCGAAAAACAGTCGGAAAAAGAGTGCATTCCATTAAATAATATTACGAGATTAACATAGTGGAACTGACAGGTTTTTAAAACTAATGTCATTATAGTGGGTTGCGATTGGTTGGATTATTGTTGCCGTATAAATCTTATAAATAGCGCCCTCTTGACAATCCTCATATATTTCTGGTCAGGCTTTAGATATGTTACTTTGAAGCATCAGCATGCCTAAACGGTTTATAATTCTTAGCTCACGAACAATAGAATAGCCACAAATTCATCAGTTTAGACACAGATTCATCAACTGTTTATTGTTTATGTAATACCAATCGTCATTCTTGAGCGTAGACAATGCAGGGCATGTTTCATAAGACTTTGGCGTGGGAATTCACGTGGATGACATTTTTTAGATATCGAGTTACATTTATTTAAAAACTCGTATCGAGCGACCAAAAGGTACAAAATGTGTAAAAAGGTAATGAAATTAAGCAGTATAAAACAAAAACTCTTTTTCTTAACACCAGCGGACGACATTAGAATTCATTTTTCAAGCAATAAAAAAATATCGTCCAAATATAATTGACTAAATATCAATACTTATTTATTCATACTGTGACTATATTTTACTAAAAATAAACAAAATAGCCTATTTCGATGCAGCTATCTCCAGATGTTTGGATGTCCAGACGCTTTTCGGCTGTTTTCACCTAGGGGTCGTATATTTCATCCGATTCTCATGAAATTTCGTCCGTTTGATAAGTAGGTATATTAGAATGTCAACCCGGTTTTTTATTACAAAATGGCAAAGGCATTTTCGAAACAAGCTTGCGACGTCTACAGCTCACAGAACCACTACTTAGTATAATTCGTTTTGATGTTTTTATATTATTCAAACTGAAAAAAAAATTACAATAAAATTGGCTCATAAATAAGGAAATTTCGAGGTACAACTTAAAAATATATATTATAGGTACGTAATGACTTGCAAGCCTTCTTTCTTTGAAGACGGTTGGAAATACAACACGGATTAGCTCTATATAGCCGGTGAAATTACTAGCATAGAGGCATTCTATCTTCGTCCTCCGGGTAGGCAAGCACTTGTGACTCCTCTGGTGTTGCAGGTGTTTATGGGCGACGGTAATCGCTTTCCATCAGGCGATACGTTTGCTCGTTTGCTCCCTATAACATAAAAAAAAAAAAATTCAATATGCAACTTATAGCCAGGGTTTGTAAAATGTAAGCAAAATTCATTGAAGTTCTAGGATTTATGATGAATGATCTTATGTATTAGACCTAATGGAGCCGGAATGTTCGTTAAAATGATCAAAGCTCCTTAATCAAAAGATTTAATAAAAAAAAGTGACAGGGTTGTCACTGGTTGTCAATACATTTCTATCGATTTAGCTCGTATTTTACTATCCCTACTTTAGCTGAGCTTTGGTGATACTAATGATGTATCGACCGCCTGCTCAGCAAACACTTTCTATGCATTTGGTCTAAAAATACGCCAGCGCTGACCGCGGCCTAGAAATCATTGGCCAGTGAAAGTGTTATTGTCATATAAAGACGAATACGAGTATATGGTGCTATTTTAGTTATCAGATTCCGTGTCCTTTAATAATATTCACGTTCAGTGTCGATGGCTCTGTGAGCTCCGAATCTTACAAGTCCGTTTTTGCGTGGCATATTTATGCAGTTCCAAATAAATCTGCTATATTGAAAAAAAAAGTGAATTGATAAAAAATATTATCGAACCTTCTCACAAGGTTTCATGAGAATCGGTTGTTGAGAAATGTAACCTGTACGGAAGCATTTTTGCCCAGCGACGCTTCGCCAAAATAGTATGTAGGTAATACACAGATGCTATTATTTTCTCGCTGCGTCAACTTTTTTTGTTATATAATATCGAAACTAGTTCCGAATAAATCAGTTTTACTTTACAATACCTACCATATAATTGTAAAACTTAAATGTACCTACAGTGAAGACGACATTTTACAGACATTGTATTATTTTGTTTAGTCTAGTCGGAGCTGAATAGAAATATTTCTTAGGATATATAGGAGAAATATTTCTTATACATATATTATTGTAAGAAAATGTGACTTAATCGCGTTAAAAAACGTGTTTATTTAACTGCCTGAAGATTTACACGAAGTTTAAATTTTATATTTCCTTTAATCGTGTAAGTTTAAGACAAACACGGCTTTATATGCCTATTCTACATTTTGGTATAGGTATTTGCTGCACCGCTCGGCACGACCGCACAGATTATTTTCAGATGAGTGTGTAAACGGACTAAGGTAAGTAGATATCTAAGGATGAATACTCTATACCTACGTATCTACTTCTAAGTAAAAAAAAATGCGCTAACCACTTTATCCTTGCACTGAAACGCAGACGCCAATTAAGTGCACCCGTTCCCTCTGTGAATTGCAATGAGGGTTGAAATCTATACCCTCAATTACAAATCTTTACACATTGAAATAAAGCCTACATTAGCGCGATGTCTTTAACACCCGCATTCTTCATATAGTCGGTATTCAAACTCAGTGAGGGGTGCACGAAAATGCCTAAAGTACCTAAACATGCAGATGACGCCTAAGATAAATCTTCCTTGGGCTCTTGATTTGGACTAGGAGTGTATGTTTAAAAGACATTTATAACGCTTAGTTGTCGGTCAAATGTCATTGATAAATGCTTGGTAAAGTGGGCGGAAGTTTTATTTAGGTCACTTATCACTCGTTTGAAGTCAATTTGAAGGACGCGTATTTTGGCAAAATACTTCATTTCAAATACCTGCTTTTTATAGAGAAATTCTTAAATCTTTGTTGTGCATTTGCAATGTTAACTGAGAGTTCAAGCTATTTTCAAGAAGTTAGAGCAAAAACGTATACTTTACGCTGGTGTAGTGTTGAATACACATATTTTTCCTCGTATGTTTACATACTTAAACCATATAGAGGCAGGCGTACTATCACTTGGATATACTCAACGTCCAAATAACTGCGTTCCCTCGAAATGACGTCAAAGGTACGCGTTGACACCCTTTGTCCTTACTGATGGGTTGCCTGCATAGTTCGGTGTTCACCCCAGGCTGCACCCCCGTACCTCCTGATTGGCTACCGATCGATACCTACCCCTCGGTGTCACACGCAACATTAATACGGGTAGTTTTATCAGGACATTAGTTTTATGCAGATTCAAACAGGTCTGTAAATGTTTAATCAAACATTGATGCACACAAAGTTACACTATACGTCACAAAAACTAATATTATAAAGGCGAATATTTGTGAGTGTTTTTATGTGTATGTTTGTTATTTCTTCACGCTCAAACGGTTGGACCGATTTTGATAAATTTTAAAAACAAAACCCCAAGTCTCTATTCTGATCGGTCTTGCTTAACCTTTGATTGTCCCGCTACACGGGCACGAAGCAATTTGGTTTGATTGGTGACATCACCGACAACCTTAGGTCTTAAATCCCGACCTCGATGGCGTTTGTCCCAGACAAAAACTACACTGACAACATTCCCATTCACTGCCTTATGACGTTTTTATTGGCGTGTGACTCTGAATAGGTTATGCCCCTATTCCTAGCCTTTATTGATGCCCTATTGAACGCGGCATACCGGCTGCATACAAAGCGGTTCCATTCTTCAATCGAAGCGGTATGAATACGTTTAGAGCTTCATCAGAGGACGTGACTTTACTGTGGAAGCCAATTTGACGGGGTTATGTCATACAAAATTCACTGGTTAATCACAGGGCTTAATATGTTACTTGGTAAAACAAAAGCAAAATTAATTCATACATTGCCTGCGGAAAATAGAATATAATGTGTATGTTATATGTATCTATTGATTGAGAGAGATCAAATTGTTTTTATCGTCAGGCGTCGTTTAACTCCTCTAGCACAAGACCTTAACAACAGTTTTCCAGGGATTCCTGCTACCCTGCTTGCTGAAAGCTTTCGCTATGGAATTGCATAAATATGCCAACGCCAAAAAGTACAACTTGATATTTAAAAGTAAAGTTCGATTAGTTGCTTTTCAGCCCAGGCCGTATTCCGGTTTTTTGGATACTTATTTATATTACTGGCACAAGGGCTACTTTTTGGTAACTGACGTTGAAAATCATCGAATATTAATGACTTAAACAAAGAGGAAACAGGAACTACTAGTACAGGAGAGTAAATATTCCGCGACTTTAAGTAATTTTCGTACAAAAAAATCTCCAATAATGCATCTCGTGTGAAGTCCAATTCCGCGGACATTTAGAGGATAAGGCTAAATTAGCCTCCAAGAAGCTCGGCGTGCTCAACAGGTCGAAACAGTACTTCACTCCGGCCCATCGCCTACAGCTTTATAAGGCGCAGTTTCGCCCACATATGGAGTACTGTTCTCATCTGTGGGCTGGGGCGCCCAAGTACCAGCTTCTCCCTCTAGATCGCCAGCAAACTTCAGATCGGCTTGACTCCTTGGCGCTACGTAGAGATGTAGCCTCTCTCTGCATCTTTTATCGCTTGTATAACGGGGAGTGCTCCGAGGAGTTGTTCGGATTGATTCCTGCCGCTTCTTTCCGCCATCGTTCTGCACGACAATCCTTTCATCCTCACAACTAAGATAGTTGGCAGTCCACAACTGTGCGCTTTTCTAGAAATTTCTTGCCTCGCACGACTGCATTGTGGAATGAATTGTCGCTTGCGGTATTTCCGGTCCGATACGACCTTCAAACCTTCAAGAAAAGAGCGTATTTCCACTTGAAAGGCCGGCAACGCACTTGTGACTCCTCTGGTGTTGCAGGTGTCTATGGGCGACGGTAATCGCTTTCCACCAGGCGATTCGTTTGCTCGTTTGCCCCTTACCTATGACAAAAAAAAAATGCAAAACAATTTTTTTCAATACGATTCTATGTTTGTTTCAGTAGAAGAACGAAGAAGAAGAGCGACTTCAAGTAATTTTCGTACAATAAAACCAAAAATTCACAATGATGCAAGACAAGTTTTTTCAAAACGATTCTATGTTTGTTTCAGTTGAAGAACGAAGGATTAAGCAGCATTCAGGTAAACAATGTTTTGAAATTGGTTGTAGACAAACCACACTAATGTATGGAGCAGCCGCAGAAGCCGCCGAAGAAGGCACAAAACAGAACAAAGTATAGAGTAAAGTATAGTAGAGGCACTGAGTACAATTTTATACCTTTTGGCGTTTAGACCCTGGGTCCGTGGGGCCCCAGCGCATTACGCCCCTTCAAAGATATCTCAAAGATGCTTATTGATGTTACTGGTGTTGAATGCCCCTTCAGAGCCTTCCCTGGAAACCCTGAAGACCTGTTCTCCTTCACAACTGACGCGACTAAAGGGCTAAGAACCTTGGATATCAATTTGTGACATAGGTAACTGTTGTATACATTTCGATTTCTCGTAATGTTTTTTACGCCATATGATTAAATAAATAAATGTTACTGGCGACCGGAGACCTGGTGGTTCAGCGGGTTCAGTGATGAAATGCCGCCAGCATCTTCGGCACTATGCCACAGAGTCCATATTTTTTAGATTTAGTCTGACTTAATTGTGTTCTAGTTTCGTTTTATTTTTAGATTTCCTTTTACAATGTACTAACCACCCGCCCCGGCTGCGCACGGGTGCAATGCTTTTAAATTATGCATGTATCATACATATAAACAGACAGGAGAAAGCGACTTTGTTTTACACTATGTAGTGATGATGATGATGTATATGACGTATACACATTATTGCCATATGAAAGCTGTTTGTAGCTCAAATATCCCAGGACTAAACCGCAACTTGTTAGGCTATAAAAAGTAAACATAAATTATTACCATGTCGATTGTCGGGCATGTGCCAATATGAACGTGTAATAAATCCATAATTTACAAATACCTTGCATTAATAGTCCGTAAGTGGAAGCAAAGTGCACATTGCTGCTATTTTAATGAGGTAGATGGCAGATTAAGTGTTCATTTGACTCCAGGCATGGAGTAGAAATGGGGGAAAGTGAAAAATTTCGAAGTGACTGTCGATCCAGTTCACTGTGAAATGTAATAGTGACTTTGTCACGGCATTAATTGTTGAAGTTATTAAATGGAGTCTCTCTCTTTGTGGAAGTTTATTTTGTCGTCGTTTATTTTCGGAATACTAAGCATACCTATATTCGATCCTGGTTGTCGATTACTATATGCGTTTCGGAATAAGGAATTAGCACTTTTCTATATATTAAACTAATTAAAATAGTCATGGATACTACTAAGAGCAGAAAGAACGACTTACTTACGTGATTTTGTAACGTTGTTCCTCGGAGACAAATCCCTTAAACTTAATTTACAAGATGGCCTTGTGTGATGATCTATCATTTTTATGTCATTTTTCATTGTCACAACCACTTTAATATATACGCATACTTAAATACATACAAGTTTAGACACAGTATTTAACATTTTTAACGGTCAATCACTGTGACTTTTTCATCGTAACGTTATTAATCTCATCATCCACCTCTAGCTTGGAGAGCATTTTGCTACTTTCTACTTATTTATCTAAAGATCATCTGACTTGTAGGTGTACCAACGATAAATTTTATTCAATTAATGCCTTCAGATGCCTGGTGATTGTAGCTTAACATACAATTTTCAATTCCTCGTTTTCACTATTAACATCTATTCAAAAGACCGGCCAATTACGAGTCGGGCTCGTGCACGAAGGGTTCCGCACGCATAAAAAAAAACGGCAATAAAAGTAATCATATTTGATAAATGGGAGCCCGCCCTACTTCAATATTTATTTTATTCTGTTTTCAGCATCTGTTGTTATAGCGGCAACAGAAATAGGTTCACCTCTCTGGTGACAGACAGACGAACAGAGTCAGAGTTTTAGAGTCTTGGTAATAGGGTCCCGTTTTTACTCTATGGGTACGGAACCCTAAAAATGGCCTTCCCAGAGTTGGTCTACCTTTTGACCTTCACATGTTGCACCTCTGCCACAACGGCCATCGGATCTGCGACCAAAGTGTACCACCCTCTGCCACAGTTCTTTCTGAGTTTTATCGACAAGCCTAGTCACAGACGGACTATCACATTATAGAAATAATCCTTTTGCTTGAGCGAATCCACTTAGCTTTGTACCCGATGAACAATACTCATTATCTGTATTGTTAGCTGTGGCCACAACTGCCACTTCAAAATGTAAGGCGTTATAAGTGCAAATTACTTTTACACTAAATTCTGTGTTCTACCAACATCTGTGTTCTCTTTGTTTAAGAGAAAACCTTATTTCGTTTGACTTAAAGACTAATTTAGTGTAAAAGTAATTTGTACTTATAACGCCTTACATTTTGAAGTGGTAGTTGTGGCCACAGCTAACAATACAGATAATGAGTATTGTTCATCGGGTACAAAGGTAATGGGATTCGCTTAAGAAATGGGCTTCTAACTATACTAGTTATCAATTACTGTCTCACCGCAGTTACGACAAAAAATAGTTTCTAAATCTTACAGCCAAATCCTCCTATTGTAGCAATAAGAAGCAGCATTTATATCTACAGCTTACTTTTTACCTACCTAATACGACAAAGTCCTAAAATAATAAGCCACTTTTGACTTCTAGCTACCATAACGTAGGCCTAAAGCTTACACGCAATGGTGAGTTCCTTCTAAATATGGAAACGTCATTAATCCCGCAGAAGGTAGCGTCGAAATTATTGTCTGCCCGGTTTCTACTGGCCGTAAAAGGATGTGTTGACTTTAGTGTGCATAAAAACGAATAATATAACTATCACTCTGTATAAAGTTAAAACACGATTTTGAAAAAATCTTAAGTATTAAAACTAAACTAACCTACTCATTGAATAGAATCAATGTTGGTCCTATTTTATGTGGTGATACCACATTTCTTATTAATATATAAATACAAAGGATAAATAACTAATTCTAGCACCTCAGTGGATTGCGTAAAATTTTGGCTTTTTATTTAGCCTTTGTATTTATATAACCTACTCATACCCTAAATCGGAAATCTCGCCCCTCGTACTCCCCAATGCAAAGGTGCCGATCACGCTCCGCGTTGCCACGTTGAATCACGATAGACAACCTTTGCTTTAGTGTGCTGAATATGTACCTAGATTTGTAGAAGCCATTGTAGGAAAACTTGATATTGGCAGCGTGATAGAAGAAAATTGCCAGCTGAAAGAAGGTCGCCAAGCCCCGTGACAACTGAGGTAGATTGTAGAGGATACAAGGTTGTAGCGCCGTTGAAAGTAAGTGTATCAAGTCTGCCAATACCCTATATTTAATATCAATCATACTATTCCGTAAGAGCCATTTGTAAAACAACTATGCCATGCGACGCTTTCTCGTGCGACAGGTATTACCCATCTGTGCCTATGTCGCTTTTTTTTTTATGAGTGTATTTGTATCAGGGCTGTGCTGTTTAGCCCTCACTACCAGTGAGTCGGACTTTGTGTGATATATGCGCCTCAGGAGTGATTTCCGCCTATGGTGTTTAGTAACATACTCGTATAACGTACAAATATATCTATATTACACTAATACGAATATTATAAAGGTAAAAGTTTGTGAGCGTGTTTGTTACTTCTTCGCGCTCAAACGGCTGCACCAATTTTGATGAAATGTGGTAAGGTCGTAACTGACACCTTGGATTAACACATAGGCTACTTTTCACCCCGATAAAATGTGGTGTTACTGTCGGATAAGCAGGTAACACCGCGGGGCACAGCTGGTAATATTAAGGCAAACAGTTTGTGGCGCGAGCACGCTTATAGGTGGCGCTAGTTTCGCATCATAAGTCACCTTAACAACCTACTCGTACCTATAGTCTAGATTTAGACGAAGGAATAAAACACTAAAATGGTTGCAGGATTCAAAATTTGAAGAGTTTATTTGCTTGTAAACGTTTAACATCCGAAAAGACAATCTTAAAGCTATTTTATGATACACAATCTCGCCTAAACAAATAAATAATTCACGATATATATAAAATTAAACTTTAATCTAATATCACTATTTTGTACAAAACTGAATTCAATAATATTCAATAATAAATGGACATTCAACAAATATTTCGTAATCGTATCGTTAGCAAACAGAAATAGAACGTAGGCACGTTATAGAAAATAACCGACATAGGTGTATGTTAATTAATAGCTAAAAACTAATAATAATAATACTTGTATGTATTTGTAAACAATATCAGATAACTTTCCAGCATTTTAGTCATTAATTAATAAGTTAATCCATGTATACAGGGTGTAGCCTGCACAGGCAGCAATAAATTAAATCGTAAATTCTACCTTTCAAACTGGACAAGTTAGCGTATTTTGCTTAGCAAGTTTTAAAAATAACTTTTTAATTATTATAATAACTTGTAGGATACTATTAGTGTGTGCATAACACAATCATCAAAGAAACAGTGTTTACGAAATATTTTATATTTAGTAGAGTCACACTACTAGGCTATGTCATGTTAGTTGGATTGGATTGCAAATGCTTATTATTTATTTTGTTTGAAATTATGACCAACTGAAGTCTTTTTTTTTTTAAATGACTGAATAAAATAAAAATTGTTAAATCGGGAGTCTAATCTATTTTTTTATTTATTGCTCCTGTTACAGGCCACACCCGGTGTAATTAAAGAATCAAAACTATTTTACTTGTCTTTTAACTGGTTCAAAATGTTTTATTGCACTTAATAACAAACAAAGGCAAATATTGCTCATAACACTATACTACACCATCGTTTAAATACAAAGCAATTGAGCCGACATTTAAAACTTTTCCCATTCGCACATCATTTAGTAGCAGAATTGTTGACAAATATTTCATAGAAGGTAATTTAAAGCTAACGTTGTCATGCTGAGTATTGTTTTTTATATTATATTATTATATAAATTAAGTTAAATACAATAAAATTGTATTAAAACTACATCTATGTAGGTATAGTAAATGTATAAAATAATTTCGTTTCGTGAATTTGCTTGTTAACCCTAGTAGCACGCAGGCTACATAAGCGCTTATACAGCCTTTACACGTCTTTATAATAATAAATATATATAAATAAATATTAATAAACATAAATAAATATTAATAAATATATAAATATCGGACAACCTCACACAAATCAATCTAGTCCCACAGTAAGCTATAGTAGGCTTGTGTTATGGACACTAGACGATGATAAACATACTTATATACTTACGTAAATACATACTTAAATACAAATAACATCCATGACCCAGGCACAAATATTCGAGTTCATCACACAAATATTTGCCCTTGCCGGGATTCGAACCCTGGACTGTTAGCTCAGTAGGCAGTTGTTTAACCAGTGCGCCAACCGCGTCTTTAATAAGCTGAATAAGGGCTGTATATGCTCTTATGCAGCATATGTGCTACGTGGGAAGTCAGTCGGGACAAGTACGCCACTAGGGGGATAAGCGCACCTACCACAAATATATCGATAAGTACCTACATCATGTAATAGGTACTAGGTACTAACGCCATCGTACAACCACGCAACCAAGTTATAGCCTAACGGGGTGTTTTAAGCCCACGCCATATTGCGGATTTTTAGTGGCAATTTATTTCACTGGCAACGACAAATTTTCAAAAGTCAAGTTTTTTCAATAGGATTCAGTATTTATTTCGCAAGAAGAACGAAGGATTGATGAGCAGCATTCCGGTAAAAAATGTTTTGAATTTGGTTAATGACAAATCCTTGAATGACGTTTAATAATGTAAATATGAAGGATGCACATTATTGCCATATGAAAGCTGTTCGTAGCGCCATCGCCACTATCTCTGGGTTGGACCGACATTTAGTAAGGATATTAGTAGGTATAACATCGGTATTTTTCAATATTATTATGATATGTTAGGCGCTTATCCCGTGTAGCGCGCTTGAAACCGACTGGGCGTATAGCAAGTTAAGTTGCAGCATGGACCAATTATTAAAAAAAAGACTGTCATCTTGCACCGTTCTAGAGATTGCTTCTAGATAAATCAACTAGATGGTGCCAGTGTGCAGTGTGTTCAGCATATACCTGAGTGCCATATAAAATGTATGGCCCAGGTTGCGTCACCGAGCTATACAATAGATCATTGAAACGAGTCTTTGTTCAGGCGATGGCAAGGTTTTTTTAATAGTTTGGTCCATGGTTACAGGAAATCATAAAGCAGTGCACTGATCACAGTATTGATAAATTTGTACAAAAATAAAATACAAAACCTTAACCCTAAATAAAGTTCTGCAGCTACATATCAAAATGTATAGAAGAGAAATACAAACAGTATTTTATATGCTATTGAATTGCTTATTATTAAAGATGTCTAAAGGTTTATTAAATTTATTCCAAAACTCGATTACTTCACGATTAGGAATATTTTATACTTTAAAAATGTTTTATATAGAGCGTTTTTATGTCAACTACATATTTTATTTACGCCGCTGTAATTGAGCAACTATATGCTACAAAATCATTCGTATAGAGAATTCACCATTTCTATATTTGAGTAGGTATCTTGAATAAATAATATTCTTACTGGACGTAATTCCTAAGTCTATCAATAACCTTCAATAATCAGGATTGGTGTAGGAATGCAAGTCAATTCTATAATTTCATCAAATCTAAAAAATAATGCATTTACACTGGACTGTATACAGTTAATAAGCTCCAAAAATTACTTACTCCGTTATAGGTAATATAAAACTTTGGTGTTACTTTTGCCTAACTAGTGGGTCCTCGGTACAATAAGTATCCCTATTGGTTTATAAATATATCCAAAATACTGACACTACATTTATTATCGCAAAAATATCGCTACAAAATGTATAATTCTGATCAGACTATGTTTTATCTGGGGCACGTAGTAATAAGAACTACATACTTAAATGAATACAAAATTGTATCAAATCAATATTTAATCCCGTTTCTACGAGTACATGTTTTAAATTTGCCCAAGGCGGCAGTTTGGAGTTGTTCCCACGTTGTGACTACAAAAATGCTGATGCTACGATGATATCACGTGTATACCAGTAAAAGCCATAGAAAATTGTCGGTAACCTATTGGAAGACTTTAGTTTTATTTTGATGATGATTGCAAAATAATCTTAGGTAGCGTTTTTCTTGAAAATTTAATTTATGGAGGTGCGAAGTGCGAATGATTGAAACACGATCACTACTATGTAAATAAATATCCACAGAGAAGATGATGTTATAATGAATGGTTACTAGTACTAGGTCATAATAAAATGTATGAATTAGGTGAACAATTAAATTTGCGAGAATACGTCAACTTCATGCGTCACCGAATAAAACCTCAACGCCTACTTGAATGTTTAAAGCTACAAATAAATAACACATTAAAATATTTAAATACAATAACTTAACATTAAAGCAGTCAACTTCAAACTTGCACAGGTAGTAATAAAATTTTAGTGTACACCGGAAAAAAAGCAATTTAGAATTAGATAGCTTTGGTGGGTATCTTAATACATACCTATATTATTTGCCGTACTTAAAATCTAAGACAGCAAGCATGCTACTCCGGTATCCACTGAGGTTGCATCTATGGCACAATCTATCAACTACGTCACTTTTCTTAACTAACATAATTTGAAAAGTGCGATAGTTTTGTATGAGCACGGCGGCGCACTTAGTTACCAGGCCCGTTGCTACATGTAAGCAGGTTTCATTTTGTAAGCGCGTTTCCAAATCTCACATAAGCAAACGGTGGAATGGAATCTGTAGAAGATCGCCAACGGCATAGACACATGGGTGATAATTGTCCACGCCCACAGCCCGTAAAAGTGCAACTGCACTGGGTGGGACTCCGCCCTAGACTTTTCGAGGGTATTGATGGCCCACATAGCCAGATTAGTTACTAGAAGGAATGTGATGATTTCCCTACCGGGTTTTTTCCGCAACTGGTCCGGTGTTTTGGCAGATCGACGACTCGCATCCAGTATAAACATCGTCTGGCATGTCGTTTGCACTAGCGAAGAGAGGGCTGTAATCAGTATGAGAATCGTGTTTTTCTCTATAGTAAAATGACCACCAATGATCGTGAATGTTCCATAGATGAACATGCCAGTCTGCGCTCCGACCAGCAGGATGTTATCCAACTCCAGATTTCTACTCCCATCATATTTTAGGTTCCTTACACAAACCATTCCTGCTAAACTTGCCAAAGTTGTCATAGCGTATAGCGCTAATTCACATACGTTGACTTCTACTACGGCTAAAGTTGCGTAGTCTTTCTTTGAGATCAGTACAAAGAATAGTATAAGCGAGATGATGGTGAGTACTAAGACGAGAATTCCGAAGAATAAGCCTTTGTGAGCTCTAGCGCAGTCGACGCTATATAAATGTGGTGATTTCTTGTACGCCAGGCCTTCTAGCAAGCGTGCCTTTGCGATGGCAGCTGCCACATCTTTTGACGGATATTTAGAGATATTTTTCCACATAACGTATAAGATAGCAGCACATATAAGAGAGTATTCAATAGTGCAAGGGAAAAGGAATGGCGAGGCGTCTTGTACTAAAGATCCCATGATATTAGTCCGACGGCATTCGAAGATGTGATGGGGTCCCTTCAAGCCTCGAGGAACCCGTAGGTGTGCTGCCGCGGGATGTGAAGGGGGCACTTCGGTCGCCAGCGATGCAAATGCTTTTTGAAATGCTGAAACATAAAAAAAAAACATAATATTACATTGTGTGATCAGATCGTAAAAGGACGGTTAAGTCGCAAGCGATTAAACTGTACAAAAGCTTTAGCGTGTAGACCTTCAGGGATTATAGGGCTGGGTCATTCGTCGCTTAACGCATTGACATTACCATTAAGCCAGACGCAGCTACGTAGCGTTACGGACCCTTTAGGTTAAGTTGGTTATTCCAATTTTATATTAGTATACTGATTTCATTCAAAACAAATTTCTAAAATAAAACGCTAAAGTCTAAACACTCCTGAACTAAACCATTCAATCGATATATCATCTCAGTTATGCGGCTCTAAAGCATGTCGAACCGATCAGTTCCAAGGCTCGTCGAGAATTTAGGTCGAATACCGGCGGGTCCGAATTGGAACGCAATCGGGACGACGTGACGACAAGGGCTTGATTAATTACAACCCGTTTTCCGTCCCGTTAATTCAAAGTTAAAAATCGAAGCCTTTAAAGTAAATAAAGGATAAATTAAACAAAGGAAGTCGGGACGGCTTGCGCTGACAGTGATGAGGGTGGTTGTTATTAAGGATCGGCTCGAAGTTTAAACAACTTGATATCTGATCGAATTTTAGAAGATACGTCGTCCACGATTTTTCATTGTTTTTTCTACTCCAGTACTTTTTTCTGTCATTTAAATATATAGTTACTAACTCTAATATAAAGACATAAATTATGAAAGTCTATAAAAGTTTATACTCTACTGCCCAAAAAAACACTGCTAAACGATGTTATAATGTCGCCAAAAAAGCATCACTTAGTACCACACAGATTACAAGATAAACAGCTGCATTCACACAATTTGCAATTTAAAAAAAACTTATTGTACTAAGGCATTGCTGCCTACTTAAAAAAAAGTTTTATCTTCAGTGCATGGATGTTTAGTATAGTGAACGTATACCTTTATGTATAAGTTCATATTTTTTTGACAGATATTTAGTATAGTGAACGTATACCTTTATGTATAAGTTCATATTTTTTTGACAGATGGACGTCAATAAAAAAAAGTTTATCGGACTATTTTTTTTTAATTTTGTTGATTCCGAGCAATAACTTGTAATTATTTTCTTTGTTGTTTTTTGCATTTTATTTATGAAATGTCGAGTCGTAGAAAAAGTATTGTATGCAACGTTGTATAAGTAGGTCAAAAAACGCTCGTGGCATCTTTCTTACGATGTTCGCTACGCTCACATCGTAACCCATGCCACTCGCGTTTTTGCCCCCTCTTATACAACGGTTGCATAAAATACTATTGCACAGTTTGCCCGACGGTGCCCGAAATAATTATATAGAAGTTTTTCTTAAAAATATGTGTTAAGGGTTTTTTTTTTTAATAAATATGATACATTAATATTCATATTCCTAGAAACCTCATGCGGATATTACGCCGGGAGTCGGCCGTTAAAACACTTTCAAATCTTTTTTACATTTACAGCTTTCACACAGATATGGCCTGTAACAGGGATGACTTTACATCGTGTTTATAGATATTAGCTAGGTAGGCAAAAAAGAATACGAGTTATTTACAGTTCAGTTACATAGTGATATTCTCAGTAACAACTGTGTCCCGTACTCTTCTAAATAAAAAAGGTTCCCAGGCGCACATTCACTGTTAAATAAAAGTCAGAAATTATCTTAAAATTGTGAAAACAATGTGTAACGACATCCAGACATAATGACTAAATAAGGTATTTGATGACAGCTCAAATCGGCTACCTACCCTTTATGAAATGTCAAAAACGATTTGTTAGTACGAAGTTTCTAATACTGGCTTGTGACGTCATAAAAATTAGTTGTCAAGACACGTCTTTTTATTTTTTGTGCAATTAAAAATAGTAGAATGTCCAAAAGTAGTTAGTAACTTTTAATGTGGGTTTAGTGGTTTTAATAACATTTATCAATATGCACTATAGTCAAATACTACCGTATAGCGGTGGTCCCTTTTACCGTCGTTATACCTGAAATCAACTGTATTCGCTTTTGTCAGAATTTTAAAATTTTTGGGCTTATAATACTCGGAATCAATTCTACATTCGAACCAAGAAGATGAAAAAGAAAGTTATTTATTTAGCGCTCTCCGCCTATTATAGCCGACTTCAAAAAAAGGAGGAGGGTTCTCGACGACGCGTTTGGCGCAGTTTGTAGACACATGCCTACTGAGCCGGCGGTCCCGGGTTCGAATCCCGGCCAGGGCAAATATTTGTGTGATGAACTCGAATATTTGTACTTGGGTTATGGTTGTTCTTTGGATTTAAGTATATATTTATCTATACACCTAAGTACGTATATCGTCGTCTAGTAGGTATCCATAACACAAGCCTTCTTGAGCTTAATTTGGGACTAGATCGATTTGTGTGAGGATGTCCGATATTTATTTATTTATTTACTGTATTTTTTTTTGGTTGAGTTTGTTACCTTACAACTTTCTACTGGGTCAACCGATTTTGATGATCTTAGTTTTTTATTGTTGAAAATGGTATATTTATACTAACTATATATTTTTTCATCACTGTCGTTTAGGATTTACTTAAAAACTGACTTCAAAAGGTGATTCAAACATACGTACATGATTGGGTTATTTTTGGATTTTTAGTTTTTTTGCTGTCGGTTCTATTTTTGCTAAAGATTTATTTTTCTAACAATCACGTTTTCATAATAATATATAGCCTAAGTAAATCCCAAACGACAAGGATGAAAAAAATATAGTAAATATACCATTATCAACAATAAAAAACTAAGCAAAGAACCAATTTAGCATCGAACAAAGATAAGCTGAACGTTTGTTCCGTTTTCGTTTGGCTTACCGGGCTTACCCGCAAAATAATTGACGCAGCTAGACAACTCAAACAAAAACGAAGCCACGTACACAATATCGATTGCTGCAAAACAGTGACACGCCACTGTTTAATGTTTATGCCTGTGTTACGATTTTTTTATTTCTTTACAAGTATCTTTAACCGACGTCAGAATACAAAGCAGGTTTTCAATTCGTCGGTATGTTTATATATATATTATGTTCCCAGATTACTCGTAGATGACTGACTACCTACTGACTTGGTTTAAAGGGCAACTGACTTGGCTTTTAAGTTGTTCCCATTGTCAAGAGGTTCAAGATCTGATGATGGGACCCAGGAGAAATCGAGAGAACTTCTAGAATTATAAATACTACACTTACCGTGATTTAGGATTTTTTTAATTAGTAATCCGAATAGTTGTTTTCGGAAAGCAAAAAGCAGTCTGAGGTTAAAAGGGTGATGTGGGTGATAAAAATAAGGTGGAATGTTTGTTCTCGGGTCATGGACATTTTCTGTGTATGTTTTTTTTATATGATAAAACCAAAAACTATTGAGTAGTAAGTAGATTCAAAGAATGATGAAAACAAAGGCCTCTTTATTTTTAAATTTCAAGAAACATTAGATTGGTAAAATTTAAGCAATTGCGGTCTCATACTTACGTGCATTTTCAGAAACAGCATATAGTTATCAAGTTATTTTATTTCGTTTACGAATTAACACACGAGAGTTAATAACGTCTTCATCAAAACCTTTTTATTTAAATTGGGACTTATTTCGATGTTTTCAAATATATATATATTTTTAAGGAAATATGACCCATTAGAGATACATGAGAGAAGTCAGTTAATTGATAAAAAAAAAATTAGGTACGTACAAATTAAAGAAACATTTATACATATCCACAATTTGTACAGTAGATTCTTTAGATTCCTCATACAGTTGAGAGTTTATCAACTTCCGATATTTGTACGCATAACGAAGTGCAACAGACAATTTGTTTTCATTTTATGAACGATTTTGACTCCCGCTATGTTCACATTTAAACATGATCTCTTTTTTCGACTTCTTTCTTTGACTTTGGAAATATATATGTTCCATCACATTTTCCTTAATACAAACCTTGTTAATCAAGAAAGAGGATTTTTTTTTGATTTGATATTTGAACGGAAATTTAAAGTGTCGTAAAATTCATATCATACTTAGTCTATGTGACGGTTTTATAGACTTGTTCTCCATACTGTAGAAATTGAACATCCGATGTTTCGTCTCCTGGACGTTCAGACTTCAGCCTCATGTTCAACTTCGTTCCATCATGTGCATCATTAAAAATAAATTTCATATCATACCTAGTCTATGCGACAGGCCTATGGTCTTGTTCTCCGGGTCATAGAAGGTGAGTATCTCGTGTTTGGTCTCCTGGACGAGCACGTTCAGCCACACGCTCAGGTTTGTCCCCACCATGTGCATCAGCCCGAACCGCGCCACTATCTTGTGTTTGTAGACTTTCATCTGAAAAGCACATCGATGATTTCTTGAATTACACAGATAAACATCATAATATAATTTTTGTAGTAAATCGAAAGTTCCATTTGATTGGTGTATGAATAGCGAGCACATTTTTAAGGTGTCTAGTTAAGATAAAAAATAATGAATTCTGCCTTACATTCATTTTATAAAGACATTTTTACATAAAACTAGTTTCATACTGTTATTACAAGAAATTTATTTCCATAAGTACCTTCATGTACTTTCATTCTTTTGTACTACGATTCAATTGCTCGGTTAAACATATTCTCGAAGTTATTACCACAACGGAAGTTCAAGTAACTTTGGTCAAGCTAAACTCAGCCTCGGCACGCCCTATCAGTTTCATATAAAGTTATTCTTGATTATCACGACCTATCTTAACAATATTTTCTGAAATGTTAATGACCCTGCATTAGAATCATCCGTTAACTGTTTCCCGAACCAAGCTATTAGAAAGGATTAAATGTTGAACGAGGACAAATTTTGTAAGTATCTATCGTGTTATTTGCCCTGTTAGTCTCTGATTGGTAGCTAAATCTGTACAAATCATATTCCGAACCATATCCACATGGAACTGATAGAAGTTGTGCCGCATCGATTTGTTTTTGCCCGATGCAAAAGTTAGCGTGATTTATCACTATTAGGGGACACACAACTAGAGGGCGAAACGTCTGCGTGCCCAATCTCAGCAAGGGGTGGATATCTTTATTCATTTGAGCAGTATTTGTTGAAACAATAATCTTGATTATTACATTTAATGGAATTGTAATGGAAACTTGACTATATGCTGCATTAAGTTCTCATGAACTCACCTAAATGTTAATTATGGAATGGACCTTAACAGTATTTTTTACTAATTCTTCTAGAAGATTTAGGACATTGCAATTAAACCAAAAGCTTTCTATCGTCTTGAGCAACTTCTGGCATTTTACCTGGTGTTCCTCTCAAACTCCTAGTTCTGGAGGAACTTTGACCGCGAGTACATTTTGGAGCCGCAATATTAGGTCGAATATAATATTATGTAGAGACCAAACTTTCCTTTACAAATCTTGAGCGTGAAAAGTTTAAGAGACAACAGGTGAGACAAACGATAATATATCTAAAAAAAACTTTAGAATCGATGCATTTGAATCGCTGCATCAATATCTAAATAGAAATTCATGCAAGAGGTACATAGCAGTATAAATAGATAGATGAAAGATACAAGCAATCAATTGACATGTTCGCTCCAATTTTTTGTATAATTTAGTTACTTCAAACTTCACGTACCTCATTATTAAGAAAGATGAAGTACATCTGTATGAATATGAACGCCATCCTGGTGGCCGGCGTCAGCGCCAGCAGCACGTTGTGGCAGTTGGTATTCCTCTCAAGTTCCCAGTACTGGCCGAACTCCAGCCCTGAATAGATCATGGAGCCGATGCCAAATGCTGGAAAGATAGTGTCTGATTTCAAAGAAGGACCTTTCTTGAACTGTGTAACTACTTTTAAATTAAATTGTAAAGTGAAACTACAGAAGATTTTTGAGGTTTCAATAATTAGAAGTAGAATCAGACGCTATTATCACTTAGTTTAGTAGCAACTGGTACTCCTATTTGCCGAATAGATAATACATAACAAATTTCATTTATAATAATAATCGCGAAGTGTACCAATGGAAATACTGAACTGAAAACTTCTATTTATCTACGAAGAAAGGATTGTTTGAGTGTGTGGTAGCCCATGTTATAATGACTACGATATTGAAATTAGAGTAGTAATCGTTTCATAGTAGTTTATGCAACTGTTACACAATAAGAGGGCTTAAAACACGAGTGTGGTTTTAGGATATAATGGGATCACACGAGTGTTGTTGCATTGCACAATTATGTACAGTTGCATACACTACTTTATCTACATCCTGTTCATCATCATTATCATAGATTTTCTTTTATGCAGATATGAAGTATTCGGCATAGCCAGTCAGTCTGCTAGTTTGTAAGGTGGGGTTTAGCCACAATCGCATATCCTTCGGCCGTCTAGTCTAGACTTTGGAAGGTTTCCTGAACTAGCTCAGTGGGGATAGTGTAAGGGAGAGGTGAGCAAATAACAACAAGCGTTTTATACTTAATTAATCGGGCTTTTATGCCGTTTATTTACAATAAAACCTAACTAGTAATCCTATCGTAATTGTACAGGCTCGCGGGCCTCTATATTAAATCCTAATCGATGACTGAACGCGGTCTACAGGCACACGGGCCTCTACTTGATTGACGCTGGGTTCCCGAAGGAACGGACTAACCGGTACTGTAGCTTACGGAGGGGGACGAGACTAACCACAGGGCTAATGCGTAGTAAACACACCGCTCACGTGAGTTAGACTCCAGGATCTAGGTCAGAGCTAGCGCGTAGGGTGAAACACACCGCTCTTGTCCCTAGAGAGGATACCCGTCTAGAGGGAGGCTCCACCGGGAGGGGAAGGCAACTGCTACTGTTCGACAGTTTAAGACCACCGGGAAGATCCACACTGTCCGAACGCTAGCAAGTGACTGCCTGCCTATCATCATCATCTTTCATCATCTCACTCTCTCATTCTGAGAGTGTGGGGGGCCTTGTCTGCGAATTTCGCACTTAGGCTGTTGCGGGTTCGCAGCCCGTAATGACGGAGTAACCTTCTTGGTGTCATTTGGTGTAATACCATTGGCTCCTGAGGGCTCCTGGCTTCTTGATGTAGAGGTGGCTGCCGGTTTGGCAGCCTCAACTCTATTCCTCGCTGCATAGTTCCCTCGGTAGAGGGCGCCAGCAAGTGTCCGGTGGCCTGGCGTGAAGAGGCGCGATGCCTTGAAGCAGCATGTAACGGGAGTTATCTGCTTGGGCGAACATACGTCGCGCAAGCCGACCCACGAAGGCGTCCAAGTTCTCCCATTCCAGTTCCTTCTGGATATGGTCGTTCCGCACATACCTGGGGGAATCTACTATATCTTTTTGCGGTTGCGCTGATCTTTTTGCGGTTGGAGGTAACCACTAGGGCGTACCACGCTGGCGCTGCGTACGTGAGCCTGGATCTCACGTACGCCTTGTAGATCCCCAGTTTTGTGCGGAGCGGCAGGCTGCTTTTTAGGACTGGACGCAGATTCGATCGGGCCATCTTGGCTTTATTGACTACGTCCTTCAACATGCTGCTTCATTGTTATACCTCTGTCGATCTTGACACCGAGGTACTTTACGGTGTGCTGCCATGGGATGTCTTGACCTCCCATGCGTAGCGGTGGCGGTGGTATTTGGCTGCCTGTCACGATGGCTTGGGTTTTTCCCACGTTTGCGGACATCCTCCACTTCCCAAGCCATTCTGGTAAGGCGTCAAGTTGGGCCTGCATAGCCGCTCGGACCGCCGTCGATCATGACGCGCTCTACGTCACTGCTGCCCCCCGCTCGGCGCACGTACGTCTGTTGCCTCTGCTCTATGCGCCACCGGGCGATGGCTCCTGTGTCCAGTGTAGGCGCGTCATAAGTTAAAGAAAGTTAGATTCAAATGTATGGAAAATTTGGCAAAATTAAAGGACAACTTTTATCTATCAGGATATGTAGGTTATAGAGCAAAGTTAAATTTGATCTACCTTTTATCTATTATTGATCTATCTATTAAATTTACTATAAACCTTTGATACATACAAAAGCGATATCACTTATAAATTCTGCGCAATCTGTTACCAAATACTAACGTTTTTAATAATTAATCTTTTTTTTCTGCTAAAAGGTGAGTTCTCTCAAAAACTTCACACTTTACCGCCAAAATATGTATGACAAAAGTAAAGAATAGAATATATTCTTTCTAAAAAGGTATAATTAATATCTAAACTCTTTCATTTACTGTTGCTATGCGATTTTATAAATTTAATTCATTTGCCCATTGAGCGAAATTAAATATTCGTACTTGTTAAACGATGTTACTTTTAATACAGTGGTATTAAAACAGCTTCTTATAAGTTTTCCTGTAATTTATAGGTATAGACCTATTGTCTGTATTTTTTTTTACTTTTTAGTCTCAGTATTTTAGAAGGTAGGTAAGGGGTGTGCGGGGAAATCGTGAATTTTCGCCTATTTTCATTAATAACTTCAAACAGTTTAATTTAAATTTATGAAAAATAAATAGGTATTTGAGATTTTCTTAATGTACTCTTTCATTTGATATGTTACACGACATAGTATGCATTTTTTTTCTTATTTACCCTCCAAAACTGGCCCCTATGTTTAAAATGTATTGATTTACGCTACGTTACGTTACACGTCCGTGTTTGGGTCATCAATTTACATATGTGTACCAAATTTCAACTCAATCGGTCCAGTAGTTTCGGAGAAAATTGGCTATGACAAACGGACGGACAGACACAGACACACGAGTGATCCTACTATAATATCCTACGGCAGTCGTGGTCATATCATATCAGTATACCTTAACAGTATCATATTTGATATTGTTAAGGTGACCACGCGGGGATATGGTACTGTTATGTAAAGTTTTATTGAAAACGACTCATTACGTATTTAATGAAATCCTACGGATAACCTTTCTAAATCCACAATGGCTGACAGAACGCAATCATTGTAAGTACATACATTTCTTGCGGCCGATATTTTCTTGGTATAATTCTAAAAATCGTCAGTGTTCCATCTGCTCGCTTATAATATATATATCTATATATATATCTATCCAACCCCATATTTTCGAATACTTCCAAGTCATATCAAATATGATGTCGGTGTTCTGTGTCGTTACAGATATACTCATCTCTCCTAAAATATATAATCGTGTACATATAAACCCCTACCTAGTAAATGTTTGTCCTGTACCTACACCTACCTACCTGGGTAGGAAAGTGCGGTACAAACATTTACTAGACAGGGCATTTACTAATAAAAATATGTATTAATTAAGTAGTAAATGTTTGTACTGTACCTACCTACCGAGGTAGGTGCATACCCAAGTAGGTTAAATATCATTTTATATTACTATGTTTTGTACGTAAACATTTTAATAAAATAATATAGAAAAGTTGGGTTCCTTGGGCATGGTTTCAAGAACGCTAACATTTTTCTTTTCGCTAAACATGATGCTTGAACATTAAATAGGCACCATGAGAAATAAAACAATAAAGCTTATTTTTATTCGATACATTTTATTTTCAAACACCAAAATAATAAAAACAAGCATTGCATTTTGCCTTAACATTGATCACAATCACTTATTACGTTTAAATTAAGCAATAAGTTTCACAACATTTATATCAATTAAGTACAATTATTTCATTATTTCCGTTTATCAATTCAATGACAAATATTATTAGTGCAAATACCAAACCAGTGATTAAAATACCAAACGGCACAACTAGATCCATCAGTTTTAAAGTACTACGCGCGAATGATCCAATAGCATTGGCAGCTCTTTTTGAATCTTCGTGAATGTAAATGTGTTGCAATAATAATATTTTAATTTATAATTTACTATAGTAACTTTTGACAAATACCTACCTATAAACCTAATTATTACTTTTGTTATATTGTTTAGTTTAACCTTTTTGACGATGCAAAAGTGATACTTGTGATCCAATTTGAATAAATGTTATTTTCTTTCTTTCTTTCTTTGAAGGCTTGTGTTATGGGTACTAGACGACGATATACGTACTTATATAGATAAATAAATACTTAAATACATAGAACAACCATGACCCAAGCACAAATATTCGAGTTCATCACACAAATATCTGCCCTGGCCGGGATTCGAACCCGGGACCGCCGGCTCAGTAGGCAGGTGTCTACAAACCGAGCCAAACGCGTCGTCAAATCGTCGTCGGCTATATCTAACGCAAAACATGGAGTAAAACTATAATTATACATGTACTGATTGAGCTGTGAGTTGTGTAAGCGTTTAGTATAGCTTGTTAGCCTAGTTTTGTAAAAGCAATTCACCAAAAATACGAACCACATCCAGTGAACAATAATCAAATTTTTGAAAATATTTCTTCGAAGAGATAATGACATATTTTGCATTGCATTTCCAAAAATATTAAAAAGTTCAGATGACTTCAATTCTTCCCTAGAATACTTGTAGTGATTATACGAAAGCATTATTGAACAAAATAATAATACGAATAATAAAAGTAGCCAAACCGGAGTTTGAAACACTATGTAAATCATTCTCCATCGTTCTTTTAATCCAGCGCTAGGAGTAACAGTAACAAAACTATCTTCATGTGCAAAATGACTACATATAAAATCAAAGAATACAGCTCGTCGATTATTTAATGCAAAGGCACCAATAACAACGTCTATTAAATTTTTATATATTTTTTCTAATATTCCATTAATGGTAAAATTATCCGATACATGACCAAACTCAAGAGACTCAGGAAAAAAAGTAAATGAAATATTTTCCATTTGACCTATAATATCTAATAATACTCTCTCTATACCAACAGCGTATTTATTTGTTATTTGATATAACTAGTGGCGGATAATTATGAGTTGCCACTTGTAGTTCGCAGTTTGTAAGAACGGGTTGATCATATTCACTTAATACCTCCATGATATCATAATTCTTAATACTATTACAATCACTTATTTTAATCGTATTGTTATAATCTCGACCACAACCACCTTCTGAATATGGGAAATAAGAATAAATAGATGGATTCATCTCATGAACTATGATAAGCACATGTATAATTATGATACTTCCATAGGGTTTGGAATGTTTGTACCAAATCATCTTCATTTGGATCAGCCAATGTCAATATTATGTGTAGAGCATCTGGCTTGCGATACCAATCTTTGTCAAGATGGTCAATCTCTTCTTCAAAATGCGAATGGTCTCGGACTAGTAATATGAAAATACTTGGTGATATAGCCAGGTGCACTACTTATATATTTTTTTATAAAAAGCTTCACATTGTTGGTTTGGTGAATCATGCTAATCAAATCGTTCGTCACTATATCTTTGTTAATGACTGCTACATCTGACCTGTTTTGTGACTTGGAAGAGAGTACATCCACAATACATATATCTCCATTAAGTTGTGTTGCACGTTAAGAACATTAATATTATCTTTACCTAAAATCACATAAACTTGACCAAGGAAACAAAATACCAATGTTTTACAATACATGACTGGTCGTTTGTGTAGGTACTGTATTTCCAATAATTTAAAAAATCCTGCATGATTTATATCTACACGTTATTGATTTAGTTGGTTGTTAAATTACTTGATGCCGTCTTATAACTCGACTCAAAATGTACTATCGACAAAAGAGAATCATGATCTAATGAACTGTATGAATGATAGTAGTAGCTAAATCATAACGAGTCAATACACGATACACGTAAGAAACGGGCTTTCTCTCGTCGCACAAGTCGAATATTCACGGGGGCATCTGAGGCTCACGAGGTTTTTCTATGTAAAATATAACGAATTGTTACGATTTTGCTTTGATATGTAAAATCAATTGGTTTGTTGAGTGTGACTAAAGGTTTAATTTCTATTTGATCGAATATACATACGAAACAATACTTATGAAGTAAATTGGGTATTCACTTCTGAAGGGCGGACCAATGATTTTAATGTTTTATTACTATGCGAGATCTCGATCATAAATACGACAGACGCGAAAATGTGTCCTAAAATAAGAATACCAAATGGAATAGTTACGTCTTCCAACTTGAGAACTCGCGTCTCAAATGACCCAACATCATCTGGTACTGTTCGTATTTGTTTAGGTATCCAGTGGAAACTTTTGGTTGCCTCTAAAAATCCAAATTCAATGAAACGGCACACCTTAATTTGATAATCATGCAATAGCGGAAAACCACGTTTGAAATATAATCCGTAGAGAAGATTATAAAATGTATCTTTGACAAGATAAATTTTCTTTTTATCTTGCTTGTGTTGAGTGGTCCACCATAAATACCTTAAATAATTGGTAATTGTGTATTTATTCTGTGTATTTGCAACTTGGTCCAGAGCTAAATCGCCTGTTTCGCAACCATCAAGTTCTAAGTATTCTTCGTTTATTACAACAACATCACCGGAATTCTTTAAAAACGGTGCAACATCTGAAGCAAAACAAGGGGTAAAGTTATAATTTATAAGATTTCTATATTCCTTCACTCCAGGCTTATACGGTCTGTACGTTGAAAAACTAGTTAATCGAGTTTGATAGTAACTGTTAAGTAAGAACATAAACCATAACCAATGTATAATGAGTAAATTTTTGTAAATGTTTCTTGTAAGAACCAAGGCCCTGTTGTGAGTAGCACTTCCAAACACATTTAAAAATACTAAACAACTATCATTTTGTATTCGTTTACCCGAAGAGATATGGTAATCTAATAGAAGTATTGCACAAATAACTATAACTAAGCCAAGTGTCAACCAAAGTATAGAATTAAACATAATATAAACTATTTTCCATCGTTCTACTAAACCAGCACGAGGAGATACAGCAACGAAGCTATCTCCGACCGATAAGTGAGCACAAATATAATCAAAAAATGCTACTCGTCTATTATTCAATGCAAAACCCCCAAAAACCAAATCAACTTCATTATTATACAGTTTGCTTAATTTTCCAGTAACTGTGAAATTATCTGAAATGTTACCGAATTCATCAGTTTCCGGAAAATATGTATAGTTCAAAATGATTTGTTCTTTTTCTACCAAAATGTCAAACAAAAATTTTTCAATACCAACAGCAAACGGGTTTTCAGGGTTCCTATCAGATAAAACCAGCGGTGGAAAATTATGAGTAGCAACTTGTAGGGTGCAATTTGTTAGAACGGGTTTGTCGATATCTCGTACAAGTTCTATAACGTCTATAACTTTAGCACTTTCACAGGTACACAGTTTCATAGTATTCTTATAGTCCCGACCGCACCTTCCTTCTGCATATGGGAAATATGTATAAATGGTAGCTTTATCGTCTAAGTCATCAGTAATAACAAGGACGCGTATTATATGAAATTTCCACAATGTTTGAAATATCGGCAGACGGTCTTCTTCAGATATTTCTGTCAAAACAATTATATGTAAACACTCTGGTTTACGATTCCAATCCTTATCTAATTTGTCAATTACGCTCTGGAAACCAAATAAGTCTTGAACATGGATGATAAAAATGCCAGGTGACGTATCCACAAACTTGTTGAAATCTTTGACGTAAAGTTTGACATTGTTAGTAGCATGGATACGGCGAATTAGATCATTGGTCACCTCTTCATTATTAATTATAGCCAAGTCTAATCCAAACTGAGTTCTGGACGATAAAATATTCACTAGACATGTGACCATATCTTCATTACCATCTCTTAGTTGTTCATTAAAAATAAAATTCATACACCGCACGATATTGAATTGGGTGAAGATGCAACATAAAAATAATTTACGATACATGGCCGGCACGTTGAATGTGGACTTCCTACACAAAACTATGAGTACTTATTTGCTGTAAAACTACATACCCGTAATACTGTTCATTATTTACACTAGATAATAGTCTTTAGAACGTTTTGATAAATTGTTTGTATTATCTTTTACTTCATCGTGGTATTTATTGACTTAAGGATTGTTAATTTTACTGTTATGTAAGCTGACTTGACTTGATAAATGATTCGAAGCCGTAATAAATGTCAAACAAATATAAAAAAATACGTAATATTTTTCTATGTAAGTAGGTATAATAAATAAGTTTACTAAATAACTGTAAAAAAACACCTTTTTTGTAATAATAGTCACTATTATCGTGAAAAAGGATTGCTAGCCTCGTATTTACCTTCTCGGTAGGAAATCGCTATTTTCCCGATCTCCGTAATAGTAATGTACTATTAATTTTTTTTTTTTTTTTTTATGTCATAGGGGGCAAATGAGCAAACGTATCGCCTGATGGAAAGCGATTACCGTCGCCCATAAACACCTGCAACACCAGAGGAGTCACAAGTGCTTGCCTACCCGGAGGACGAAGATAGAATGCCTCTATGCCAATTAATATGAGCCACATAATAATTTTAAGATTAGGATGTCTGTAACATCACTTTCGCGCGCATAGACTATGTGCGCATGCGCTGTGCGGCCCGGGCACCGTAATTGAATTAATTTGTTAAATTTTGTACAGAATCCGGTCAAAAATGGAAAATGGAAATGTACTTATATTTTTCCTGTTAGTCAATTCATGCATAAACGTACATAGTAAAATTTTCGCTGAATAATTTTTTGATCGCCATTCATATTAATTAATACTGCACGCATTGCCTAATATTGCGCGCATAGTAAACGAAAAGTTGTATCTTCTTCCAAAAAAACGTAAGAATAAGTTGAGTAAGATTTGTGACTCAAAGATAATATTAAAATGACCAACCGACAATAAGGTAGTATTTAGGTACTATTTGAATAATCGTTTTTTATATAATTCCATATCATCAGTCGAAATAATTGTCTACTGCTAGACTGTAATCTGTATTTGTCTCATTTCTCATTGATATTTAGATTGTTAGTTTTTAAGTTATTTATACATAAAATATATTTAATGCGAGTTGCTGGCGCTTTTTTTAATTCCGTTGAATGTCCCAATAAAAATAATATTATTAAGAATGTTATAAACAGTTTTATTCAATATTAACACGCCATGAAAATAGTTATTATAGCTGTCATCTTTATTCCTCAAAGGTCTCGATAACAGGATATTCTAAGGGTTTATACAAATCCCGTGGATAAGAAAACCATTGAATGAACCCGTCTACTATTGCTTCCATTGATCCGTGCTCGGTGCGAATAAGAGGATTATTCAGACTCGGTTTACTGTTCTGAATCACAAAGGACCCTCCAGGAAATGTTCGTAACTAATCCGAAACTCGCTCAACTTGTATGAAGTGTCAACAACTTTGGATCGAGTTGACCGGTGACCAGGAGATAGTTAAACTTATTGTCTAAACGATCAGGCTGAAACTGACCACATCATAGAGAGAGTCTACCAGTCCAAACCAGTAAGGGCCGCTAGTTTTGACATTGTCATAAAGAGACAAATTTCAAAGATATACTAATAAATCATTCTCTGTACTCGTATCCATTTACTGCAATAGCAATCAATTTCATAATTTCAATAAAAACGTAATATCGTAACTAGTTAACAAGTGGTGTATCAAATGTAGTGTAACATGTATGCATACAATACAAATATCATTAATAAATTAAATTACAAACGTGCGTGATTTCAGGAATATACTTTTCACAACTTACAAATCGATATACATTATCGCATGGTGTCCGTAAACAGCGTCCGAGCAGATATTGATAAAATCAGTGCCAGCCATTTAGACGTGATGAACGCACAAAACACATACTTAGGTACATATATTCACCTTTTTTTTATTAATAAGTGACCTCCAAATAATATATTTGACTTATTGTTTGGAAAATAACCTCTAAAAAGAAATAAAAAGTATAGATATGCCTACCTATTGTGACCAAATAAGAATATTATTGATGCTACAAACGTTGATGGCTTCAAATAAGTTTTAGGAAATGTTAATATTGACGAATTTATTTTTGTGTTCGAACAAAATTTCTGTCACGAACACGAGAAATGCTAAGATCTGCCCAATGAATAATAAAATGAAGGGTACAATTAAATCTTCCAGTTTTAAGACAGAAAGTTGAAATAATCCATTGGCGTTTTTATCTGGCTTCATTTCTTTAGATATTCCATGAAATGATTTTATAGCTTCTACAATACCAAATTCAGTCATAAGCATCATTTGCGTTTTAAAAGTATGTATTAATGGAAAACCACGTTTGAAATACACTGCATAGATACAGTTCATCAATTTTTCATCCAAGAGATGAATTTGGCTCTTTCTCTTCGAATTCTTGGACATCCACCACAAATAAAGATAATACATTGTCTGAGTATACCTAGTTTTGGTATCTGCTACTAGGTTCATAGAACGTTCCGGTGTCTCACAGTTTTTGGTTTCCATATACTTTTCATTTGCTATGGGAAGCTGGACGTACTGTTTCCAATAAAATAAAAAATCGATAGAAACACATGGGGTCAGGTTGTAATTCTCTAGAGCCATGTAATTGTTTGTTGATGTCTTATAAGCCCGGTACGTTGTAAAACTCGTAAGCCTTGTTTGATAAAAACAAGTTGCCAGAATAATAAACCACAACCAATGCACTATAATAAAGTTTTGATATATATATTTTCCAAGTTTCAGCGCCACATTTTGCATTGCACTCCCAAAAAAATTCAAAAAGTGAATAGAAGTATTGTTATCATACTTAAATGTTCTTAATTTACCAAAATCCATAAGAAAGATCGCACAGATGATTAACACCATTGTTACTAATAACCACACCGTCGGTTCAAACACCATGTAAATAATTTTCCATCTTTCGACTAAATCAGTCTTATGTGTTACAGTAACAATATAATCTTCAAATACTAAATGAGTAGACACATGATCAAAAACTCGCGATCGTTTGATCTCCACACTGAATCCTCCAAACACTATATCAACGTCGAGTTTATTTAGTTGTCCTAGTTTACCACTGGCTGTACCATTGTCATATATATCCCCAAAGTCATCAGTTATGGGAAAGAAAGTAAAATTTAAGTAAATATCATTTTTTTGGGCCACAAGCTCGAGCAGATACCTTTCTATTCCAATCAGATATTTGTTATCAGGAACACGATCTTGATTATTCAGAATCAGAGGAGGATAATGGTGCGTTACCACTTGAAATGTACAGTTCTTAAGAACAGGCTTATCATTTTCGTGTAACATTGCTACAACATCAAATTGTCAAGCACTTTTGCAATAACAAAGCTTGATGGTGTTGTTGTAGTCCCGACCGCAACGACCTTCTGCATACGGAAAATAGGAATAAATTGCAGCTTCGTCCATATAATCAGTAATAACAAGTACATGTACTATATGATTGTTCCATAATATTTCAAATACTCTTGTAAAGTCGTCTTCATATAAATTCTGTAATATGATTATATGTAAATCATTACGATCACGGTGCCAATGTTTTTGTACTCGTAAATTGTCGATTAAGATTTTAAAATCAAATACATCTTGAACGTAAATTACGTAAGTGCTTGGAGATATCTTCTTAGGTGCATTATAGTCCTTAATAAAAACTTTGATATTATAAGTTGAGTGAATCTGGCTCAGAAAGTCATTAGATATAGTATGATGATTGATAACAGTTAGGTCACCTCCGCGTTGAGTTTTAGATAAAAGCGTGTCTACAACACACTTTTCCAGCAGCATATGACGCGTAGTATTGAGAGCAAATTTTTCAATTGCTAACACAGTTGTAACTTGATAAATGAAGCAAACTGTTACTATTGCACGCATGGTTGACTAAGACTTGTGCCCTGTTCCGAATAAACGTATTAAGTGAAATTAGAAATGCGTACCTACCCAATGTTAAATCTAGTATGTGTAATAACATTGTGTTTCATGTATCCCTTTCCATGTCGTATGTATGCTATCATTAAAATCGACAAGTAGTAGGCTGTGATTCGAGCTTGTTTGATTTTTCATAATTATATGAACATTATTTTTTAATTATAGGCAGCAAGCGTTATTTTTTTTCATTGGAACGTAAATACACTTACACTTTGGGCCGAATTCGATGTTTCTGATAACAAGGGTCTGTGATTCGAACTTGTTTGATTTTTTATAATTATATATTATGAACATTACTTTTTAATTATAGGAAGCAAGCGTTGTTTTTTTTTTATTGGAAAGTACACTTACACTTTGAGCCGATTTCGATATGTTTTTAATAACAAGGGTCCGAGATAGATTGCTATGGTATGGACTTACTTTTAAGACATTAACAATTGTAATCAAATACATAAACGGGTTAACTCGCGTCGTGGAAGTCGAATAACGCTCGACATGTTTCGAATCGGTACGCGTTTCATCATCAAGAGAGACTGTGTTCGGTTGGCCGCCGCCGCGACTGATCGTCTCTCCTGATGATGAATCGCGTACCGATTCGAAACATGTCGAGCGTTATTCAACTTCTACGAGGTGAGTAAACCCGTTTATTTACTTTAATATGTCTGTGACTCGCGGTAGTTTTGCTATGTAAAACATATCGTCACCTGCAATATGAATTAATGTAACCGCCAAAATGACGAAATTGAGTTAAGTATACAGTTGGTCTGTAAATTTGACGATCTATCCATTGCTGTTATTAAAATTACGATATCTTGAAAAAAATGTTGGTTACATTAAACAAAAATTGACCATTTTTTTTAGTTTTCTGTATTTATTTTGGTGTATGGCACATTGTTTGTAAATTTGGGTGAATATATAATTTAGTCAGTAACATTAAAGTTTTCGTCGTTTTTAAAACAATTAATGCCTCTTACATTATTATTTGTCTTCCCAAGCCTCGAGTGATGACGGCTACATTAAAATTATGTACTTAATTTAACGGACCCGGTGGTTACGTTATTTTGGTTACCAGGAACTTTGCCACCATCTCTTTCCTTTGCGGTGTTAATGAGTAGATACCGGTGAGACGACCATACATTTGCCTGTAGGAAGCAATTACAAACACTACCGCGTGCGTCTGTTTACGATTTGGTGTTGTGATGGATATGATAGCCACTTTAGTTTGTACCGACCAGCGATCGGATGCCGGTATTCGACTCCATACAAATACCGGTATTCAATTTCGGTATTTTGCTTATTATTACACATTTCTTTATTTTACTGAGCTAATTTCAAAGTTCTGTACCAATACTTTAATAATATGTAATGGCATTTAAAATCAAATCTGTAATATGTTTTTTGTAATTTTTATGAATACCGGTAACTATCCCTGGTTTCAACAATTCGTGATAAGGACAGTATTGTGCCATTGCGTTGTTATACATCAATAAGTACAGTCAAAAATTACAAGTTAAGTACATTAATCGCTTTACATCAGGCGATCCGTTTGCTCACTTGCCCTCTACGACATAAAAATAAATAAATAAGAATATTACACAAAAAAAAACTTTTAAAAATAAAGGGAAATTTGAAAAAGCTAAGTACTAAGTAAGTTCTATAGAAATTGTTATCACCTCAAAAGGGAGTCGTATTTCTAAGGCGGAATGAAGTTCGTCGGGATTTCCAGTATCAAATAGAAATTGATGTCTTAAACTTCTTAAAGTTAAGTCATTTATTAATAAGCTATTATGCCTATTTATACCATGTTTAATTCTTGAATTACCTAGGTACTTTTAATTGAAACAATCTGGCTTAATGCATTTCGTTTTTAGGGAATCTCTTAACTGTCTGCTTTAACGGACTGTGAAAACTTTTTCTGTGAAAATCAGTCACTGCCCCTACCATGTAGCAACATGTAGGCATAATAAAATGTATACACTTGTATATTATTTTTAGAAAACAAGAGACAAGAATGAATGATGGTAGTAATAGTGATATGGTGGAGGTTAGTGACATTGAGATACTCCCAATAATTTTTTTCAGTAGCCTACGTATCCAACGTAATGTCATTGTATTGATGCGATGATTCAATAAAATACGTTAACTATTTCCTTGCCCCTTGACCATTATTTTTTCAGCCAGGAAAAGGCGTTGAGCTGGGCCATACTTTCTACTAATAACTGGACACTAATGATGCTTCAAATATGTAGTTTGCGAGAAAACAGCAGCTTACAAGATATAAGAAAATCTTTAAATCCATTTCAGCTCTATAAGAAAGATGTCCAAGCCCAATAGCGAAGGTATTCGAAGCATTTCAGTCGTAAACTTACCCCTTGACGTTCAAGTTCATAATAGTGATGTGAGAGTGAGTTACTAATTATATGACGAAACATTTAGTCACCAGTTCGACAGGAAATGGTCAAATTACTAATGAAGAATCAAATAAAGATCATTCGGCTAGTTTCAGACAGAGACAAGCCTTACACTGAAAATAGGACTTAGGCTTTGTAAAGACAAAATTGATAATTTAAACAAAATTATACAACGTAAAGCTGAAGTTTAAACTTAAGTCACTAAAATCAAAAGGAGAGAGTTGATGAATGGAAAAGCAAGAAGGTAATAAATACGAAAAAAACTATACAGAAAGAAATAAAAAAGAAAGAGAAAAAGGGAAAGCAGAATGTGCAGTAAAAGTCGTAGGTAAAAAAGGTACATAAATATTGTAGGAAAGGGAGAAAGAAAAGCAACTAAAGTGAGGAAAAACAGTAAGGAACAGTATCAGACTGGAAAGAAAATTAAGTGTTTTTTTACTACTCTTTAAATCTAAAGGTGCCTTTACCAATTTTGGTTTTTATAAACATAAAACAAACTGTTTCCCGCTTATAAACCGGTTTTTATCACGACTTACCATCCTGCCACTAATTAATGCCGATCTCACACGAGGGCAGAACAGTGAGGCAGAACAGTGGGCAGTACAGTACTGCTACAATCTGAACGCACACGCCGAGACAGAACAGTACTGTCTTGTGCGTTCAGATTGTAGCAGTACTGTACTGCCCACTGTTCTGCCTCACTGTTCTGCCCTCGTGTGAGATCGGCATAACTGAAAAACAAGACATAACTCTATGTTAAACCTTATAACAATTGGATAAGTTTAATAATTCCATAGCTGAATTCCGCTAATGTAAGTCCACGTTTTGAAAATGTGTGTCCCTTACGTTAGATTTTTTTACCTTTTTGTGACTTACTTTAAATAGTTTTTCATTTTTTGAAATCAATGGTGTGTTGTGTTAACGTAACTCCTCATTTTTGGAAAAAAATTAACGTAAGAGCCACGCTATTTTCTAAACTATAATAGCAGCCTTTTTGAGACCATTATCAACTGAAAGATCTTACAAAATTAAGCTATAACTACTATACATCATTTTAATCGGAATAAGGAAATAAAATGTTACTGGACTTTTTTTAACTTGCAATTTAGTTTTTGGCTTCTCCTGAAAAATCGTCATTTGGCGGTTACCTTAATTCATATTACAAGTGACGATATAAAGATTGGATAAAACAGCTACAGTTATGACTAATGATATATTTAGTAGACAAGGACAAAGAGTAAATATAGGAATACAAAAATTATGCACTTTTCTCGGTAAAAAAAATCTTTGTGCGTTGTAAGGCTATATAACTACCTAAATAATCCAGAAATTTGCTATAGTAACGAGTTTAGCTCAAATGCAATAGTACATTAGATACCTAGGTACCTGGGGCGGTGAATTTAAGAACAGACTTTTCAGCCTGCTGTAAACGCTTCTAAGGCACTGAAATTATCGTTCAGATTTTTTTCTAATAATAATTGATCCAAAAATATATTATGACTTTTACTTCATGATGAATTGTTGTACATTTTGCGTAGGTCATCACAATATATTTTTCCAGTTGTTAAATGTCATGATTAATGTTTTACGTACATTTTTGATTTACCTTCACGTAATCAATGATAATACTTGTATGTCACGTATCCATTCTAGTATATAGGTACCCATTTGTCAACGTTTAGTGATAAAAACTTTGATTATTTGATTGATTAAAATTTGTCACGTCAACTTGTACATATCATAGTCGTCTGTGTGGTAATCTAATAGTCCAAACGATAACTTCTACCGGCTACTACTACCAGTTTCTAGGGTTCTTCTCATTCATATCATAATGCATGGTTTAATTTTGACTTGCAATCAGAAAAGTCCAACTCGTGATAGGTAACAACCTTTTTCTACTACGCATATCGCAACAATTTAAATGCGTAGGTTTTAAAATGCGTAGGTTAACAATTTAAATTATAATAAATGCTTGCTATGCGGCCCAAAATGGCTAATGGGTCTCTGAGACTTCGATGAGAAGCAATGTTTGCGTCAAGTACACAAATCTTACTCGGATGTTTTAATAAGATGAAATATTCTTAAGAGGCCTTATTCCTTTAAAATGCTGATTGTTTTAGCCATTTTTCTCTATGATCAAACATGTTTCTTCACATTTTATTGATGTTACTACCTAGAACAGGGCTATTAGGATTTATTGGTATATATTTGAAACCTACAGTTTGTATTTTACATTGATAATTTTTGTTTCAAAAACTACTCGAAATTGTCAAAATTCACGCGGAAAATTCGTTTTTTCAACTTATTTTCGACTGCACGCAATGAAAGCATGAAATAGCTATGTTACTACCTAGAACTCGGGAAAAGGTATTATTCACTTCAAAAAGTTGGTTAATAATATTATCAATATATTTGTCATAATACGAAAAAAATAAATTTTGAAAGGAATAAGGCCTCTTAATATTAAAATACAAAGCGGGTTTACTCACGTCGTAGAAGTCGAATATCGCTCGATATGTTTCGAATCGGTACGCGATTCATCATCAGGAGAGCCGATAAGTAGCAGCGGCGGCCAACCGAGCAGGGGAAACATGTCGAGCGATATTAGAATTCTACGATGTGAGTAAACCCGTTTTGTATTTTAATATTATGTCTGAAACTTACGGTAGTTTTATATGTAAAATGGTCTTAAGAGACCGTTTCCTTTAAAAAAAAATTATTAAGATCAATATATTGATAATTTCAACCAACATTTTAAAGTGAATAATACTTTTCCCTGAGTTCTAGAAAGTAACATAGCTATTTCATGCTTTCATTGCGTGCAGTCGAAAATAAGTTGAAAAATCCAGTTCCATCCAGACCAATCCAGAAACATGCTTGATCATAGAGAAAAATGTCTAAAACGATCAGCATTTTTGAACGGATAAGGAGTATTAATATTATAGGAACTCACCGACAGCGCCCATTCTGAGGTAGAAGCTTCCGTAATGATGAGTTCGCGTGCTGAGAGCGAATCCAAGGGACAACCGCTTCGCTGCATTCGAAGGCATCTGGTACTGTGGATGCGGCACGGTGGCGGTGCTTCGGTCCGTGCGCGAAGAACACGAATCCGATTCAGATGGGGACGAACTTGAGTCTGATTCTAGAAGAAAAACATAAAATCTATGAGCACAACCGTGAGAGGCGACTCTTTCTCGCGCGAGATGTACTACCTATCTCGTTTTTTACAGTGCTGTAAGAGAGTGACGGGTGATACTTTGTCGCGCGACAACAGTCGAGAAGCTTAGTTATGCTGGACGGGCAGGTTAGGTTTTAAAGACACTGGAAGAGATAAAAAAAACAGTCTAAGTACCTATTACTATTTTTCTATGGAAGTACATACTACTAAAATCTTATCCAATCTTATCTTGTTTGTTTTTTTTTATAATTTTAATGACAATTCTTAATCTCGAAATGTTGTAGAATTTACTATTTCGAACAAAAACCTTGTTTTACAATACCTTCCTTTCGAAGGCAGACTTACGTCTCAAAATAATGAAATAAAACTCCAGAATGCTTTTATATTTATTGTCAAACAGACATTTAGAAACAGAATATTTATCTCATCAACCAACACATTCTTACACCACAAATACAACTAGAATAGCAATAATAATTACAGCGAAAAATGTAAGTTACATTCCTGTCAGCCATTTTGCATCATTAAAAAAATAAAATGCGAGTGAAAGAGAAAAATAGCGCTACTATTTTCCCTTTAATCGCTGGGAAGGGTACTGCACAGTGATGGGCCGCGGTAATTATCCCCGTTATCAGTAGTATTCTGTTTGGACATATTTACTACGAAGTAAATTTTCAATGTTAAGTACTATTGAGATCTAATCAATGTAAGTAAGTTTTTTTTCCTCCTTTGGCCTCTTTTGCTCTAATTATGTCTTAAGGCTCAATGAGGAGTTCGGACTGTGCCATGTCCTCAGATTTCTGTGATTTGATGATGGTCGGAATTACGAGTAAAGGAAACAGATAATTTACAAAAAGACTGGGATATTTCCAGATGATATTATACTTACAATTAGTAATATGGCGAAAGTTACCGGTAATATTAAGTATTTACTTTTGATGGTGGTACCTATACTTGTAAAAGTGCCCTTGTGGCTTATACTTACTGAATAAATTATTTTATTTCATTCCCCTTTCATTTTAAAGGATCCCAGAAATGGATGGCTTTTAAGCAACACAAACAAATTTTCTTTCCATGGCTTTTTACAATATTTCCTAAAAAAACATTAACCTTGGCAATATCTCCGGTAGCTACCCATCGCTAGTACTAAGCGCGGAAAAATTGCGGAAAGGGAGAATATTGTGCCACATGTCAAACCGTTGTCCTGGCGGGGACGGCTTAGCTCTAACCACCATACGGTTTAGAGAAAAAACATATAATATATGTCAATGTGCGTGACAGAAACGCTCCTTATACAGTGAGTTACCGCCAAGTAGTAAGTTAGGCTTTTCTTAAAGTAGAGTAAAGTAACATAGATCTTTAACGTATTCATGTCCTTAATTTAATTAAATAACTTAAATTCAAGCTTTATTAACTTTCTAACAAAATTTTAATTGCCAGTTATGTACAGTAAAGTAAATTGAAAAGTGAGTGTTAAATGACAGCGTGATATGAGTAACGACAATTACGCTGTACACCCACTACATTGAATGTGCGGATTTAAGAAATTTAATTGTGCAGTTAATTTACATAATTATGATTAGCTAATACATGCAAACAATTACTAATGGATCATATTATTATCAGTTTTAATAAATGCCCGCATGCCGGTAGCAGGCTGTATACATACTAATTCTTTATTTTGTTCACCGCGTTAATTGCCGCCTTTTTTTAATTTTTAACATGCAGGGATAATATAAAAGACTGTATTTTCTAAGGATAAATAATAGAATAAGAAAAGTGGTATTACCTCAAACATAGGATCGACATTGATTGTCCAATATTGAGTGTATTTTTAATTCGAATATTTTTACAATATCATGATTTGTGTAGAGTGCGAGACTCGAGTACATTGATCCGCGGGGAACATCAATTTGATCATCGATTTTTAAACTCAAATACCTTTATAAATAACGATCTGATAGCTCAGTTGGGAGAGCAATACGCCGGAAACGTAAAGATCGCAGGTTCATATCCTGCTTAGATTGTAGTAGATCGCATTCAATTTTTCTTTCTTAATTTACCTTTGTGTCATTAATTCATTATTTATAAAAATAAAAAATGTGGTATTTCCACACAAAAAATAGAATCGATAAAAATATTCAATAAAAGTATTTCAAATACCTTTGTTGTTTTTTTTAGCCGACTTAAAAAATACAGATCGTTCCTAATTCGATTTTATGTCGTGGTTGTTAATCTTAGCAATACAATCTACATATTAAAACAAATAGGAACGCGTTACGAAATATACATATTTTTTAAGCTTAAACTTTCTTTTTAGGGTTCCGTACCCAAAGGGTAAAAACGGGACCCTATTACTGAGACTTCGCTGTCCGTCCGCCCATCCGTCCGTCCGTCCGTCCGTCTGTCACCAGGCTGTACCTATCTCAACAACGGTGATAGCTAGACAGTTGAAATTTTCACAGATGATGTATTTCTATTGCTATAACAACAAATACCTACTAAAAAAAAAATAAATATTTAAGGGGGGCTCCCATACAACAAACTTGTTATAGATTATATATATATATAGGTACGGAACCCTTCATGCGCGAGTCGGACTCGCACTTGCCCAATTTTTTCAATATTGCCCTTGGATCAAGGTAGTCGACAATAATAGCCGAGATTGCAATTTTTTTGTAAAAGATGACAACGATCCAATTTTTGAATCAAATGCCTAATAGGACTAACCACGTTTAGATTGCTCTTAGAGTCAGAAATTTTGACGGTAAAATAGTTACTTTAAGTACATGGTTGTCATACCATTATTATTTTGTTGAATTATGAGGATTCTGCAAATAATTTCTAATCTGCTTTTGAATTAAAAAAAACCTACCAAGTGCGAGTCGGACTCGCACACCGATGGTTCCGTAAAAACACGTCCCATCTTGAATGGCCTAAGTTAAAAAGGTTTGCACCTGGTATATTTATTTTATTCTGTTTTTATAGTATTTGTTGTTATAGCGGGAACAGAAGCACATCATCATGTTCATGAGATTAGCCTGGCGACAGACGGACAGACAGACAGACAGACAGACGAACAGACGGACAGCGAAACCTTAGTAATAGGGTCCCGTTTTCTTTGTGTACGGAACCCCAAAATAAGTCACATCGGTATTTCAAAGATATTTTAAAGCGTTTATTTTTACTTTTCTTTATTTTATGATATAATGAGCTATTTTTATTCATATAATTTCAGTTTGTTGTAGGTAATTATCATCCCTATTTTGACAGTGTCGGTGTGAGAGCCTGGTAACGTGTCACGCTCTATTCTAAATCTAGACTCACTGTCGGATTCGTTAGTTTTGGTATGAACGAAATCCAACTTAATATTTCTACTTAATTAGGTACTGAAAGAAAAATATGTATGTTTTCTTGTTCGTCTCGTAAGGTTTTGTACAGGACTAATGATGCAATTTAAACCCCACTTATTAGAAAGGCGAGGGAACACTTAATTTGGCGTTACCTTAGACGGTGAGCTCTTTCATTAAGGTGGTTGAGAGGGAACGACTTTTTCTTTTTATACCGTCTCAAGACGGACGCGTGCAAAAACTCTTTTCAGAATTATGTTTGTGAACGTAATTCGTTTAGTACTTTTTGAATAATTGGTTTCACTAAAAAAGATGAAGATGAAATAATTATTAAATACCAGCCAACAAAATCGTCACAAAACAGTCGAATATTACTTCAATAACAAAATAACACTATTTAATTACAACATGGATTAAATATAACCTTTAATATGTCCCATACTATTAATTTGTAATACATAGGTAGTCGAAATTTATATTTTAATTGTCAATGCAATACAAAAATGCTTTATTGTACTAAAGAAACACAAATACAATAATTCTAATAACGGTAGACAATATACGGTCTTTTGAATCTCTTACACACAACTTTAGGTTAGTGAAATTGATCAATAATAAACTACACATTGAGTAGGTGATGCAAAGAATGTGACGTCAGTCGAATTAAGCCTAATATTTGTCAGACAAAACGTTGTCTACTTTTTGAAAACAAAATAAAAAAACACGTCACGTCACAGTATGTATTTTAGACGGCCGATCACCGAGATTTATAGGTTACCTGTCTGAACCACTAATTTTTATTTCCCGTCTGTAACGTTTTGCCAAATTTCCATCTGTCCGCAAGCCATTTTTTTTCCAAAACTGTTAATTGTTCAGAATAATTATAAAACAAATCTAACCTAACCCAATGGGTTCTTTAAAAAGATGTTTATAAGATCCTGAGAAAATTACGAGTTTCAGGAAAAAATTGCTTTCGGATAAATGAAAATTTGGCAAATCATTACAATTAGAAAACAATGTTTCAAAGTAGCCATAGGGTACCGATTTTTGATCGTTCTTAATTTCTCACCATTACGATTGTCTACTGCTTAACTATTTTCTACTATTCGTGTCTAGTTTAAAAGCTTTTATTTAACTTGCATTGTATGTTTAAAGTATGTTTGTTCGGGTGAAATCTTGCAACTCAATTTTGAAGCAGATATCGTCAACCGATTGAGCTGAAATTTTGCATACTTACTTAACTTTGATGACAATACAATAACATGGTACCATGGGGCTGATCTGATGATGGAGCCGGAAGGTGGCCATAGCAACTCTATAATAGAAAAAGCAATCCTACCGAGCTTGGGCTCTTTAGAATCGTCTCTGTGAGCATTTGATGGATATCCAAAGAAAAGTACAGTCGGCTATAAAAGCTTGCCACTAAAATTACATTTTTGACAGAAACTTATTGTAGATTAAATTTACCGAGATACCGAGCATATTCGATTTGCATTATTACGTACTAGAACGTGCCCGCAACTTCGTACGCGTATTTTTTTTTTATATCGTAGTCGGGTAAAAAGTGTCCTATAACCATCTTTGGATATCCAGCTATCCCTGTACCAAAATTGGTTCACATTTGTCCAGCCGTTTCGGCGTGATGCGAGGACAAAGAAAATTATTCCCAACAGATGGCGCCAGACAGACATACAAAACAAATGACCATCCAGCATCGCTATTAACATTTTTCCTAAAATCCTGACCGCTCTCTATAATAGATGAGATGAGATGAGATGATTAACACAAATTATAACGGGTCTAACGCGATATTTCTTATTTACCTTCATAATCTAACGTTTCGGCGGGGTTACACACGCCGTGGTCTCAGATGTACTGGTGAAACAGCGAGTTGTTACTGGAGCTGTCGGCCAAATGTAGCACTACCCGACGAAATTGTCTAATAAAATGGATGGGTAGGGAGATAAATGTTCGACTACCACCCATTTATTTACTAATTATTGTCACCGATCCGACACACAACACTCACAACATCCGCGCACAGATTCGAAGATATATCCCGCGGTTTAAACGTTTTAATCACTGGTGTGCGATAAATTAAAACCATCTTCCCGGATGAAATTCTTTGGGTTTTTCTTGATTTCAATTGCTTCCCTTACCATCCGTGGATAATAGTCGCGTTAGACCCGTTATAATTTGTGTTAATTATGTGTGCAAACCGCGAGAGTATAAAGTGAGACGAGAAGAGATGTTGTACTTATACTTACTGGCAACGACGGGAGAGTCGGCGCCAGACCTCGAGCGGTCCCGGAGTAGTGCGGCGTACATGTACAGCAGAAATACCATACTGCCGATATACAGGTAGAGGTAGAAGCCCTGTATAACAAAAAACATATATACAATACTTAGTATAAATCTATATATGTAAATTAACAAGATAGAGTAAGTAATTCGCGTCTCATAAATAAACTTATACGGTATTTGCCTGTAGTAAAAATAAATAAGTAACTAAGTATATCATGAAATCACTAAACAAACATTCAAAAACACGCGGAACCAAATAAACTACGAGTAACTATTGGTCATTAACTATTTTTAATTTGACAAAAACTAAAAATAAGAGGTGTTTTGGGATGTCACAAGCCAGATTTTTTATAAAAACTTCATACTAACAAATCGTTTTTGACATTTCATAAAGAGTAGGTAGCTTGATTTGAGCTGTCATCAAATATCGTATATTAGCGTTCTATATCACCGAAAAACTTTTCGCCGTCAACACAGTTTGGCGGCATTTGTAAGGATAATAAATCATCAAAAATTCATACTCGTAATGTTACATTGTTTTAGATTTTTTGCAATATTTAAGCTACCAGACAGCAAAGTCAAATTACGAAAATTGAGAGTTTTTTTAAACATATCTTGAACTGTATCAGGGCTGTTTAACCCTCACTACCAGTGAGTCGGACTTTTGGGAGTATAACCAGCTATTGTGATTATCTAGGCACTCGTCACTAAAGGGAGATTTATTCAGTGCAATAAAGTAAAGTTCAATCGAGTTAAGTCTATTGTATGTACTTTATTAAACTCCCATCAATCGACATGTCCGCGTAATGGCATAAATAGAATCAATTCTTACTTAGGCGAAATGTACTACAATACAAGTACTCTTTATTGCACATCTCACAAAAATTAAAAAAATAAATAGTTTTTCATATGCCCTATATAACCTTGGCAAAATAGTTAATCGACCAGCAGTGCTCACCGCCTATCACGCCTATGTTACTTCCACACTTCGATACGGCATTATATTCTGGGGAAATTCTAATGACAGAGATTTAGTATTTAAGGCCCAAAAGAAATGCCTAAGATCTGTTTACGGGTTACGACCAACAGAAACTTGCAAGACAATTTTTATTGAACTGAAAATATTAACTACGCCTTGTTTATATATTTTTGAAATTGTAATGTATGTAAAGAACAATATTAATCAGTTTGCTGTATTTAAAAGTATCCGCCAGAGACATAGACTTAATACTATCCCATTGAAAACGGCATTATTAGCTAAAAGTGCATTCGGCATGGCACCGAAATTATATAATAAGTTATAAATAATGACACAAAGGTAAATTAAGAAAGAAAAATTGAATGCGATCTACTACAATCGAAGCGGGGTTTGAACCCGCGACCTCTGCGTTACCGGCGCATTGCTCTCCCAACTGAGCTATCCGACCGCTACGTCAGTCACACCAAATCTTTCATCCCTTAATCCTTTACGCTACTGGAGCGCCCTCTGTGTCATATGTTTTTTTGAAATGCTTATTGCGCATTAGCCATACCCTAGGATGTGCGTTTTACAAGCACGATCCCCAATCCCCATTGCTTTACAGCAAGTGTGAAGACTGCGAGAGAGATGGCGCTGTTCTAAATATTTGTATAGAATCTTTTTATCGATTCTATATTTTTTATGTGGTAATACCACATTTTTATTTTTATAAATAATGACACAAAGGTAAATTAAGAAAGAAAAATTGAATTCAAAAAAACATATGACACAGAGGGCGCTCCAGTAGCGTAAAGGATTAAGGGATGAAAGATTTGGTGTGACTGACGTAGCGGTCGGATAGCTCAGTTGGGAGAGCAATGCGCCGGTAACGCAGAGGTCGCGGGTTCAAACCCCGCTTCGATTGTAGTAGATCGCATTCAATTTTTCTTTCTTAATTTACCTTTGTGTCATTATTTATAAAAATAAAAATGTGGTATTACCACATAAAAAATATAGAATCGATAAAAAGATTCTATACAAATATTTATATAATAAGTTACCTGTATTTATACGAGAATCCGACATGCCACAATTTAAAAGTTTATTATTTAATTTTTTAGCAGATAACGCATTTTATTCAGTAAAGGAATACTTAGATTATAATGATAAAAATATTAGTACTTATATTGTGTGACTACCATAAGTAAGGCATGCTGCATGCTTACATAAATATTTGTATGCCACCAAATGGCTAAAACATAGTGAGACTATTTGTACTTCTTTACCATCCTGTGTTATGTTACCTATGTTTTACAAATAAACAATTACTTACTTACTTACTTACTTACTTACTTACTTACTTACACAAAACAAACAGGAGATATGTAATACAAGATATTATAATTTGAGGTAAGCTACAGACGGTCTTATCACTAAAGAGCGATCTCTTGCAGACACAACCACTCAACGATCGATTTCATCCCTCTGCATTATCGCACAACAAGAGCGTGATGTTATGTCGCCACTAGCCACGACCAATTGCATCGCATCTTACACTAACAACCAATAAAATGCAGTCTCAACCGACGGAAAGATCAAAATAGTCAATCTCCTATAATTTCTTAATAATTTTCTCATCTAATATTAGATCACGCATCTTAAGTACATACTTTTAGTTAAAAACGCGCAACGAGTTTTCATATAAAAAATCCTGGTCAACTTGTGGATTGTGTAAATATTTTTATTTAAAATTAAAAAAAAATAACAAAAATTAAACATCCGGCAAAATAAAAATTGTCTATTCTCAAAAATATTATCTCAAGCACAAGGGACAACCTGAAGTAGGATTATTGGTAATACAAATGCTTTAACATAAGTTATGGTAAAGGGGGTGACTTACCTCGTAAAAAGAGGGTGGAATGTAAGTAGAGATGACCTCGGCCATGGGGAAAGCGATGCCCATGACGACTAGCAGCTTGCCGTAGAGTGCCGACAGAGTGGTGGCTAGAGCATCTCCTCTGTTGGCAAAAAATATATTTTTTAAGATACCTTATTCCTTTTAAATGTTTTTAGGGTTCCGTAGTCAACTAGGAACCCTTATAGTTTCGCCATGTCCGTCTGTCCGTCTGTCCGTCTGTCCGTCCGCGGCTTAGGTATCTCCGTAATCATAAGTGCTAGAAAGCTGGAATTTAGGTTATGTGTATGTATTACGCCGACAAAACGGTAAAATGAAAACTAAAAAAAAATTTTTTTCGGGTACCTCCCATAGCTTGGGTACACCTAGTGGGGGTGATTTTTTTTTTCGTTCCAACACTAGCGTGGGGGGTGTCTTTGAATAGGTCTTTTAAAAATAATAGGGGTCTTCAAACATCATTGATAAAGTCAGCAGTTTTGTAAATATTCGCTCGGGAAATTCAAAAACTAGTGCCCCCCCCCCCCCCCCCCCCCCCCCCCTCTAACTTCTCAACCAGGGGTCAAAAAATTATGGAAAAATTCATGAAAATGAGGCCTTATTGATACTTTCAATGAAAACTATATTGAATAAAATCGGTCGAGCCGTTTGTAGTTATCGCAAAATTTCATAATTTTCTTTAAAATGACGTAAGTGCCGCGCGATGTCCTTATACTTCGAACGTTACACATATTAGTTAAGTGCCATACTGCATTAAAACATTTCGCTCAATCTGGCGCCTATAATCGATAACTTCCAGAAGGTAGGTAATTACAGTTACTTTGGCGTTTACGACCTTTTTATAGAGCTTGAAATCTTTCTTGTAATTTAACTTTTATTTTATTGTCTATTGTGAAGGATGGGCAACTACGGAACCCTACACTGAGCATGGCCCGACATGCTCTACGCTGGTTTTTTTTTTTTAGTATAACAAATATAATATTGATAATTTCATCCAACTTTTTAAAGTGAATAATACTTTACCTTGAGTTCTAGAAAGTAACATAGCTATTTCATGCTTTCATTGCGTGCGCTCGAAAATAAGTTGAAAAAGAAATACAGTTTTCTGCGTGAATTTTGGAAATTTCGAGTAGCTTTTGAAGCCAAAATTATTAATGAAAAATTGAAACTGTAGGTTTCAAATATACGCCATTAAATCGCAATAGCCCTGTTCTAAGAAATAAATATTAAAAAACATGTTTGATCATAGAGAAAAATGTCTAAGACAATCAGCATTTTTGAAGGGATACGGAGCCTTAACACACTGCGACAGATGGATTTACGGACATTCCACGAATTCGGTGGCGAGCTGCGGGGCGAAAGGTCCGAGCGCGGAAGTCATACGAGTGAGCGAGACACTCGTATGGCTGCCGCTCGTCACTTACGCTTGTCGTCGAAGTCGTGGCTAGCCAGGTCTAACCCTAGCTCCACACTACCCGCGAAGTTGGCCAAGGTTAGGCGAATATGATAGTGTGGAGAGGCATTTCGCTACGGAAACCCATACTTCGGCCAACTACAGTCAAGTTCGCGAGTAGGTAGTGTAGGGAAGAAATGGATTACTGTAGACCCTCGATTATCCGAACGATGACTTAGTTTATCAGGGGGCCTATGATGGTTGCGTTATCACGTGGTAAAAAAGTGATAAAGCATCCTGTCACTCACACTAGCGTTTTGTCAAAACGTGACCCGTGACACCCCCAAACGCTCAATTACACCACGTTGACGGGAAAGATTCGGGCGCTCGAATTCTTTTGTATAACTTTAACTGTGCCGCAGCATACAATTATCAATTTTCCTGTGTCCACGAACACTTGGAATTCTAAAGAGATAAGTAGATGGCGCGATATATTTGTATGTGTGTAGATGTCTATCTTTACTAAATTCTTGAATTTAACTACGCTATATTTCACACAATATGAATATGAAAATTATGAAAGCTTAAAACCCGATCCGTTAAACCCAACATTCGTTAAAAGCACGCTTTCCGCGTCCCATGTGTCGATACTCATATGTAGCTGAAATGTCGGCGTTTTAAGTTTACAGCCAACATGAATGTGACAGAAACTCATAAAAACAGATTGGACATTCGAAAAGCTGACGTTAATAAAATCAGATGCAGCATTTTATTTAATCCACGCCGCGCCGCTTGCCGTCTGTCGCAGAGTTTTTTGAAGTGAGAGTTTGTTTCGTTTTTAATTAAAACGAACTTTCCAAAAGTCTGATAGTGACAACTCAGAATGGGCACCCTTATATATAAGCACCTACTTAAATTTACACGATCTGACTTGTTAAATTCTCATCTCATTAGGATCAGATATTTCACGCGGAATTTCGGCACATTATTTAAGTTTCCGCACTGTACTACAGCGTCGTAATTAACAGTACAATATCACTAGGTACCTAATTAGTTTGTAAAGTATGTTTCACTCTTCATTTCAGATTCACAATGCTTTACAACATCTTCACAAAGATATTTTTATTTTCACATCGTTAAGAATCATCTCTACATACTAAGTATCACTTGAAATGAGCCCTCATTTCCCGACAGCCAAAGTACCTCAAAAAAGTCTTGATATTTTACAAGAATTCTCTGTGAGATTGCTTTTAGGAATTTAATGTTACTTTGGAATTTTCAATTTTTAGAATTTTTGCTAGATATGCAATATGATGGGCTTCCCTCCCCTCTCTTTCCATCTAGTTTTTACAATTGCAGACTAATAAACGTGAACGGGAACTTGAGCTTCGCTTTGAGTTTTTGCAGTTTCAGCAATAAGTGTTCTTTGTCACGTCCAAAGTAACTTTTCCCCCTTGCAACAGGGAAATGTATCGATTGCCAAAGGCCAGTAGGCGTAACCCGTACGTAGTTATGCATTCCTACGAGTAGGATCTATGTTTCTACGTAAGTATATGTGTGACCACCTCCAAAAACACTCCATGAACAATATCCACGATACTAGAGAAATAGCCTTGCTCAGCTCTATAAGCTTCCCGGGGTGTTCAGTAAACCATTTTTTACTGTCCAATGACAGCAGATTCCCCGTTATACTGTCCTTTAGTCTGGTTTTTAGTCTCTTTTAAAAAAAACTTCATTCCCTTTTCTTATATTTTCCTTTAAATATGGTGCTCTTAATCTCACTAATCCGTCGATTACTTTTCAATATTCCCGCCGTAACGAAAAAAAATGACTATAGTGCATGTGCATCAAGAAGTTTTCAACTAAGAAACATAAATAACATTTTAAAAAAATGTGTACCTACTCTGCATCTAGGTCACTGATTTATCAAACCACACGTCTATATGTGAAAATGCTTAATGAATATGTTGAATTTCATTAGCCATGTTAAATTTTTAATTAAGTATGAAGAAAATTTATGCTATGCCTTATTATTATATACAGTATTCTTGTCATATTTAGAAAAAAAAGAGTGTTATGAAACCAAAATACAAAGTCATGAAGGATCTCATTTGATTCAAATCCAATCCACCGCTGACAAACCGTTGTTTATAACAAGGGTGTTTCGGAAGCAACGTAGACCAAAGAGCACTAAATAATGATTGTCCAAATTTAGAAGAGCCCTCGAGATTCTCAGAAGAAGAATAATTCGGGCGTACTGTGAAGGTATCTTACTGTTTTGGTTCCCTTCCCTCGGGGTCGGGGTCCCCTCTAGAGCGCACGTTGCCATGGCAACGGCGTGCTGTTGGCTCCCCACAGCGCTCCCAACGATACCTACTTACAGAAACTGAACTGTTCCGGGACAATGATATTGCACCAATTGCCGTTCAAAGTTTGGATTACGATGTCGCAGGTAAAACAGATGTTGAAAAGGGGCTGGAGAAGCTTAAAAGTGAATCAAACTGTTGTAACGTTTTATGCCACAGCTGTTACTGTGAAATGCTGCGACGGTATTCCACTTGTATACACTAAGCAAATAGAAACCAATATCTAGTGGCCGATATTATTTGTATTATAGTAGAAGTTTCTTGGTTTAGTTTAGAATTTAGATGGATTCGTACATAGCAGTCTAAAGAGATGTTGACCTATGGAAAATACTTAAATAATCTATCTCAATTTTTTGACGACGCGGTTGCCGCCGTTTGTAGTGCACCTGCCTACTGAGCCGGCGGTCCTAGGTTCCAATCCCGGCCAGGGCGTATATTTGTGTGACAAACTCGAGTATTAGTGCCTGGGTCATGGATGTTATCGATATATTTATACATATATGCATTTATATTATGTATATCGTCATTTGGCACCCATAGTACAAGCTGCTTAGTTTGGGACTTGGTCGATTTGTGTAAGATTGTCCTTTAATATTTTTTTGTTTTACATCATGACACTATGAGTTTGAAACATTCATCAGTAAATAACCAGATATCTTTTATAACACTACTGAGCACGGACTCTAAGACGAAGCGATATAGTTCAATAAAATTAGCTGAAAATTGGGCAAAATTAAAGGACAACTTTTATCTATCAGGATATGTAGGTTATAGAGCAAAGTTAAATTTTATCTTCTCTCCCCCTCACCCCGGGGCGAGCGTCACCCCCCTAATGTTGCCAAATTTTCCATACCTTTGAATCTAATTTTCTTTAACTAATATTATAACTTTCCGAATCCAACATTAGCCTAACAGATGGCAGGTAAAGTTTTCCAACCTGGATTGGCAGGGTGACTAGCCGGCATTATTGAGATGTCAGTTCGGGAAGATGTCGCAAAGTTAACATCAGTCTCATCGCTTGGGGAGTTGACCAGTATCCTTACCACGAGTTAATGTGCTCGTACTCGCTATCGACAGCATAATGCATAAACATAACATACATAATTGTGAATTTATTTGTTTTTTTAAGTATAGAATTTAACCGTTACCTCTCTGTACATTATGTTTTATCAATAAATGTATGTATGTATGTATAAACGATTTGTATGGAGAATAGTACAGCGCCCCTAGCGGTTACTTTGTAGGACTACAATTCTCCATAGAATTCGATCACGCTGTCGCTAGCGAGTACGGTCACTGTAAACTCATGGTAAGGGTACAGGAGGTTACATACTCGAAGAATGAAGAGTGAACTGATTTGATTCAGGGTTTATTATTTAAGGAAAATAAAACGGAAATTGGGAAGTATTTAAAACTTTAAATAAACAAAAGCAAGACACGTTACAAAACTATATTTAATTAAGTTGCACCTAAGTAAGTAGGTTGAAGACAAGGGCGGAATATCTTTCCCATTTCTGCGAGCCTATGATGGTTGCTTTTATCACGCGATAAATAAGTGACAAAGCATCCGTCAAGTTTTGAAAAAATGCGAGTGTGAGTGACAGTTGCTTTGTCACTTATTTATCACATGGTAAACGCAACCATCATAGGCCCCCTGAAAATACTATGTTAGTTGTAGGTAACTGGTATCTGGTAGTTGTACTGGGTGGTCACTGTTGTAACTGGCTAATCACAGTTTAAATTTATGTCACTTCAATAAACTGACAACATTTAGATGATTTATGTATTATTCTCAAAAGGGGAAAAGCGCCTTCAATAGTAAAAAAAATAGAGCTCGAAGTCGTTGCCCAAAAGCTAGACGGAAAGTTTGTATACATATTTAAAGTTCGTCTTATCTCCGTACGTCTCTCGGCATATTGATTGGCGGATCCATGAATAATGTAGTATGTTGTGAACAAGTGGTTTGTATTGAAGCGAGTGTCAAGCCCAACTAACTTGGCTGGGCCAAACACATAATTAGTAAAGTTTAACGGACGGTGACAAAGGGCTTGAGGTTGTGGTTTCCAAGAATCTTGGCGCTGATTTGATTTTGTAACTCCATTATGTTATGTGAAGACTATGAAGTATAATGTCATTAGTAGTTAACCAGCAGATATCCGAGAACATATATTATATATTTACTTGCCTATACGAAATGCCAAGGTATAAGTCAGTCGGTGTCGAACATCGAAATCGAACCGTAGATGTTACTATACTACTACTATGTTATACAACTCACTAACATAGTTGCGTGGTAAACTTTTCGATATTTCTATGTTAGTGTGATTACATATTGAGCAAATTATAGACCCTGGCGGGATTTGAACCGGCGTCTTGCGCAACTTTCGCTCTAGCACAAATTACACGCGACTCATCGTCGCGCGACAAATACTACCTGTCATCTTTTATTTAATACCGTGGGAACGAGACAAATGATACCGAGTCTCACGTTAAACGAACTCGCAGCAAGATACCAGCTATGCTAGCCATGCTGCGGGCCGATGATGATTGACAGATGCTTTGTCACTTATTTATCACGTGATAAACGCAACCATCACAGGCCCCCTGAATAACTTTGAAAGAAACGCACAGTTTGACAATATTCATTGACAAACGGTATCGTTGAGCACAGGCACGGCAGTTTTAACATAACTTTGTGCTTCGTGGTAACCGCTTAAAGCATACTAATGAAACTATGGCATAAATTCGTAATGAAAACATACTAACACAGGACTTAACTACCGCCGAGGGAGCTTACTTTGTTCTATTTTAATAAAACGGAAATTTGTGTCGGAAGACCGAAGAAAACTTAAGAATGTTAATTAAGTTGGGATGGAATTAAACAGGGTATTATTAGCGGCTTACGTGCCATTAAACTATGATTACTAAATAATTATTCATTAAGTAGTACTTTCAATTTACTTCAAAATCATCGTTAAAACAAGAATTAGCTAGAGGTCGCGTTTGAATATTTGTTTATCCCTATAGAATGATGTCTTGTGGTTTTAGGAATAAAAAGTAAACTATGTTACTCAACTCATCGTACTACGGTACCCAATGGACATTCAATTATGGGGACTAATGGAAGGAGGACGTATGACGTCATACTTTTTATGGGATATTGAAGACTTTTGTTCTGTTTGGTTGGTATTGGCACTCTACTATCAGTCCATATAGGTAGCGCTTTTGTTGAGATATTCGACCCTTTGTCTCTTTTCTACGTGAAATGTATAATGGACTAGCGACCCGCCCCGGCTTCGCACGGAAGCAATGATATATTATGCATATATTATACATATAAACCTTCCTCCTGAATCACTCTATCTATAAAAAAAGCATCATAATCGTTACGTAGTTTTAAAGATCTATTCATACATAGGTACAGACAGACAGACAGCAGGATGCGACTCTGTTTTATACTATTTAGTGATATTGAACATGACGTCACATGCTCTCCCTCAAATAATGACGTCAGGAAATTCCGGAAAATGGGACAGTGAATCAGCCTCAAACTAAAAGATACTGCTACCGAAATGATTCATTTATTTTATTAATCATAAGATAAGCAATTTCTATAATTACCATACTTGACATGACGATTTCTGTATCAATGTACCCTATAATTCGTTCTTAAGACATTATTGTACTCATAATCTCACAGTAAATTATTATCGAATATTAAATAAATATACTAAATTTCTTGCATAAACAAAACGTTACTTTAACTTTACTATTTAGTGTCATGAAATGCACGCTTATCTCTAGCATGCTGTTAATATATTATTTTACTTAGAGCAGGTTAATACGAGTATTTTTTACTTTGACCCCCGCACTGGGAGAACCTGTATCGAGGGAATATATTAATATTCAGACTAAGTACTGACATAATGGCAAAAATGTAACAATCCAATTTCCAAATTAAAAAGTCAAACAAAACTTTGTGTGGCTTTTGTACGAGTACCTACTTTTAAACAAATGAGAATTTTCATCATAAAAATGTACAGTGGAAAATGAAATCATGGCATTCATTGTTTAAGCGTAATGTTTCGCTCGTTATTCCGGACTTGGCCAGTTTGTTTGCACAAAGTAAATGAGAGCTCTCAAGATGGCGTTGGTACAGTACACGACGTATACAGACATCGTCATAAAAATCTGTACGTTATCAGGGCATCAAACATATGACGTTGACTGTGGGTATAGCTCTTTTGTTAGTTAGATTCGACCTTGAAGCGGATATAAGTGGAATTCTTTGGACTTTTACAAAAAAAATATCGCGTATTTTGAGGGTTGCCTAAAAAAGAAGAGCCTGAAGATCGTTTCTTCCTATCGCCTGCTATACATATTTTAACTTCAAGTCATGGCCAGTAACTCATACTCGCACCGAGAAACCGTCCATTTTTGCCCTAGCGAATAAATGTCCTCATTCGTTTAAAAAGCATACAGAAACTAAAAATGTTCAAATAATTTGATGAGCTAATAGAGACGAACGTACGTATTTATATTTAGCTTAAAAAGTGAATCCTTAATCTATTTCAACACATAGGTAATGAAAACCGCAGAGACATTTACCCGCTAGGGCAAATAAATTGAACAGTTTCACGGTATCAACTCTTCACATTTACGCTGTCCGCTCCACACCAACACTCTAAGGTTAATTCCTGCGCCAGTAGATACGCTGTGACACCGCCGAGAGCTTTTCATTAGAGTGCATATTCAGAAGGGAAAATGCAATTTCCCGAGCGAGAATTGTGCCACTAGGGATGAGATGTTGTAAAGCATTGTAGGCCCCGAAAGCAAGACGAAGTTGTACACGAGTTGAATGGGAGAGTTGAATTCTTGCTTTCGAGAATGTAACAGCTGCGCGACACGGTGTAATATTAAATTTGAATACTGGCGACTATCTTAATTTAGAGAATACAATATTTTATGGCATGAGCATTCAATTATTAAGGTTTTTTTAGCAGTTAACTCTTAATACTGAATTGTATTTTCCATTCCCTTCATTGAATGATCAGGATATCTTATCTACGTACTTACCTGAGAAGCATAACACTGTGAGCATGTATTTAACATATGTAGCACTTGCAGTGTTTTGCTTGTTAAGTACGGAAGGACTTAGGAAGATTATGCTTCTTAGGTACGTATATATATCTGCACGTTCATTTCCAGAAAAAAAGTTACGAGTTTTCTGGTGTAAGTGACCCCAATTTTCTTTTTTTTAAACTATTCCTAGGGAATTTCATACGTTAAAAGTGTAGACTAATATGCGTCTGTAAAATACAACACCACTATTTTCAAGTGAAAAATTACATTAAAAGAAACGGGAAACCGCTGGCTAGTATTGCAATAAAACGCCCATGGTCGATTAGATTAAATTTTCCCCGCTCTGAAGTATCCGTGAAGGGGAGAGAACACTTTACGTTGGAACCTTTTTACGCTTTTCCGTAATTTATTACAGGCGTGCACTAGCGATCACATTTTTCACCATGGCAGTTTTTATTCAGCCAATCATTGGTCGGAGTCCATTTTTCGCTAGTTCTTATCTGCGGTCCCATTTGTTAGACGCTCAATGAGATGGACGCGAAAACATACCCGACTGGAAAGGAAAGTTTCTCCTTTCAATTCCAAAATTCTTTGACGATTTGAAGGGTAAAAAATGAGATTGCATTTGTAAGTTGAGATCGAACTACCGATACCTCAAGAAAGGATCGTTAATCAATGTTTCAACTCTTACATCTTATAGCATAGCTCTATTTTCTGATCTGGAAGAATGGATCCCTATATTCATCTGTAAAATTTGACGGAAAGGTAAAAACCCGTCATTCCTCAAAATTTTCTGTTGGTTATATGACCGCAAAACGCAATAATTCCAATGCGACACCACACTATGACTACGTACATAACGTTGCACTAGGACTAGCGACAGTAATATTGCATTACAAACACAAATTTCTAAACCACAAACAGCTAGCCACATTTGAAATGCAAATAATACGGCAACTATTTCCCATAACGTTTAAATTGGGTAAACAAGGACAATTTAAATTAAACTAGAATGCTGTTTGATGTTCAATGGAAATTCGCACCTGTTTCAATTATAAAGGGAAAATCAATTACCTACGCTTGGGAGTTGCGGGTTCGATTTGGTTACCTTTTTTATTAATCGTTGAACATTTTGTGTACAATAATAGAGTAAATATTTCCTCTATATTTGAGAAAAATTCCGTTCTATAAACCGGAATGATTTGGTAAACGGCCAAAACGGTTTCGAATGAAATGAATCCAGTAAATTGTTTTCTTTACTCGCATTTGAGTTCTACAGATTTGTAAGGTTGCCTTTGAAAATAAACTCCATGTAAGGTTAAACGAGTTTGGAAGGTTTTTAATAAAATTATCGAGTGTTTGCTTTGATATGACGTGCGACTGGGCGCATATCGAGTTACGGTCGCGAGGTTACGAAGTTACGGCGCAGATATTACATTTCAGCGGTTTCAGTGATGGAAAAGCTTTTTAAAGGCTTGGTTAGAGTTTATCGACGAAGATAACTATACAGCTATTGAATATAAAAAGTCGAGTTGAATTTATCAAAGAAGATATAAATATGTAAATTAACGTGACAAGAATCACATGGAAATGTATCAATCCTTGAAAAAGTACTGCAAGGCTCCTTATAGGTACGTTCAAAAATGCTAATTGTTTTTAGAATTTTTTCTCTATCGTCAAACATGCTACTTAGAACAGGACTATTGGGATTTATTGGTATATTTGAAACCTACAGTTTGAATTTTTCATTGATATTTTTTGTTTCAAAAACTACTCGTATACAAAATTTACGCAGAAAACTAGTTTTTTCAACTTATTTTTGACTGCACGCAATAAAAGCATGAAATAGCTATGTTACTTTTTAGAAATCAGGGAAAAGTATTATTCGCTTTAAAAACTTGTTTGAAATTATCAATATACTAGTCATAATATGAAAAAAAAAATTGTAAGGAATAAGGCCTCTTAATAGAGATGAATACTTGAGCGCGCAATCTTGGAATACATTAGTTTGGCTTGTAGCTTTAAATTCTAGAATTTTCAAAACTGACCATAGTAGTTAATTCTACTCCTTGTAATATAGTTATTCCTTTTTAATTCAATTGCACGTAATTTCGCTTCCGCAAAACATTCTGCGGAAATAAAGCTAACTAAATGAGTAGGTACGAGTGCATTCTGCACTAATCAAATTAGTTAAGTATCTGTGAGAGCACTAAAAGGCGCGGCCCTCACAAAGGCCTCGCCATCCGGTTCTTATAGTACTCAAGAAGCATAAAACCGAAGGGCCGAATGGGTTAACGGGATTACTGGTACAATTAGAAAGGATATATTATAAACGATAGCATTCCTAGATAGTAGTGATTCGATTATGGGAATCAGAAATAAACAGATCACCCCATGTCACATACCTAGCAAGAAAACCAAATTTTTCAGGAGGGATCCTGCTTAAATTAGACAAAATACGGAAACATAAACTCAATACAGTGCACCACGTTAGTAATTGCCACAGGCCTAACCGCCACACACAAGGCTTGGTGCTACTACTTAGTATGTCAAGTGGCATTAACCGCTATGAGCTGCAATTGGGTCAGAATATTTTAGCAACTAGAGGAAATATGTCGAAGGCATTTTACGTAAATAAATTATGGGGCACGTTTATGGAAGCTTTCTGCCTGCACTTTATTTACTGTGTGAATTTCATAAAATCCGGCTTTTTTACTCACAATATGTATTATAACAGGAAGAAATAATCAAAAATTCAGAAAAGTAGAGGGCTTAAGATGCAGCGGCGGTAGCGTCACACCACACCGGACCGATCTGTGGCAAGATCATTGGATCCTTCAAACAATGTGAAAACCCAACTGATTATGTGTTCGCGGGGCTTGCGCTATATTGTATGTCTTGTTACTCCATTATTACACCACTAGACAGCAACCCGCCTATGCTAGGGCAGTTAAGTCTAAACTTTTTTTAAACAAATAAATAAACGAGGTGTGAGGTATATGTGTCCGAAATTTAAAGAGGGAGGAGAGCTAGAAAGTTAGAAATTCTATACGAAGACTACGAATTCGGCCTCCTTTGATTATTACTTCGAACATAAGTGAGGGTTACCTTTGAAACGATAGCTGTGACAGCCTAGACTTCTTCATGGTCTGTGCCCTCCTTTTAATGAGTTTGCGCATGCAGCTGAGATTGAGCATCCTGACAACTTGGAGAGCTCGAATTTATAAAACGATAAGATTTAATTAAAATTAGACGTATCAACTTACGCGCTGATGACGTGAACGTGTGGAATAGAGGGTGAGGGGCGGGTGTGTCGGGTGGGGGGCAGCGGCGCGTGCGCCGGTCCTGCTGGATACAAGACTGGCTGCAGGCAAAGCGATCCACCGAGTGACAGCGATGGCGGGCTGGATAACCTGGGAACAATAACATCACATTAGAAAAATATGGTAGTGATTTCTAGGTAGAATAAGCTGGCAAACTCTTGGCAGATTATAAGCCTGATAACTGTATAGCCCTAAGAACTGCCAGATTTATGTAACAGAAGGCTAGCATATAACCGAAGGTTTAATAAGACCTTCAGAAGGTGGATTGACGGTCTGGTTCAGGTCGGAGCAAATGGATTGGAAGTGCAGCGTGTGACTACGCGGTTATTATTTTCTCAACCAGGAATCCTTGGAAAAATATGAAGGCTAGCATATAACCGAAGGCTAAATAAGACCTTCAGAAGGTGGATTGTGCGGTCTGGTTCAGGTCGGAGCAAATGGATTGGAAGTGCAGCGTGTGACTACGGTTTTTATTTTCTCAACCAGGAATCCTTAGAAAAATATAGTAAAACATACACATGTTTTAATGGAAGACTTAACTTCGTGTGAACCCGCATCGTGGACCGCATTTCGCAGTTACTTCTTAACGCTCAAACGGCTGCACCAATTTTGATAATTTTCGGTACAAAGGTAGTTGACACCCTGGATTAATACATAGGCTACTTTTTATCCTGAAAAATGCAGTGTTCCCGTGGGATGAGCGGGTAATACCGCGCGGCGCAGCTGGTAAGTAATAATAAATAAAGATACCCTTTTCTACAAAAACACGTTACTCCATACACACGCCATACCCACACCTACATTGAGATACTACTACATAATAATCTCGATGTTAAGGTAAACACACATAATAAATTGAGAACCTTGTATATGAATTGAAAACCATTTTCAATCAACCGTCTTTCACTTTTGCATATCAAAGAGAAATATCTAAATTTTGCTTCATTCGATGCTGAATACAGTCTGATAGGACGGGATCTCGGTCGTTAATCGACGAGGCCTTGCGATAACCCCAATTGAGCAATATCTCGGCATATAACGGACATACGAGTGTATTGTATGGGTTGTTGCTATTCGAGTTATTAGTGACATCGACTTGCTCATTTAGGTACCTTTGCCTCATTTATATGCGACGTCACATCGATATCAGGGTCTAATTCGACCAAGTTTGGAGATCTCTCCATTATCTCGCCTTCTGTAACTTTCGACGTGTCCCTACTTGACTAGTGGCGATATCCCTAGAAAATCGCAACTTCGCCAACCCGGTCACGTTAAGTTTGCGTCTCTTTTGTATGCGACAGCATAGATATCAGGCTCAAACTGAACTGACCGGGTAGTAACGTTAGATAAATGTCACTTTATAATAGCTCGAATCACAGTTGAACGCGATATACCTGAGACATCGCTTAAGTATTTGGTGATATTGTCAAATAACACTCGGATTAGCATACACATATTGCTCATACCCAGTCATTTAAATCAAATAGGCGAGTAGGCATGTTTTTGAGGATGTCTATCGATTCTATTTTTATTGGGATCAAATGTCTATTATATAGAACAAACTACACTTAGACTGCTCTAAAAGTCAGAAATGACCGTCAAAGTTCAACATTCCTACGCTAAAAACGCTCAATACAAATTACCACCTACATGTGACGTCATTTATAGGTTGAAATATTTGTATGGAGATAATAATAAAATATTGTTAGCCATCATACATTTTACGCCTTTTTGTAATCTCTACGCATGTCAAAGAAAATGTCATAACTGGTTATATTCAATAGAATACATCCATGAAATAGACATGTAGTGGCACGATCTCGGACACATGTCATTAAAAATGTCGAATTTAGCCCCTCGTCTACTTTATCCGTAAATTGTAACCATCATTTCCTCAGAGTTGGCCGCCATAATTCAGTTTTTACGCCTCCCGGAGGCCCTGTTCGGAGTTCATTACAATCTAGTTAGCCCTTCCATTCTACGCAAAACGAACTTAATTATAAAACAAAGCATTTTATAGGTACCTATATTTACTCATAAGTTGTTTGTTACTTTTATTGTACGTAAGTTTGAAGCATATCAGTTTAAATTTTTGCTGTAATACAAAAATTATACATTTAGTTATCAGACTTTTCTAATAAAATTAGAATAAAGGTGCGAGTAGGGTCAAACCACGTTAATATTCTTCAAAGCAAATGAACTGTCAAACCATACAAAAATAGAGTCAAAGTGTTGTTACTATGGATTCGCTATGCAACTTGATACTATAGGTGCCGAATTAAAAACCTAACCGTGCCGAATTACCTAGGGTGTGTAAAGAAATGGAGCGTGTGGTTGAAAAATTGATGGTTCGAGTGTAGCTTCAGCGTTCAGCCTAGTGAACAAGTGACTCGGAGACCCCCTGGAGTTGGTTCAATTCTTGTTCGAAGTATAAAGAAAGTGAAACTCATGTTATTAGTGAAAAAAAATATTTTTATCAGACGTTTGGATCTATAATGTTTTATATAATAATTGTTCATCAATTCTAATAGTTGACCCAATGTTATGTTTGATAAAAAACAAATTTTCTGTAACTATTACCTTTTTTAATCTAACCTAACCTTTTTTTATTGACAAAGTTTTACGCATACCTGGCTGGGGAGACCATACGTGAGTCTCCTCTAAGTGCAATTTGACTTCCTACTTAACCCACTCGGGCGCTTTCCTTCAGTGTCGGAGGGGCGGGTTGGGTTCCCGAAGATTCTACCACAACGAACGTCCCCGACTGGCCCGGCCATCTTCATGCCGGGGGATCCGCGCTACTACGCACTAGTGTGATGTGATCACGCGTGACATAATGTATGGCGCGACCGAAATTACGCGACTCAAATTACGCTCGTCTGGCTTCACCCTTAAGAAGGAGGCATCGCAAGACGCGGCGATTTCACCTCCAGACGTGTGCACTGTGCAGCCGTGCAATGTTGGGTCCCCAACCCGCTGGTTCCACTAGGGATTTACCCGGGCAGCATATTGCCGCCGCCTTTGTCTCCTCCGTCTACGCCGGAGCTGATCGCATCAGCTGCCTCCTCGGCAACCTTAACCTAATCATTCCCGACTTAACCTAACCTAACTCATCTGAAAATTTACAATTTGATAGATTTAAAAGTAAAATCACGTTATATCAAACGTTACTCTATGCGAAACATTAGATTAGGTCAAAAAACGTTATATTTAGTAAATGATATTTGTTAAGCGCAGAGCATTTGAAATTTCTACGAATCTTGTTTAGAAGATTGTCTACAAATACGTTAGAGAAATAAATCGAAGAAGTTTAATTAAAATCGTCTGCAGCACGAGGTTATCAGAAACTCTAAATCAAACCTTATCCAATTACCTCCGTCCCATTGCCTTCGGATTGGATGCCAATAATTTTCAAACCTAAACTATTTTCCAGGAAAAATACTGTGCGGGCTTCTACGTAGACAACGGAGGTAACTTTTATGAAGAAAACATATCATTAAAGAAAATACACAAAGCTACAAATGAAAGTGATTTATTTTGAATATTCGTATTAAATATAATTCCAATCCAGAATGTGAGTAAGTTTCTAAGATTTCACGCAGTGAACATAATATTATTTCTTACATCCGTGCCCAATACCCATCACTTATAAAATTTGTAATGTATAATTGATTTCGTTAATGTATGTTTTTCAAATGTTTGTATATCATTGTTATTTTACTATTATTATTATTTATAATTTCACAGTGCCTTGGTTATCTGTTATGGTGTGTAATTAAGTTTAATAAATAAATAAATAAATAAATAAATAAATAAATAAATAAATAAAAAGGCAAGCCCTTGTTGGGATTTGCAAGGGATTTGGATAGGTAAGGTAATGTACAGTAACAGTACTTATGTCTTATTTATAATGTACAGCCATCGTGTCATCAAATTGTCGCGACTAAAAGTCGTTGTGACTGTTGTTCTAGAATCTGTTATAGTACCTTCGTATGCATACTAGATAGTAATATTACACGTTAGGATTAAGTTACCTTAATGGTAAGCTCGGCACCGCCAGACGTTGTAAAAAAAGCGAGTTTTCGAATCTTACTATACCTACTGTGTCTTACTGCTCTGTTAGTAAAAATTGTAAATCTATTCACTTACTTTAACGGTGACTCCATGTGGACCCGGTGCTCAGAGCAGGAGGGCGCTGGCTGCAAGTGCGGCGGCAGCGGCGGGGGGCTGCTGTGCCGGCTCAGGGTCTCCGGAGACACCAGCGCGGCCCCCGCGGACGCCGGGCTCGGCAGCGGCGGCACGGAGCCCCCCGATTCCCGCGACGACTCGAACGTCGTCCGCGACACGTGGGAGCCCCCCGACATGTTGTTAGCGGGGATCGAGTAGCAGCTGTAACAAATTAATGGGGTTATTTGATGGATTTGGAGATTACAATACCTCAAAATATTGAGTAGGGTAAAAGCTAAACCATATAGCCACCCATATAACCATAATTTTTTTTTTATACGGTCAGTAGAGGAGAGCGGGGCTAAGATTGCCGGGGGTAAATAGTTCCGTTGCGAATATAGGAACGCAAGTAAACAATAAAGCGATCCGATATTTGTCGCGAAACTTTAGGCCAATGTGCCGTTGCAGGAGCCGTTTTAGTTGTTTCCATCTTAATGAAGAATAGTAGTTATGGGGCAAATAATCTAAATCGACGGCAGAAACTAATCCCACAAAATAATTAAAATTTCACTAGATTTTTGTATAGTACAAAAAAATTACTTCGTGTTTCTACGAACAGCAAAAACACTCTCTTAGCGCGTGTGGATGGAGTTTTAATCTTCAAGGGGTAAGTCACAATTTTTAAACGACGGAACAACCAGCCTATTGGCGGAGTAATTTGCTCCGTTCCGACTGATCTCTAAAAAAAACTGGTGAGAAAACTGTTTAACGTTGCACAAAGTAGTATCACTATTCAGAAACCCAAATAATTAGTCTAAAATTAAGAATATTTAGAGCAAACCAAACAATTCATTTACACTGTTTTCGAAGCTAAATTTTGTATTTTATGAAAATCCGCACTTTTAGCCCGGCTCTCTGTTACTTGAAGTTAGTTACACGTAACGACAAATTTTGCACTAGATAGAAAAAAACATTGATTCGTGAAACAATAACAACCCGATGCACCTCGAGCACACGATATCTAACCAAAAGGTTACAAACGTTCGAATTATGTTGGCACAATACGGATAAAAAAAATTAAGCCACAAAATAAAGTACGCTAACAGGTTAATGGCAAGGGAAATGCCGACAAAACTTTCCTTTTCAAAGTTTCCATTGAGTAGTCTTCTGAGAGGAACTTCGAAAGAGACATTTACAAAAGCATGTTCACAAAAGGAAAATGTAGGTAATGGCACGTTCTTTCGATTGAGTTTTTTAAGTAGGGACAGGACACTTGGTCGTCTCTATGACCTAAATATATTATATGCTCGTAATTCGTAACTAGCCATAAGATCGATTGTGATAGCAAAACTAGCGGGCTTTATGCACTTAACGGTTGAAGTGAACGGATGAAATCCTACAAACTCGTATTATTTACATTCAACTTCACCTTCTTCAGCTGGCCATGTAATCAAGCACTGGTTATATTTATCACGCAAAAAATATCTCATTGATATAAACGCGACCATCATTATGCCCACAGAAGAACTACACCGGAGATCAAATTTGAAGCTTGAATATAGCAGTTAACCATCGCGATCTCATGTCAAACAATATTTGCATGAGCGAAACGGCACAATAATAAGTTATCAATTTTTATTACAGAATTTCGATCATCAGAGAAACCACCCAGTACTGTAATCTTATTATGAGTTTACAGTGACCGTACTCGCTAGCGATTACGTAAAAGATTAAGTTCCACAAAGTGACCACTAGGGGCGCTGTATTACTATTCTCCAAAGTCGAGTCGCTAGCAAGTACCTACGGTCACGTTAACTCATGGTAAGGGTGCTGATTGCTGAGGGTTTTGGAGTAGTAGGGCCTCGTGCAGGGTCCGTCCGGATTGTTACTACCGTCTTGCCTGCTAACCCACCGCCAAACAGCAATGTTCGCATTGTTGTGTTCCGGTGTGGGGGTAAGATAGCCGGTGAAATTACTAGCATAGAGGCATTCTATCTTCGTCCTCCGGGTAGGCAAGCACTTGTGACTCCTCTGGTGTTGCAGGTGTTTATGGGCGACGGTAATCGCTTTCCATCAGGCGATACGTTTGCTCGTTTGCCCCCTTTGACATGCCCCAAAAGGTATATCGAAATCACCTCGATCAATCTCGTCTTATTAGCGCATGCAAATAGACCTGTCATCGTTAGACCAGAAAAGCACATGTACGTGACGTACATGACAGTTCCAACAGATCTCACTCTATATTACTAGGATAAAATATCTGGTAGGTATAAACTTGATAGCTCATCAAACAAAAAGGTTTTTATATAAGAAACTTCTGCTCACTTACGCCAGTTACGCCCTTCTGGGGTTCCAGAGTACAGCATCAATTCGAATTCGATAAATTTCACTAGGACCTGTCAAGCTCGATGAAAATCTCTTTCGAAAGATTCTGCTCAATTTATTACCTGGGAAATGAGTACAAGGATTTCATTGGAATTCCCTTCGCTCTCATGATCTAAAATTGACACCTCATTTGATTAAAAAGATCCATAGTGCCCGTTTTTGCGTAAATCCGTACAAAGAAAAGTAATATCAAAATTCCTTCCTGCTCACAATAGAATATTTTGTTTAAAAAATGTTTTACGTATATGAACCTCGTTATTGTACTAGAGGGATGCTGGCCCAAAACTCCGTGAAAATTTCATGAAAGAAAATTGGCGTCTGAAGCATGAAAGACGGTTTATACACATAATCTTAGGACCACTAAGCGCTTTTACCTCTATGCCTTAATAAGGTTACTTATGGATAATGGTTTGGTATGGAAGCATTTTTATTTTACATGGAAGTTAAGCCTCTTTATTCATTCAGTGCACATTATTTCCGGTATTTTAATAAAACAAACTGCAGCCTCTGTGGAACTAAGAGGTTGAGATCTGACTGCCGTTTTTTGCATCTATCTGATTATTAGATGAAATGTGCTTTAAATAAAAGTTTTAAAATAAAGTAACAAAATAGTTCTCGACTGCTATTTACTTGCAAAGGTTGGATTTTTCAGCTGTTTAACATCTACTTATTTTTTGTTTTCAAGTTCAGTCAATTTTATAACATATAGCTAGTGGCATTTTAATTAAAGTGATAAATAAAGGAGTGCCCGGCCTAAAGAGTGGCCTGCCAGCGAGCGAAAAGTTGAATTGCGGTAAAATTATGATGATGGCGGATATCCGGCGATAGATTAAATGATAAATCAGCTTTTATATTCCAACTAAATGTTTGAGTACGAGAGTGACATACTTTATAATTAATCAATGATACGATAGCACACATCACACCATAGAGCCCCATGGGCCCATAAATTAAAATTTAAACAGGTTTTTTGTGAATATTTAGATATATTAGCTTAATTTCTTATAGGTGAAGCTTTTTTTAGGTGAAGCGACTTTTATTGTATCTAGTGTCCAAAATCAAATTTATTTTTAATACCTAATGAAAAGTTGTCTAAGGCTGCGGCCAAAGTTCGATAGACAAACACACAATCAATTTTGCAATAGGTAGTGAGGCATTTAATGTGTAAACTTTAATGCAAACCACTAATTTCATTGAATAAACAAATACGATCAGACATTTGCAGCGGGATCTCAACCTATAAATAGTTAACAAGTTCCGGACGTGATCGGGATGCGATAGCGAGCGGAGACAGGCGGCGTCAATAGTTTATGAGTCGATGATGGCTGCGGAGGTAATTCCGTGTTTCATGGGGTTCGGATCGTTTGATGAATATCTTTGTTTATTAAGGATAATTCTCGTAATTTAATTATAATTGTTATTATTACGAGTGCCGGTTGATGGACATGAAATGGTTTCTATTGTATGAAGTAATTGACTAGAATCTACTACCTAGTATTAGAATAATAATCATTTAAATATTGATACACAAATCAAAATCACGAGGGAAAATAACTTTACGGTCCACTGTAATTGAATAGAATCTAAACCCGCGCAAAAACTAAATATTTTATTTTCTTAATTATAATCTCCATCAACAAACGAGAAATATTGCTTTACTCTTTCTAGCACAACATTTACAGAAGCATACATACATTCACAGAAGTAAATTTCTGAACAAACATGTCCTTTATATTTCTTTGCGCGAAATTCTTAACATTAATCCAATAAACAACGCCGCCTTTATTAAATTAAAAACAACTGTCACACAAATTGAAATAAGAACAATTTCCAACGCAACGTAGACCCACAAATCGAATCGTAGACGCCGTTCGCTATTTCCTCGTCCAATATCAGCAGATATTGGATTTACTTTGTCAATCTCGTATTTGCGGCATGGTTATGGAATGTGGACTGTATTTTGTGCAGTTCACATTCTGATAAGGTACGGTGGGGTAAGATAGGAGGTTTTTAAAGGAAGCTGAATCAATATGGCGTTCGATTTCCGGACCCGTCGAGTAAACGGTTTACGCTGGATTACACGGCACGTTTATTTTAATCAGTCAACGCTGAAACGCTTTTTGGACAGAGCTCATGGGATCAAACTGTGATCGCATTCCGGAGCACAAACAAAATTACCTTTCAGGTAAGTTTTGTAAGGACGATTGTACGGCGGACAATTTTAATTTAAAGGGGGGAGAATTTGGTATACTGTAATTATAGTTAGATGTACCTATACACTATTACACTCAGTGTACAGCTTCCATCTATAAAAATAAAAATATACGAATTTAGAAACGTAAAAATGTTGGAGTATAAATTCTGAATAAACTGTGTACAAGACGGCTTTTTTGGCACGGACCACTGAATAATTACCGGAATTATATCAAAGTAAAACTCGATACGTGAATAAATCCCAAAGGCTTCAGCAATGGCCCTTTTTCAATGAATATTCATAAAAATAAGTATACATATATAGGAAATGAGCGAGTAGTAGCTAACGGTTGAATAAATTACAATGATATTTCGTTTTTGATTTTGTTTTTGTATGTGTTTGTATATCAAACACATACTTACTTATCTATAATCGAATCGCATTGTTAGCCATAGGTATTTATTGTATTTTTTTATTTAATGATTGCCAAAAAAATATATCGCTACAGTAAACATTGCATAAAAATTACCAAACGTAAAAATTTTGTTTAACCGGATCATATAGTTGACATTACTAATGTTTAACCATCTTCGAAAAAGGAGGACGTTGCTAGTTCGTCGGAAATCGGAATATATATATTATATTTTTTTTATGTTACTCGATTACTCAAATATGGCTGCACTGATTTGAAAATATATCTTCTCGGGTATGTTTTCTAGTTGCTACCATTGTCACCAGGTCTGGATCTGATGATGGGATCTTGGAAGGATCTCTTAGGGTGAAGCCAGGCGAGCGTCATTTGAGTCGCGTAATTTCGGTCGCGCATGTGTGACCTGCTCATTGTCACATGATCAGGGGGCCTATGATGGTTGCGTTTATCGCGTGATAAATAAGTGACAAAGCATATGTCACTCACACTCGCATTATGTCAAAGCGTGACGGATGCTTTATCACTTATTTATCGCGTAATAAACGCAACCATCATAGGGCCCCGGTCACACTAAGTATGGCGCGACCGAAATTACGCACGTCTGGCTTCACCCTTAAAGTATTATTATAAACACACTTATTAGGGGAGACCGGGTATGGAAGTCACATTTTATTTCTTTTGCATTTTTAGTACTATTGTTTTTAGTTGGGGATGATAAAAGATAATTTAATGGATAGTGTATTTATTTGAGTTTAAAAATATATCAATACTTTTTCACTAACATTATGTACGGAGGAAATATTTTTATTTTTATGAAAAAAGAGAAATGTGACTTTTAACCCCGTGTCAGGGATGGTTGTCACAGGTGCTGGGGTACGTAATCACATAGTAAAATAAGAGGGATATACAATAATAGACACATTTATATCAAACGAACTTTTTTCTTTTTGAAGATAAAAATGTTTTATGTAAGTTACTGTAACGGAAAATAACGAAATATTCGTAATTTATAAAAAAATCTCAAAAACATTTTTTTATTTCAGCTAGTAACTTATATAAACTTAAATGATGTATGTAAGTCACTGTGACCAGGAAAGTAACGAAATACGTATTCATAATTAATAAAAACACCCAAAAACTAAATTCGCTTTCAGCTAATAAGGTAGTCACACGTGACTACCAGCCCCCGTCGACCTGAGACAACCTGCCCCAAAACACGTTTTAGAAAATAATCTTACAATATAAATTCAAATGAATGTTTCCACTAAAAACCTTATAACAATATGATTATACACAAGTTCAACTTGAACAATACACGAAGAAGCATATTAATATGCAAAATAAAAGTGTACCTACGAGATTTAATACAGATGCACAAAAAAATACTTTTACTGGCGGAAAAAAGTAAACGAATGTGGCTCCGTCACAACATACCGGAGCCGACTGAGGTAAAGTACGGAGGGGGGTTTAGCTCTCGCGATCCTTGGACACCGGTCGGTAAACTGATTCGTGCCTTTAGTTGTCAGTTATGGCCGCTGTGACAACCAACCCGTGTGACTTTCATACCCGGTCTCCCCTATATGACCCTCGGAAATATGATTAATTTGTTGAAGTCGATTATAATATAACTATGTTGTTAATAAGTAATTGATATAAATTCATCGCGCATAACTGAGAGAAGCCACTCGTCATAAGCAAAATTAACTTGTGAATGGTCTACATGGACGGCAGAGATAAACTAGTTGCTAAGTTAGTTTGAAGACGGACTTATGAAGCGCTGCAGAGATAATAAAGTTACGCGTGTAGTAGGATTGTCGGCCCGCATGTTAGTTTTAATGTGATTTACCTACTCGGACCAGTACGCCGTATAGCTTTGACTGCTAAAGTTTAGCAAAACAAACCGGGTTAGAGCTAAAACACGTCGCTATTACGTTAGTCACATTGTCGTGCCAAGTAGCTCACTACCCACCGGTTGCGAGGCGTCAATAAACAACTCAAGGGAAGTCGGGGCAGATTTCGCTTACTTTTTCTTCAGTAGCAATAGAGAATGGTACCCAATTGTCCTGAAATAGGCAAGCCGGTGGGAATCGGTGCAGCGATATTTAAAAGGGAAACAATTTTCTAACGAACATTAAATTATGACGTTAATTTCAATGAGGTAAATCCATATAAGTATATAGGATTACGACAGACAGATAGCAAATATAGGTATTACATATTGTAATTACGAACTAATAAATTTTGATAAAAAAAAAACGATATAAACATCATCCCACTTGTTTTGCCAGATAATTGTACATACGAACAATAATAATATGATGAATTACCGATACCAGTACCCAAGCTAATCTCAATCAAAATATATTCCCTTCCGTACCCAGATTGTGAAGCAATCATAATCAAGAATGCTTCAGGGAAATGAAATGCCACGCTTCACAGACGTGATGTATTAGGAATCCAATTCAATGAACTCGGAGACAGTATCGAGCCTTGAACTCTAAGGAGAGACTTTGCACCACATTTGTGCATTCAGATATGTGCTTTGCATTCTTAAATGTGTGGTCTACCGTGTGTATAACGCGATGGAAGAATTGTTCAATATCAAGCCTACGGCCACTTTCTACCACCACACTGTTGACCATCGGTAGGGCTTTCCTTCTTATACGATGAAACCGAAGCGAATCTTGTGTCAAAGAAAATCCCTGTCGAAATGTTTTCAGAAGGTACATTATAGTGTTCTGGCTTGGCGGCAACGGTATCTGCAGCCTATCCTATTATCAGGCAAGACTTGTTTGTCACCAATGTTACCATCGCAGTATCTTCTGAAACGCACTTTAGTACCCGTGAGACAACAGTCATAGTAAGTCATAGGAATAACTTTAACATGACATGACTAACGAGTGTAAGTCTCAGTGTTTTTTCCTCACAGCGATTGAAATAAAGCTCTTCTCCTACTACCTACGTATATATTTATGCTGCGTGTTGCACAAACATTCAAAAGGCCTGGTTAGTGGTTATGCCACCACGATGAAACAGTTTTCCTCCAACAATACAAAAAAATCCCTGTACCAGTTCCCATGTTTTAATCACGCAAAAACGAGCACACTTTTTAACAAAAGCTTATTCTGAATGCGAGGACCTTGATTGCGTTTTTCATAAGACAAAGAGTCCGGCAACTGGGAATTTATTTCGCTAAGATACGGAAACCTGCTAACTTTCACTGCCGGTAAAATTTTCACGCAAATGTCTTTATTGTCCCAGAGTTGTGGGTGAATACATTTTATATTTTATTAATAGTGGGTTCAGTTGAAATAGGTTTTTTCTTTTATTTTCGTCCTTTTCGAAGCAAGAATGACTACAAAACAACAGCATTTTTGAGAAGATTTTTCTGACTATTTATTGGCAACGATTTTGACAATTCGATACCACGAATGTAACCAAGCCAAGCTTCAAGTAGGTATAAGTTAGGGACACAACAAAACATCTCGAGTGCATTTACACTATCACAAAAGCGTTCCAGTTTTTTTTGCGTTAAAAGGCAAACTTACACTATATATGGCCTCATAAACTTTGACATCGTTGTGATAATAACATTTATAAAATTATATATATAAGATTGATACCTTTTTAATGAACTCCTCCGTAATATTCCCGCGCCGTCAACACGAGCCCCTAATTACTGGAGTCGCGTCCGCTCACGTGTCTGGGGATTTCGTTGCATGTACGACTGACACAAATTAGAAGATCCCGTAGCAGCAATGTGAGTGGACTTTACATTTTCCTCGTGTGTTTTCATTTGTTTACCTAGTTGTCTACGAGTATAATACAATACGACCTCCGTGTACCGGGGGTATAATATCTTTTAGTAAAAACCGGTTTATTGAAAGGTTTTATTTTAAATATTCATGATTTTTCATGTTTTAGATATATTTATTTCATAAACAATGATATAAAAACATTAAACTAGTAACTAAAACTATAGAACATTAAAAAAGATCCTACCACGGGAGGCACCCAAAACGCATTTTTCATTGTTATTGTTCGAAATTATGATTTCGTTCATTTACTGGTATATAAGCTTTTATACACACAAGGAGTTTAGCGCAAACTCATTTGAAGTTTTTATTCTGTTTAATCTAAAAACATATAGCTCAATACGGAATTAAACGTTTAGGTGTATTTGTTTGGAATCAGACGGGGCGAGTTGACCAAAACAATAGTCTAGCTCGAGCTCCCGGCTAACCCGCTCGTTACACTACATAGTGTTGCTATGTCAGCGTAACGGGGTTTGGATCCACTTGCAGCGTATTGTTAAATTTTCAGTTTTTATGTTCTTGGTTAGTATTCACTTTCGCTTTCACTTAGTAGTATTTCTTAATATTCATACTACACACTAACACACAACACAAGCAATATAACCGATCCCGGCGATAGTGTCTGGTGCACATTCGCTTTCGTTGGTGTGCCGCCACTGTGATCAATGGACAGTCTACGTCTAAATCAGCGCTGACTCTCGAGCTAGCATTATGCTGAGGTAGGACTTTATCGAGGCAATTCATAATTATTATAGTTCCGGTTCAGTTTTAATTAGTATTTTGTCACTATTTACGTAATTATGTTTTGTTCTCGAGTAAATGTTTTTTCTTTATTTCGTACATGCAACATAATGCCAGAATTCCTTATTCTCCTGATTCACTAAACGTAAATTATTATATCCTGCTACCAATGGCACCCAACCTGGCCACAGTGTCAGTTGACGCCCTCTCGCTTTCATTAGTGCATCGCTCTTTATCGACTGACTTCTGAGAAAGACACTTCTTAAACTTCTTCTTAAACTTAACTCTATGCTCAGTGGTTAAACCCGCTACCAATTACAAAACCAACCCGATCGTATAGTATCGCACACTCACTTTCGTTGATGCGGCGCGGCCTGTGTGGACAAACAGTCTACGTCTACATGCAAAGCCCGCCCGTGGTCGATAGACTGTGTCTACATGCATCGCAATGGTAGAATTATAAGCGTCATACCCGCTGTTACTTGTTCCCAACCCAACCTAGCCGTAATGTCTGGTGTAGCACACTCGCTTTCGTTGGCGCGCCGCCGCCCTTGATCAATGGACTACAGACTCTGTTTAGATACACATTTACGTACCTACCTATTATGTAACGATTTAACGAATGAATTACTCTAACCTAACGTTAGCTAGCGTTATGCACGCTGCCACTGACACCCGACCCGGCCGATAATGGCTGATATCATGTCGCCAGCACATCACCCCTCGTGAAGTTCAACAAAACTAGCTTTTCATTCCACTAATATTCAGTCGAACAGATTTAGACGAAATTTGGGACATAGCTCAGACCATAAACTAAAATAAAACCCTTTGTAAAGCAGGTGAAACCACAGGAAAATTTTAGTTATTTCATAAGTCTTTCACCCGCTACTATTAGCTCCCGACCCAATCCTAGTGTCTGGTGTCGCACACTCGCTTTCGTTGGCGCGCCGCCGCTGTGATCAATGGACTACAGTCTACGTCTACCTGCAGCGGTAAAAAGGCGTATCTCACTATGAAATCCATATAATGATAAGACTTTTTACACAGCACTACGTGCAACGTAGTGTCGGAATTCTTTGTTTTCTCTCCTGATTCACTGCTGGCTAGAAATCTTGTTTTGAAGCTTCGTTTATTTCTTTTATGTTGCTTTGATATTTCTCCGAGACGATGTGGAATTGGCAAGTAGGTACATATAGAAGTTCTCTCTTCGGAATGTTGTTTTTCGGGTGAGTATGAAATGAAATAATATTGTATATGAAGTCTAATTTCAATTTCAAATCAATTATATTTCAACACTCTTGAGTGGTGTCGGATTTTGTTTATATATTGATTTAATCTTACACGATCTTCATTCATTACTATAATAACACGACCCCCTTCTTTGGTCCCTTCGAGACCATGGACGGACGTAACATGTCACGTTCGAATTATCGAGGTAATTAAAAAACACTTGTTTTGAACGATATCTAGTTTAATCTCATTTCTCGTTATCTCTCCAACTCACAAAATCATCGTCCTCGTGACATATGAGACGGAGCAAAAACCAACATCAGTCCTCATACGGCTCGAAAAAAGTCCTGTGTTTCCACCGCGTCAAAATTCCACACTTTCCCGCTTTTACTTTGAAATTCCAAGATACCGACGCCTTGTTTGTCTTCAAGACGCACAAAGACGCTGCTTGAAACAAAAAAGTTCTCCGAATGAACATTCTCCTGCTTTTCCAAGAATGTTTAATAAAAGTCTACACTAGAAACTAGTAACAACAAAAGTCATTTGTTTTTCATTTGCGGGCTAGTTCGCGACAAGAAAACAAAAGAACATTCTAAAAACAAAGCTTATTAAACCATCGTCACAGATGGCAACAAAGTCAGGAATGTCGCCCGGAAAATTGAATATAATTATACGCGAAAATATGACGGGTTTTTCATCGTCGCAACCTTTCTTTAGTCTTTTGTTGTCACCTTCCTTGGATGCTATGACAAAGCACTCTAAGTGAAAACTGGGATTTGAGGCGTCACTGTATACAAATTTCTTGAATACAAAAGCACCTGTAGCGGAACAACACCTTTTGTAACCAACGTAATTATGTCTCCATTAGGCGCATTTGTGGCGGTTTATGCGCGTTAGTGTTCCTGCAATATGCCTACAGAATAATGCGCATTTTTAGCCTTCTTTGTGTGCGGTTTGTGAGTAGCATGAGCTTAAGCTATGATAATGAAACGCAAAGATAGTTTCTAGCGCCCATTAAAGGAATAATCTGACTGGCTAAGGAAATATATGCACGTGATAGGTTTATGAATAAAAAAACAAAAATATGTCTATTAATCTCACTACACGACAGCAATTCGAAGTAAATACAAAAAAACGGAAACCTCATTAATATTTTAATGTTGATTTCACCGGCACGTACTCGTCATTGCAAAATACAGGAAAGGATTCAAATGGTTATGTCAACTGCCTACTGGGCCGTGTAACACGAAAAATTACCGCCCACACGGCAAGCGAGAACACCTTTTATTTCATTACCATTAGAACGAGGCGTCGCGTGAGCCGCTCGCATTTTGTTGCATTTTATAATAATTAATCGTAGCCACCCCTGTCAACGCGTGGCCGCGGTCGACGACCCCTGGATTTAGGACGACCCAGTGTTTACAACAGAACAAAATACAGGAAGTAGGGCGAGGGACACCGTCACCTCGCGGCGAATCATTTCGCACCGATCTATCACTTTCCTGAACGATTACACCTCGTCATTCCCCTGTTAATGTAATTTTCATTTATATGAAGGGCGGAAAGGCAACAAGTTTATGTAAATACGTATTGCGTCGCGCTGTTTACGTAGCAGAAATGTCAAACGTAATTTATCAAACAGTACCGGTGTAGTGACGTTTGATGCGATGAATTTATAAAACGTTTATCAGCTTAAACGTGTTTAACAATCCTGAATAAATATTCAATAGCTACCTCTCGTCGGGTTGTACTTCATTGTCCGTTGCTAAATTTTCGGTGATCTTCATTGCGATGCACTACGTTTACACAATTTCACTCTAAACATTTAGACTGTCAAAACAAGGCATTGTGACTTTAGGGAAGTCGACGGACAACGAGAGAGAATTCAAAGTTATACTTTGAATCTTTTTCGCGAGCTCCGTTCGCCGCGATCCGGGGGGACGCACTGATCTAATACAATGATACCACAGGCCAGGATTGCAGCAATTTCATAGTGGGTATCATGCAGGCATGGGGGCGGGATAAGAGGAGACCGGCTCTCAAGCGAAATTGGAAAATAACCACTTAATGAAAGCGAATTGACGAGGATCCCGAATCATAGTTTACCATACAGTCAAACGATCTTCATAATATCTAAACTAGAGTCCAATTCGATTGGCACTGACGACAGAATTATAGCCACGACCGCGACGTACTTACCTCCTTGAGGTATGAGTTTGGCCGATATATTTTCATTGTTGTTATTCGCACTTTAAATATATGTATAGTTCGTCCGGAACTTAAGATACAATTTTATATGTCAAACTAACACAAGTGACTAACGACCTCATTATTAAAGAACAAGGTCTTTTGTCACTCATGGTTGTTAAATAGGTTGACCTAATTTGGTCTTACCCTAGCTCTAAAGGCGAAGTTAGCCAGGGCAAAGTTGGCCGAAGTATGAGTTTCCGCAGAAGTGCCTCTCCACCCTATCATATTCGCGCAACTTCGGTCAACTTTGCGAGAGCGCCCTTTGAGTTTCGGACGAATTATAAAACATCTCACTAAAAAGACGTGGTGATATTTTGGACAAATGTCATTCTAAAAGTTAGAACTAGCACTTAAAGCCTGACAAGTTTGAATTACAAAAACATAATTTGCACAACATTATTATTTTTAGGTTATGACACTTGTACGGCACCCTCTTGCACCACCCTGTACCAAGATGCACTTACGATAACAGTTTAGCGACAGGTTTACATAGAAATGGTTACTTATCGCTAACTAATTTCGTCATCGGGATGAAAGTGTGGTCATTAGTCGCTATTGACAGGCTACGTGGCGTCGAGTATACCAACAAATACTCTTTGCCAGTAAAAGAAATGAGTAGGTATTACCAAAAATCCGCAACATAGCGAGTGTCCAAAAGCAACTCGATGGGCTCTACTAAGGTAAACAGAATATTCTATTTATGTACTTAAGTGTTCTGTATTCAGATAGCGTGACTTGTAAACCCTCAAAGGACTTAAGCAGCGATTTGCTTGTTGCACGTCAGCTGTCTTGCTCGCTCGGTATTGAAAGGAAAGTGACTGGTAGTATTTGTCGCGCGACAAAGAGTCGCGTATCGCGCGCGTAGTCGCGTACATATTATTTCTAAGTATAACATAATAAAACATGTTTTAGTACATTACAACTTAGAGCGTTGAATTCGTGAATATCCCAGAACGCATGTGTTTGTGCGCCATAATTATGCGATATCGTCGGGGATAGTGCAATACCGCGTAACTAACAGCTGTCGATAATGTTCTCATTTCAATAAAATACTAAGCATTTGTTTCAATATTGATTCGTACCTACACTTGTTACTTACGCGGTATTGCAGTATCCCCGACGATATGCGGTTTTCCGAATTACCGCCGGTGGTTTGCCTAAAATTTTACGTCTTTCCTTGGCCAGGAAAGTGAGATATTCTACCCGCGTATTTTTCATTAATTTGGACATAGTTACGGACACACCGTGCGAACATAGTAACGGGTGTCTCTAATCAATGAATATTATTTGTGATACATACGAATGCTCTTGAGTACTTATATTCTTTGTACATATGACCCCAAAAGGAAGTCCCTAACATATTTATTAGTCTTTCTATAGATTCGATATGTAGACATGTACTCGTAGCACAGATTTATTCGACTTTAATGGGCTACGCGATAGGGGGACGGTGATAGGATATCACCGATATCCCGGACAACACGGCACTGCGCAGTTTTCTGCAGCAAACCTATATGTTGGTTATAGATGCTGGTTTGCCGCAAGTCGATTAGATTTTTGAGTGATGGGTCAGCACTACCCTCGACAAACCAAGTATAGCAGAAAGCCTAGCAATCCCTTGATGTTGCCGACGACTTCTTTCTCCTAATACATAGATTTGTAAATATTGAATGCGTAAGTTTATTAAAACATTTGAATGTCATAAAATAAAATATTAGATACTTCATTCCTTATAACGCAAAGGATATCGCGGGTTAAACATATTATACATAATAATGTTTTGATTAGAGTTTATCAACTTCCTAACAGAACCTTGGTTATTCATCTAATGGGTTGTTCTATAAATAAGCGCCGAGGCCGCATAAACTCCTAAGGATGTGGTTAAACAGGACATTGTGTAAAAAGTCGGGTCCGTAACTCCGTAGTTGTATCTCCGTTTGTTTCATGATCTACTAAATTATACGATTTATGGAGATCTTCTCAATTTCATGGTGCAGGAAAACAAGGGAAGACGCTCCTTATTCTTGCGATATACGTGCTATCTCGTCAGTATATGTGTTCTGGTCGTTTAGAAGTGTGGGCGGTGAAATCGGCGAGTATCACGAGACTGCGTGTCGCCTGGACCCAAGCGGTGAATGAATTGAAATGCCGCACTTTACGGACCTAATAGTTTACATCCGAATCCCCTTCGGTACTTAAGTCTACCTAATATTTGATCATACTTGCTGTGTCATTGTAAATTCAAATTGTAAGATTAGATATTTAGATATTAAGAAATTGGATTATTAACTTATTTTACGATGTTAATGAAAAAGTTCTTCATCAGGGACTCCTACGCCTACAGCGACGCGGTAACTTCGTCACTGACTATTTCACGTGAGTGTAAACCACTTACTACAATAAATAAATATGTCTCCCTTTAAAACACTACGTACATACTACGGTTACAGTGAATAACTTACCGTGTTTAACAATCGCGGAATGTACCTATGGCTTTGGAGAATTAAATTTCGAACGAAATGTAAATTTTGAATTGACGCATTCTATAGTACGATTTCTAATTCAAGACCAAAAAAACTACGACAGATACGTCACTGTCAAAATTGACAACATTTAAATGACATTTGAGTGTGTTTCTTGGCTTGCACCAAATGCTCAAGTGTTACAAGTACAATACCAGATTTTGTACCAAAAATCTCCGATGTTTAAGTTTTTATTATCTCCTCTCGTAATTATGTAATAATAAATATATCTAGCTATTTTGTTAAAACATAGAGTTAAAGTTACCTATAAATAAATAAATTATCTTAGCGTGTTTAAAAAAGAAAAAGGAATTTACTATTGTAAACATATTTTGTTGTAGTGGCAACCTTGTGGTAGTTTTTTTGGTCTTGAATTAGAAATCGTAGTATACCTATAGACTTTTCGGCCATACTATTTTTTGAAAACACGAAAGGCTAGAAATATAAATATTGTTCCTCGTTTCCACTCGAAGCAGGTAGATCAATCACGAGACGGATGTGACGTGCAGGACGCCTCTATAAATATTAAATTGACACTAATCGCAGCTACGTTTAATGCAGCGGCCGCCGGGGGCCTTCCTGCACCTGAAAGGACGTGATTTACTACCAATCCAGTGCAGTGAGTCTAACGTGTGCAATTTTAAGAAATTGACAATAATTCTGGCATTAAATGGTCCGTGGGCTCTCAGGTTAGGATTCGGATTTGGGTGAAAACGGAGAGGTTTTTAATTCTTATCTCGATAACATAAGATAACATAACATTATGTTTATGACAGAAAATTACAGGCACTTAAACATCACATCATCTTTTGTATCACGTGACAATCACGAAATTATAGGCTCACTGTTCAAAACTGGTTCAAAATACCACCACTATACATGTATATTTTAGCGAGGTGATAAATTTACCTTTGACAACTGAAAAACGTCGGCACTTAAGAGGGCGCCAACGCGTTGGCTAGCTCTCTCTCTCTCATTGAGCGTAAGCGTGAGCGAGATGGAAGCGCGTGCTCGGAAGCGCGGAAATCGTGTTTTTTGAGTTGTGTCATAAACGTGTACATTTTATATTGAAAATAGTTTTACAGTTTTTGAGAACTTATAATTGCGCATCTATTAAGCTAAAAAACGTTGTTAAAAACGGAAGGGTTTTCAAGATCCAACCGAAAATATCAAAAAAAAATGGTTATGTTTGTGAGATAAAAGTATCGAGAAAATTATAACCAATCGTGTTTTCACGTTGACAAGATTGAAGAAAAACTGTTTAAGTTTCTTATTTCCAAGGGACAGATTTTTAATCACTATGGATTTTGAGATATAGGATCATTCACCTGACATTTAGGTAATTCAAATTTGTGCGTTAAATGGTCGATACATTTATCATTCATCCACTCAGAAAGAAGATGAATTGTCATTAGACGTTACAATATCATAGTCCAGTTCCAGCTCCAAAAGAATCAGTGTGACTTTGAAACGTTATTTACAACCTGCGGGCCTATGATGGTTGTTTTTATCACGCGATAAATAAGTGACATAGCATCCGTCACGTTTTGGCAAGTTGCGAGTGTGAGTGACAGATGCTAAGTCACTTATTTATCGCGTGATAAATGCTACCATCATAGGCCCCCTGTACGTAGGATAAGCAACGTTAAAACAAGAGAAACTCTACGCATACGTCAACGCGTACAAAGTCAAGCAATAAGCCGCGTGGAACAGTGAAGAGGGCCCGGAGACATCTATAGGGCCCTCAACGGCACAATGGGGCCCCCAGACTGCCTACAGAGGACACGCTATTTAGCCGTCTAGATAGGCTAATTGGAAATGGTGCTTACTTGTTTTAAGTATTTTTTACCCTACTTGATTCAGTGGCGTGCGGAGTGTGACCGCTGTAAGGTTGAAAAGCCCCCGTTTTTACGAAGTGCTTATTTGTTGTTGGGATTTCTGTTGGATATTCAGGGTTCCGTGGCAAAAGTACATTGAAACAAAACCAACACAGCCAGCCCGGCTGAATGTTTGTTGTAAAAAAAAAAAAAAAAATAACATTTATTTACCATTTCAATTTGTACAAAATGTGACTTTCCTGTGACCACCACACTAGGCAAAACCTGTCTTGTGGAGTAATTTTCGACAGTTACCAATTTCATATTAAATTAACAACACGTTGCGAGTATTTACAAAAAAAGGTCTTAGATTAACATTTCCTTAAACCATTCTAAGGTCTTAAAAGAGAAATATATATATATATATTTTAATTAATTTGCTTATTTATTATCATGCAAGTTTAACAGAGTGCGCTCATGTGTGTGTGTGTGTGTGTGTGTGTGTGTGTGTGTGTGTGTGTGTGTGTGTGTGTGTGTGTGTGTGTGTGTGTGTGTGTGTGTGTGTGTGTGTGTGTAAGCTGACAGGGTTGGTATAACTTCAAAAGGTCTTAGATTAACATTTCCTTAAACCATTCTAAGGTCTTAAAAGAGAAATATATATATATATGTCGGAAACGGTCATTAGTATGGGAGCTCAACGAAAAAGCGCGCCATTGGAAGGCGACAGTAGCGCCCCCTTGAACCTGTTTTGGCGCGCTAGACAGAGTCTTGGCGGTTCACTCAGCGAACGCCCACCGACACTTCACTCTGGGTCGCCGTCGAGTGCACTACTGCCTTGGAACTGTCCTGTTTCGTTGTGCTATACCAAGTTAGAATCAGTGAAACGTTATAACTCAACAATACAGTGTTAATTTAATAAAGACTATTGTGAGACTTTGATAACCTAGCTTACAGACCTCTGTGCCAGGAACTGTTATTTTGTGCTTCATTGTATAAGGAATAAATCAAGTTAATTGCATCCGTTGTGTTTCATCTTGCTCACAACTACCTCCTCGTCCACAACTATAAAGAACAGCTCATCTAATGTGCCACAAACAGCACCGGCCATCCGACCCGTCCCCGACATCAGAAGTGGGATGGTATCTACGGCCCATGAGCGAACACGAAGAATGATGGAATTCGAAGCGAATAAAACGGAAGAAAAAGTTTGTTGTTACTCTTTGAAATACAACGAACTTGACATCACTAAATCAAGGAACAGGAGCTACAAGCGTTTCCGTTATTGAAACTCAAGCTAACACCGTCACGGAGACCTACAAAACCGTATGAAAACAAATGAAGATTGCACTGTTTAAATTGTTTTCATTGCGAGAGAAACGGACATGAAATATTCGATTGCTTACTTCGTATAAAAGAAAACTACAACTTACCACCTCGGCGACAAAAGTCAGCAGTCACAACACAAACTACATCGAAGCTCATTGTTTGCTTCAAGAACAGCGGGACACATCGTCAGTTGTTGCACCAGTGGAAGTGACCCAGAAGCGACGGTCAACTACAAGCGACGCGTGGACGTAGGCACTATGGCCTCACCGACACATTTTAAAAACACATCAGGTCAGTCGTTAACTTTTCACTACGATTCCGATATAGTGTTCACTAATAAAAGTGTAGCTAGATTCTGGGGTAGACTTGAGTCGCACTTATTCAGTTTAGTGGGTATTTGTCAAAAAAAAGTACTAACGGGTACTGGTAAAAGCAACACCAAGTAAAAGTTGAATATTGCGTGATAGAAATTAATAATCATTTGAAACAAAGTTTATTGCACGTTTTGTAACGATTGTTTTCGTAGCGATATAATATGACTAAACGCGAAATGCTTCTACAAAGATTTAGTGTTGATTAATATGACCACTACGCAGTTCACCTACCATTATTAAAGTTAATCATTTAAAAAGTTCGCTGTGAGGGTGCATTAATCATACACAGTACTTAGTAGTAGGAGCGGCTGCGGTAATAATAATCTACCCTCTGTTCATGATTTTCCAATTGTTCTGTAGAATTGAATTTGTTGACATCTTGAATAGTTTCTTACTCGGTGTACATTAGCTGGTGTATATAGTTTAGCGTCTATAACTTTCGTAGAACTGGTGAGCTTGAGATTTGTTTAAACGATCCTAATGTTTACTTTTTAACTGTGGTGATCGCTATAGCCTAAAATATTTAAACTGGAGACACTAATAGGATTAGGAAAATATTAGATCAAGAATTTGAAATTGAGGTTTGATTTTTATCATTAATGTTTCATAATCGGTAAAGCCTTGGTAATCCAAAGGTTATCATTCAAAGTAAAGTTTGTTATTAAAATGCAAATAATGATTTGATTTAAATCTTTTCTTGCATCTACGTCGTAGATTATTTGTTCACATTAACGAATCTTAATTTCAGTGTACCTACCTAACTTTGCTAGATTGATTTGAGTTTCCTTTTTTTTTGTTGGATTATTATTATTCGTATGGCATGTTATTTCAGATAACAAAAGAAACAATTCATTTGACTATAAGTAATTACAAATCCAATTTCAGTTGTTGTTGAATTGAAGTTGAGTTTGTTAAATTTAAGGTTAGAATGACCGAGCTTTGTGATACTGTGCTTGAAGTTTTTGTTTCAGGAAAAGATTCGCGGACTTAGCAGCTAACAGCTAAGCCATGAGTCGTCTACTTCGGCTGCCACGGTACAAGACATCGCGTAAAGAACTGCGCGAAGGCGAGCGACAGGGCGCCTTCAACCACGGGGAAGAGGGTTGACGTGTGACGTCACCACACCACACCACACCATATGAGGCAATCTGGTGAGGAGTTCTCATTTTATTGTGATTTGGTTGCCGAGTCATCGCTTATGGAAGAGTTGATTTCCAATAAGTTCCATGGCAATTGCTTGTATAATTCAGTGACTATGTATGACTTGTATCAGTCTAACTAAAATTGTTAGTACTGTGCAATAAATAAAGTTACTGAAGCGAGCCTATTAGAAATGTTGACATGTAGTATTGTAAATTGCAAGACCATTTTGCCATAAACTTGACTTCCGAACATGCGCGTACTTGCACGATAGGTTGAGGGAAATGCCCGGGAGCTACGTACCATTTGAAGTAGACGAAAAAAAATATATAGTGAGACTGGTAGGAAGGTTCTCAGTTCGGCTGGTCGACCATACCAGTCACTTCATCGTAGCCGTAGTCCGGTAGAAGTCGGCATCTGCTCTAAGCAGTCCGTGGATACGCGGTGCGCGGTAGGTGCTGGCGGAGGTCGGGTCTCTCTCGCAGAGACCGTAGAGTCATAGGGTTGACTCGGCGATCCCGTGGGGATGCGCGTATTGGGTGGCTAAATTAGCCCTAGGCCACGAATGAGATACCTGTTTTGTTGAACGGATTTTTGTTGATTTAAATGTTTTGATATTGTCAATAAGGCGAACCAAAAGGAAATGATATGGTGGTACATGGTTCCTAATGTGTTTTCTAAGGTAGAAGTGGTAAATAGCTAGTTTGTTTCATAACAAGTAACTTTGTAGTACAATCTCATTTAAAAACGTATTGCACTATTGAAAGAATAAGTAATGTTACAATTGGTAATTGGTATCCTACATACCATAATTCCATTTGAATCTTTTGAAATATTGCGGTTATAAAACAAAAACTTTCACTTAGTTGTCAAAATGATTTTTGTGATATTTTTAGTTTTAGTGTCAGTAACTATTTGATGCGAAAACAAAGATGAAGTTTTTGTTTTGTCTTACCATTTTGACGTGTTTGTCAGGAGTGACCGAGTGGATACTGTTTTGGTTGTTGATTGTTTCAGAGCAACACACGAGGACGTGTGTCATCGCAGGATGGCCGTGTCGGAAACGGTCATTAGTATGGGAGCTCAACGAAAAAGCGCGCCATTGGAAGGCGACAGTAGCGCCCCCTTGAACCTGTTTTGGCGCGCTAGACAGAGTCTTGGCGGTTCACTCAGCGAACGCCCACCGACACTTCACTCTGGGTCGCCGTCGAGTGCACTACTGCCTTGGAACTGTCCCGTTTCGTTGTGCTATACCAAGTTAGAATCAGTGAAACGTTATAACTCAACAATACAGTGTTAATTTAATAAAGACTATTGTGAGACTTTGATAACCTAGCTTACAGACCTCTGTGCCAGGAACTGTTATTTTGTGCTTCATTGTATAAGGAATAAATCAAGTTAATTGCATCCGTTGTGTTTCATCTTGCTCACAACTACCTCCTCGTCCACAACTATAAAGAACAGCTCATCTAATGTGCCACAAACAGCACCGGCCATCCGACCCGTCCCCGACATATATATTTTAATTAATTTGCTTATTTATTATCATGCAAGTTTAACAGAGTGCGCTCATGTGTGTGTGTGTGTGTGTGTGTGTGTGTGTGTGTGTGTGTGTGTGTGTGTGTGTGTGTGTGTGTGTGTGTAAGCTGACAGGGTTGGTATAACTTCATAATTTGGGTCGCAATTTTATAACTTAGAAGACGAAATATTTTTATGAGGTTTTTATACAGCCTAACAAGTGTCGGACCGGCCCAGGGATAGTGGCGTTACAAACAGCTATTATATGGCAATTATGAGCATATGTCATATACTTGCATTATTAAACGTCAGTAGTGATTTGTCGAGGATTTGTCATCAACCGAATTCAAAATATTGTTTACCGGAATGCTGTTCAATCCTTCGTTCGCCTTGTTAAATAAATACTGAATCCTATGTAAAAAAACTTGACTTTCAATACTGTGGATAGACTTTTTATCCAAAAATTACTTGAAATTTGCGGAATATTTAGTCTTGTTTCCTCTTTGTTTACATCAGTGACATTCACCGACTTCAGTTACGTCAGTTACCTAAAATGTGTCGTTACCAGTAAAATAATTTAGTACCTCTAAAAATCCGCAATATCGCGTCAATCGCGTGGGTTTAAAAAAACCCAGTTGGGTATAACAACCACGTTTACGATTTTATAAAGTTTTGTGCGAGTTTTGGTTGTCAACCCATTTTGTGGTTAAGATTAATCTGAAACTAAGGAAAAAAAATTTTTATCAGCCAATTTCAGTAAATACTTATGGTTCAAGTTACCGTTATGTTCGTTTCTACAGCGCAAGAATAAATACCGCCCGAAATACTCTCCGAAACAACCCCTCCTAAATCTTCTAATGTATAGGAGGTTTCTCGACAGCTGTCATCGATAACAGAGAAATAGCATTAGGGTATCAATAGGAGTTTTATGAGGTGCTGACTTTATTTACTTTCCGTCTTTATGTCTTATGGTAGCTCTTTATTGCCTCTACTCAATAATAATACCGTAACTCGCAGGAATCGAGTCCAGTTACACACTGCCCCCATCTACGAGTAACACAACTATGCTTCACGACTGTTGTCACTCTCTCATAGTACTGCTTCGAAAGAGATAGCTTATCGCGTGTCACAGTTGTGCTAGAGGTACAGGTTTAATTGTTTTACTGCTAGAGTAGTGTTCCAAAGGACTCGAGCCTTTTAGCTCTTTTATTTAAGGCTGGCCTATATTTTGACGCCTAAGAGGGCTAAAAGCCTATAAAGCTCTTTAGCCCCCAAGCCACCAGCCTAGACTCTCAGAGCTCGTAACCTTATTAAAAGGCTATAAGTTTAAAGGGCTAAAACTGCCTAAAAGACTTGTAAAAATAATGAGACTTAAAAATATTTTGGCCTCCGAACTTCAACAGGCTTGGAGGCTAAAATATTTTTGAGCTTATTAAAAAGATTTAATAAGCTCAGCGCTCTTTTAGTGGGGTGTTTTAAATAAAACAAAAGACGTGAGTATGTTTTCTCAACAATTATATAATTTTTGTATTTGGAACAGGCAAGAAACTGCCATTAACATACGTTTTTCATAAGGGGGAGCCCGTTTATTTTTTTAAGTTTAATAATTTCTGTAATAGGCAAAAGACAACTGATTTTGACGAAAATGTTTCGTAGCATTCACATTAATTTTTATCTTACTAGCTCGGACAACTTTCCTTTATAATCAATTTAAACCATCGGGTAAAAACGCATATTTGTCTACTAGTGAGGTACCTACCTGTATACCTTTATGTAAGTTTTGACTTGTTTCTTCACGTTAGCTGGCAGTATTGACTTCTTCTTTCAACATTGACAAAGGTTTTTGAGGAATCGAATAGCTAAAAAATGCGGATAAGAATTGCAATAACATGTAGTATTAATTTTTCTCGCGATAGTTAGGTGAAAAATGTTGTATTATAACCCCCAATATTCGCGGTATAGGATTTCATTATCAGCATAGCATATAAAACACTTGCATAGGTTTTGAATTACTTCATTAGGAAGTTCCAACTTAGTTAATTGTCTTCGCACGTACTTATTTTTCATCACACTTGCTTCTAAATCAAGGGTTTATATGCTAGAAAACCGGGCGGTAAGTCGTAAATTACGCCCTGAGGCGGTAAGTAAGTAATTTTTAAGTTGAAAATGTTTACGTTTAGTTATATGATAAGTAGGCCAAGAAGTGTTTATTCAAGAGTTACTAAGTTTTTACTTTAATGTTTTAAATGCATTTTTAAAGAGAAGTCTAGATAAGTAATTGATATTATAAACGTGTATAAACACGTATTTCAATGATATTACTTAACATATTTTTATTTGTTTTATTGCGTTTTGTTAATTTCAATTTTAATAATTATTTTCTGTATGTTGTGTTTTGTCCGCTCCTTGATACAATATTCAAACGCAATATTTTACATTATCTGTGAATAGTCTACAGTAGCTACCTCTGATTGGTCGGCGGTCTGACATGCCAACATGAAGTCAGAAATAAATAAAAAATGTACTAAGTGATGTGATAGTGGCTCGTTTTGAATTTACTTATGGTGAATTTAATAGCATCGATTATTTCTGTAAAATTAAATTGATTGACTATGTAATTCATACCATCAAATCAAATAAAAAAATCTCCAATGAGGATTCCGCTCGAAAGTATTATCATCAATGCGGCAAACAGCAACTGACAAATAAAAAAAAACGTAGTCTTAACTGGATTTTATTGAAGATGAATATTTAACAAAGAAGGTAACTCGAGAATACTAATACCTACATAATAAGTATATGTAATCTTTAAATTTGCTTTTATTTTCAAATCAATCCTTTTGATTGAATTGTTTTGATATTTAATGAAACATAATATAGAAAACTTTGTATAAAAGAACTAGGTATAAGCACAAAACAGATAGGTATAGAAATCTATCTACATACAAGCGCGCTCGAGCAAATGCATACATATTAGACTTTGCTCACGGACACGATATCTCGGACCAGTTCGGACCAGTGCGAGCGCGAGTGCCATCCGCTTGACACGCACGTCTGTGAACTATTTTATGCTATAATGGAGCAACGAGCTTCACTTCTGGCCCGTTATTGTTGAGGTTACGGTATTTAAAATATTTTCTGTGACAAATTTGTAATATACTAATATAACAATGACATAAAAATAAAAATATTGTAGTTATTATTAATTTATATTTCCATTCTTCCCGTTTCATTCTCCACAATATATCAATCAACTATATAGGAGCGCCAGTACCACGATATGTTTTTGAGCATAAGCCATAGTTGACAACCCTAGAGCGACCGCCGACCACCGGTATGAAAAGTGAAGTAAGTACTTACATACATGTGGTTGATTTCTGTACCTATCTGTTTTGTGGTATAAGCTAACGTACACAAGTAAGTAGCGTTAGCGTAGCCTAGGTCAAAAAAATGGCTACAGACTTTAAAAAGGCCTAAAGCCCCTTAAAAGGCTAAAATAAAAATAAAAACCCATAGGTTTTTTTTAAGACTAAGGCCTTATTATGATCACTAGCTCTTCGAAGCTCATTTCACTAAGCCAGCTCTAAAAAGAGCTCGTGAGGCTTCAAATTCGGGCTAAAAGGGCTCGAGTCCTATGGAACACTAGCTAGAGTGCATAGATAATCACTACATAGTATAAAACAAGTCGCTTCCTCCTATGTGTCTGTCCCTATGTATGCGTAGATCTTTAAAACTACGCAACGGATTTTGATGGGGTTTTTTAATAGATAGAGTGATTCAAGACGAAGGTTTATATGTATAATACATGCATAATATAGCAGAGAAACACTGATAATGTTAGAGGTTCCGTGCGAAGCCAAGGCGGGTCGCTAGTTGAATATATTATTTCAAATTGTAAAACAAACAATATGTTTGCCGTTGAAATACCTTTTATTATAATTGACTGGTAGAAAAAATATTGTAAAGGACCCACAAAGGGTTGTAGAGCCAGCGGAAGTTAGTAAGGTAGAGAATATTTTGCGGCAATAGATAAGAGTTTGATAAGTCTTCAGATAAAAGTAAAGTTACTAAAGTAACTACACGGGGCGACAGTTCGAAAGTTATTGTAAAACTAGAATGTTAGTTCATTAACTTCATGGATCAGAAGCTCAAATAACATCAAATGGCTTGAGGGTTTGAAATATGTTGACAAAATAACCGACAAAAGTCTCGCCAGACTAACGACGACATTACTCGTACGTTTGTATATATCACGGACTATTATATTCAGTACAAAATATTATTTGAAGGTTTTCGCACCTTCGTTATCCTTTAGAGCGAGGTCCTTGCCTTTCACGGGTTACAATGTGTAGCTCATTAGTCACAAATTACTCGCTTTGAGAAATGCTCGACTGTAGGACTTCTATGTGTGCAGTCCAAGTGACTTCATTGAATAGCATAAGTATGGCCCGTCATGTTGCTTTGCAACCCTCGTCCAGTGAGCCCTCGTCATGTTGCGGATTTTAGTGGTATTTTTTTACTGGTGAGGAGTTTTTTTTGTAACTAACGTTGAAAGTTATGGAATGCCACTGATGTAAACATAGAGGTAACGAAGCTAAGTATTTTACAAATTTTAAATAATGTTCCAAGGTTATAGTTGAAAATATCCAATAATATTAAAAAAAGTAACTTTTAATAAGATTCTGGACATTTTGTATTGCATGTATTTGCTGTATACCTACATGACGTATATAGGTAAACATTATTGCTATGTGATAGCTTTTTGTATCGCTAATATTTCAAGCTATGTTTTCATAAAACCTAAGTACCTACAAAATGTATGCAAGCAAAAAGAAACCAATTTTATTTCTTCTGATTCATATTCAGTCAACGCAACGTTTGTATTATATCGAAATGTGTAACAGCTATTGAACCTCATTGCGCGGAAATATTGGCACCCCAATTAAGTATCCTTCGATCCAAGTGATCCAAGCATTTTCGCCTGAAAAGTGTCTTATAAATAATCGAGTCAATATAGTTAATTAATTTTTTTTCTGTTGGTTGCTGCTTCCCATGGTTAATTCTTTAGAACTATGATTTTCGAGGGTGATACTTACCAAAACATTTTTATGGCCAGTCATAAGCTCATTCTTGTGTAGGCTATTACATCCTGATAATACCAATTATAAATCTGTTAACCAACCAAATACGAAAGGTCTACTAATTCCCATTACTATTACGACAATTCCAACACTTCCGTTTCAATAGCACTTCATCGACGGACTCTTATTTGTTTATCCAGCTCCCAAAATAGCCGTATCTATGTGTCTTACACTCCATTAACATCATCTCTGAGCCCTATTCCACCCTGCTACGCAAAAAGTAATACGTTAATAGGAACTCATCGGCAGTTACGTCCTTCTACAGACGCGTCGTATTACTATCTAAAAGAAAAAGACAGTAAGTACTTATAGACTTCGTGCGTTCAACTCCTATCTTCCTGGGACGCGAATGATTCTGATGTCTAAAGGAAAAAGACAGTAAGTACACATTGACTTCGTACATTCACCGTCTTTCGTCTTTGAATGGAAGTCTTCCCTATTTTCTCACGTGACAAGACGACACATCTGTGCCCGATTAATCAGGGCGTCTGTGAAGTTTTGTTTAACTTCGTGACAAAGCAGAGATGTTTAATTAAGGCATGGAAGTAATTGCCGTAAGTTTATTACGCTGTCTGAGATTTTGGATCCGAGTTCCGCGTTCTTTTTAGGGTTCCGTAGTCAACTAGGAACCCATATATATTATAGTTTCGCCATGTCCGTCTGTCCGTCCGTCCGTCTGTCTGTACGTCCGCGGGTTAGCTCCGTGATCAATAGTACTAGAAAGCTGAAATTTGGTATGAGTATGTGTATGTATCACGCCGACAAAACGGTAAAATAAAAACTAAAAAAAAAAACTTTTTTCGGGTACCTCTCGAACACCTAAAGTGGGGGTGAATTTTTTGAATAGGTCTTTTAAAAATAATAGGGGTCTCTAAGCATTATTTTTGATAGTCAGCAGTTTTGTAAATATTCGCTCCGAAAATTAAAAAAATAGCGTCCGTCCCAAGAATATTTCAGAACGATCACTTCGAATAAACCCAATTGGCGAGATCACAGATAGGTGCCAATATCAAACGTCGAAGCCTTTAAACCTCCAATTATTAGATGAACATGAACCATTCGATCGTATCTGGTGAGGTGGAAGGCCATGATAAGGAATTGAGATAACATTGACTCAATCCCGCCAAGGAGGCATTGTCGTATATAGCGACACGGGGGGTCGAATAGGATAAATATTTGGTCCCCTAGTCATTAACTGTTTAAAAAAAAGAAAATAAGTATGACCTAATACACAGATTTTAACGCCAATTAGGAGACGTCTACCAGATAAAATCGGACTAAGCTGCAGTCGTCTCTATTGCACCTATGGTTCACTTGCTCGGGCGCAGCGCAAAGGCAATAGTTTGTTCAAATACCTTTTAGGCGATTCTTAAGCCTATAAATTTCACACTAATATTATAAAGGCGAAAGTTTGTGAGTGTTTATGTGCAAACGGCTGGACCAATTTTGATATATTTTGGTATGAAGGTAGCTGACCCCTGGATTAAATTAACGCAAGGCGTTTTATCCCGAAAAACATGTAATGTTCCCGTGGGATGAGTGGGTAACACCGCGTGGCGCAGCTAGTAAAGTATATTTATTAATCTTATTAACATACAATATTTCATAACGATCACTTCGAATAAACCCAATTGGCGAGATCTCAGATAGGGGAGACCGGGTATGGAAGTCACATTTTATTTCTTTTGCATTTTTAGTACTATTGTTTTTAGTTGGGGATGATAAAAGATAATTTAATGGATAGTGTATTTATTTGAGTTTAAAAATATATCAATACTTTTTCACTAACATTATGTACGGAGGAAATATTTTTATTTTTATGAAAAAAGAGAAATGTGACTTTTAACCCCGTGTCAGGGATGGTTGTCACAGGTGCTGGGGTACGTAATCACATAGTAAAATAAGAGGGATATACAATAATAGACACATTTATATCAAACGAACTTTTTTCTTTTTGAAGATAAAAATGTTTTATGTAAGTTACTGTAACGGAAAATAACGAAATATTCGTAATTTATAAAAAAATCTCAAAAACATTTTTTTATTTCAGCTAGTAACTTATATAAACTTAAATGATGTATGTAAGTCACTGTGACCAGGAAAGTAACGAAATACGTATTCATAATTAATAAAAACACCCAAAAACTAAATTCGCTTTCAGCTAATAAGGTAGTCACACGTGACTACCAGCCCCCGTCGACCTGAGACAACCTGCCCCAAAACACGTTTTAGAAAATAATCTTACAATATAAATTCAAATGAATGTTTCCACTAAAAACCTTATAACAATATGATTATACACAAGTTCAACTTGAACAATACACGAAGAAGCATATTAATATGCAAAATAAAAGTGTACCTACGAGATTTAATACAGATGCACAAAAAAATACTTTTACTGGCGGAAAAAAGTAAACGAATGTGGCTCCGTCACAACATACCGGAGCCGACTGAGGTAAAGTACGGAGGGGGGTTTAGCTCTCGCGATCCTTGGACACCGGTCGGTAAACTGATTCGTGCCTTTAGTTGTCAGTTATGGCCGCTGTGACAACCAACCCGTGTGACTTTCATACCCGGTCTCCCCTAGGTGCCAATATCAAACGTCGTATCCTGTAAACCTCCAATAATAAGATAAGCAGGAGCCAATCGATCGTATCTGGTGAGGTGGAAGGCCGTGATAAGGAATTGAGACAACATTGACTCAATTCCGGCAAGGAGGCATTGTCATCTATTGCCACACGGGGGGTCGAATAGGATAAATATTTGGTCCCGAAACCAGATTGAAACTACGGATGTTAGTGGAAACTGGAGTCCCATGTTTAAGTTTCCTTTTTGATCTGTTACTTTCAAGTTTCATGCGTAGTGTAAACATCGTAAAAATAATAAGAATGTTTGTGTTTACTGAACGACATGGTAATTATCTCTTTCTTCATAATCGTTATTTCATAACCTCTGATTAATAATATGAGTAAATTAAAGTTGTTTGCAGACGAGGAAAAGCTTTAAGTTACCTATCCTAAACCACCCTCTTGTTTGCTTCAGCGTAGTCGGGCAAAAATATCCTTACCTGTAACTTTGTCCAGCCGTTTGGTGTGATAATACTGCAACGTAGACTGAAGATGGCGTTGTGATAGCAACCATTATCAATCGCTATTTTATGCAAAACGTACACAGTGTTTTCAGACTTTTCTTGAAGTCGTAATCTCAATGTAATAATTATTTTAATTATTTATTTATTAAAATTTACTTATTCTAAAATGTAGTACCTAACTCCAAAACTATGACACAATGGTAAGGTTACTTTAGTCTGTATGATAAAAAAAATATGGCGTTGAGCTTGACATTATTGACAGCAAATTTTTTTTCGCGGATAGGGCGAAGGTTTCAGTTATTTTAGGTCGTAGATTTCAGTTACTTTATGTATTTTTAACCGACTTCAAAAAAGGAGGACGTTCTCAATTCAAACTTATTTTTTTTTTGTATGTATGTATGTTACTCGATATCTCCGAGAACCGTGAACCGATTTTCAATTTTTTTTTCTTATATTACTTTAACATAAGAAAAATAAAATAATTTTTAAAGCTCTCTCGATCTCTATCTTAATTTCCACCTGTAAGAAATATGAAAAGTTATCAATTTTATAATGCCTCCATTCATATAAACTTTTACATTTTTTTTTTTATATTTCATACCAGGTATTTTCAGACTGATATTATGAAACTGAAATGTCTTTATACTTCCGCGTGATTTTTCTAATGCTTTTCAGTAGAATTCAGATACCTACTTATTGATATAAAACTTTGATATATTAGCCCACTTACATATAAAAATGTGTAATAATGAGCGTATAACCCAAATTTGTATCTAGCCGAATATCCCTGTTTCATACAAGATTTCACTGACGCGAAATCGAACAATTCCAAACATGTAAACAAACCCCTCCAATTCTCATTCCAGAACAAATAAATTCAAAAGGAATAGACAATTTTCTAAAACAAGTAAACCGTTGTATTGTCGGGAACGAGCCGGGCGGGTTTCCGGGGCAATAAATGCAAGCGTCGTATCGATCTGAACGCATGTTCCTCTATTAGGAGTGTCGCGAGGCGCTCCGCAGCGCCGTACCTAACAGTGTTAGGAAGGAGAATGTTCGTAGTGAACTAGGAAACGAGGATTTTGTATTGGTATTGCGTTGGATGTTACTTTAGGAAAGATTGGGTCTAGTTTGATAAATTTTAATAAGTTGTAAAATCCAGTCAGTTTTAAGGGGCCTTATATAAGTAAATTGTGAAATGAATAAACAGAATACATAATTTTTAAAGGCATAAAACTCATCACACATTGACACAGGCCATTAGAAAAGCAACAAAGGTTTGGAGTAAAAAAATATTTTTGAAAGTCACCCCGGTTTACGGTACGTACGTCTCTTTTAAATCACATAACATTACACAGGATTTATAGGATTTTATTGTGACTTTAAACCGTTTACAATGCAGATATACTTATTTCTTATACGAAAAACGTTTAAAACGCAAGCGTTTTTTGAAATAGAAATATATCTGCATTGAATGTAACTCTTCATGGCCCTAAGAAATGAGTTTTAACAAGATTTGTTTTATAACTTAACCCGTTACAGCACAGCTGCGAGAAAGTAGCTGGACCTAAAGCTTAAAGCGAATTTAAGTAGAAAAGCTAAGGAACCGCTTAAGGAATTAGCCCCTCAACGAAGCTAAATCTACAAAGAGTTTAAGCCTTTGAAGTCTCAAGTCGTTCAGACATTAATTCGACAAATCAACTTCCTAACTTTTATGGTACCACTTGTAGAACGTGGAGACATCTAAAAAATAAATATTGAATATTTATTTTGAGTGTTAAAGTTAAGCTATAGATCACTCTTAGCTATGTCAATGGCATGTTGTGGGGACAGATTTTGCCCAATCACTGTATAAATAGACTTCCCGTAAGAAACACGAAGTTACGTTGTTATATTACAGTATGGTTTATGGAGTGTGATATCAAGAGACGTTTGCCGGCAAAAGTTGAAGGAATAACTGCAGGCTAAGCAGATAAACAGGATTGTCTGAACTTATTATATCGTCGGATAAATGTAAAACGTTGGAGTTGACGGGCGTAAGCTTTTGTTAAGCGGTGAACTGGTTTTATTGTAAATAAGAACCGTCGGAATATAATTGCTTTATGCAAATGTATTGTAATCGTTAATTCTAATATGAGACGACTTGATTAAATCACGGAATTAGAAATGCTTTCATTTGTTTCGTTGAATAGACTCAAGTTACAACTGATTAGACGCATAATTCATAACAATACAACGTACAGTTATTGGTTTAAGTATGAGACGTGGAGCGGGAGATGGGCGCATTATATTTTATTTATGACTTGACTTCTGGAGGCCGAAGTGCTGTAAATAAATGGCATCGTAAGCTCTAGAAAATCCCCTCGGATGAGGCGGGCGTATTAACTCCTACAGAGCCTTCGGATTACCACAGAAATTGATGTGTCGACCCGAAGAAACTCACATTAAGATCACTTTTTTGGATTCGTATGATTTCGTAAGAAACGATTTGGGATCTTTTGTAAAGCATGTCTGAAGATCCTAGATCATATATTTTCATTCGTTCCTTTATTCTTCCTTTTTCGAATAAACGCATTACTTGGACCTTTTCATGTATCAAATTAGATTTGAAACAAAACGTGCAGATGCTACAAAATTCAACTGCATGAACTTAAACGAAAAGAATAACCAAGAAGTTTCCTAGGTAAGACCACCATCTACTTAAACTCTATTGCTAAAATGGAACCCTTATCTTTATTAAACCCCAAGGAGTCGTTAACTGTCTACCCTCGAGATCACACTAACATTCTAGGTAACTGAGATACATAACATTAAACCCTAGGTGTTACCGCACGTCGGAGACATTTGCAGCCCTCGGGTGTCTAGACAGAGTTAAAACACACTAAGTTCTTAAACAAATACATTCCGAATTGTATCTTGAATTTATAGAGACAAAGTTTGGTGTCTAGTAGCTTAGCTATTTGTTGACTTCTCTATCTATATACGAAGGTAGGTATGCAATAATGAACAAGCTAATTACTGCACTATACCGGCAGAAATTGCAAGTCAGCAAGTACGTCAGGACAGCCTGAACCACTAAAGAGGGTATACATTAGCATATTTCGGAGGAAAGAGATAAAGTCCAAGATAAAAGCCCGTGCCTATTACCGGGGTGAGATAGAAACAGATAGTTATTATAAGTATTTTACGCAGCAAAGTCTGAAACGAACGTTGGTTTCAACATTTCAAAGAGCAGTACCTACTCAAGCAGTAAAATATATTTATTAGAAAAAAATAGAATCCTAACTAACTTAGTTGCGTGGTTGTAAGATGACATTTTAGTAGTATAACCTCTACTTTTCGATATTTTTATGATTAAGGCGTCCGAAAAGCCGGACATAGCTTGTCCGGATTTTGTTAGGTGTTTGTACATTTCGCAAACGAGCGAGCGCCGAGCGTGGCCAAGCGCAAACGAGTCGACACAAAATCCTCAATAATGTAGGATGTCCAGCCTTTTTACCCAAATGTCCGGACAAAGGGCTGGTCTGTCTGGCTATTAGGTTTGGCAACACTGGCCCCGACTGACGTATGACGTATACACATAGGCCAGAATTAAGCCTACATCGATACCCAAACAGCAACAGCTGCAAGCTTAATGGAACAGCGACAAACGTAAACGGTTTAAGTACGGCAACGTTGATTTATTTCAGTACATCTAGTCGGAGCGGCTTAACGACAGAGTTTAGGCGAATTTAATGGACCTGCTTAAAATTCGGAGTCGTTTTGACTCATTATGCGTAAAGCGAATTTTAATTTACAAAGTTTACGCTGGCGGCCGGCAGTTAAGTCTTTTCCGTAAACTTGCATTAGTTTGGGTTTGTATTGAAACTAGGGAGTACGTATAAGTTTTTGAACCAATTAGTTCCCTTTACAAAGTCGTGCGTTCTTAAACTTACACTATATTAAAAGGCGTAGTTTAATGGTTAGTACCTACAGTAAGTACTTACCTACGGGATTTGTAGTCAAGTTGTCAGGATAAAACCAGAACTACAACTATGTATATGCAAAATGCTATGAATAAAACCATATGAATTTTAACCCTCCGCAAAATATTGTGTATGTATTTATTTGCGTTTTGGCCAATCAGGCAATCAGTTGGGTCTATTGAATAAATTGTGAAGCGAATGACGGTTATTTAGATAACGATTGTCAATTATTATCGTCCACATTGTTCACGGCTGTGGTTTCGGCGGTAACATGAATCAATTTGTTAAATCAACGTAATGAATAATTTGTGTACGCAATTTTAACATACTTGTTCAGCTTTTTTTGTTATCCGCTGTTGTTTTTGACCGAGCAAGCGAACCGTTTCAATTTCAGGGGGGTAATTCGGCCAATTTTAGAGAGATGATGGAGATCTCTCTATTACATCGCCATCCGTCACTTTTGGCCCTTTCATTCATTCATTTATTCATTTATTTTGATAAAACATAAGTTTTACATGTCAACATAATTATACTAAGTTTATATCGACAAGCCTACTTGACAAGTGGCGATATATCCCTAAAACGTTATTATATAACACCGCAACTTCGCCAATACGGACGCGCTTAATTTGCGTCTCGTTTGTATGTGACGGCATAGATAATAGGCGCAGTTAACTTGACATTGCGTGAAATTAGTCAGTTACGTTTCGTTCAGAACAGAAATTCATATGCATGAGTAGCATAGCATTTATGACAATCATTAATTATCGCCTTCGTATTTCCAAAATTGAGATAAGATGTGTCACTTGAAGCTCATAGCATTTTAATGACAGTTCAAAGACGACATCACTGTTATCTAATAGAGATTTGACGTTTGGCGTTATCTCATGCGGCATTCTCGAATTAGGTCCCAGCTTGGCCTAAAATTCTTTCGTTTATCACCTGCACTCATGATATTATCAAATGACATCCAAATGTGAGTTAAACACACTAACAACTCCGTCTTTAAAACCCATTTATACCGAACTGGAGTTTTCATCTTGAACTTCAAGTTTATTAAGCAGTTCATAATTAGTTACGTTTTCAACAGAAGCAATCAGCAGCAGGTTTATTGAAAGGGCTCAAATAAAATAATTTAGACATATTTTGAACAATATAGACGATTTGAGCTTTTAACTAAACAAGCAAATTATTTTACCAAATTGTTAAATGATTGGATTATGTTACTTAATATACAATACAAATAATAGTACAGACACCATCACACATTATTTTTAGAGCTCCTATAAAATAATTTATCCTGAAACGAGAATATACCTACTATTAATAATAATTATATTATGCAAAATTCTAAGCGTCCAGTCCGAAAGAGTGTTTGAAAATTATTCACAGAATGTATGCACTAGCTCTATCATGGCTATAGCTCTATGCTATGCTAATCTGTGGCGTTGGAACTATTTGCTCAATTTGGACATCACACTGAACACGGAGGGAATTAGGCACGTACTTGTAACTTCTACCACAGAATAGATAATAGTACAAGTACTTCTACAAACTAACATCACGCGATCGCGTTACTAGAATTATCAACTCTCATGGCAAGTAACAAAGTATACTTTGGGAACTAACACTTGAGCGAGATGTTCGCTCTTGAACATACACGGTTCCCCTCAGCTGAGCAAAAATTCGGTTTTTAAATTGAGCTTTCCGAGATGGATTTTTAATAAGCAACTAGAAAGTAACGCTTTCCGACTACCTACACCAATGCAGCCTTAACGTAATTACTAGATTATGAAGGTGATTTTACTTAGTGATATAGTTGAGTAGATAATTTACTAACGACTGACTTTAAAATGGAGGAAATCTCAATTCGGTTGTGTTTGTCTATGTTTTATACCTCAGAATTCCGTAATTTATGATCCGATTGCGAAAAAAGAATGAGCCTGCATCTTCATATTGGTCCCGTAATATTTTGGTGAAGATCTGATGACGAGCTCCATGAAGAATTGAGAGCACTCTTCGAATATAATGGCACATCTAAGACGATATCTATGTTTTTTATAGTAACTTCTTCCGTGGTTCTGGGATATACAATTTCGTCTTTTTGAAATCGGTTATTTTTTGTGAAAACTTGATCATACCATAGCTAAAATCCTTTAAAATGACAAACTGTTAATTTCATACCATATTGCACGAACAGCGAATATGAATATTATTTCCGATATAAGTACCATAATAACATAATACAAAATATTAATAATCGATAAATATAGTTTATTTCGTAATTATTCGTTATAGTTTATTTCGTAATTATCAATTAAGAATCGAGAGAACTCTTCGAATATAATTAAGGTGGGGTGGGGTAAAACTATCTCACAGACATTAGACAATAAACTATAGTAGTTTAGTCTTACCCCACCTTACCTTACACAATACAAAATATGAATAATCGATTTATATAATTTATTTCGTAATTACGAAAATTACTAAACATCATCACATTTCATCGAATTAATGCTTTGCACAGATATGTATTGAAATAACAATGTCACACATTAGAACGTTTATTATGTGACACTACCTAATCCAAGCACCTGTTACCAAACAATATGCGCGGTGTAATATTGAAACCGAAACCGAACACAAGCCCCCCATGACATAAGAAGCCCGTGTGGGGCTTCGCAAAGGTTTAACCGTAATAAAGCACCTTGCATTTGCAATTTTTTACCGCGTTTCTTCGCTGGAGAAGGGTTATGGAAATTGCGGCGAACGCGGGAGCAATTTTGCTTAATTTAAACCCTTGCCTTGCGGTTTATAGCGCTACATACTTTAAATTTTATTTTGGCGCTGAACCTACAATATTAACTCGGAATTAGGTAGCCTCAGAATATACAGGGTGTTGCCTGTAATAGGGGCAATAAATTAAACATACCTGCATTCTACTCTTCCTACTGAACGAGATTTGTTCAGCAACTTAAAAAAAAAAACAGTTTTCAAACTTTCATTATTTTAAACAAATTAAATAGTGTTTTCGATGTACGTCGTTAAATATTGACATTCCCTGAGCATTGACATAGCTGTCACTCTACTTATATCACACATTTCGCAATAAATTGCTTTTTTGTCTAAACATTATTTTACAAATTATCATTTGATACACATTTCCGACAGGAACCTTTTGACTAAATCTGTTATTTGAGGTGTATGTAATGGCAGGTTTTATAATTTCCTTGCCAAGAAAAAATTACGTAACTGATATTTACCTTCGTTACTACAAGTTTGCGCGACACTTAAGGGCAATTTGCAGCGAATTCGGTAAGGCCTGAGCTAACGGTAATAGAGACCCACTTCAGTAAAAGTAAACAAAACCTTGTCAGGGATGCAATCTGATCCAATTGTTTGACAAAACGTAATAATTTTTTTTTTTTAATGCTACAGAGAAAAAAGTCTGAATAACATGATTTTTTGTTCACAGAACTTAGGCTAGACACATTTTGGCGTCGAGAAAGAGTTTTATTTTTAAACCATCAGTCCAAACTAATCAACAGAATTTAAACCAAAGCTAGCTACAGATTCTGTTTAATTAGCCCTCGTATAGGTACAGTCTCGTCTCTGGCAATCACAGGCAGTGTTGTATAAATTGGGAAACGCATTTGCCCCAGCGAGCGGCGCAGCGTGAAATTAGCCGCATGTCGTTTTCAAGTATGGAACTTTCGCTGCAATAATTTAATGCTAACATATCCTGGCTTTTGTGGTGTCATTAGGAGAGCGGGCGACATGTGGGATTCTGCCTAAATATTTTTGTGAATACACGAATTTTAGGCGAATGCCGCACTTGGTTTAACCTATTTATTTTGGCTCTGTGATGTTTGAGATAATTTGGTTAAAGTAAACTTTAGTCACACTTTGAATAATTGAGTAGTAGGTAGTAGCCATAATCTTTAGTAAGCACCACATGTAAACGAATATAACAGAAATATAAAAAAAAAATAGTAGGGTAAGAACACGGTTGAGATCTATTATTTTGACTTGCTTTTCTGTGTTGTAGTTTTGTTGTTATAAAAAAAATGTATTTTTTTTCTGAATAAAAAAACCATCATTCAGATTTTTTTTACTGGTGAACAATGATCTGTTACATATTTTATCTATCCAAATATCATAAACCCTCCATGATGCGTTCAAGAACCGCACATTATGACCACCATAAAAATATACTGTTTTATTCGATCAAATTTCTTATCTGTGAAAATGTTATTATTGCTACATAATATCATCGATTTCGATAATATTATTTATTCAAATTTCGAACATCTTTGAAAAACAAAGAAATTTGATTTGACCTCTATTCTAATATCAGTCGAGATGACGTTTAGTTCGAAATGACATGTCAATTTGCATCAAATTTGACAAATGTCGCACGTAAGTAAGATATCGAACGATATGATAGTTGGGGCCAAGTCTAGTTTGTCTCTGAATTAAAAATAACTATGACAGCTGCCAGAAAACTTCATTACCGCCATTACCGGGTAATATTTGTCGTAATGTGCGACTCCTGAATGCATCATGGAGGCCTATGATATGTGGCTAGATAAAGTAGTGTATGTAACTGTACATAATTAGGCATTAAAACACTCGTGTGATGTTATTATGAAACTTGCCTTCGGCGCGTTTCATAAACCCACACTCGTGTTTAATACCCTTCATTATGTACAGTCACATAAACTACTATTGCTTGGCACGCAGGTTGGCGACCACGGATAGTGGCTACTACTTTCGTGAATAATACACGGTACTGACGAAAGGACAGAAAGTATTGGCAGTAGTGCTACTGAACCGCAGCTCTCATATTTGTGCACAATTTTCAACTCCTGTTAAGAATTATTATAACAAAATGGGACTAAATCGCGTTCAAAAAGTGTTTATTTATTACCTCGACGTTTCGAACGTGATGTCAGGTGCATGGTCTCGAAGCGAAACCTTAGCGGTTAAGTATATTTTTTTTATAATTATACACATAATATAAAAACCGGCCAAGTGCGAGTCGGACTCGCGCACCGAGGGTTCCGTACAAACACTTTCCATCCCTAAGTGGTTAAGTTAAGTTTGCACCTGGTATGTATAGCGCCCCATATAAATTAGGTGCAAAGTTAGGTATCAAAATATTAAAAAAAAACTACTTACTAGATCTCATTCAAAACAATTTTCGTTGGTAGTTTTTATAGTAATGTACATCATATGTTTTTTTTAGATTTTTCATTTTCTTATTTTAGAAGTTAGAGGGGGGGGGGGGACCAACTTTTTTCCACTTTGGAAGCGTCTGTCACGCAAACTATTCGGTTTAGAAAAAAAATATTTTAGAAATCTCGATATCATTTTTGAAGACCTATCCATCTAGATACCCCACACGTATGTGTTTGATGAAAAAAAAAATTTTGAGTTTCAGTTCTAAGTATGGGGAGCCTCCAATATTTATTATTATTTTTTTATTTTTGCATCAAAATCTTAATGCGGTTCACAGAATACATCTACCTACCAAGTTTCAACAGTATAGCTCTTATAGTTTCGGAAAAAAATGGCTGTGACATACGGACGGACAGACGGACAGACATGACGAATCTATAAGGGTTCCGTTTTTTGCCATTTGGCTACGGAACCCTAAAAATGGCGTAAGTTAAAATCAATAAAAATATCGTGTCAATAAGTGATTTCAACGAAAACAAATTGTATTCCCGAGAACAACTGAATGAGTTTCTATAAAAAACACCGAAATCGATTTACGAGTCTATAAAATTCGAGGAGTTCTCTCGATTCCTCATAGATCTCGTCATCAGATTTTCACCAAAATTGAATACGATCAACTCGGAGATGCATAGGTACCTACTCTCGAAAAAATACAATATGAATATTAACGTTTTCACACAGAGGTCGCTAAGGTGTATTTCAAATAAACAATGCAAAGAAAAGCATATAAGGAATGAGGAAGGAAAGAGATACGCATTTACTTTTTTCTTTGAGCTTCGATCTTTGTATCAATGGATTATAAAAATTGTGATATGTACCCACATAAAAAAAAATAGATATAACATATTTCATAAATTAAAAAAATTTAATAGCTTTGGATTTCGATTAATAAATAAGATAGCAAACACTAAAAAAATACATCCGAATTGAGAACCCTCTGCTCATTGAAGTGTGTTAACAATTGCTCTGGAGCAGAAATTAGATGCCACAAGGTTTACATCAATTGCGGATTTACATTTTCTACAAAATTAAAACAAAGAAGTGTAGTGTTGTATATTATTTGAGGGTGAATACTAGAAAAATAATTAGAAAACGTGATGCAAAATATGGGCTCGCTTACGAAAAGGCAAAAAGTAAGAGAGATACCACCAACACACAGCTTTTTTTAAGTGATCCTATGGAGTTTGTAAGATTTGTTTATGTAAAGCTAATGTTGTGAAACTTGTGAAACAGTGGAATTTATTTTCATTTTGTAATAAGTATTATATTTTAACTAAATATGTAGCCTGACAAAACTTAGTTAAATTTATGCTACTGCTATGCAGCTTTGTTAGCATAAATATATTATTTTATAAATATGGTTAGGTCAAATGGGACATGTGCCGTGTAATATGCCTTAAAAGGTATGGATACCTTCTAGCAAAAATACCAATGCGTAGGTATTCGTATACCTCCTAATTGGGTACATTTTCCCAAATAGCCGTAACATCGAAAGCCACTAGCCGCGCTATCGCTATATCAAACAACACTCAGGAATTTTCACTGTCAATTACACGTTAATGATGACTGACGAGAGACGATCATGAAAATATTAGTGGTAATCCAACTTTACGCATTTATTAATGAGCGTTACAACATTAGCAAATTCCATAAATAAAAAAGAAAGTGAGCACTAAAAACGGGGCACTTAAAAAGATGAAAAAAAATATTAATTAATTAATAAAGCTCACACAAATCGATCTAGTCCCAAATTAAACTCTAATAGGCTTGTAGAATTATAGTTACATTTTATTATTGTCATAAGTTTTTTTGAAGTGATTTTGTAAATACGCCATACGATTAGATAATAAAAGGCAACTTCGCAATAGTGTGGACCCGTGGTTTAGGCTGTAGACCCTGCCAAAGACAAACATAATTACCTACTAATTACCCGTGACCGATCCAGTAAAAATACTACATGTTCATAATTTTTACCACTTAAATACGCTAAAATGTAAGCATGCAGTAAGTGGCCCACACAAGACGAGTTATTTTAACATTTTGGTCCGTTCGGCTATGGAACGAGATAAAGTTAGATTAGTGTAGAGTTTGGAGTTCGGCGTGACTAAGATTACAAGCAGTTCCGGAATCTATTTGAGATATTATCAAAGTTCTATGAAACGAGGCCTAAATAAATAATAGGCGCACAGAGTGTGATATGTTTCATGTGGTTTTGCCTAAATTGTATAATTCACTAGAAGGCGACAGGCAGCCGCAGTTTCGTTTGTGTGTGAATGGAGGAAAATTCATAACTTTTTTGCTTTACCTGAGTGGAGTATAAAGTGTATAAAGAGTATTAAGTATATCTTTTGGACATCTTGCTATCCATGAACCAAAAATAGTTGGGCCAAAGGCACATAGGTAAATGCGTATATACATATATAGTACCAGTAAGTACCTACGTAGGATATATTTGAAAGTACATATGAGTACTTAAAGGTGTAGATACATTTTTGATTTGAATTATGTGACGTAGGTAGACGTATTGTTTAGTAATCCTCACTTGCCTCACTAATAATTAAAAATTCATATCTTATTAATATTTACGTTCAAAGAAAAAGGCTCTCAAAGATCATTCTAGTTGAGTGAACGTCAAAGACTGGATCTTTCAATGGTTAAACACTAAGGTTTCGAAAGGAGATTAAGGTTGGATATTTCTTTGAATAGGAAATCAGAGCTAATATATTTTTAGCCACTAAAATAAATAAAATGTATGCCTGTTAGACATTAACGCATTATATTTTATTTATACAGTCCTCGCCTTACCGCCTCGGACTGCAAAATAACCTCGGGTATAATAAGCAACGTAGCTCATTCGTACCATAATCTTCAAGTCTCGTAACAAGCATGTTCGGATGAGCAACGAAACTATTATCGCTTCAAACAGACGGACAGAACACAAATAGTAACACTAACATTCCGCATCCGTAACTAAGTTATTGAGGAACATTAAATAGTTCCCGACATGTTGGAGCTCACGCGTTGACCGCAGACGAGCTATGTTTGAGTTGACGGTCAGTTTCACCATTTTATGATAGATTAGATTTGTTTATTTCGTGTTAAACTAACATTAAGAGGCCTTATTCCTTTTAAAATGTATTTTTTTCACATTATGACAAATATATTGGTAATTTCAACCAACTTTTTGAAGTAAATAATACTCTTCCCCGAGTTCTAGGTAGTTATTATAATTCTACAAAGCGCGCAGTCGAAAATAAGTTAAAAAACTAATTTTCCGCGTGAATTTTGTCAATTTCGAGTAGTTTTTGAAACAATAAATTATCAATGAAAAAATTCAAGCGTTAGCTTTCAAATATATATGTACAGTCGAGTTCATTTACATCTACACACTTACGAGAACAAAAATATCTGAACACGACCCTATTGTCAGGAGTATATCGTGTTCAGATATTTTTGCTCTCGTAAGTGTGTAGATGTAAATGAACTCGACTGTACCAATAAATCCGAATAGCCCTGTTCTAGGTAGTAACATCAATAATATGTTAAGAAACACGTTTGATCATAGAGAAAAAAATCTAAAACAATCGGCATTTAAAAGGAGTAAGGCCTCTTTTGCTTATTTTCCAAGTTAAAAATACCAGTCCACGTGCCATGATGTTGGTGTTTTTCATGATAAAGAACTCAAAACAAGGCGAGCAAAAATAATAAATGGTAATTGGGCTATTATTTTTTCGTTGTACACCTCACTTTTTAGGTTTTGGATATTTTAGGTATTTTCTACTCAGAATCACGAGCTCTTTCAATCTAATTTGGAGAAAAAATGTGTCCCAATACTTTTAGCTTCCATTCCGTTACCATTTCCATACAACCTACTACAACGGAATGGAAAGCAAAAAATATTTGAATATTTTGGACACATTTTTTCTCCTATAATTAGGTCGAAAGAGCTCGTGATTCTGAGTAGAAAATACCTAAAATATCCAAAAAAAATGGGGTGTACAACAAAATAAAAGATACGAGTAGGCCAATTATGTTATGTCCATGTAGATGTAGGTACTTTACATAGAGTATAAATGCAGGGTCAGTGTGCGCATTATACATAATAAATGCCTAATCCTGTTGATCGAAACAGAAACTATGAAATTAGATTGGATTAAAAGAACTTGATCAGCTGATCTCTCCTCGACCTGATCATGTCTGCGGGCGGATCCTTGAATGAATGCACTGAAATATCGACAGTTTGGAAGAAATGGCAGGATACGACGATAAGCAACATTTAATATGCAATTTAACATAATATGCCGGTAGTAAAATTTACAGAAAATTTTGATGCTGACCCTACCCATAGTAGCAGCTATCACGACTCGTCAATAAAATGTGTAATGACTGAGAAAAATAAGGTTGGTGATTTGATTATTCCTTTGTGACATACCCACACGTACCCATCAACTGTGAATAAAAACGGTAAAGACTACTGTGACATTACAGCATTTTTCGTTTCATAATTATTTCTACAGCTTTCTCCAGCATAAAGCCTTCAGAGGCTTCATAAAAGTTAACGTGGCGCCGACATGAAATGTTTTTCTTTGCCGCTGACTTTCCTCGAGGTACCGGAAAATTTTGCAGTATCATCCTAACTAAACACGCATTTTCCCTACTTTAAAACATCCCTCCGTATTATGCTTCTGATTTATGGGGAGTGATATGTAGTAAAATCACCCCTTGGAACACCATGATTGATCTATGACGATGGCATTTGAATAAATCCCCTGCGGTCCGGGCATGTCTATGCTTAAAGGTGACTAAGGTTTAAATTATTTGACACGGGAGAAAGATTGATGTTTTACCAGCATTTTGTTGTAGATATAGATAGGTACATTCAGCTGAACAAGCGAAGAATTCATTGAAAAATCTTGCTACACAATCATTAAATGGAGGGTACAATAAATATGAAAGATTTTTCTTTAACGAGCGGATGCTTTGCATAATTTATGCATTAAGACTCGACACAAAAACTCGCTTTGTAACTACAAAGCACTAAGCAAGCCCCTAGTTACGTTAACATCAGAGATCGCTGGGTAGCATAAATTTGTTTTTAATAAATTACCCTGCCACCAAAGTCATAATCATAAAAGAAGAAAAAATGAGCCAGCTGCGTAATAAACCCTTCCTGCATGATTGAAATCACATTATGCTTAATTTGAAGTGTCGTTAAAAAAGTCGTCTAGTTGGACCTTAAATACGATCACGCGTTTTATGGCATCGTTATGACCAAAAATTCCATGTGCATTTTAAATGTCTTTCTTTTATCACGATTGCTGTGGACATTTGCCTCTTTTTATTTTAAAGCTTTTCGGGATCAATGTGTGGAAGTTGGCGCAATATAATCCTGAAAACAGAGACAGAAATACCTTCAAACTAAGTAGCTGAAGAAGCTTAGGTACGTAAAGAACATGAGCTTAAATACTTTCCCGTTTATTGTATTAATTAATAATTATTAATAATTACAACACAATGGCCCTTCACTTAAGCACGTATAATAATATTAGACAACCAACTAAAATAATAATATTTCTTTTCTAATTCTTATTCGCAAACTAAACGACTTATTAACGCAGCTTGCAGCACATTGGTTCTTCTTCGTCCCGGAAGCAGAGTCAAAAGTTTAAGGATTTATAGATAGTCAAATCACGTACGTAGTACGTACATGTAATAAAAGTTCAAAAATAGGTACCCATATTATTATATAAAAAACAGGAATTTTTATTGTTAATGCATCGCCTGTTAAGGAATGTTTAATCTATAATATCATTTCAAATTCAGACATTAATCTTTGATTTCATAAACGTTGTAATACCCACCGTTAAACGTCATTTAAAAGACTTACGATAGTGTTCTATTATTTCATATAAATTGCGATGGGAACCGGGACTCGCTACAATGTGTGCCATCGCACCCGTCCAACGGGTTCCGTCGGCGCCAGTGACTTTCTCCAACCAGAGGTCAAACCGCACGCGGTCACTGATTGATATGCCGCGAAGTATGGATAGCCTTTGTGAAGTATAGTAGTCGGCTTTTGTTTGTGCTGTGAATATTATATTGGGTGCGCGGATGTGCCTTTCCTGTGCGTAGCAATGAATACAATGGTCAAAGTTTATTGAGGATTAAACAGCCCGGTAAGCAGGCCCGGACTTAGAGGGCCAGGGCCCCTAGGCACTTGGCATTTGGGGGCCCAATCCTCTATAAGGAGGACATTATTATGGTGCAAGTGCAAGCTGGTTCTGGGACTGGGCCCCTCGGCTAGCTGGGCCCGTAGGCCCCGGCGTTGTGAGCCTACGACATTTACTGTCAATGCTGGGTCACGTTTAATAAAATTATACAAGCATTTTATTGCAGCCTCGTAACTGATAATGATGAGATAAGTATCTTAGTATCTTACTATGTGTACGCAAGGATTTTCTCATTAGATAATATCATCTTAAGAAAATTCTATAGTTACCTATATAATTAATACCTACCTCTCGATGTTTACTTGGGTGGAGTTTTATTTATTGTATTTTGGTGCATATTACTGATTATTCACTTAATCAAACTGATCGGAACGTTACTTTTCATCCGACTTCAAACTTAAAATAGGAAGTTTCTGTTTTATATTGGCCATCAATAAGTCAACGAGATGATTCAAATGTGCCCAGATTTTCTGTTTATCATACACGGTGTCTACTCCTACCTTAATTTCCATTTTCTTTTTTAATGTCTCTTTTTACTTTTCCCGCATCTCATCTTCCATCTTAATTAGTAATAAAGAGTAAAAACCAATGACACAAGCAAAATATAATTCAGGAGCGCTAATTAACTTGATTATCGAATTATCCTGATATGCCTGCAGCCGAATTAAGGACGCAATTCATTAATTAAATTTCCCGAAACCCAATTAAAAATGTTTTACGTTTTCGCCGTGGCTGCATATTAATTTACGCGAACATGATTTATTCACCGCGCGAATATACGTAGCGAATATTAAATAACATGAGCGGCAAACTAGTTTTCATGTATAAGTAAGCCTGTTACCACTGAAAACCTACAGGGTGCTTCAAATCGTATTTGCTTCTAAAATCTTTCTAATTTTCCAAATCTGGCACTTTGCAGATTTGGAGCAACCTCAAAAAAATATACCTTGCTTTTCTTCAAGAAGATAGTGAATATGCATTATCTTGATAGAGCGTCCTCCATCATCGGTTTCAACTCAACGTCACGTCACAAATAGCATAAGGTGATTTTTAAATATTCGGCAGTTTAAAGTTGGACAACTTTCGTACAAAATACACCAATACGACAGATTTTTTCCGCTTCTGTAACTATGTATGAGGTGCAGGCTGAAAAACAGAGCTGTGCAGCCGACCCAACTCACAGCATAGGTACGCTGAGCCTGAGCCTGTTGACACTTACTGCGATCGCGATGTAGGTATAGCATTATCTACAGCGTACTTTAACTGCTGTTGTATTCTAGTTTTTGTGGCAATATGTCATTTTTTATTTATTTTGATTGTCCCCGCGAGCGCCGAGCTTCAGCTTGGGAAAAAAATCTTTCGTATAGTAGGTATGTCCGGATGTCCATATTTCGGGCTTCTTTCATTCCCGAGAAATTTTGTGCGCAGGTTCATGGTTCGATAATTGTATGGATTAATTTTGTCGATATTTATTACCGATAAATGTTACCGAGTTCTACAGCTCACAGAGCCACGAGATATACTTTCACGGAACATTAGTGCAGTATAACCTGATTTTAACCCTAGTACTACCTACTCGCGAAGTTGACCGACGTTAGGCGAATATGATAATGTGGGAAGCACTTCGCTGCGGAAACCCATAAACATCTGCCAACTTCGCCTCGGCCAACTTAGGCCAACTTCGCGAGCTTACAACAACTAGAATATGGACAACAAAGCAAACCATATATTTTGGGACAGTTTTTTTCGCTTAATTAGATCGAAAGAGCTCGTGATTCGTAGAAAATACCCAAAATATCGAAAAAAAAAGTGGGGTGTACAACTTTGAAAAAACCGGCCAAGTGCGAGTCGGACTCGCGCACCGAGGGTTCCGTACAAACACTTTCCATCCCTAAGTGGTTAAGTTAAGTTTGCACCTGGTATGTATAGCGCCCCATATAAATTAGGTGCAAAGTTAGGTATTAAAAAAAAAATTATGGTTTTCGTAATTATTCCTTTATCTATGCTATAAGACGTTGCTTCGTACCAAATTTCAAGATTCTGAGTTCACGGGAAGCACCCTGTAGGTTTTGATTCCCTTGCAAGTGTCGAAAATTTGCGGCATAAACGGCTGTATCTTTTGATTGCGTTGGCTTAGAAGTTTGATTTTTTCACAGCTTCAAGGGACAGTAGACCTGAGTAATTGATATAAATTTCAGCTTCATACCTCCACGCGTTCCTGAGAAAAAGGGTCTTGACAGACGGACAGACGGACAACAAAGTGATCCTATAAGGGTTCCGTTTTTTCCTTTTGAGGTACGGAACCCTAAAAATGACCCACTTACATGATTGAAATGCGTGTCTTGATTAAATGTATGCGATCTAAATATTTTACTTTTTATTTCATCAATCGTTGAGACATTTAAGCATCGAATCGTGCGAATTGAATGCATCAGTTAGAATTAGGACACTTAGAACGGAAATCTCTAATTTCCATGTTGCGATCTACATAGTTCAGTATTCTAGCATTGTGTTTTATATAGCTTGACAAGGCAGCATTGTTTGCCAATTTACATGGCCATACCTACCAACAGGGCTGATGCTCATTGATTTAGCCATAAATGGCGTTGCTATCGTCGGGCACCTTCCATACATTCGTTGTATCGAGAATGACCCAACGATAGTAGGTAGGTAGGTATAACCTAATGGTCTAAGAAATCCATATTCCCGGATCAGGATAAATTTATACCAAATCTATCCTAACCCTATAGTTGCTGATTTTGCGTTAACCTTCATGGGCAACAACAAATCGTAAATAGTTTTATCAGTTAGCCCTGTTAGTATCAGAAAGCCCTGAATACTCGTGGATCACTCGCTTGATCGACATTTCCGCGATCCGAATCGATCTTGTGACGATCTAGCATATCTGTCCGCGATTCGCATAGCATCATAAAGAAGTATCCAACAATATTTATCACGCAATAAAAAGTTGCCAATTACAGTTTGTGCTAGTACGACACGCGCAACTCGGTTTCAATATCTTGGCTCACCTTAGGTAACTAATGTATATACATGATTCAGTATGAGCATATTCCTCGATTCTCCTCGTAGAGCCGTAGAGGACTTTTATGCAATATGTAGTGCGGAAGAAGACGGCTTCTGTGGTAATGTATCTAGATGAGGGGGAGCTCAAATAGCATTCTGCGAATGATAGCAGAAAGGTGGGATTCGGATATCATCCGCCGATACACCGACCTTCATGTCTTACGACCTAAAAAATAAGTAGTTTTTGTGCTTTTATTATTAGTTTACTAAAGTAGTTTTATAAGTGTTTTGTAACTAACAATCTATGGCTCCGAGAAATCTGAAAAAAAAATAGTTTTTTTATTACGACTGCTATTCATAGCATCCATTGATAAAGTACGCATTAGGAGTATGCTCGCGAACCTCTGGTAAAGACGGCAGGCACCTAAAGAAAAAGCTGAATCTGTATCTGAAACTCACCATGGCGGGAACTCCTTAGTCTCCTCGAGACCGGACGGCGTGGCGAGGGTGTCCGCGTCCCCCTCCGACCTCCCCCCCGGATGCTCGGGGATCACCCGCTCGATCGTCGTCACTTCCTCGATATCGGAGTCGATCCCCTGAGCGAAGTCCATGTAGAAAGACTCGCGCGAGTCGCTCGAGCCTCGCCGCAGCTTGAGCGACAGATCGGGCGAGCTGTCATCCATTTTTGCTCACTTTTTCATCACTGGTAAACAAAGTATCTTGAAAGGTTCGTGGTAAAATCCATTGTGATTTTATAACTCATTTTGGGGAGCTTCTGATATTAACCCATTGTTGAATCCGAATCTGCCTAAACGTTAATCGAGTTTAAGTGGTATCTTGTTAATAGGCATTACTGTTTGTCCCTAATTTAAATCCAAAGTGAAAATACGAATTCTAGAGAACGCCTGAAGATAATCGTGATAAATTATTAAGTAAGCACTTAAGTAGCACTTAAGAGATTTATTGCTATCTCTTGGTAATATCTGCAAAGATTAATACACGGTTACCGTTTTCTATCCGTCGAGTCCGTTATGTTTAAACCTAATAATAGGTAGGTAAGTAAATTAAGTGGTTGAGAATAGAAAGGGGTCGTGTACCTATGTTTATTTATTATTTAAATAGTTAAATTACATACACTACAGATAAAAAACAAATAATAACCGATATGAAACGCTTCAATTAGTAAATGACAAAACTAAATACCGACACAAAAATTTAGTAAGCGTGAAAAAACGCTTCCGATGTGTTACAAAAGGCGGTCTGACCAGAAACAATGAGATGGCCATTTATCTTCGGCACAAAAAGAGTGAATCGACGTAAAGGAACAATGACCTGACCATTCGTAGCTTAACCTTCCCTAAAATCGACGCGGCTTCCTGTGGCGTTAATAGCTCCCAGTATCACTCACACATGCATAAGTGCACTCACACATGTCGACGGTTACCGAATCCAAGTAATGTTAGTCACACGTATTCGGTACCTCCAATGTCAACTACGACTGCTCATACGTTGTGTACTAAATAATTAATAAGCGCCATTATAATCCCGAAATGGTGAATCGTAAACAATGATTTATTCAGATGCCCAATTAAGGTATAACAAACCTCAATAATAATTAGGTACCGACTGTAACAGTTAAAGCGATTTAATTCAACGACAAATTGGTCCTTCGAACCGGACTATATTGAATCTTCCCATTTCGCGTTATCTACTTCTCGAGTTATAGCTACATAAAAACACAACAGCTTAGAAGATTCTAATAAGAATTTGGTGTTTAAACAACAGTAGGAAAGTCGTATAATATAAGAGAAATTGACAATCCAGAAACACAAAGGACATTAATATTAAAACCACATCCAACCAACGATATTAATCGCCGGTCTCCCGGGAACAACAATAATGCCCAAGAACAAACATGCTCATTTACACACGCACGACGTCGTCCGATTCCTATGCTAGGCACGCCGGGCGTATTGACACGGAATTATTTAGTCACTCACACAACAACAGGGTAGTATAGTAAGAAGCACGTGCGATACGGAGCGCGTGGCGACGCGACGAGAGCGCCCTCCCGCGGCTAAAGTTGGCGCGCGATTGCCGCGACGAGGCTCACTCGCAGCGCGGGAAGGGCGGGGGATGCACCCTCCACGCGGGATCAATCTAACCTGCTCCCAGCCGGGTACATTTTGGAGCCGAATCGACAGATTATACAAAAGATCTCACGGTCAATGGACGCTTGCGTGATCGACAACGAGCTAAGACTTTGTGCTCAAGTCTCGAATATTTTTTACACCAGGTCAAAAGTAGGGAAACAAAGTTTTTCTTTTTATTTAATATGTAAAGTTTCCAATAATAAAATTATTCATTGTACGTTAGTAATCATCAGGCCACCCCAAAAGATTAAATCATTAAACGTACCTACACTATTGAAACATGATAAAAAAATATATATACCTACTTACCTAACTCCGGGAAAAAGTTGCATGTCACCTTTTTTTTAGGTATTGCCTTTCTACAAAATGTTGAATTGGCGATTTTTATAAGCATATTTACTTATAATTGTATAATTTATTCCGTAAGGAAATCACAGCTTCATATTGTAATATTAGCTCGTTTCTATACTTTTGGCCTGGTGACTTGTATATAATCTGTGCCTGGGGTGTATGTATTTAAATGTATCGAGATATTATAATCAACTTTGGCTATTGGATGAAAGTCATAACTCTATTTCATTATTTTTTTGTATGTATCTTTGTCCTCTTATCACGCCTAAACGACTGGACCAATATTTTATATAATAGCTAATGTATAAAATAGCTCGGCATCCCCAGATGGTTATAAGATACTTTTGACCCGACTACGGAGATATCCTCCTATATTTATTTATTATCACACTAATATCATAAAGGCGAAAGTTTGTGAGTGTGTTTAACACTTTGCACGCCGTAAGTTATAATCGGTACCGCGCTCCAACAGCTGATCACGGGCACCACTCGTGATGCTCTTTTTCCCAAGAACGCCGCGCATTTTTTAAGGCGCCACCTATGGTTCGCCGGCGATTTTCGGTGATATTGTAAGATTTATAAAATAATAATTAACGTAGATACAGGAATAATTTCTTTTTTATTTAAGAGGTGTTTTAGTATTTTACAATAATAAAAATAAAACAATGTGTTTATAATATTTATTTTATTTTAAAACTGTCGCTGAAAAGAACTCGTTTTATGAAAAAATAAAAACTCTAACATGGATTTGTTAGGTAGCCCGCGCAGCGCACTGACGAGGCAGCGCGGGCGACGCATCGTCATGCCTTTCCCCCAACCCTCACGTTAATAAATTGTATGTGTGCGGGTAGCTTAAACGTTCTTCTACACGTTGCTATTAAGCGGATCACGAACTGTGTTCGATATTTTAATACAAACAGTATGAAATCTGATCACGAGTACTATTCGTTATCCGCGACTCTAAGAAAAAAAGTGTCACGAGTGGTATTCGTCATCGGCGAGCTAGACATGGCAGTTATTAAAATGGCCGGCGAATTAGAGAAAAAATGCGTACCGAGTGATTCTCGTGATCGGCGTGCAAAGTGTTAAGTGTAGGTATGTTTGTTACTTCTTCACGCTCAAACGGCTAGACCAATTTTGATAAATTTTGGTATGAAGGGAGCTAGCTGACACCCTGGATTAACACATAGGCTTCTTTTTTCCCCAAAAAATTAAATGTTCCCGTGGGATGAGCGGGTAACACCGCGCGGCGCAGCTAGTCTAATATAAAAGACGATGTATATTCTAGTTTAGAATCCATAATACAAACTATACGTATATTTGTATTGGTACTCGGTCGAAATATCTGTGATATGACAAAGCATCGTCTAGATGTTATTGGATTTGAGCGTTATTAAAAAAAGTGTGCATGAACAAGAAAAAAAGTGTTTTTCCATTTTGTATGAGGTCCGAATGTACAATCAGTTCTGACTAAGATGAGCCTAAAAAACATTTTCTTTTTAAAAAGAATGTCCCATGACACTTTTTTAAAACGCTCATTTGTAATTATAATTACTACAACGCAATAAGGTGAAATGAAACAGTGGTGTAGTGATAACCTATACAAGTTTATAACATATTTTTTTTACAATGTAAACAAGTCATTTACTTATACTTATAACATATATTTCATATCACAATACTTTATAGTCTATTCAAACATAATTTTATACAATTTGGAATAAAATGTTCATGATAATTATATAAACGAACAGATCAGCGCAAGTTATTACAAGCACAGCAATAATAAATAACTACATGAAATGGAATTTACTTGCTTATTTGTATGTAGGTATGTATATTAACTATAATATTGCTCCTTACACGTTTTCGTGAGCTTTTGAATTCCGTAAGTGACCTGAGACGCATAACACTGTAAGTTCATGTAAGTATTTAACATAGCACTTATTGTTTTGCTTCTCAGGTACGGGATCACTTACAGTGTTTTGAAATACGAGTATTAGACAAACTATTGGAAGGTCGGTTTTATTTTACGGATATCTAGCTATATTTATATCAACATGTATTCAACAAAAGGTGCACTATCTAATATACTACTAGTATTCTGTTGGATTAGCTTTGGAACGAAATTATTAAACCCTTCACAAAGTTTAATGTATACTGCTCAAAATAAAGAGCCACTTGAATTTTACACACTTCACAAATCCGTACCTGAAATACATAACACTGTAAGTTAATGTAGGTATTTCGTTGCTCTACGCGACAATTCTTTCGCTCTCACCACTTAGATAGTTGACAGTCCAAAACTGTGTTTTTCTAGAAATTTCCTGCCTCGCACAACTGCGCTGTAGAATGAATTGTCGCTTGCAGTGTTTCTGGACCGATACGACCATCAAACCTTTAAGGAATCGCTTTCCAACAGGCGCTCCGTTTGCTCGTTTGCCCCCTATGGCATAAAAAAACGTAGCACTTACAGTGTTTTGCTTAACAGGTACGTGAGGACTGACAATGTTATTTTATTCTTTAGGGAAATTTATAGAGCCCAAACTTGATAGGATTGCATCGTCTTATTACAGCGTTCCTATGACCACCTTTCGGTTCCATCATTACTAATGATGGAACCGAAAGGTGGTCATAGGTTCATTAGTCACGTTTCATGGTGTCATATTATTGTATTGTCATCGAAGTTACGTAGGTACACCAAATTTCATCTCAATCGGTCACCGGCAAGTGATTACAGAAACCGGGATAGAAGAAACTAAAATAAAAGCTTGTAAAATCGGCATTATTTACGTGGCCCTTATGTCGTGGCCTTATTTTGAGCAGTATAGATAAAATGTAGTCCAGGAAGTGTGGAGATAATAGTTAGTACAGTCTGACAGAAGGGAAAGCTGATCTATAAACCAATAAACGATTATCGTTGGTTATTTTCAAAACAAAGTGTAACTAGCGATACTAACACCATCTATTGATACTTTCGTCAACGTATATTTCTTTCGCCTGTAATGTAACAATTAATTTTTCATATATTTTTTGTGATATTACAGTCGAATGCTTGCGGTATATTTCAGTCTGTTAACTCCATACTCTGACGTAGCCAGGAATTCCATATTTTTGCAAGGGTTCGGTTTTGGATTTCAACACGATATGGCGCAAAAAATTGGCAGGAACGGCCCGACATGTTTAGAACTCATTTGGAGCTCTTCATCAGGGGTAGCTATCCGTGAGTGGGTCGCGAGTCGCGTAAACATGTCGGGCCGTTCCTGTCAATTTTTTACGTGAGTTTAAACCGTTTTTATAATTATTAAAGATGTCTCACGATAGTTTTAATATTATTACGATATGGCGCCTAACGAACAAATTTAAATTTTGACATTAGGTTAATTTTTTTTTATTTTAAAATTTTTTATTTAGTTTTTGCCTCTAACTTCGTCCAGGTGACAAGTGAATTTTACCTAATCTTTCATTTTCAAAATAAAAACATTGCGGGATATGAGGACGAACATACAAGCACACTTTTGGATTTAATAACATTTTTTTTATCAGCGTGAGAGCGGCCATCTTATAACTTATTAAATTAAAAATAAAATCTAGCTGTTCTAACACTTTTACGAACAGCAAAGCCACCTACGCGGGTGCTTTTGCTCACATATCTAACAGGCCGGCCGGGCGGACTATGAACCAACTGACTATAGTTATGTAGAAAGCAACCAAAGATTTTTTTTTTCATAATGTAAAAAACGACCAAACTCATTCATTGATAAAGACTTAACTCACTTTAACAAAAAATCTACGCTGGTCGCTTTCTGCATACCTAACTATGCGGCTCTGTCGATACATCGACTACAGGGCTCTGACGATACCTGGGGTAGTGTTTAATTTTTTTATCTGCTTGTGAAAGTGTTAAAAGACTTAAAAGCATTTATATTAAGTGTTTCAAACAACTTAAAATCTCTAGTCAAATCCTATTTTGCATGTTACATTGCCTGGTGAATTAAATAGTTTCACTAGATTAGAATTTACATTTTAATGTATTTTGATTTCAGTTCAGTGGTTTTATTACGTGGATATTTTTATAATATAATGCAATTAATTTTATATAACAAAAGCTATCTTTTCTAGTCTATCAAATAACCATTTTCATCTTTCCAAACTCTCGATAGGTTCTTGTTTTTATTTGCTCTCAAAAACTTTTCCTTGTTCTTATGGCAATATTATATGACAATCCTAGTTTGGGACTGTAGTTGTTTGGTACAAACTGTCAAATTGATGAAGCCACTTTGACAGATATCCATGGTGGGTCAGTGATAGACCAGAATGATTATAAAAACGTTGGTCATTCAAAGAAAGTAGTAAGTATAACCACAAGAATAATTAAAATAAAACATATAGATGTGACAAGACCTGAAGAAAAATATAACAATGTAAGTTCGCCAAAAAACTAATCATAGGCGGGATCAGAACCATTTATATTATATGTAGATATTTTTTACAACGATAATTTATACTTTGTTACAGCATTTTTGGTGAATTATAATAATTACATTGTTTCTATCCATCAAGAAATGCTGCATAACATTTTTCTAATTACAATATTTTTGAATAACTACCGGTTAATATTTACTTCGAAGCTCTGTAAATGCAACTATTGCTATTAATTAAAATAAAATCATATTTACTTTGAGTATTATTATCTATTTCAATATGTAATTATGTTCCCCTCTGTAGTGACTATCTCAATTTTTTTAAGACTCGCCCTTCCTAAACCCCTTACTATACCTACGTGTTGCTTGCGTGGATGGGTATAACATAGTTTAATATTGAAAAATAGTAGTTTATGCAACTGTTACATAATGAGATGTCTTAAAACACTGTCAAATACTGTTGCATACACTACACACATATTCATTAATTCATTATCATATAATAGATTTTCTTTTATGTAGACATGAAGTACTCAGTACTACCAGTAACTCCCGTAAAGGAAATAATGAGGCAGCGGCGCGCGCAGGGTCGCCATAACATCACTGATTTAGCTCCTCCTTGCCGCTGCCGCCGCTGCATAGTATTAATGAATTTACTAGGGCTTCTGATACCCGTGTTACACGCGGAACCGTAGCTCCGTGTTCTTTGTTCCGGCGGTCCTAAGATCCCGTGCTACACGGTCACGCCAAGTAACATAGCCGTGTCAGCGTTCGGCTACTGATCGGCGGATCTCGGCTCCGCTCGGGTATGAAAGCTTGTCGAACCGACACTTATTGTATGTTTGTAGTTTATTTCTATTTGAATCACACTTAGTTATATTTTGACATATTAATTCCAGATGTTTCTATTTCTGAAACTTAAATTAAAACTCGAATTACATTCGTAGGTCTTAAAGACACACATAGAATCTTCACTAAACGTCACGGACGGATCGGATCCGCGTGTAATTAACAAACTTAAGAAACGCATCTCCGTGTAACACGGAGCAACGTATCTTAATTACACGGAGCCTAATTAAACGTGCCGAACGGTCCGGATCTCCGTTGCCGTTACACGAAACACGGATTTGACCGCGAGCCCTAGTATATTCACCAACAAACAGTCTCTGAACATGTTAATACCATAACATCATCATCATTATCAGCCAAAAGACGTCCACTGCTGGACATAGGCCTAAACCAAAAATAAGTAAGTAATAATACCATAACGTAGTAACGTAATGGAATGTAACACTACGGTAACAATACGGGTGTAGTAAAGGGTATGTAACTTATACCTTCATGCTTGTCACATCTACATGCCCCATTCATTATCCCCGTACAAGGTGCAGTCTAACCGACACAGCTCTTCCACGCTAGGCCTCCGCACGCCATCGCCCCGATGAAGTAGACGGCCAGCGCCGCCACAATCAGCATTACCACGTACATTTTGATGTTCTTCCAGAACAGGCTGCGTTGTAACGTTCTTGCTGTGCCGTTGAAGGATACGGACTGGGAACAGATAAGATGGCAAGTCAGTCAGCACTCTCGGCAGCAATAATATTATTATTTATTTAATCGCATGGCATTACGTAATTACAGTAGCGATCAAAAGTATTTTGACAAATCTTTTTTTTTCAAGATGTTGATGAATTGAATATATATTTAATAATTACGTAACGATAACATTTTATGGCCCTTTTCTTGTTACGTTTCCACTTAGATAACTAAAGCTTAACAATGAACTTAGAATAAAAACTGATAATACACGCTTCAGGTAGCTCAAAACTATTTTGACACTTACATAAAATTATTTTGCTGAACTTGCAACAGGGTTAAATAAGACGTTTCATGAATATTTAGTTGCATATCCTCTGCCCTTCCTAACAGCTGTACAAGGAGCCGTCATATAGTCTACTAACTTCTATATATACGTACGTAAGGTATGTTCGTCCTTTCTGACTGAAGTGCTTGAAAAAAAACCCTTGCAGTAATTTCTGCACCTCACTCTCCCTCATACTCAACTCTTCTCGTAGATGCTCAATAGGATTAAGGTCAGCATTTTGACTAGGCCCCTCAAAAACCTTGACTTTTTTACGCTTTAAGAAAGCCTGTAAATTTTTAGAATTGTGTCTGAGGTCATTACGGTGCTGAAAAACCCAACGAGGTGGCAAATTTTTCTTTATTTATTTTCATAGGGTATCGAATGTGTATACGTAAAGTATATTTTCATACACATATCGATCCCATTATCCCGTCAATTCATACGAGAGGCCCGACGCCATGGCGAGAAAAATATCCCCGACCCATTACGTTGCCGCCACTATGCTTGAGTGTGGGTACCAGGTATCGCACATCGTGTCTTTTATTATGAGGACGACGCACATACTTGATACCATCCCACGAGATTAAATTTAACTTGCTCGCGTCACTCCATAAAATTTTTGACCAATCGGCACTTGTTCATGATTTGTGACGAATCGCAAATGCTAATCGGGATGCCTTATTCTTTGCTGAACATTGTAGTTTTTTTTAATGGGCGTCGACCATGTGGTCCATGGTCTATTAGGCGTCGTTTAATAGTAAAAATATGAACATTTGTGTTGTAGTTTTCTGTTAGCTCATCTTTAATTGGTATTGCATTATTCCGTGGGGTTTCTACGTCTTACTTTTTTATTACACAATCAGTTGTACAAGTCGTTTTTCGAGGAGGACTGTTTTCAGGCTTATTTGTGACGCTGTTTCGAGCCTTGAACTGCTTATTCCAGACACTAATGAACTGCCGTGATATACCAAAACATCGCGAAATCTCAGCTGGCGACTTACCCTTCTTAAATGCAGCCGCAACGGGTTACTTAAAATCTTCCGAATATTATTTATGTCGAGACATGCTAAGAAAAGCCTCAAGTTGTAGTTCCTAAAAAGTATTTAAATTCTGCAGCCCCATTTCTCAGTTAAATTGGAAAAGAGACATTGTCAAAATATTTTTGAACCGGTATATAAATATTTTTTGTGGCTATGTTTATATTTTAATTCAATGAAACTAAACTTTTTACTTGTTTCGAGAAGCTTTTAAGCCATGAAATACTTTATCAAGAAGTAAGTTGGAAAAACTAATATATCGCATATAATATCAAAGCTTTTGCCGTTGTCAAAATACTTTTGATCGCTACTGTAGGGTTGCTATCCGTCCTGGTTTCCCCGGATTTGCCCTAGTTTGAAGGCCGTCCGGTGGGTTTTTAAAACGTGACCGGGAAAACTCCGGATACTTTTTGTGAATATTTTTTTTTATGGACATTATTTTCGGACACGTCCGGGGAAAAATGCAATTTACGCCAAAAGTCCGGGTTATTTAAGTCGTTGTCCGGGATCGGCGAATTTGGAGATGGCAGCCCTATACCTACGTAATAGTTAAAAAGCAGGTCAAGTTGCAGAGACGGAAAGTGCAGATAATAAAGTCTAAAATATTGTTTTGAAAACCATGTTCTTATAGGGCGACTTCATGATTGCGGGAGAGCCTTAACAGCGTAATGGGGTGAATATTCGGCGTTTGTAAGGCGTTTTTTCGTCATTACTATTTCTGCAAACATTGTTAAAATAGATGATTGATGGAAGTCGATTTTTTATGTATCCCACAGCCACTCCCGAGTCCAATCCTAGTTAGATCATAATTAAAACGATTGGCTCTTCCGTTGTGGTAATAATCCTGAAAAAGGAATGACGCTAGAACCGCGCGGTTTAAACGCTCGGAGAATCACCCAATGTACATCTTTTGTTTTGTATTTGGCATCTATCGATCGGAATATCTTTGCGGTGACGATCGTCGTGAATATACATTTACATTTTAAGGAGATAGGTAATTGTCAGTTAACATTCGTCATGAAATCATGACCCTATTAAGGTAACTAGACTTCTTTTACAATAATAGTAAGCTTCCAGCTATTTAATGGAGATTATAATTACGTTGGTGGCCAAGTTGTCTGCTTTGTTGATTAGCAGCTCTAATTTTTCGCCCCGAGTCGCCATATTGTCTGAAAGATACAAAAAGGAAAAATTATAATTCATCTATAAGTAAATAAATATATACCAAATAGCTCAATAATTAGGGCGCGTGTAGACGGCGCCGCCTCCGCGCCGACACCGCACCGCCGCCGCGCCGCCGCGCTATGTACACGAGACGCGTAAAGCCCGCCGCCGCGCCGCCGTCGCGCCGCCGCCGCGCCGCCGCCGCTCCGCCCCCGCAACGCCGCCGCACCTTCGCGCTATGTATACGAGACGCGAGTCCCCCGCCGTCGCCGCACCGCCGCTTAGCCCCCCGCCGCCCCCCGATGCCATTTTCAGCGTTGCCAGATAGTTACATTTGTTACTTTTTTCGAACTTTTGACCCTCTCTCGTAACATGTAAGTAACTTTTGATTTCTGGGCAATTTTCGTAACTTTTCAATAAGTTTTGTTAAAAATTCGGAAGTGGTAAAATTAATTGAGATTCTGAATCCAAATAACATGTACTGTCGGGCAAAAATATAACATATGTACCACTGAAAAACTTAATCGTAATTTCGATAATGTGTTTCAGTTTTTTAGGGTTCCGTAGTCAACTAGGAACCCTTATAGTTTCGCCATGTCCGTCTGTCCGTCTGTCCGTCCGTCCGTCCGTCCGCGGCTTAGCTCCGTGATCATTAGTACTAGAAACCTGAAATTTGGTATGAGTATGTGTATGTATAACGCCGACAGAACGGTAAAATAAAATTTAAAAAAAAAAATTTTTTTCGGGTACCTCGAACACCTAAAGTGGGGGTCAATTTTTTTTGTTTTCAACACTGGTGTTTGGGGTGTCGTTGAATAGGTCTTGTAAAAATAATAGGGGTCTTCTAACATTATGTTTTGATAAAGTCAGCAGTTTTGTAAATATTCGATCCAAAAACAAAAAAAATAGTGTCCCCCCCCCCCCCTCTAACTTTTCAACCACGGGTCAAAGAAAATCGGAAAAATTCATGTTAATGAGGCCTTATAAGTACTTTCAATGAAAACTATATTGAACAAAATCGGTCGAGCCGTTATTGAGTTATCATCAAATTTCATATTTTTTGTTTAAAAGGTCGTAAGTTGACTTCCAGAAGGTAATAAGTGATTACAGTTTCTAGGGCGTTTACGGCCTTTTTATAGAGCTTAAAGTCTTTTTTAACGTAAACTTCAGGCTTAAAACAGCAGTTTATTGTGAAGGATGAGCAACTACGGAACCCTACACTGAGCGTGGCCCGACATGCTCTTGGCCGGTTTTCTCAAATCAGATAGGATCCACTTTCATAAAACAGGCACTTCCTGCCACTTTCTATACATATAGTAAGCTAACACTAATTTCTTTTTTTTCGTTAAACTGGACATGACGCGTGATCTTCGTGGCTAGCAATCTTTTACTAACGTAACGACCGTATAATAGCGCGAAGGTGCGTCAGCGGTTCGGTGGCGATGCGGCGGCGGTGCGGAGGCGGTGCGGAGGCGGTGCGGTGTCGGCGCGGAGGCGGCGCGGAGGTAGCGCGGTGTCGGCGCGGAGGCGGCGCGGTGTCGGCGCGGAGGCGGCGCGGAGGCGGCGCGGTGTCGGCGCGGAAGCGGCACCGTGTACACGAGCCCGTGCGGCGGCGGTGCGGTGTCGGCGCGGAGGCGGCGCCGTCTACACGCGCCCTTATACAGAAGATCTTCTGCGATCTTATTCCTAACGATATTATTTCATTATATTTTTTCGTAATTTTCTAGATTAGGTACATTTATGTACCTAATGTTCATACCGTAATATTATTAAGAAATAAATTATCTAATCGTAATCATAAACTTGTTATGTAAATTCTGTAAAGTCTTATATGTTAAAATAATACCGATCACAACAGTATTTGCCACATTTAAAGCATTTTTCCTCTTTTTTTCGCTGTCTTTAATTAATATGATAAATTATTTTACAGATTGTAGTCATAAGGAAAATTACCAATTGCTAGCCCTTATGACAATAAATACTTAAATTTAAAGTCATTCATAAAAAAACCTAGCAATAAAACACTCTGTGTTTTATGCGGCAATTACACTTTAAATTAGTCACTGATAAGAGGGATGCAGCAATAGGAAGGAGTGAGATGGGGTTATCTCTATACGTGTCTCACCTATTGCTGCATCCCTCTCGTCAGACTATCTAGGAAAGTGTACAGCCGCATTAACTCTTAAGGCTGATTTAGACGATGCCAATTTTGAGACGCCTAAATTACGGCGCCTCGAAAAGGCACCGTATAAACACTTTCCGCGCCATTTTTTCGCCGCATGCCAGCGCTGGCGCGGAATAGAACACGAGCCTATTTTTTGGCGCCAGTGACCCTCCTCCGCGTCTCTCGCTGCCACTAATGACTGGTACTGAAAAAAAGCACTGTGTAAACACGACTGGCGGCGAGATTTAGGCGGCTGAACATAGTCATTGACTAAACGGTCGGAGGTGTGCTGTGCGGTAATCACTGGCGCCGTAATTTAGGCGTCTCAAAATTGGCATCGTCTAAATCAGCCTTTATTCAGGTACCAATCTCTGGTTCAAAAGGAAGGGCACTGATATGATTTGATAAGGAATACAGGTTCAAGTAAGTTAGGGTAGATACATTTTCAGTAATATTTTTACCATTTTTTTTTACATTTATTGAACTATATCTGTGCTGTTTAGCCCTCACTACCAATGTCGGACTTTGTGTGGACGTAACCCGCTAATGGGAGTATCTCTGCGCCACAGAAGTGTTTGTTTTTAGCATTGATGAAAGAGCCTCACAGACAAAATTGCAGTGAAACCCAAGTATCATATTAATATGGACTGTGTCGTTACATAAATTACCTCCACTTAGGTTAAGTACCGGTTAGTGAATCACTTAATAAACATAATAGTGTATCACCCTTTACGCTCATGACTCAAAATCATACCCCATACTAAACTCCATGTTTGGGAATTACGGCAATTGAAAAAAAATTGCTTCAACAATTATCAGATTATGTTATAATGTACGTGGGTAATTTACTTTCGGCCTTGCAAACAAGCATTATGCCTGCATAGATTTCACTCAAGGTTTCTATGGCAGTTACAATACAGACTGATTGTATTGTAAAATTGTCTATGTATTAAGTGTTCTCACATTATATTGATGAAATTGTTTTTTTTTACTGAAATTACTAACAAGTGATGAGGTGCATAGCATATAATCACCTTATCACATCAATCTGTAAACATATATCAATTAAATAGTGGAAATCATTGCCTGTAACCGTAAAATATAAGTTACCTTGTCCACAAACCTAAACTTTAGTATTGTCCACAGGGAATTTATCTATAGAGTTTAAAACTATATATGACCCAGCTACATGGCTTAAAATGGTATGCAATAAAATTGATATCATTAAATAAATAAAATTAAATAAACAAAATAAATAATAAATAAATAAATATTATGGGACAATCTTACACAAATCAACCTAGTCCCAAACTAAGCAAAGTACTATCGGTACTATAACATCCATGACACAGGAACAAATATTTGAGTTCATCACACAAATATTATAGTTAATTGTGGATTGGGTTTTTTGTATAGTTTTATATGATATAATTTTTGAAAGATGGTCATTTGCGAAAAAAAAATATTTCTTATAGCTACGACTATTGCCGAAGGTGAATTTCAATTATATTTGTGAAGCTATTTTAATACACCTGTTTAATCATTACATTAACATGTATGAAACAAATTACACAGCAAACAGTAAACGATAATTTATTCATTATATTTAATAAACTCATATTCAAACAATCAAAAAGTCTGAATCACATTTTCAATGATATTTTACGACAGATTAAACTTTTGAAAATTCCAATAAAATGCATCAGTGTTGATTTGTGTATCAGAAAGGTTAACTCCAGTCTTTATATCATACAGACATGATCAAATAAGAAGGATTCTAATTAGTACATCTAACAAGAAAGTGGAATTATCTATTGTTTCAGAGAAAACAAAGCATACTTTGCTATGTGAAATGCAGTACCTCAAGAGACATTTTTATTTCAAAAATCTACATTAGAATGCCATTAGAGCACCATTGATAAGGCAATTGTTTGATTAAATTCAATGTGCATTGAACTGTAAAGACTTCCACCTCATTAGTTTAACAACAGCAGAATTTCCATACATATCAGTCATTAAAGCACACAGTGCCAGCAAATAAATAACAAAGATAAAGAGTGATAAGCTATGTTTGCACATAAATAAATCAGCTATCGGAACCAGAAACTGGTCATTGAATGTGCATTGTGCCGATACAATACATTGAAAAGGTTTTGTTCCGATTATAAAATATGTGACCTTATTTACTGGCACACATTTCAATTTTAACTGAAGGTTTCATATGATGCAGTTCAACAATATTGTGTACATTTATAATCTATATATATATAAAAGAAGAAGTCCTGACTGACTCATCAACGCACAGCCGAAACTACTAATGTTAGAGAGTTGATTTTTGCACAGTAGGTTACTTTTATAACGTGGGCTAGGGATAAGAAGGGATTTTTGGAAATACCTCCCCTAAGAGGGTTAAATAGGGGTGCAAAGTTTGTATGGGGTACAAGTTTTTTTTTATTATAGGAACTTGGAACTTTGTAGAAAGATTACTAAATCAAATACAAAAAAAGTTATTTCAGCGTTTTAAAAAATTCTGCCCCTAAGGGGGTGAAATAGGGGTGCAAAGTTTGTATAGGGGGAACTTTTTTTTTGAGCTAAGGACTTGAAACTTTGTAGAAAGATTACTTATTAAAAAACACAAAAAGGACTTTCAGCGTTCTAGAAAATTCCACCCCTTAAGGGGTTAAATAGGGGTGCAATGTTTATATGGGAGAAACTTTATTTTTTGAACTAGAGACTTGAAACTTTGTGGAAAGCTTACTTAATCAAATACAAAAAAAGTAATTTCAGCGTTTTAGAAAATTCTGCCCCTAAGGGGGTGAATTAACTAAGAATAAAATTCCTTACCTACCTACTTTAATATCTTTGTCATCATCAAAAATCTACGCGGACCGAAGTCGCGGGCGGCCGCTAGTTATAAATATAATAAAAATTACACTGAACACATGTTTTTCAAACTTTTTTTTTTTAATTTTTATTCTTATCTATTCTATTCTATTCTACATGTTCTGCTAAAAATAACAGAAACTAAAGAGATATTTTCACAGCGACTGGTTTTCTACTTTTAATATTAACTTTCTATATAATTATATATCTGTTTGTGCATATATAAAATAACTTATATAAAATTAGCAGAATTAAGACTTACCTATATTTTTAACCATAATGTTTTTCAGCTCATCCAATTCTCCATATATTGTGGATATTGTGTTAAGGTCCCCAGACTCTGTGTAGTGTTTCATTTCTGTCGCGAGGACCCTGGCAAACTCGCCATTCATAGCATAAGGAATGGCAGTCTGTGCTGTCTCCCCAAAGGCTGCAGTGAACCTTCGTTTGATCTCATTGAGGAAGAGGAATGCTCTCGAACGTTGGAATTTCTGGAATATTTACGTACACAAAATAAGTTATTGTGCAGAACCAAAAAATAAACTGATTAAAGCTAGGAATACTCACATCATCAGTGATGCAGAAGTACACCAATTTGTTCTCAGCAATATAATGAAATAAATAATTCCCGTGAGAGTACGTTAACTTATCATCATGGGGCGGAATTTTCGACAATATTTGTTCCGTGACTTCAGTAAAATTCCCTGCACAGGAGGCAAATTTGGCCAAGACGACTGTGCCTCGGGCCACAACACTGAATAAAATAGGCATTGTGATTGTGGCGATGAATCAGAATAAACTGAGATTACAATTACAAAGAGATTTAAGCACAAAAACAAGACTGGATCAACCAAGTACCACTATGGGACTAATTTACTATACAATCCATCTAAAATACAGCGTGCAACTTTCTACACCAATGTGAACAGCTCAACTAATTAAATTTATGTATATATTTTTACTCTCAAGAGGAAAAACAAAATAAAATAATCCGAGACGTACGCACTAGAAATACTTTTTTTTCACTAGTCAAGCTACAGATAAGATAACTTATTTGACATCTCAACGAATCATCGTCCACAATGGAATTAGTTTGTATCGTAAGGTTGGCTAACATGATATTAGTATCAAATTTTATTTTATTTATCAGCATTTAATATTGGCTTACGAGGAAAATAATACGGATCCAGTATTCAATGTTTTTTTTTTTTTTTTTCATAAAAAGCAAAACTTGTTTTCTAATCATTCCGATTTTATTTGTTTAACTCTTAGGCTGAAAACAACAGCATATATTATTATACCATGAGCATGCCCAAACAGCCAAAAAAAAGTTAAAAATCATTCCCGCGCTTTTTGTGCAAGATTTCAGGGTTGCGAGTGGTTCATGATATTGCAGACTTTATTCATTGGATCGAACCAAACGGTGTATACATATATACGTACATACTCCTGTGTTTTCAACGTTTTTAGGGTTTTAAATCTTCAATTCTAGGTGTATGGAGTAAAAACGTAGTTTTATAAAGTGAATAATTGTTGTTTCGTTAACGTACGAACGTTAACTATACAAAAACAATGATTCAGGTACATAAATATAAAATGTTTATTAATTGTGTCACAGGGATCCGGTTGCTGTTAAACCACTTATACCAGCAGAGACAAATACCTACGAGATTTCTTTCGGGCAGTCTCAACTTTTGTGATTTTACCAAAAATATTGTTGAGGTTTTATATTCGTTTTTATATTGTCTATGTTTATTTTTCCATTTTTTGAAGTACTATTGTTTTACCAGTTGTCAATATATTCTTGTGTCTAGCTGCTGTGTTTTTTTTTGTCCTCGCTATAGTAGTTATCGAAGATTCCCGTACATTGATAATGGTGCACTTTATTTCTAAAAAAGGAAAGAGCAATTTTGCCCCATTGCCCATTTCTTGGATCCGCTAACAGTAGTATGTACAGACATTATAAAATAAAATAAAATTAGAAGAATATGTATTATTTATTTACAACAATACAATTTTACATTTAAAGTTTAAAAGGTAATTGACAATACCTAATCAAAATAATCATCAATATCTATGTCAGGATTTAAAATATCATCCCCAAATGGTGACAAATCTATTTGATCAAGAATCAGATTTTCACACATTTCTTCTAAGTCTGTTTCTCCTATCAAAATTGCTCCTTGCAGCCTTCCATTTTGAAGCACAAACTTTATGTACTCAAGGCGGGGAGTAGTTCTTAATAGAATTTCATAATCAGTCCCTAAACCTTGTCCATTATATTTTCCCAGTAATACCACTCTGTATCCAAAAAGTGTTGTGCAGTGAGTGAATAATTCAAAGCAAAAGTCCTGTAATACTTCTTGGTTAGTTATCCGGGCATGCATTGACTTGGCAGCCATTGCTGCCATTTGTCTTGCTTGGGTCCAAAGCCTTAACTGGAACCAATGCGGGGCATGGGTCCAGGCAGCATGAGCTACATCACCAGCAGCAAATACATTTTTGATTGAAGTTTCTTGGAATTCATTCACTGCTAAACCGCCATCAGGTCCCATGTCTAGTTCCTGGTCACATGAAAAGTTAATGGCTGGCTCAACACCTGTTGCAGAAATAACAAAATCACATAAAATAGTTCTACCATTAGTAAGTTTAACTTCTAATTGGTATTCACTATCCTGCAGTTCAGTCACAGATTTGATTTCCACTTTGTAGAGTATGTCTAGTTCTTGTTCCCCAGTTTCAGTCCTAATTCCTTCTAGTTTCCTAAACCAATCTGGACCTAATGCAGCAGATTTTAGATCTTTATTTAGAGCAACAACTGTGTCTTCTTCTGTAAAAACATGTCTCCGAGAAATAACATGCTTTGGAGCATCTGTTTCAAGAGGTTTGTTTTTAAATGTATTTTGGAAAAATTCAGCCGCACCAGGGTCTATGAATGTGGATGATATGTAGTCATCTCTTATGACCCACACTTTTTGTATGCCTCTGGTTGCATGGACAATTTCTGACGCAATACCTCCATTTCCAACAATAACCATTTTACGGCCAGTTTTTAGTTTCTCCTGGAATTCCTGAACTGATTCAGTATCCCTGATCCCAAATACTCTCTTCGATTTGCTAGAATCTGATATGAGCTTCGGTATACCACCTGTACATATGCATATTGCAACATAGTTGATAATCACTCCTTTGGATGTTACTGCTAAATTATTGTTCGTGTCCAAACTTTCTAATGAATCATAAACTATATTCAAATTTGGATGTATCTTCTTCAAGGAACTAGCTTCAGTTTCATTGACGTCAAATTTGACCACAGTTTTGGCGAAAAAACTAACGTTGCTCACGTTCTTTACCAGCGACGACGCGGTGACCATCACGAGGCTTACCTCGGGGTGCAATATAGCTAAAGTTTCGACACATGTTACTCCAGCAATACCTCCACCTATTACTAAATAAGTGGTTTTTAGGCCTATCTGTTTTTCTCCCATAATTATATTTTATTAATTATGCTTTTTTTTTTATACGGCCACTTAACATATTCGACGATTAGAACGAAAACAACAGCAAAAGCATTAGCACTATTAGCAGTATTAGCACAGCTGAATTTGACATTGACATCCATTGCAATTTGCAATTGACAGCGCCCAAAAATTGTTACAGACTTATATTTTAACGCTGATACACGGTTCCACAGGCTTTATAGTCGTCCGAAAACGTATCCTAAAAATTAAAGCTAGTTTCCGTAATTTTCGCAAATCTGTCTCCATATTTGAACATGCAAAGTATACCTTAAAACAACAGCACAAACTCCAATATACATTTTATCATAGAAATGTTTCCAATTGACGTTATTCGCGTTGAGCTAATAAATAATGACAGTATATATTTATTTATTCATCATCATCATACACTGCACTTGACTCGAAAGTACAGTCAAGTAATTTTAATAACAATTTAATTCTCGGAACATTTGTAACATTTTAATTTTATTGCTAATAAACAAAGCTTCACGAAATCACTATGAAATCTCGTATTCTATGTGTTATTTATTGATAAACAAACGTGCACAACATGAGTTACTTTAAGTTATCGATTGATTAAATAAAACAATAATAATTGTTTACTTAAAATAATTGAACAAGAATTGAACTCGTTGAAATGTGGACTGGGGTTGCGATTGGCTCAGTGCCCCTGTGGTTGATGTTGGGCTGGTACTTTCCAATTATTTGGAGTCCAGTCTATTTCATAGTGTTGACGGTTTTCGTAGTGTTATTAGTGTTTGCGCTGACGCTATGGGGACACATCGCCCTTTCCTCGCCCAATCAACCGTCGTTGTTTCTAATAGAAAAAGTGGAGAAAGAGTTAAGGCAGTTGGAGGAAATATTGAAGGTAAAAATATGCTACACCTAAAACGAGTTCAGTCTAAGGTAGAAACTGATGTGAAATGTAGAAACTGTTTAAGAAATAAATATTCTTCGGAATTTCAACATTATCAGCATCTCTTGTATAATATAACTCATAGATATAATTAAAAATCACACTAATACTATAAAGGCGAAAGTAAATGTGTTTATGTGTATGTTTGTTACTTCTTCATGCTCAAACGGCTGGACCAATTTTGATAAATTTTGGTATGAAGGTAGCCGACACCCTGGATTAACATGCTACTTTTTATCCTGAAGAGATGTAGTGTTTCTCTACAACATCATCTTGCAACTTGTGACATGTCCATGGCGGTCCACAAAAAATTGTGTTGATAGTGTCCCAACATTAACATTATGCTAAAATTTTTCCATAATTTGACCCATACTAGCGACCCGCCCCGGCTTCGCATGGGTGCAATGCTATAATTATGCAGGTATTATACATATAAACCTTCCTCCTATGTCACTCTATCTATAAAAAAAACGCATCAAAATCCGTTGCATAATTTTAAAGATTTAATCTTACATAGGGACAGACAGACAGCAGGAAGCGACTTTGTTTTATACTATGTAGTGATTTGGAACATATACCATACCATCTCGCCATACTGCACATAATTATAAATACAAGATTGAGGTGATTATCGTTATTAATATTAGAACCACAGTCAGCCACAGAAGATGCTGCGCACACCAGGGGCATAAAATAATAATAAGGGCACAGATAATTGTGAGTCTGTTAGTATGCTTACTTTTGCTTTTATAATTTTTTCAATATTATTTTCCCAGGATGACCAGAGCAACTGGCCGCATGCTGTTAAAAAGAGTCACCTACCAATCATCTTTGGCCGCACTGTTGACGGCCAGTTACAACAACTGATTGACTATATCCTTAGAGACTTTGTTACCCGTTGGCTAAAAGAATTTTCATATAGGCCTGAGCCTGTTGTGGACAAATTCAAGGAAAATATTTGGGGTGCTATTAAGAATCTACATGAGAGATTATCACGAGTAGATGCTGAAAAGTTACTTGCCAATGACATGGTCTTGAAAATCACCCAGCATTTTGAGCGAATTAGGATTGCTCAGAGTTGTGCGTAAGTATCTTAAATTAGGTATCCGGAAACTCTCCTTATAAGGTCATTGATTTTTTAATATGTAGAGTTTACAGAACAAACATACATAGTTTAATTTACTTTAAAGTGATATAGCTCAGACAGTTGCCAAACTTAGGTGGCAGTAGGCGGGGCACATTGTTCATAAAACTGATGGCTGTTGGGGCAGAAAGGTTCTTGAGTGGCGACCGAGTCCCGGAAGACGCAGCGAGCGCAGTCGAGCCCCCAACAAGGTGGACCGACGACCTGGCTAGGATCGCGGTCAGCAATTGGATGATATGATACGGGCGGCTCACAATTGTTGAAGAGAAATTTGAGGCAGACCTTTGTCCAACAGTGGACTGATACTGATATGATGGTGATGACTTTAAAATGTGAATTTGCTTTTATATAACAGGTTAGAGCTGAACCAGGCACCAGTATTTGCACTAACCCCTCACTTGATGTCCTGTGAGACTGAGCTACACTACCTGCGCCAGACCAGTGAACTGATTGTCATGTTTCTCCTGCCAAGATGCTACTCCTTGTCGCCAACATCCCACTTCATGAGAGAAATTTTGGCATGCAAAGGTATGATACGAAACATTTCATTGTATTCCGAAACTGACTTCAGAATTAACTACCTACTTACTTACTTATGAGTACTTGTATTGTATTGTATTGTATTGTAACTAAAAGTCCGAATAGTAAATTAAGGGCCAAAACATACCAAGACGCGACATCGTGCCACGATGGGATCCTGCCGTCGAAATACATAAATCCAAAATACAATACAATACAATACAAAATGCATTATTGCACACAAAAAAAGTTTGCAAATTAAACACAGAAACAACAGGCGGTCTTTCAACTTCCACTTTATCTTGATGTAAAAAGATTCAAAATTAAAATACAGTTTTCAGTCTCAAAACACATCTCATTGTGGCACGATGTCGCGCTGGCTTCGTGCCACTATGCTCAGTTGCGCTTTGGCCTTGTAGAGAACCAAATTTTCCTTTTCTCTTTATCTTTTTCCCGTTCTCAAAACTTTACATGCACTATATCCATTTGAAATACCTTCATTTTAGATACTTTTGTATTTCAAACAAACAAACTTGAAGTAATAGATAATCTCGTGGCTTGGAGAGCGACTAGAGAATCAAAACCGTTTTTAAATAAAATAAAAAATATATATAAAATCTTATAAAAGTTTTTTTTTGTTTTTAAATCCAGTGTTGCAACCAGCCATAGACCTGATAACTGACCCAGACTACATAAACCAAAAGATCATCCAATACCTAGAAGCTCAGAAGGAAGTGAACGCTATGCACGTTAGAACGCACGAATACGCGAAGACATTCGAGGATTATATTCGACTCATAAACAATTGCGATAATGTCGACCAGCTGAAACGTTTACGGTCAGTAAGCATGAAACTTTCACTGGCTAATTGTGATTTCCTATGGACAAATGCATTAACTCTGTTTGTGACGTATGTAGTTCAGTAATAAGTTTTGTCCTTAGAATGACGGTCATTATCATTACAAACTCTAGGTATTTAACCTATTGACCGCCAAGCGGTCTAGCAATTTACCGTGCCACTGACGCCAGAGTAAAAGAAAAAGATGTGCCCCAAAATCAACAGGGCTTGAAAAATACTTGTAGCGGTTAGAATTACAAAGTTTTTGATCATTGAGATTTGGACGGCTGTGGCCGACGTGGCGTCAGGGGCACGATTTTTTGTTGACGGCCACAGCCGACTGTGGCGCTCAAAAGGTTAATAATATTTTCTTCGGCTTTCGTGATTTTTTTTCATCACTTATGCCTACATAGACTAGGAATACATTATTCGCGACCGCAGATAGCGCTAATAAAGTACTCATAATGTTTTGAAACTACTTGGAAACTACTAACTACTTGGCCTTTACGGCTTAATTTACGTTACTCAATTAGCATACAGAAGTCTGTTTAATTGTAATGTACTTACAATTTGGCTACAATATCCCTACAATCTTCTAGATACGACATTGTAACACAAATAATGCAAGCAACTACGCTCCAAAACATGAAAAGAGCCAAAGGCGTGGATGCAGACGCCGAGAAGAGCGCAGGGCAGCAAAATATAAGTCGGCAACAGATCGCTGACGCCAAGAAACTGAAGAGGTATATCAACCAGCTTAGCATTGCTAAAGCAGAATGTGAGGAGTCTTTGAAGAAGTTGGGATGGGACGGCGCTTTCCCCGCTGTGAATGAGTCTGACAGCAAGGTAAGTCAATGTCCATAATGTCATTTAAAAGTATATTATAGAATAAGCATTTTCTAAAATCTCATAATTGTCAACCCATCGCGTCGGGGGTGCATGAGTTATATCGAAGAAATTATTTTTGAGTCCACTCTGCTCATTTGATTCATACCAGGGTCCAAAATTCGACTATTACTACTAACTAACTATTCAAACATCTATCCGAAATATCGCCATTATACATAAACTTCTACCCCAGCGAAGTGTTCAATTTACATTTAAATGACAAGTTACCAGTCATATGGCATCAAACAAAAACTTTAAGGCACACCGGAGTAGATATCGTAAATTATTATTCAATGGTACTTAATCGTCCTCAAGTATAGACGCTACGCCAGTGCAACTTAGTAGCTGTAGTTGAAATACCAACAATCGAAATAAGGCCGAGATATGGCTGATAAAGTGCTCACACGTTTAGATTAGTATCGCAGCAACTTAAGGTGACGGGTAATCCAAAACTAGCGCCATTTCCGTATTTTTCTTATATCTTCTAAATCAGATCAATTTTCAGTAATCGCAGGAGCTGGAAAAACACCATTAATATTTATTAAATCATTATACACAATTTTTCGTTCTGTACTTATCTCCAAAAACTTACCCGAAACTATTGTGGCCGCTTTTGACATGAACGAGTTTTGTGGGGTAAACTATAGTGAAAAAATTATACACAGTGATTTAATAAATATTAAAGGTGTTAAATGCTAGCTCCTAGACTCCATCAGCTATTTCTGAAAAAATATATGGTTGTGAAAGTATCTATAGGAAAAAAATTATACTATTAGTTTCGCTTTACCCATCGGCTTGACTGTAAATTAAACTGTACTTCACTGTACTGTAAATTTTAATGTCCATTTTATTATTTCAGTCTCTACCTCTCCACAAAGTATTGGAAAGCGTGACCGGTCGCCGGTATCTCTCAATGTTCCTCGAGACTATGTGCTCTCAAGGCCTGGTTGGATTCTGGATGGCCGTGGAAGAGTTGCGACACAGTCCACGGAGCGGCTGGCACCAGCTCGGAGCTGAGATCTTCTACACGTACATCAGGTCGCCTAGTGCGGAGATTAAAGTTGACAAGGTAACTTGTGGACCATTTGCCTTAGCTTAGCTACTTTAGGAGTATGGTGACTGCAACCGGCAACCCACGAATTTTGAGAAGTGTAGTGACCAGTGGCCACATCCCCGTTTTCGGCGTAGAAAAGTACGAAAACGATTGTAACAAGTATAAATTTAACACAATTATAAAACACTCCATCGTTTTTTTTTTTAACCAAGATCGCGGGTTTATTATTTTTTCAAATTCGATCGATCACTGATGATGACGGTACTTCCCCTTATCCTTAGGTACGACCCAATCAACTTAGAAATTGGTAGGTATATACAAAATCGTTAACGACACTTTTATTATAGCGGTTAGTTGTAAAGGTTTTTGTGTAATTTTTGATCTTTTAATCTTAATCTCATTTTCAGGATACAAGAAAACGAATGGAGTCGTTTCTGTTAGGAGATAATGGCCCGGAAGTATTTTATGAAATGCAAGATACTGTAGTCGACACAATACAGGAGAAGTACTACTCATCGTTTATGTTAAGTGAACAGTACAAAGCACTTATGATCGAGCTAGCAAATGAAGAGGCCAACAAAGGTTAGTTTTAAGAGGCCTGAAATCTCGACCTCAAATTCATATTTTGGCGGTTGATAATCAAATAATACTTCCTGAGCCTCTAACGAGAGATGGAGGACCGATCTGTTTTTCAAGTTAGTCGCCATACTACAATTATTTTGTACAGAGGTCAGCGTGTTTTAAGAACGCAATGATTTTGATTATAGACTGACAGAAACATTTTTGTTTGTTTTAGAGATAAACGGCGAAAGGTCACCTATAGAAGAACGCCAGTTGTCCAATGAATCTGTGTCATCTGCTGAAAGCGTGGCAGGAGCATTGCATCTTGTAGAGCATTCTACTTATGCGAGGCGAAAGCTCGACCAGCTACAGGAAAGGCATAACAATAAAACGCAGGTAATATCAGTTAACCTCTTTATCGCGTCATAGACACTTGATAAAGCATTAAAGGATGTCACTCTCACACTTATAGATAGTGACCGACCGAAGTTTCGGTTTCGGCCAGTTTCGGCCTAAAAACCATGTTTCGGCCAAAGGTTCGGTTTCGGCCAAAAAACAGCCGAACCTGTCGGCCGCGCCGAAACTTACAACATCATACTGTCGGGTCACGTTCGGCTAACGTCGGGCAGTCGGCACGGCTGGCAATATTGCGTCGCTTTGCTCAGTGAGGTGACGTTTGTGTTTGTTCCCCGAATAATGTTAAGTAACTGACCGAGCGAGCAAAGCATTTCCGTTTCAGCGTGGCCCAAAATTCTTTCGTATGCCCGGATGTTTGGATGTCCATGCGCTTACCGGCTGTTGTCTTGCCTTAACGTCGCATTTTTCAACCGATTCTCATGAAATTTTACGAGTATGTTCGATAAATCTTATATATTTAAAACGTTATGTATTTTTTAGTCGATTCAGTTTTTCGAATTTTTCAAAATAGCGGAGATCGGCGCTTAAAAATGTATATTTACTTTAAATTTACTTAATCTATTTTTGTTACGAATTTATGAACTCATAGTGTAATTTCTAACGCAAATTTTCTTAGTAAAAAAAAATACGGCGATATTGGTTATTTATAATAAAAGTGAGGAGGTTTACTTATCTCATAAAACGACTTTAGGATTCGTCATTGTTGCGTGTATGTAATAAAATGAGTAAGTACCTACGTCTGAATTAGTGTTACGAGGCTGCCTGATTGCAATTATAAAAATTTAAACTCAAACAATTATTTTGTTTATAAGGGCTTTATGTCTCATTTTATAACATCTACAATTAACAGATCGCTGCCTCACTACAGTATTACAGCTGTTAATGCTTTTCACTTTATGGGTAATTTAATTTAGACCCAGTGTCAATGTTAAAATATCAATTCAACAAAAGTGAAACGAATAACAAATTTCAGGAATTACACAACAGACTCATGTTGTGTAATTCCTGAAATTTGTTTTTTTTTTACTTTGTCTACGCCCTCCTACACCTATAATCTCTATATCCATCTGCACTTTTTAAAATTTCTCTAATCGACAAAAATAATCTAAGTATACATTTATCAAACCTACTCACGAAATTTCATGAGCATCGGTTAAGAAATACGGTCCAGACGAGAACAGAAAAGCATCCAATTGTCCGTATTCTTTGTATTCATTACTAGATCTAGGAAAAAAGGCTCGCTGACATTTTATACAACGTTTTAATCACGTTTATAAAAGGTTCAGTTTCGGTTTCGGCCTAAACTGTAATCAGAACCGAACCTTCGGTTTCGGTTTCGGCAGAAAAACGTGTTTCGGTCGGACACTACTTATAGAAGACGTGCTGAAAAGTGATAGAGCCTTTATAATTTCTATACCGATACAGCATTTAACGCGACCATCATTGCCTTTATAATTGCCGAAAAAAATGCTATGATATTATTCTAAGCTATTTATATTCAGGAGCTGACTTGCAGCCCTGAGCCGAGCGGTACCAGTCGCTCAGGGCCGTCTTAAAGGGCATGGGGGCCCTGGACACTATACCGGGTGGCTCATTTAAATCGGTCAGTATGGGAAAGTCTGAAACTATAACACATACGAAGATCTGTTCTTAGGAACCATGTCATCGATTTTAATAACAAGAAAAACTGCATTCATACATTTAAAAAAAAACCTGCACTCAGCTCGGGAGTCGAACCCGGTTGTTTTGAAAAAATTAACTTACACTATTTCTATTTGGATATCGACTGTGTAGGTCTTAAGCAGTAAATGTCTCTATGAAACATGATATCTAAAATGAATAAAATGCATTGTTTTCACATACTTTAATCAAAACAACCGGGTTCTATTCTCGTGTTGAGTACAGTTTTTTTTTTCAAATGTATGAATGCAGTTTTTCTTGTTATTAAAATCGATGACATGGTTCCTAAGAACAGATCTTCGTATGTTTTATAGTTTCAGACTTTCCCATACTGACCGATTTAAATGAGCCACCCTGTATACTTATAATAAAGGCCTCAGCTGACAAAATAACACCATTTACATTGAGGATGGGGGCCCTGGCCTTGTGCCATGTGCCCGGAGAGCCCAGTGGGATAGAGTGGCCTGCGTCTTCTGGTATTTTTGTTCTCGTCAGTGTGTTTTTTAGCGCTGTTGTATCTTGCCCTCCTTGTCCCACATTGTTTTATCTTTGTATTATCCGGTTCTTGAAACGTGGTGATTTTCTCTTTGACATTACAGGCCCTAGCAGCTCTCCGAGCGTCATTGAAACCGGAATCTCGTGCATTGGCTATGCTTGAGAGTGAGGTCGAGCGATTGACGGAGGAGCAGATGCGATTAGAATCGCATTTAGCGAGGACCGACACATGGGCGGAACATCTGGGGACGTGGAGGGCTACTGTGCAAAGTGCTGAGGTAATTCATCACTCATGTTAGAATTGTGGTCATCAAAACAATCCGGTTCGAAGGACCAATCTTATATTAGTGCTTATGGGGCGGGCCGGCTCAGAGTAGTTTACTGCGGGATACGAGCACTAAGTTTTATTTAGCATTTGTTGGCGGTTAGGCATGTCTTCGGGTCCCTAAAGCTGCAGAGACAATCTCAGTTATGTTATGACATCACTGCTGCGTTTGGAAAAGAGTAAATTATGCAATAAACGTGTGTACATGAAAACGGATTCAATATTCGTATCATATGGCAGAGACGCGGCTTCGTTATATAATTTAATTTTCATGTAACTGATCCGTAACTGTATTATAGTCTGCCGATTATATTTTAGATTCTAGATGAGAACAAGCCCCCGCAGTTCGTGATTGTAGTGCACATGGCCGAACAAGAAACTAGCTCAAATGAAGATGAGAGACCGGAACAAATCTCCACGGGATGGGTCATATTGCGCACCCTTAACGATTTCCAGGTAACATTTATTTATATTTGACATGACCTTGAACATGTAAATGAATATGTTCTAGTTTTAAATGCTTACCAACTTGATGCGAAAATAACAAACACAAACACACATTTTTATGGACAAATCACTAGGCATCGGACTACTGATAACACGGTAGGACTGAAGAGTGCTATGGAGCCGATATTAACACTGATGCCTTGATCACACGTACCGAGCAAACGGGCGAGACAGTAATATGTTTCTCGGCCGAGACAGTGTTGTAAGCGAGTAGCTGTTTACACATGTTTTGAAATTAGCACAGTCAGTTCAGTTCTACTAAGACTTTCAGACACGATGGATCGAAAAAAAATCGCCGAGTGGCGAGAAAGTGCACGTTCAGACCGGCCGAGTGAGCGAGCGAGACAGTGCGGGGATGCGGGAGGGTGGACACTCGGCCTAGTAGATAGAACGGGAGCCGAGTCTTGCCGCTTCGTTCGGCCGAGCGCTCGGCCGAGCACTCGGCGCTATGTTTATACGCACCGAGTACTCGGCCGAGAGCACTGTCTATCGCCCGTTTGCTCGGTACGTGTGATCAAGGCATGAGGACAGGACACTGATTCTGAGTTTATATCACAAAATCCTTAAAATATCAATAAAAACCGGCCAAATTTAGCTGGAGAAGGATTTCGCTACTTATCGCTGAAAATATATTAAAGCTCTTCAACTTACATCACGCTTAAGCTTTGCACCTAGAATCTAAATATCCTGTATATTTTGAACCAACTTTTTGAAGTGAATATTACTTATCCCTGAGTTCTAAAGTTGAGAATAGTTATTTGTAGTTAGTTGTTGTTAGTTAGTTAGTTGTAGTTGAGAATTATGGTTAAGGTAACATAGCTATTTCATGCTTTCATTGTGTGCAGTTGAAAATAAGTTGAAAAATACAAACGCGTGAATTTTGTCAATTTCGAGTAGTTTTGAAACAAAAATTATCAATTTAAAATTAAAACTGTAGGTTTCACAAATACCTATATACCAATAAATCCCAATAGCCCTGTTCTGAGTAGTAACATTGATAGGTAATATGTTAAGAAACATGTTTGATCATAGAGAAAAAAAAACAGCATTTTTGAACAGATAAGGATCCGTTAAAAGTAATATTTGTTCACTTATTTTCAGGATCTACATCGAAAATTAAGGCCTATGTGTTCTGAATTGAAGAATTTAGAGCTTCCATCGAATTCCTTTAAGTTTCTGTTTGGGAAAAATGACAGAAATTCTTTAGATAGGGCGAAAAACCTCATACAAAAGTATTTGGAAGTAAGTAATTAGGAGCCACACCTCACTCTTTATCCAGGATAATGTTTAGAATAAGGAGAATATTGATTGCTTCATTTTTTATTTATTGTTCAGTTGACGATACTCCATATCAAGAAAATTAGAGAGTGGGAACCTTATGAGAAATGATCACGCCACCTGTACGTCTAGCATAACTTTGACACGCGACACTGTCGCGCGACAAATACTACCTGTCACTTTCCTTTCAATATAGCGCGAGAAAGACAGTTGACGCTGAGTCGCATGACAAGCGAAGTCGCGGCAAGATATGATAGCCCTGATGTTGGAGCTACTGTGATTAAATTTTATGTTTTATAACAGGTGTCAAAATTTGCTAATTGAAACCGTCGATTTTGACATATTAATTTCTTAAATTACTCCAATATAATATTGAATAGGAATTGTTTTGACACACTAATAAAAATATCCTTTTCTCAAACATGCAATGAAATATTGTCTTTGCGTTCCTTATAATAGGCTCGGAAGTATCGGTTTTTGGGCGCAACAACTCGAGAGGACTGTAAAGGGATTTCATACTGCTTTTCAGGCTTAGGCCTGCAAAGTAACTTTTTTTTTTGTTTCAACAACAAGGTCATTCACACAGCTGGCTGGTTTGACAAAAAGCAGGTTTTTCTTTTTAAAGGTTGGTTGTTAGACACTTGTGGAAAAAAAAATTCAAGATGGCGACTTTTTTTTTCAAAATTTCAAATTGGTGCTAGGCGGCTAAAACTCGGTATCGGGGGGCTCTTGGGGCTCAAAAATATGAATCTGAAATCTTGTCCGAAAATTCGGTCAAATTCGGAAAATATCGAAAAAAAAAAACTATTTGTATGGAGAAAATTTCAAATTGGTTCTAGGAGGCTGAAATTCGGTATCCGGGGGTTTTTGGGGCTCCTGAGTCAGAATCTGAAATCGGATTTTTAAAATTCGGTCAAATTCGGATTCGGGGGCTCTCGGGGCTCAAAAATATGAATCTGAAATGTTGTCCGAAAATTCGGTCAAATTCGGAAAATGTCGAAAAAAAACGATTTGTATGGAGAAAATTTCAAATTGGTCCTAGGAGGCTGAAATTCGGTATCCGGGGGTTTTTGGGGCTCCTGAGTCAGAATCTGAAATCGGATTTTTTAAATTCGGTCAAATTCGGTATCGGGGGCTCTCTAGGCTCAAAAATATGAATCTGAAATCTTGTCCGAAAATTCGGTCAAATTCGGAAAATGTCGAAAAAAAACGATTTGTATGGAGAAAATTTCAAATTGGTCCTAGGAGGCTGAAATTCGGTATCCGGGGGTTTTTGGGGCTCCTGAGTCAGAATCTGAAATCGGATTTTTTAAATTCGGTCAAATTCGGTATCGGGGGGCTCTCGGGGCTCAAAAATATGAATCTGAAATCTTGTCCGAAAATTCGGTCAAATTCGGAAAATATCGAAAAAAAAAACGATTTGTATGGAGAAAATTACAAATTGGTCCTAGGAGGCTGAAATTCGGTATCCGGGGGTTTTTGGGGCTCCTGAGTCAGAATCTGAAATCTGATTTTTAAAATTCGGTCAAATTCGGAAAATATCGGACAAACAATATTAAGTGTTATTCTTTGAAGTATATTTTTTTATTTCATTGTATGTTTGAGAAAAGCACTATACATGCCTCGTCGTGAAAACGGATTCCCGGCCTCGTATCACTATCCGGCCTCGCTCGCACGCTCGCTCGGCCGTATATACCTACTTGGCCGGAAATCCTCATTTTCCCGGCCTCTGATGTAATGTACTATTTTAGTTTGTTTTAGAAGACGACAGACTGAACCAAAGTGAAGCTTTATATACATTCCTCAACGCAACCAATGAATATATGAAACAGGGCGACAATCCAAAGAAGAACAAATTTTCATTTTCTACATTATTTAAAAGGTACGTGTAAAGTAACATAATTATAATTATCTTGTTTGGTACCTACGTTGGTCCTAAGTAAGGCCCTACTTGGGCGTAATAGTGTTTATTTTAAATATTATTCTGCAAGTTATCTGTAATGATAATGATATACGAGCATCCTATACTTTTTAAGGACTTCGATAAACAGTCTTGAAATATATCTGATATGGCGCAGTCGGTAGGATACATATGTACGCTCTCGGGCAATTGGCAACATTTCGTATTTTTAAGACTATAATTTTAATAATTTTTCGTATTCGGTCTGATAGGTCGAAGACGACAACTCTATCCAGGCATAGTTGTCGTAGATTTTGGTTATTTTATGTATTTATTCAGAAAAATAAATTCATTTCAATATTTTAGCGAGTACGCGAGTACGCAAACATCTCTATATTAATTTTCATCTGTTAGAAATATGAAATGTTGTCAATTACGATCCTTCTTGAATGTACTATTTGTTTATTGATGGTTTCTATTACAGTACGAGTAGTGAAGCAACCAACAGGTCGTCGACAGATCGCGAGGCTTTTGCGAATTTGTCGGCAGATGAAGAGGAGATATCGCTTTATTTAGATGGGATCGGCACTGACTCGGCGAATAAAAATATGACCAACTCTATGCGAGGTGAATATACGGACCAGTACCATGTTTTATTTGAGTGATTTATATTTATGACGGGCTACACTAGTACTTGACTGAATATTATGTCTTCAACATGGCGCTAATAAAAAAAAACAAGGTTTAAAAATAATTCGGTTGGGCCGTATCAACGGTTCGTTTGTAGTAACAACGTTTGCGTTAATTGGACAATTTTTGTTAACTTTATGGACTTTTTCTAGTAATATGATGGTATACTTAGCTGTATTTATAAAGTATCTATGGCAGTGTTCCGCAAACTGTGTTGTACCGTGGCCAATAGTTGGTGTGCCGGGCAAAAATAAGTTTAAGTAGGTACCTATTTATGAAACATGTAATGTCTCATTATTTTTAATGCGGGTACTCATATTTTTTTTTTATAGGTATTGAATTTTTATATTTTTTTTGTATCAACGGTTCAATATAAATATTTATGTAAAGTTAAAAATTCAGACGGAAAAAAAATCAAACAAAACAATACAATACCTAAACAACAAGATCTTCAAATCACATTTTTTCTTTTACTGTGTAACAATGATCTATAGCACTTTCCGTTTTTATCAACTATCTAGGAGCCAAAATCGGTCGATCTGTAGATTTCGCCCTGGCCCTACATCACGAACATAGTTCACTGCTCGGCAGTAAAGCCATGTAATAGTACATTACATACCTAGTGCGGTGAAATCGTGAATGGCTTGGAGTGCAGGGTTGTCCGCGTATCGGGCAGAAAGTCGCACTTACGGCCTAAGGTGACGTAAATTTGTTTTACAGGCGCCGGTCCATTGGGCGAAGAACGCGATAGTATAGCTGAGCCTCTTTACGCGCTGCTGAGCGAAGTGTTTGACATGCGGGGTGTGTTCCGATGGCTTAGAAAAACGCTAGTGACATTCGTACAGATCACTTATGGGAGAACTATTAATAGGTGAGTTTTTTGTCTGAAACGTAGAATTCATCTGTATGTTATATTTCAAAATATATAATTAGGTGCTCATTTCTTAATAATTCAAGTTTTATGCCCATGACCTAGTTATGCGAAGCTTCACATATTTTTTAAGCTTTGTTTTCGGCGCTCGAATCCCCCTACACATCTACAATATCCTCTTTTCAGCTACCTTAGTAAGGCTGGCTGTCCACTGGAGCGGAACTGTGTAAAATGGACCAATCACATTCCACAGATTTAAATGCACTTCTTTTGGGCTTCACAAAGATGCAGCCTGATTTATTAATTTTCTCCGCCCCGCTTCAGTGGACAGCCAGCCTAAGGCCACAGTAAACAGTAGAAAGACAGCATCAGCATTGTCATTGAAAAAAAAAACATCCTTGGGGTCACGAGTTTCACGATCTTAGGACCTTGACACACAAGGAGATCCACATGGTTAAATAATATCGTGTGCAAAGCTCAGCAGTAGTGCCATAACGTTATAGATTTCTTTAGCAGAGTTCAGTCTTTGGACTTTTGGAATAACTTTCAATTATAACAAAACGGGATTTAATCGCGTTCAAAATAGAAGATTGTACAACAAGTGCATAAAACGCACCATTTTACACGAGACGTTTATCCATCCGAGCGAGCTTGCGAGCGAGGATGAATATAAAGTCGAGTGTAAAATGCGTTTTATGGACGAGTTGCACACTCTACTTTTCACTTCGATTGCGAGGAAATGAAACTAGATCATGTAAATATTATACTTAAAAACAAATTTAAATACATATTAAAGTTACATTAGAGCAATGAGAAATATTTAAAGTATTAGTTTTTCATGGCATATTTAAACATTTATTTATTTATTCATTTGTTCATTTTTAAAACATTTTGTTTTTTATATCTATGATAAATTATTGTTGTATGTTAAATATATAAGATATTGATTTACCAAAATAAAAATAAATTTAAAAAGTAATAATTGATAATAAAAATTACAAGTTTATTCCAAGAAGTTTTATAAACTTTGGCTGTTGGTATCTTTGCCTTGGTCTTAGAATATTAACGAAACGAAATAAAACAAAGCGTGGTATATTCTATGAAGTTTTAAGTTTTTTTTATCTGTTTATTAAGGACCTTTTATCATTGGTATTCTTATGTCATTATGTCACCTAAATAAAACCCGTTCCAGACCTTCCGATCCGATCCAATTTATCGGAAGAAATCGGATAATGTGTAGTGTATTAGAAAATCGGATCTGATCAGAAGGTCTGGAACGGGTTTAATTTTTAAGTTGTTCGCGTGGCTGTTGGACCGATCGCCTTGGTCTTCGACGACGATTTTACTTTATGCTCTAGAGCATAAAAAGCGATTTTATGTCGTCTACGCACAGCATAAAGTCGAACTTTTAGAGCATGAGAAGTGAAAATGCTTTTATGAACTACCTTAACGTTTAGGACGTAATGTCACGTCCATGGTCTTGAAGGGTCAGAAGAGACTCAGTTTTGAACGCCATTATTACGTTTTGTTATATCTATAAAAATAGTGTAAGCTTTCAGATGAATTTGAAATCAAAATGCCATTTTAACAGCTCACATTGTGATTAAATTCGATGCCTTGCTATTAAAGTATGGTGGTTCCAGGCAAATAAAAGAGACCGTAATGTGGCTATTCTCCGAACAAATGCTACATTACTACATAAGTGTCGTGCTCAAATCGTGGTGGCCTGGTGGCGTGCTCAGCGAATCGCCCGGCAACAGAAATATGCAAGACCGAGGTAAGGACACAGTGTTAAATAAAATTCGCTGGCTAATGTACCTATAGGTTTTTTAACCTTTTTACGAATAATTAGAACACGAGGTCTAATTATATTTTATATTGAGAACTCCCGTGAGTCTTCACCGATTCAAATCCATATGAAACGGGTTTACGAGTACTAAATTATACTTACCTTCTCGGAAATTGAAATATAGAATGCGCGATAATATTGAATTGGCGAACCCCAGAGTTAGAATATTGAATTAAAGTCAAAGTCGCAGAGTGTCATCTCTTTCGTACAGTCCAATACCAACTTTAAATATTACACAGAAAAAGTGTAAATGTGATGTTTTTAGTAAAAGGGAAAGATATTGTGCAGCTTACCATAAGGATGATTACAGAATTTATTTACACCTTTATGCCAATAACCTGTCAACGCGTCCTTATGGTAAGCCGCACAATGAGAGCTTTTCCTGTTCAGTTTCACAAATACTTTACAAACCCTAAGAAGCTGAGGACCAATCGGGATCGGCTCTCTTTGACTTCATGTTCTCTGATGTGATAAACGTCTGTCCCAATGTTTATATTAGTTGTAAAAACGAGGCAATTTATTCGAGGCAATTGTTTTATTTCCTTTCGTATAGAACACACGCGCACGATCGCGCTAGAGCAGCTAAGCGAGACGGTGGTGGACGCGCTGTCGTCGCTAGTAGGAGCTCAAACGGCCGCTCGTGGCGCGCACAAGCTGTTCCATACGTTACAGAACACCACGCACAACAAGCAACTCGCATACGTAAGTATACATATGTCGGTACAGTATAGAGCACACCACATCGCATTGGAACGGTTGAGTGAAACTGTAGTGGATGCGCTTTCATCACTAGCGGGAGATCACGCGGCCGCGCGCGGAGCTGACAAGCTGTTCCATACGTTACAGAACACCACGCACAACAAGCAGCTCGCATACGTAAGTATACATGTGTCGGTACAGTATAAAACACACCACATCGCATTGGAACAGTTGAGTGAAACTGTAGTGGATGCGCTTTCATCACTAGTGGGAGCTCACGCGGCCGCGCGCGGCGCGCACAAGCTGTTCCATACGTTACAGAACACCACGCACAACAAGCAACTCGCATACGTAAGTATACATGTGTCGGTACAGTATAGAACAGACCACATCGCATTGGAACAGTTGAGTGAAACTGTAGTGGATGCGCTTTCATCACTAGTGGGAGCTCACGCGGCCGTGCGCGGCGCGGACAAGCTGTTCCATACGTTACAGAACACCACGCACAACAAGCAACTCGCATACGTAAGTATACATGTGTAGGTACTGTATAGAACACACCACATCGCATTGGAACAGTTGAGTGAAACTGTAGTGGATGCGCTTTCATCACTAGTGGGAGCTCACGCGGCCGCGCGCGGAGCTTTGTCCCATACGTTACAGAACACCACGCACAACAAGCAACTCGCATACGTAAGTATACATGTGTCGGTAGAGTATAGAGCACACCACATCACATTGGAACAGTTGAGCGAATCTGTAGTGGATGCGCTTTTATCACTAGTACTTCGGTGAATAGAGACTAAATAAATATCAGACAACCTCACACAAATCAACCTAGTCCTAAATTAAGCTCAAGAAGGCTTGTGTTATGGGTACTAGGTGACGATATACATACTTATATAGATAAATAAATACTTAAATACATAGAACATCCATGACCCAGGCACAAATATTCGTGTTCATCACACAAATATTTGCCCTTGCCGGGATTTGAAGCCGGGACCGTCGGCTCAGTAGGCAGTTGCTTAGCCACTGCGCCAACCGCGTCGTACAAACGGTCCTAAACACACACTAACCATCCTAGACAACATATTATCAAAAATGCAAAACTACCGGACCGTTTGTAAGGTAAAACCCCTTTATTCACTGTATTATAGTGGGTTCCCACGCGGCCGCGCTCATCGCGCACAAGCTGTTCCTTACGCTAGCGAACATCACGCACAACAAACAGTATTGCTATCAAATTCAGTGCAATTTCGAACACCAAATCAATTGCGATTTCATCGCAAATCATACCAATACATGAAAAAATATGCAAATAAATTTTTATGCTGGTTGATCTCACTAACCCATCTCATTAACAAATAATTAAACATCTTACATATGTTTTAATGCGATATGATTTCGTCGAAACATTGGTCAGGAGTAATGACAATAAAAGCACATTACATACCTAGGGCGGTGAATTCGTGAATGACCCAGATCACAGGTGTTTGTGATATGCGATCTGGAGCTATACGAATAACCCCCCGCGGTTTGTCTAAAGTTTTACTTCTTGCCTTGGCCAGGAAGTGAGATTTTCTCCGCGGGCAGAAAATCCCACTTACGACCTGGGGTGACGATAAAATACAAACTTATTGAGCGCACATTTATTACCGTGTGCATAACTATCTAAACAGAACAAATATCACAAATAGCACTAAAGCGAAAACATGTCCGAAAGGCATGAAATCGAATATGTAAATCGCTAGACCTAGCAGAAACATGGCTATTACAATTTTTATATTAGGTCTAGGTTTATCATTAGATGCTATCTCGTTGTTACAAATGCATATTTCTGGAGTATAAGCTACTGGTTCAGTCTTGTTGTTAGGTTCGAGGGTGCTATAGTTTACTTCCGCCACTTCCTCGCCTATTGTCCTCTCAATGCTTTTTGACGTCATATCTTCTTCTGCGGCTTTGGTTAAGTATGTAATTGTCTGTAAAATAAGATGTATTTAATATAACAATGCCGTCGTAATTACGAAGGGTGCGCATTTTTTCACATGACGATTGATTGTCATAACTCATAACGTATTGTTTGTCATAAAATCGTTAACTCATTAGGTTATGTTAGGTTTGTATTATAACAATCCTGAAAAGTTATTCGTGTCAGAGAAAAGTAGAAATTATGACAATGACAATTATGAATAATTTTATGTGAGCCAATAAGGACCCAATTACGAAATATAATCAAAATAGGGATAATTCTATGAGTTCACGAAATTTTAATTATAGTTTTTGCTTTGTTATAATTAATTATTAGTAAATAAACAACTGGAAGTGCGACATTTTATAAGTGATTTATCTTAATAGATTTTATGAATGTCTAAAAAAATACGTGCATTATGAATATCTGCATCAATCGGCTTCCATTCGCGCTACTGAGTATGACCATCGAGTAGAGATGTGGCGTTTCCGAACCATTCCCATACAAAATGAGGAAAGTTTCCGGAAATTACCAACGAGTGTCATCAGCCAGTAGTGCTATACAGGGTAGAACAGATCGAGGGACTTTTAAGCGAACAGGGAATTGTTCAGACTGAGTAGGTACTTCATTGTTCACCAATGAACTATGTCAATGTTTCTATCCGTTTTTGAGATACAGTTTGTTAAACATTAGTATAAAAATATGCACATATCAATCCTAGCATCTTTTGAATATCGCTATGTTAAAGACAAGTGTCAATTTAAAACTGTAAATAAAACCTTTGAATTAGTAGGGTTGTCGCTGATAGGTATTAAAATATTTCATTTTTATGACTTTTTTACTTTTACATTCAGCTTTACAATTATAATAGGTCGATTGTAGATCACTCAGATGACACTATCCTGTCAGCCCAGTCTTTAGAAATGTTCCATCCTGTATATGCTAAGATTACAATCATTTAGTCTCGCGCGTGACTTAAACCATATGTTTAGACTCTAAAGTCATTCTAAAAAGACAGCGTTTTTTTTTTATAATAGTTCAGACGGGGTATAAGAAAATAAAATTCGCTTCGTTCTAATAATTTGGTTTACGCTAGCAGCCGTTGTTGCTTGAATAAAAAAACTTACACCATAGTTTACATTTTCAATATCTTCCACCAGCAGGGACTTCTCTCCTAGTATTTCTTCTGAAATTAAATAAAGTTCATTCGATTAAAACTCTAATTATACTTCAATCCATAAAATTATATCCTTTATTTTTAGATTAAAACAAATCTAGGTTAAATTAGAAGTGACTTAAACAAAAATAACTGTATGTAGTGAAAATAAGAACTACATCGTATGGCCAGCGTCAAAAATAGCTGTCAATTTTACTACTGGGTGAATTTTACTACTGGCTTATTAATATTATATATCTTCTCTACCAAAACTGCTATGCAAAGCTAGGAAAATTAAGTAACTAACATTTCTATTTGTGAATGTTTTCCTTGTATACTTGGTTACCTCTCACGGGCTTAGTGCATGTGCAGCCTTATTCGGATTTGTATCACTCACCACTACTTCGAACTCCAATACTATTCAGTTCGTCAAGCTCCCCCTTATGGATGACGATAGTGTTATAGTCCTCGCTGTACCGGTACATTTCATCCGCCAACATTTGTATTAAGCCAGCTTGGCCTTCTGTACTGTAGCGTCTCTTTATTTGGTTCAGGAACAGGAACGCTCTTGATCGCTGACATGTCTGTATTTATGAATGAATAACAACTATTAAGGAATATTAAGTAGGTAGCTAATTAACTTTTTTTATTTTTGAAGTAAATTACATTTTGTTACATATTTATTTTTCTCAATGTACCTACTTTATTCTGCCTAAAAGGGCACTTTTACAAGTCTGAAACAGATGAGAAATATAAAATATTCTGTCATCGTTACTAATTTAAATTCGTTATAACTCACCTACTTAATACAAAGTAAAGATGAATACAACGATCAATCGGGTAGGCGGGAATCGAATCCATGACTTATTGTTTTCCGGTTTTACATACATATTAACTTGCGAAAGAATTGGGAAATAAACAATTAATTGTTTAGATAGGAAAGTGGTAATTTATGTTTAATCAACATTAATATGAACTACTCGTAGTCTAGTTACCTACCTCATCTTTATAACGGACTGATAAAACCAATACTTTAGATATTGGTACTTGCAGAGGAATAATTGCCCAGTACATGAGAATAATTGACACCAAAACATTCTATACTCACTTTGTCTGTGATGCAAAAATATAATTGTCCATTCTCAGCGATATAGTTAAATAAATACGGCCCGTGAAAGTACGTGCATTTCTCATTGTTTGGTGAAATCTTGGATAGGACTTCGTCAGCGATCTCTGTGAAATTTCCCTCGCAGCACGCAAATCTAGACACAATCACCTTTTCCATTGCGACAGCACTAAATAAGATCGGCATTTTTATTCAAAAACTTTCCTTTATATTCAAAAACTTCGTATTCTTATTCGGTAAACATGCATATTATTTTTGCCAAGAGTTCAGATCATTATTTACATTTTTCTTATTAATATAAAAACAAAACACTGCAGCTCTCCGAGCCTGGAGTCAGACTAACGCGGAAACATTTCAATGCCGCCTACGCTATCGAAGAATTCTCACATCTTAGCAATAAGTAGACGGCGTGATATCGCTGTTCTAAAATTATTTACCTTGTTGGCTCGGTGCTAAAAACGCGCGCTCCACTGAAACTGTCGTCTCCGATAAATTGATCAATGCAAAGTATCGGGACAAGTGAGCGCTGTCTCATTATCCGGTACTGTGTTTTTCTAATGTATTTTATTTTTAGACCGCTAATGTTCAATGCCAATCTGCAGTGACACGGTGTCAACTTGAGGTTTTTTCTGGGACTGAGCTCGAGTGTCAGCTTAAACAATATAGCCAAGCACATTTGCTATTAAAATCAATAAAAAAAAATGTAAGACCTAAATAATCCATAAATACCTACGTTGTTGTTGCATCACAGCTAAACAGACAAATAGATATTTAGTATAATTTTGAGTTGCAGAAACAACAGGAAAAGTTACTTTTTATGAACGCACACGACTGCAGATCGCTAATTGGTAGTTTCATATCGGAGCCGTTTCATGGAGTTTTTGATTATTTTTAGCGGAATCGTTACGATAGGGTTCAATTTGCTCATTTACCTGTCTCGCTCAGTCGAAACATGGTTATTTATTAATGAACAAAGGCACCGCCCAATCTGTGTTTGATAATCGGTTGTGCGCTACCCATATTCAGCGCTTTGCTGTGATCGTCATAAGATCTTCGAAACTTCTCCAAGTTTCATCAATTTGAAAAATCATACCAAAAGGTACAAACTACAAAGGTAGGCACGGTGTGGTATATTGCGGATATTGCACTCACGTTTTGGGTACGCGAACCGTTTTAGGGCAGAACAGCAACTTCCTACTGTTATCCACTGATCATCCAATTTATACACAGTTGCTTGGACCGAAATTGGTCAGGGTGACATCATCAGTAGTAAAAGCCCTGTTGTGTGCGATTTTGTGCTTGACTGTGCTCCTCGGTAGAATCATGCCTTTCTTTGGCTTGCTTAACCACTTTAAAAAAAGATAATTATCTTATTATTAGATAATTATTATGTTTTTCTTCCTTACAGGAACTCTTCGAGCTGATACTCCTTGAGGTGTTCCCAGAACTGAAGCGCTACCACACATAACACCCACCAGTAAGCGATGCTTTTGACAATATAATATCAAATTTCGAAACCGTACAGGGATTTTACAGACAAATGAAAACTATCAGATATTTTGCTATTCTCTGAAAACATTCCGATTTTTACTCCTTTTGACAGAAGCTGTGGACTGAAGAAACGATAGATGCTATTGTTTAAATAATAATTAAATAAGTCCGAGTTAATCTCACGCGTTGATCTCACCCTTGTGTTCAGTTTCTCTTCGTGTTTAAAATGGTTCGTTTCTAAAGTGAGTGGATTCACTTACCGTAAGACAAATACTTTGTAAATACAAACTTTCTTTTTACATTATTTATTTTTAAAAGCACCACTTTGACTTTGAGAAGGTGGTGCTTTGGTGTAGTTAATTCCCCTTCAATAATTAATTGACGACACGGTTGGCGCAGTTTGCAGACACCTGCCTACTGAGCCGGCGGTCCCGGGTTCGAATCCCAGCCGGGGCAAATACTTGTGTGATGAACTCGAATATTTGTTCTTGGGTCATGGATCTTATCTATATATGTACTTATATATTATGTATATCGTCGTCTAGTACCCATAGTACAAGCTTTGCTAGGTCGATTTGTGTATGATTGTCCCATAATAGTTATTTTATTTAATAATAGATGGGAATAATGGTGCATGACGCCATTTTATTACAAAGTCTTTGTTGCACGATAAGCGATTTTCGCACTCGCTAGAACCGAAATACAGTAATGTATTTTAAGATTTGTAATATTATATTTCTTAGATATACGTGCCAAAGATTGCACTAATGTGAATAGCTTGCTAGTTGTACGGCTTAAATGTTAACATGTACCTGAGTTTTATATCAAATCTATTTATCTAGACTTTTATCTCTTTTGTACTCTGATTATTTCCATCGTTTTCTAGTCTCTGTTGAACTTCTGACATGTAGAAGTAGGTGTTAAAGTGTTGGTATTGTATTGACTAAATGTATATCTCTTAGTTAGCTTTTGGCTGTGGTACCGAAGGTGCACCTAGCAATTGTTATAATGCACAGTCGTTTCATATACTTTACTCGGGAATAGTGTCTCGGAGACACTGCCTCTGTTCAATAAATGAAATGTTGCATAAAACGGGTTAAGAGTAATGATAGTTGTTAATATCTATCCACTATTCTAAAAAATTGAAAATTGTTTGTAATATCAATTCCACACCCGTAAATACTATTGCTTGCGGTTTTTAACTTGATGTTGAAGGCAGGCGTAATATCACATTTTACATGAATCGAATACTTAATGTTATGATGGAACGAGTTAATATTTCATTATTCCCAACGTTACCAAAACACATTATATGTGAAGTTTGTGTTGTCTTTGAATTATACATTAAATAACCTATTTGCGAAAATGGACCACCGACTTTTTAGAGGGTTTCATCCCAACTTTAAAGTATAAAAACGTGTATTTTAATAGTAGCAACTGTTACATAATGAGAGATCTGAAAACACGCGTGTGGCATAAAAGGATCACACTAATGTTTTAAGACCTAATTATGTACATTTGCATACAATACTTTAACTACACACATATTCATCATCATTAATCATAGTAGACATTATCTGATTTTGGTCGCTACCAAGTAATGTAGTTAGGTCCTTACCTGTAGTATCTGAACTTGTTATAGGCTAGTTGACTCATGTCAAATTGTACCTAATATACTTTTATTCCGTATAGTATTTAGCAAAGGAAACCTAAAAATGTATTTTTCAATTCATAAAAGTGAAAGATGGCTGATAAAATTGAATTTGAAAATATGGTTTATAATCTGTATTTTGAAATGCTTAAAACGCTGTCTCTACGACGTGGTCTCTAACTATGGGCCTTTTAAGGAAGCTCAGAGTCACTCAGCGAGCTATGGAAAGAGCTATGCTCGGGATTTGTCTACGAGATCGAATCAGAAATGAGGAGATTCGTAGACGAACCAAGGTCATCGACATAGCAAACCGGGTAAGCAAGCTGAAGTGGCAATGGGCGGGGCACATAGCTCGAAGGACCGATGGCCGTTGGGGCAGAAAAGTTCTCGAGTGGAGACCACGTACCGGCAAGCGCAGTGTAGGACGACCACCCGCAAGGTGGTCGGACGACCTGGTTAGAGTTGCGGGGACTCGCTGGATGCGGGTCGCTGCTATCCGGCCCATGTGGAAATCTATTGAGGAGGCCTGTGTCCAGCAGTGGGCGTCCTATGGCTGAAATGATGATGATGATGATGAAAACGCTGTCCGCCATTTTCGCTTATGATAGTGACGTCATTGATCCTGTAAAGATAACTGAAAGTCTACTTTGACGACTTCGAATAGTACCGTCCCTCTCGATCTCCTGTCAAAGTATATTGGAGTGAGCGGAAAGGCACTATACGACGGTCGAATTTCTAATATTTACAGGTAATTCTACGTCACGCCACAGATTAGCAAAACGCAAAAATGGCTGACGGCGTTTTTGACTGTTCATGAAATTTCTAATTTTCAATTGATGAAATTTAGCTTTCTAGCTTGCACAAAAATACAAGACATTTTTTTCAGAGCTTAACCATTTCAAATATATTTCAAAACCGGGTCTACTAGCCTATTTAACAATATGTATCTAGATAATATAATTAATGAATTCCTATGTTTAAAAAACGATTAAAATTTTCTTTCATGCAATTTTGTAACAAAATGAATCACTAGTATTTTCTAACGAACTAAGTATTAAATACAGATGCTACTTGTTTCTTTTATATATTTAAGTCTATTTATACATACGATATGCAAATTAGATAATGGTCTCGCATGTGTATTAGGTTGTTAATATGTAATTATTATTTATATTTATATTTGAGTATTCTAATGATCTATGTTAGTATGTTATATATTTTATGTGCCTATCTTTAGGGAATATGCATGAAGTTGGAATTCCTAATTATTTTAGTTAGTATAATGTCCAGAAACACTAAATTAACTCATAAAGTATATTCGCACAATGAATTCTAAAATCAACTTCAAAAAAGGATACTTAGTTCAAAAACGTGTAATTTATTTTTCTAGTTTTTATAAAAACTAATTATGCTATCAAATTATTCACACAAAAACGTAAGATATATTACTAATATATACTTAAACGCAGCATTTTATGAACTACATTGCAAAATGCATGTTTTTACATATGTCCACTTAGCAGCTCATACGCTAATTTGTGACGTCATACCTGTGCTATTTTCTATGGCGCGTTGTAACGTTCAGTCGACACCTCTCACTTTGACTCCCATTTTTTAAGTTCTTAGCGTCCTAATCACATTGCTTAGTATATGGTACGAAAATTTCATTTGATTGGTAGGTATAATGTAAACCATTGGTACAATGTATTTTTCTCAAACATCCAAGGAAATGTCGTTCTTATGGTCTTGGTAATGGAACGCGAAATACGTCTTAGTATAACACTTGTTGAAGATTCGTTCTAATTTCAAATTAGAGGTCAATAAAGGAATTTCATACAACATTATGGCCGTGGCCAACAAAGAGATTGTCTTTTGTTTCAGTCGGCCTTTTTTCTTTTATTGATAATCTATAGCAAACTGCATATAAAAAAAATACGGTTTATTTCTTATATTTAACTAGATCATTCAATTACATTAAAACAGATATTCAATAAAATAAACCTGGAATCATCTTAACATTTGGTGGCAAAAACATTAACCCGAACAGCTTAAAAAAAAACTAAAAAAGTAATAAGAAGGCGCGAATAGTAAAAAAAAAACAATACTTATACGGTTTTATACCTAAAACGATTGATATTTAATTAAAATAAATGTTATTGTTACCACTATGAGTTCATCATCAAGTGACATGGAGATCGATTGCACACCGCCAGATCTAAGAGCGGAAGCGGAGCTAGCAATATCAAACCTGCTGCCTCCCAAATCTAAAGAAAATAATCAATCCTACCGAGTTTGGTTGGGCTCTTTAGAATCGTTTCAGTGAGCATTTGATGGATATCCAAAGAAAATTACAGTCGGCTATAAAAGCTTGTCACTAAAATGAATTTTTTGACAAAAACTTATTTTTTCTACTGCCGAAGAGCGACTGCTGCGTCATGACTTTGTTACTGTGTCGTGATTTTTATGAGACACACTGTATATTTATCCTTACTTGTCAGTATATTTATACTACACTTAACTAAGTGTAAAAACGTATAGAAAAATACGACCAAAAAGTAATCCTCGTAGTAAGAAATTACTACTTAAAACAGTGTGCCAATGATTTGAATTAAATATATGAATAGGTATATAAGTTGAACATTTGTATTATTTCCTTGGATTCATTTGAGAAAAGCACTATACAAGCCTCGGCGCGAACAGGGATTGTCGGCCTCGTATCTCTAGATGGCCTCGTTATCACTCGGCCATCTATTACTACTCGGCCAACAATCCCCTGTTTCGCGGCCGCTGCAGTAATGTACTATTTTTGTTGTATGTTCCCAATTTATCTTCAATATACATTGGTTTGCTCTTATTATGGGTATCGCCATTTTTTGTGACTTATAAAAAAGTGCATGTAATATATACCTATATATTTACGAAGTCAGTGATTTATTTGCACTTAAGCTGGAATTAACCAAACTACGTAGTTTGTTTAGAAATTTAATAACAAAATTAGAGTAATTTCAAATTGATTAATAATAATCATAATTTTGTTATCTTGTTAGTAAACAATGGTAAATGTATATTATATATTTTTTTGTTAGTAAACCTAAGTATAATGAAATATATAATATACCTATATGTTTTTATTTTTAAACAGGAATCCCTTTTCGGGTATAGGCCTCCTCCAGTTTGCTCGATTTTTCTCTGTCCACTACTTTGCTCATCCAGAGCTTCCCAGCCGCCGTGGCCACGATATCGTCGCTCCATCTGTTCCTCGGCCGTCCTGGCTTTCTTTTTGTCTTTGTACCGCGCTAAATGCCCCGCACAGTGCCATTTTTGTGTGAGAGCATATTGTAGAGCATCTGTGATTTTAGTTTTGTTTCTAATAACTTCACTTCTTATGTATTTTTCTCAATTTGAGCATACTTCTTTCCATAGCGCGCTGTGTGGTGGTTATTTTATTTTTAATTTTCACCGAGTAGCACCATGTTTTCACATTAATTATAAGTATACAACTTACCCATGTTAGTTGAATAAAATTGAAGGTGAAAATAAAACACGAATATCTCGTTTAATTCTATTTTTATTTTTTTATATAGTAAACAGCTTCGCACACGGAGGCAATTGTGTCCAAGCCGTTGCATTCGTTACCTTACATTAAAACTAAAACACAGATTGACCAAATCGATAAACATAATACTGAATTTTGGCACGACGCACAATGTTCTCGTTACAAATTTACAATAATGGAATAGGTAGGTACTGATACCAATTCGTTTTGTTACCTAGGTTACCTTTGTGCGTTCAATATACTTGTGCACTAGGATGGTTTAGACTTAGTCTTTGGTGAATTAAAATTATACAAATATACCTATTAATCATAAAGTAACTGTCAACTCTAGCCCTCTTCTCTATAGCTTCCAAAGCATCTGGTATCACAGCACTCTCATATTATTATTTAACTCTTTCCCTTAACAGCTACATACAATAAAAATAGTAACAAAAGAATGCTAATTAACCCAATATAACTCACTAGAAAGACCACTCCATATTCCGTACAAACTCAACAACTTCACGAATAAAATTCCTGATATCCTTCACATTCACAATATTTAAATTCATGTATGCTAATGGGTCACATTTCTTTTTCTTTGCAAATGTCCAAATATTTTCATAATGCACAGGACTTAATATAGTTAGGGCGATGCCTCACCGCGAGCATTCGCCTATAGCGTGACAAAAATAAAAAATCACTAAAAAATAATGTTTTTGGTACATTACAAGCAAATGTTCGCGCCGAGGGAAGAGGGAAGGGTAGCACAATTATGTGCAATTTGTCTTCCCGGTAACTAATCTTTTGTACTGGCAACATCATTTTGAGCTCAAAAAAAGTTATATATACCTACATAAGTACAAATATGACATAATACATATGCGATTAAACAGATTTAAAATTGTATACTACTATTATTGGACTATTGATAATATTGAAAAAAAAAACAGCCCAAGGGTTTCATAATTGTAGCCTAACGGAGGTTGCTTAAGTCTTGCATATTGTCATTTAAAATAATATGATGTCACTTAAATGACGATTTTCAATGACGTCTTCTAGCACGATTTGAAATAGATCTATATTCAGAAGTTTTTCAACGAGATGGACACTTTTAATTAATAAAATTTAAACTATATAAACAGTCCTACTATTTAAACATTGTGGGGCGGAATTAATCGTTTGTATAGCCTGTAAATTTATGTAATAAATATAATTACTGGTGTAACAAACATAACAAAGTTACTATATCGAATTAAGTTAAACTGTTTTCTGTATTAATGATAAAAAATACGGGTATACTTACATCGGATATCTGATTCGTTTGTGGTATGATATTTAATTATATGGTTCGTGTTAAACTTAAATATATATGAAATCGTATTCTTGTCAAAGGACTTTTAATTGTTTACATTTTGCCTTTTTTCCGTCTGTTCTTTTATTTACCATCCTAAATCTACCTTAGATTTAAAACACCCTGTGAAGTTTTTATGTGAACGTCTTTACTATCGTGACGCCATCAATGAAAATAAGCGAATAAGTAGGTATAAACAATTCATAACGCGTGCTTCCCTTTGAAACTAAATAGAATTATTCGTTTATTTTATGTTAAACGGTTGAAAACTCGAGTTCCACCGTTTTATAATTTACTTTTGAGTCTCACGTTAATTTTCAAAACAGCGTTCACTTATAAAATACAAAACCAATTTTCAAATTGGCAGATACTTTCTGCGCTGTAAACACTTGTTAGTATTTACGTAGCCTAACTTTCAGTTTTATATCTTAAATCATTATTAAACGGTAATGATTCTTTAAAATTAAACCGTGAAGGGACGTAATAAATGAATAATCTGATATGAGATTCAATTTGCGCAAATATTTTTATGTAGTTTCATTAGATCGGTCTTCGCCGTTGTTTATTTACCTAGTCGGGTGGACTAGATAGGTACCTACTAACAGTCTGACCAAAAAGAGTAGAAATTAAAAAGTGGCAATACTGTAGTATCGTCCTTTTCTAATCAATCTAAGAAAACGGGGACGACACTACAGTATTGCCACTTTTTAATTTCTACGCTTTTTGGTCAGACTGTAGTTAGTATAGCCCGACAAGTTGGTTTTCAGCCCACGCCATATTCGTTCTTAGTGGTACTAATTTATTTTACTGGCAACGGCAAATTTTTGTTAACTGTTGTTGAAAGTCAGTGAATGTCAATGATGTAAATAAAGGGGAAACAGGACTGAATATTCCGCAAATTTCATAATTTCGCATAATAAAGCCAGAAATCCACAGTGATGAGACTGATGAGTCCACTTTTTTTTTCTCAATACAATTTAGTATTTATTTCAGATGAAGAACGAAAGATTGAGCAGCATTTCGGTAAACAATATTTTGAATTTAGCAAACAATGTATTGACAAACGGCTATTGACATTTTATAATGCAAATATATGACGTATGCACATTATTGCCATATGAAAGCTGTTTGTAGCGCCGCTATCCCAGGGCAAAACCGCAACTTGTTAGGCTATACAAATCTGAACTGTTATTTACAATGAGATATTTCTGACGAACTGTCAAGATTAAAACTAACTATTTACAATGATATATTATTGTCACCATTTTATTTTGGTGAAATCTATTCCTATTACATATTATTTAATTTTATTTCAGAAGGTCTTCTGAAAATAAAAGAATCTATAAATAACTAACAATTTAATACATTTCATGTTAATTTTTATCGCATATTGTTCAACGAGGGTCAAAAATACTTAGGTCATTATAGCGCGATATAGTCATCTGCCGAGTCTCAACCAATATGAACATCTGATCTGATTTTGTATATGCGATTACGCATATGTATATAACCATAATGGGCCTTTTCCATTCACTCATATTTGTACAATCTTCTTTTCAATTCATTATGAGACATTGTTCGGATGTTCAGTACCTATACCGTATCGGACAATAATGGTCAAATTTAGTCCCTTGTTGAGCAATTTTGTATATTTTTATAGCTATTATTGTATTAAGCGGTTTACACTCACGTGAAATTGTCAGGTACGGCCAGACATGTTTCGAAATCGTATGGAGCTCTTCATCAGGGACTGCAACCCGTACTTTCGCGCGGAAACTTTGCCACTGAATTTGATTTTGACCAACGCTCCGTCCTTACTGCGCGCGCCGACGGAGCGGGGGCGGAAGGTGCTTGCAGGATTACAACCTGTCCATCCAGCACTCCAACGTCACTTTTCGTCACTCTCCTTCATCATCCATTACGCACACTTGACTATTAGTATCCACGGGATTGTCCAAACACACAATATGTTTCGCCGCCGGAAGCACAGGCTTCCATGCTGAAGGTAAAGCCCAACCGCCTTATCTATTAAAATTCGGGCGCCGTTCAATTTCGACAGCTTCGCATACGTAAATTAGTCCCTGATGAGGAGCTCGATACAAGTTCAAAACATGTCGGGCCGAGTCTGTCAATTTCACGTGAGTGTAAAACCGCTTTATACAATAATTAGTAAATATGTCTTTATAGCATTTCTTAAATCTGTACAAACAGCTATCCGCCGCCTGACATCGGGGTCAGAACACATCGCACCGTTCTCCCTTAAATATAAGGAGAGAGCAATACCTCCCGAGCCTCATTACGTCACTCAGTCATAATATACTTCATCAATTACAGTTAATACTGATTAATAGTTTCCTGGGTCCCCACTCTCTTCCCGTTGAGCCGACGGGGGAGACAAGGAATGCGTACAAAAATAATAGATACTTGTCTTATCCTTTTCCATACAAAATATTTTTAATTTTAGTCAACTGTCGTGCCGTGCCTTTGATTTCTTCACGAAACTGCCGCTGTTACCGGTAACTCCTATGGAGTCCATTACATTTTAAACTATTAATGTGTATTCCACATTGCTTACGTAAGTACCACTCATTTTACTGATGATAATTACGATGTATAATTAATTACATATACATATTATGCGACGATGACTTTCAAATAAATCGCATAATATTTAGAATTACTCCCAAATGTATTATGAAAACTGTGTTAGACAAATATTATTCCCATAATATTTAGTATTCAAGAAAATGATGAGGTACAAAGAAGTCATCACATCGCTTTGATTGGCCTACGTAAGTAGGTTTATAAATAGCGGATACGGTTAATTTATATACAAATAAGCCTTTGGCTTGTAAGTAGGTGCAATCTAAACATTTTATTCCTATTTTTAATACATTACTTATAACAATAATGTAGATTTGTTACACTACAGTTATTTTTCTTGTAATTTAATATCTATAGTATAGATTCTATACAGTTGACGGAATAACTTTATAACCTTAACTTTAAGATTGTTGCAGCTGATTTCTAAGTGTTAAAGTCCCTACTTTGTCTCCCTAGTGCAATGGTCACCAAATGGCGGACCGCGGTCCAGATACAGACCGCCGAACATATCTTAATCGACAATAACCGTTTGCTAGTAATCGTTTACCAAACGGAGCGCTACAGTAAAAGTATTTAGAAAAACGGACCTCCAATGAAACTTATTGGTGATCCTTGCCCTAGTGTTTCAATAATTTTCATGTACATACTTAAAACACTTGAAATCAGCCCAAGTTTGTTTAGTACACACATGGAGTATTATATAGTAAACATATTTCGCTTTATCTAATTGTTGTTATCTTTTAGGTTACCAAAAGCTGCAATTGACAAGTGTCTTTGTTTATCCAAAGGCTGCTCGAGATAACAGCCGATCTTATACGCGTGATAGTAACGATAATCAATATTTCAAGCACATGACGTGATTCGATAGGTTTGATACTCCAACGTTTAACCAAGAGAATTAAATCTTAAGATCGAACAAACCACACAAACATACAATTTCAACATTGCATCGTTCAAGACATTCACAGCCTCTAAATACTGAAAGATAAATCGTATCGAGTTCAAGTTTAAATTACGACTTTAACGTATCGAAGTCAAACTTCTTTGATCAAGATTTGAATAGCCTAAGTAAATGATCTTACTGCATGCAACCATTTTAGTTCCCTCAGTGCAGTCTAAAATGAAATATTTACTATTATAATGTGCGTTACGAGCGGGGCTCATAACCGGTTAATCTTATTTTTGAAATAGCTCTTTAAATACAGATATTTTGTGGTTTCTACTTTGTGGTTCGTGTTTATCCGAAATCTCTAACCGGTGAACTAGGATGGATAACGGTTACAAGCCCTGTTTACCAGTGACAAGGGGATACGCCCAGGTGAGTGCACTCTAATCTAATACATATTTATGCGAAACTCCCGCGAGCGAAACACATTAATCGAATATATTCAATCATAAAATAAGCATAATGGTGTTCCTTAAAATAGTGGCGAACAAAACATTAAGACGCGGGACGAGACCGGGAATAGTTACATTACAACATTGCAGAACATACTTTAAAACCAAATTCAATATTATGAAATGCTGCATAGTCATTCCTCGGATTAGGGTCTGATCGATTTCTTAGTACTCTGACTGAGTTCTGACTTTGAATTTACCAAACCAAGCATGCGAGGTTTCCTTAACAGTAATCAAACTCTGTGGGGGAGAGCGCAAACTCACAAAGAATGCCATCCACTGAAAAAGAAAGCTAGTTCTCTACACGGTATTGTAAAGTAGTTACAAACGTAGATAGGCTGTGACATTTCTCGTCATCCGCGTTCCGCCCTGTGTCTTTCTATGATGCTCGACCGTATCGTCTTGTTCACACGTACCGAGTAAAGGAGCGAGATAGTGCGTAAAACACTTGGAAACTTTCGGCATGAAAATTCGCTGCATTGGCCTAGTGGAATTCTGTCGTGTCACACTCGTTACGTGTAACAAGACTTAGTGTTACGCCTTCGGGTGATTCTGATCAAGCAAAGGTGTGTAGCGTGACGGGTTCGAAGTCGTCGTGAGTGGCGGGGCGCGGCGGCTGGCGATGCGGCGGTGGAGGTGGCGGCGGCAGCAGGCTGGTGCCTTCGGGGATGTACACATTGGTGACGCGCTCCTGGAATACAAAGAAAATTAAAAGGCATGTCTTATTTGTAAAATGAAAACTTTCACCCTCAGTGAAGCATATTTCATGGTGCCCTCATGAAATCTGCCGCCCATTTTTGTAGACGCAAAAAAATACAGAACGTAGTTTACAACTTTGCAAGGTATGGTAACCTTCATAGGTATACTCGTATATATAGGTTAAACTAAATTGGCCCCATGCTAAACTCGGACACACTTATAAAAGTTAGTAGGATTTTTGATCCTATAGTTTAGCATGGCCCAGTTATTGAGCATTTACGACAATATTGTGTACATCAGACCTAATCTCCGGCTCTACATAGTTTATTCGTAGGTACATCAATTGCTAAAGCAGGTGCTACCGTGGTTGTTACCTGGTTCTTCTCATATTTGAAGATGCCCTGGAAGCGATTCGGCCTCCGCTCGATGGAGTCGGGAGCGGTGCCGCCGGCGGTGCAGCTGTAGTTCGGATTGTGGAAGGAGATATGTCCTCCAGATTCTCTGTAGTTCTCCTTCAGGTCTCCCCCGTGCTCGCGTTTCAGTCTCACTAAAATGTAATTTTAAATATTATAGGTTTGAGTATTTGCAAAAATATTATACTAGCTTTCTAAATCGAGCCATAGGTCGGAGATATCCCCTGTGAATATTTTATCATTTGTGTGTACTATTAATGTCTATATAGGTGATACCGCGTTCTGTTCCACTGACATGCTGTAGACATTTAACGAGATGTCTCTCGTCGGACGTTTAGTCGGTACATATCACACTAGCGCCATCTATTGATCCATTTGTAGCCTTTCTCTTTTAATTGTGTTAAGCTGATGCTATGCAGATCAATCGATTTATTGGTAGTCCTCTTGAGTTATTGGTCCATGTCCTTAGCATTGGCTTCTAAGGATAGAGTAAACTTAATGACGTGCAACTTACTGCAAACTACCGCCAGGACGACTATAGCCAGTATGATGAAGATCAGTATCGCGATGACGAGAATGATGATGCTGACATTGCTCGAGTCTGGAACTTCGGTGGGCTTCGGCGAGCGTCGGTCGGAATCCAGGTCCGGGTAGTCGTAGTCCGGATAAGGAGGCCGCAGTCGAGTGTCGATCCTGACTTTTGGTACTAGAAAATAAGTAACGAAATATTACTTCACGCAAAGGAAATGGCGTTCATAGAATTAACGTCGGTTTGTCTGTTTTAAATCAAGGCATTCTTGAAAAATAAGCTCAATTCGCTAAGCATAACCGAAAATATGTTTCACCACTGAAGGTAAGATGATTATTATGTTATAGGACACTTATTCGATAATGTTAAAGCAAAAAAGACGGTTCAGGCAGACATTCGTTAGTTTGTACTTAAATTATCATTTAAATTAACACATACTTGCAGAACAAGGCGTGGAGTCAGCTTCGTCAGGACAAGCACAAATGTAGTCGTGTGCCCTGAACAGGCACAGATGCGAGCAGCCGCCGTTGTCCTCCTTGCAGGGATTCCATCCATGCTGCTTCTCTGGAGACACTGCCTTGATCTCCATCGCCATCTCAAGGTCAGTCCGTAGAGCTGTGATATTCTTTCCCGTCTTTTTGTCTGCTCTCATCACTGACTTTTTGTACCAGTCAGTCCAATAGATGTATTCGTTGAACTGAAAATTAATCGGTAAAGTGTGATTGCTTGCTTTAACTTTTGCGTAAATTATTAGTAATTATCAATCAATCTTGGATACCGGTTAATATGAAGTTTAGCTATGAAAAGTTAACATGGGATCGCCTTATTTTGCTGACAAACGGTTCGTCAATTGTTTAATTTTAATCGAAATTTCAATTCGCCGATTGTTTTTTCCTCTACAAAATTTTTCGCCGGTCTTGAAAATATCTTCCTATGAACCAAGGACCTTTGGTCGGCGACTTGGCGAAGTTACTTCTAATACTGACTGTACTTTATCATTTTTGCTAGTACATACAAGTTAATATGGACAATATAATAAAAATACCATCAATTTTTTTACCTGTGTCATTCCAAAGGGATTTTTGGCTTCAGGAATGAGCTGCACTCGATGATTACCGTGCAGATCGGATGTATCGATTCTGTCCTTCAAGGCGTCGGTCCAATACAATTGTCTCGCCTTAAAGTCAATGGTAATACCATTGGGGAACCCTAAGTCTTTGTTTACTATAATCTGTCTCTGGGTACCATCTAAGTAGGCTCGTTCAATGCTCGGAACTTCGCCCCAGTCGCTCCAATACAAGTATCTGTTCGAGTAAAATGTATGTATTAGCATTTGCTTTAACTTCTTTATGTTCCATCTTCTTTTGGTATTTTAGGTTAACTTAACTTACCCTCTAGCGGGGAATAACGCTATTGCTCGTGGTTCCGTAAGGCCACTGATCAAAACTTTTCTACATGAGCCGTCCAGTCGCGCAACCTCGATCACCTATCAACCAAAATCCGTTTAACGAATACTCCAATTCTTGGCACTTCATACCAAGCGATTGCTTTTGCAAAGAAAGCGTTTGTTCCTTTCTTTAAAGTTTTAAAAATAACACGAAATGTACTTGCCTTATATTCATTATCGGACCAATAAATATTGTCCGCTATCCAGTCAACACCTAGTCCATTAGGAGTATCCAGCCTGCTCTTCACTATGACTTTCGTTTCACTCATGTTCAACATATTAATGGATCTAAAATGAAATTGTTATGTACTTCATATTCTCCTATTTAGAACATCCTAGGAACATTTATTTATTTGAAAGTTAAATCATACAAACCTAATGACATCGTTGTTTACGTCGGTAAAGAATATAAGTTTCCTGTCCCAGTGAAAGTCAACAGCGATTGAGTTCTGAACATCGGTCACCGGCAACGTCACATCCCATTGTTCTGGAGTGTCCAAAGATATCATCGCAACGCTTCCTCTAGTGGCGAATACTAGGAAATTATCCGGATGTTTTTTGCAAATCTTTGGGTTTGCATCGGTTTGGTTTTCAAATAAAATGCCAGTTGGACAAGCGCAGCTGTATCCTTTTGGTGCACGAAGGCAGAGATGTGAACAACCCCCATTGTTATTGCCACAGAAGTTCCTCCAGGCGTGCTCGCTCTATGAATATAGAAAATATTTAACTTTATCATCACAGCTACCATTAAGTGCCTGTACATATAAAGCTTGTTCAATATGACTACGTACCTTACTCATGAAAACTGATCTAATATCCATAAGACCTTTTAAATTCTCTCTAATAACAATTGCGTCGCTGCCATTCGTTTTGTTCGCTCTGTGCAACGCTTCAGTCTTCCAATCCGTCCAATAAATATAGGGACCGACGATCACGATACCGTAGGGATATGGGACTTTGCTCAGAATGATACGTCGGTCGTTGCCGTTAAAGTCTGAAGTTTGTATGGTAAACACTTTAGCATCATTCCAATAGAGACGACTTTCCTGCCGATCAATGGCCAAACCGTTTGGCCATTTGATGTTGTAATCCACAATAACTCGCCTGAAATAGACAAATAATAATCAATATTTTGTTACAACGGTAAATAGCTAACTGGTATTTACGTAGTCAAATCTGTATTACCTATTTTTGCCATCCATATCTGCCCTCTCAATTTTGGCTGAAGTTCCCCAGTCAGACCAAAACATATAACCAAGCTCGTAGTGTAACGCAATGGCTCGTGGAGAATCTGATGACAGCGAGAAATGTTAAACAAGTTCGTTAGGTACATCACCTACTGTTGTTTCAAGTATAAACGGAACACTAATTACCTAGTCCAGTCCAAACTAGTACTTTTCTATTCCTGCCATCCAGTTCTGCTACTTCAATGCTGTTTCTGCCTCCATCAGTCCAATAAATCTGTAAGAAGTGGGCGTCGCTTTTAAACTGAATGAAAACTAAACCTGACTCAGCAATGTCTTAAAATAAATTGTATATTTAGCACTGACCTTCCTCCCATTAGTATCAATCACAATGCCATCAGCTGTATGAAGGCCTTTTCCGATGATTGTTTCGATATTTTCACCAGCTTTATTCGAGCGTTGGATTTTCCTTTCAGCAGTATCAGTCCAATAAATGAGACCTGTTGAAGTAACACATATTACATTATGTATTTGTGTTACAAATATTATAATTCAACATCTCAGGATTCGAACTAAACAATACCTGTCTTTTGATCAACATCAACTCCTAGAGCATTTTTCAGTGGTGGAAGTGGTAGTACAACGTCTATTTGGTACGGCACGTCCAAAGAAACCACTCGGATGTCAGTGCGATGTGCAAAAATCAGGAAGTGCGTTGGACCGTCTGAGCATGTTTTACCATCCAACTGCAATACATTTAAACAATTTAAACTTTGCAAATAACCTTGCTGCAAAAAGTTAAACTTAAAGCGTTAGCAATAATACCGCCGGCAAATCGTTAACGACAATACAATACAACTATGGTTTCCATCCGCAAACATATTTAACGCATTTCGGAAAATCAGCTGCTCAGACCGAAACTTTTTATGCTCGCTTAGAAACTGTCAACCAGTCGGCCAGGCGTAACCACTCGTTAATACATTACTTATTTATTTAATTTCCCCTTTATTTACCGACAGAATTTTCATTGAATTTTGTTTCACGAAAAATATTCGACAGAGTACTCAAATCTCGTATCATTATTTCAAATAATTTCGTTTCAGCGAATAATCATTGTGCAGAAAATATATTTAATTGATTTTAGTTCAGGAGAAGCATATTCATTGATCGAATAGTCACTTCACAGAACAACTTTTTAAGTATTTTTTTTTTATCAAACGGAACTGCTATCAGTAAAGTATACGTTTTTATTATGTAACAAGTATTATTTTAAGTAGGTATTATTTTAAATTAAGAATATGTGAAATATTGTTCTATGTAATGAGTATTCGATCAATGAATATTCCTTAGTATGAAATTTCGATGAGCTAAAATTCTACGAAATGATAATTCTGCAGAAGGATTATTCTGTGAAAAAATATTACAAGAAAAAAAATCTAAGAGGAAACTTCTATTAAATTTCTGTCTGTAAAACAACGTACAACCTTTTTTTTCGCATGTCTCGCAATTGGTTTGTAAAATTTAATAAGAGTAGAAAATTCTCTACTTACGCTTAATTTGATGCCAATGGGACAAGCACAGGAATGTCCTCTTGGTTTCAGCAAACATAAATGAGAACAAAGACCATTCTTTTTGGTGCATCTAGAAATAACAGAAAAAGCATGTTAATTAATTTCCATTAATATCTTCATATTAATACCCATTAAAGATTTATTCATCTCAAAAATATACACATACAAAAAAAAACATATTAATTGTATATATGTCTGAGACTTACTGGCTAACTTCCATAAGTCTTTCCTTATGAAAGACCCTAACGTCCATTATACCAGCTACACCGGAACCGAGAGTCCTTCTATTGTTCCCCGTAAGTTTGTTAGCTGCTTGGATAGATTGTTGATCCCAATCTGTCCAAAATACTTCCTCTCCATACAAGTCCAGACCAAACGGATGAGGGAGATCCTGACCTGTGGTACAATAAATAATAATTTAGCATGTCTAGTTTTCCATTAGATACGTCTGATACTTTTAGAATTGCTAACTAAAGTCTTACGTCTCGAAATCAGCTTGAAATTCTTACCTATCAATATAGTTCTTCCAGAACCATCGAAATTGGCATATTGTATGCTTCGGTTACCTCCGTCGGTCCAATAGAGGCGCTGTTCTCCCAGGTCGAGAGCCAGCCCATTTGGCCAAACCATGTCGCCGAATATTATGCGTTTGCGGTTTCCACCGTCCATATCTGCGCGTTCTATGCATGGGTTCGCACCCCAGTCTGACCAGTACATTAATCCACCTGAAACAGAAACAGTAGGTACTTGTGTGTTGTGTATTCGTTCTCCTTATTATGCACCAAACAATCATAATGTTTTTCGATTTTATTAGTTATTACCTACTTTCCGACCTAAAGCAACTTACCTCTAGGATCTACCACTATATCTCTAGGTTTGTCGATATTGTCCCAAGCCAAAAGAGTCCTCATGCTGCCATTGGCATTCGCTACTTCGATCCTGTTAGTTCCGGCGTCAGTCCAGTATAGTTTGTCAGTTAACCAGTCATAAGCCAAGCCAGCAGGTGATACTGAAATAAGAATATTTTATACATAAGAATATGTATGTTACAGATTCTATTGCTGTGTTATTTATTTTTTAATTTCACGGAGTCCTTACTTAGATTCGATCCTACAACAACAATCTGGTGGGATCCATTCAAATAAGCCCGATTGATCGTATCTTTCTCAACATCGGTCCAGAAGATGGAATTGCTGTTGTGGTCCCAGTCCAAAGCCATGGCAGATTTGATGTTATCCACGGGTATAACCTGGTCCGAAGCCAACAATTTAAGTATTTAATTAGTATATAAGAATCAGAATCAAGCCATTTATAAAAAGCGAAAGAGATAGAAGTATGAAAGGTAATAAATAAAGATAAAATAACATTTATGTAAGTACATACTTAAAATAAGATATAATGCAGGAGTTTACCATGTCTAAGGAATCCATTTGTTTGCGTGGATATAGTTGTTTTAATCGAATATCTTTTCTTTGAGCATACAGTAAAAGTTTTTCCGGAGTTTCTTCACACGTTCGACTGCAAACATTAAAATCAATGTAAACTAATATATGAAATATACCAATGATGAATAAATGATTGATGATGAAAAAACCAGGCAAATATACGTCTAGTTCTCTTTTCTTTTGTCTGCATGTCTTACCCGTCAGAATTCAAATTAAACCCAACAGGGCATCGGCAAGAGTAACCCTTGCTATTTGGAAGACAGAGATGTGAGCACCCTCCGTTGTTTCCTCCGCAACGATTTCTGTATGTTCTTAGCTGCCGTAACGGGTGATAACTGTAAACATCAATATGAAACCAATTTTAATTCAGTCTCCGGAATTATAAACGGCGTTGCATGTTTATGGTTCCTGAAAGTAAAGAGTACGTACCTGTGGATATCTATGGGAGCATTTAATCCAGCATGTACGGTCTGTATTCCCATACCGGTCTTCTTGTTCACGGTTGATATGCTCTTCGTATGCCAATCCGTCCAATAAATAGCATCTTCGAACATTGTCAGTGCAAATGGATGGGGCAAACCTTTATTCGTGATCTATTTAAAAAAGACAGATAAGATAAACAAAGGATGAACATAACAGGGTAATTCTTATTCTCATGTATTTTTTTGTGATTTGTAAGAATCACATGTTTATTTTGTTTAAATCAAAAATCTATTTATGCCTTTGTTGAGCAAATATCCTCTGCTTATCTTTTATAAACACATTTACCTTAAAATATTCAGAAATATATATAAAAAAAAGAATGTTTGCCCAAAATGTCACGTCCATGCCGTATGATATCTCCCGATTTTCTAATAAAATATTTTTTTCTGCTACAATATCACGTAATTTTGACTAATGTTATACGAATGACGCAAAGCTAATAAATGTCTGATAACATTATTTAAAAGTTGTAAAAGTATACTGTAACAGTTTCTGATTCAGAACATCATAAAGTTTGTGATCAATTTTTTTGTCACAGCCATGTGTGATTGTTTAAATACGTGTAACTCGGTAGACAATTATATTTGAAGCTAGCAGCCCTATTTAGGCTTTTTAAGAACGGAAAAACTACCTTCTTGTCGGTTCTGCTTATGACAAAGTGCGGTGAATGTATAGCAAAAATCATTTCTTGTATTTATTAACAAAAAGGACAACCTTAGTACGTCACCACCGTGGAATGAGTTTTAAACGTAAGTTCTACTGTTATGTTATTTATACTTATATAAATTTTACCTCAGAAATAACAGAATAAGGTGATTGTTTAAAATTGGCGAGACAAAGCAAAGTGTTCCGTTATGTCGCACATGTTCAAAATTTGTCACGACCATGGATCACGACCACGGAATTTTTCAAACCTCGGTTGTGACATGTAATGCTTGGTTGTGACATTCTTGTAGTATATTTGAATAATTTGATGATTTTGTTTGCTAAGTTGGGTTATCAATTTGTTGTATTTTTTTCGCAGATGTCACCAAAGAAAAAATTAAATCAGCCATCTAGCGAGAGTCTCTTAAGATGTTTGTCGAGACTCTTCGCTATAAGACCGTTAGCCGAAACGACTATCGGGACAATGATCGTCGAGTCAACATCCCACATGGCGGTCACCTCGTGAGCCAAGTCAAGGTACTTGCTGAGTTTGTCCTTCTCGGCCTTCACGAGGTTCTCGTCATGGGGGATGGTGATGTCGACGAGCACTGCCTGGCGCTTGGATCGATCCACCAAAACGATATCAGGCTTATTGGCTACAATAGTCCTGTCCGTGATGATAGATCGATCACAATAGAGCGTGGCACGACCATTCTCAAGAACTGGCATCGGTGCGTACTTATAGTACGGCACCTCCGACCCCACAAGACCGTATCGAAGAGCAAGTTGCTGGTGAATGATCCTGGCTACTTGGTTACTTATTATTTGACACAATTACTAGATTTTGGATGAAATTGTCACACCCATGTTATACAGTCTCACAAATATGCTTAGGGATGTCACAACCATGCATTACTTTTAAATTTTAATCACTTGCAGAGGGTATTAAGCTTGTCCATCTGCACCAAAAATTTGCCTTTGGTATGTACTCTTAATATACACCGCAATATATCACAGAATAAAAAATAAAAAAAATTGTTAATATTTTAAAACTATATGAGAATCACCCAACAAGGAAATCGGCCGAGTGCGAGACTTTTCTGTGAGAGAAACTACAACGTAATACGCAATATTTACTAAAATAAAAAATGAAATCGGCAAGTAAAATCGAATCGGACGTTATTAAGCATCTGGAAGCTATGTTGTGTTTTATGGGGTAAACCCCATTTGCTAATTTAACGAAATGGAGTTATTGATATTTCAATATTTTTTTGTGTGCGAATCCAAATTGTGTAGGTACCAATGGAACTCTTTTTCAATAAAAATGTAACCCTTAAAATTGTAAATACGTACCCGGCGTCGCTGTCTTCCATCAAGAGATGCACTTTCGATAACGTGGTGTTTGGCGTCTGCCCAGTATATCTTGGACTCAATGTAGTCAATAGTGAGTCCATTGGGCCAAAATATTTGGTCTACGATCACACTTTTGCGGTTGTTGCCATCCATATCAGCGCGCTCGATTTTGGGATTAGGACCTGACAAAGACGCAATTTAATGAATAATAATTGAATGTACGTTGTATCAATTGTACTTAATACAAAATTCGTAATTGGCAAACTATATTTTACCCCAATCAGTCCAAAATACTATAGCGTCTCCCGGATGGACAGCTATAGCTCTTGGTTTATCCAAATCACTCGCTGCTATGACAGCTCTTAGCTGACCATCTAAAGTGGCTACCTCAACCCGTCTCGTGCCAGAGTCTGTCCAAAAGATTAGGTCATGGATCCAATCTACCGCAACGCCGCCTGGTGTTTCTAGACCCCATCTTATGACATCTGCAATGAAAACAACAATAAAAGAAACTCATTGGATTTCTTTAGACACTATGACGATGGTTATCTGCGCTATTGCCGCTGGTATGTTTTCTGACTCAATCATACTTAATCTACACCAATTCGGACACCATCTGATACAAATCTTTTAGGTAACCAACTGAATCAGGTGATCTGTGCTACGAGTCCAAAGGGCAGACTTTAAAATTTTACCTGTAATGTTATTGTTGTTCATTTGTGCCACACGTATAACCCTCAGATTGTTTTCGGTCCAAAAGACAAGTTGCTTTTCATAGTGATAATCCAATGCTACCGCATTATGAAGTCCTTTAACAACTGACATATAGTTGTCCCCAGTGAGCCACACCTAAAAAAAATTGTTATCGTTTGTCCAAAGGCTATTTTATTTAAATCTAAGTACTTACATACATTTTAGAAGTTAGTTTTTAAGTATTTCCAAAATTGTTTCTACTACTTTGTACCTGTCGTATTCCAATGCGATTAGAAAACAGCAACGTAGGAGATTCTCCTGTAGGTTTGCAAGACCTTCCGTCAGGCCGAAGGACGTAGCCTGTCATGCAGCCGCATTGGAAGCTTCCCATTGTATTTGAACACGTTTGGGAGCAGACCGGGTCTTGTTCGTACATGCACTCGTCGATATCGCGACAACTGAATAAATAAGGAAGTCAGTTACAAATCAATCAATGGTCTTTCAGTTTGCTAAAGTTTTTTTAATACAAACAGTGTCGAGAAAGAAGACATTCTGCGTGGCTATGCAAGCGAATACGAGCGCAGCATCCGCGCCAACGCCATGCCTCATCAACAAAGATGCTAGTTGTTAAAAATATAGTTTGATACTCACCTATATCCATCGTCATTCAAAAGGAAGCCCAATGGACAAGCGCAAGCAGGGAGTCCGTCATACGTAGTGATGCACTGTTTCTGGCACTTTTCATCCGTACCGCACTTCCTCTTCGTAGGGCACTTCTCTTCATCATCGCCCTTGGGGCAGTCCTTCATTCCATCACATACATGTTTCCTGTTCACACAGTTCCTAAAAGCGTTGCTGATGAGGTGGTCTTGTGACGCGCAGGTGTATTGGTCTTCTTCGCAAAACACTTGGCAATGCATTTCATCTTCGCCGTTTGTGCAATCGCGGACGCCGTCGCAAAGCCAGGTTTTCTATCCAAATTAAAGTAAGGTTAGTATTTTTTTCTTTCGCAATTAAATTAGGCACCAGATTTGACGTCATTGAACATAATGCAATTTCAAAAAGGCACATGAGGTACCTAAGTCTGAACATAGCTTCTGTAGTAACGGATTAATAAAGTGTCTTTAGGTGCAAAAGAGGTTCAACAGTAGCAGCGGAAGGATGTTAAAATTAACATGAAAAACGTAAGCTGACGTGGTATTGGGCCCGAAGCGCCAAGGCAGTTTGCGTCTAATCTCAATAGTCTAATTAAAAGAAAATGAAGTTACCAAGTTCTATTTGCTACGAATATGTTAATTGCAAAGAGAACTTAGTAGGATACAGCGACAGTCAGCGCATGTGTACTCGAAGTTGGTAAAGTTCGTCGCGAGGAACCGGCCTGCCGTGGTCGCAGTTGAGCTCGTTGCTGCCGTCAGAGCAGCTTCGCTCGATACTCGTTACATTTGGACGGCTGTTTATAGTAAGAGGATCTTACCAAGATGCAGCGGCGATCAGCGCTGGTACACTCGTTGCTGGTACACTTCCTCATGCCGTGTTCGCAGTTGTCGTCGCCGCCATCAGAGCAGTCCCGCTCGGGGACGCAGTGCCAGCGCCTCAGGATGCATTTGTCGCCGCTACACCTGGACGAACATATTGTATGAACATACCAAGATGCAGCGGCGATCAGCGCAGGTGTACTCGTCGTTGGTACAGTTCCTCATGCCGTGCTCGCAGTTTAGCTCGTCGCCGCCATCAGAGCAGTCCCGCTCAGTGTCGCAGCGCCAGCGCTCCGGGATGCATTTGCCGTCGCTACACCTGAACGAACATATTGTAATCATAGAGATCTCAACTTCTTCATACTCGATAATCTCCTTGACGGACTTGTGCCCACTAAATCCTGTATTTTATCATATAATTCCCATACTAGATGTGTAGGATGGGAATGCCACAGACAGTAACCCGTTATTTCGTATTATCTATTATTCACTGATTCCATTCGGAAAGTGTTCGTATAGCACCGCATTCCAATCGGAAACTGAGATAAATGAATGCGACAAACGGTTGGCCTGCTAGCCGGGCTTTCCCATACAACATCATTAAAGCATAGTCCGTGAGCTCTCAGACTGGGATTTAGGTTTGGGTGAAAGCCGAGAGCTTTCTTATCTGGACCGCGTAAGAGCTCGCGAGAGTATAGTAGCCAGTTCAGCAGTAGTCGTCACCTAGTTTATAAATCTTACTTGAACTCTCCAGCATTGCAACTGCCCGGCGTCATGGGACAGAAGTCTTCGTCGGTCCAGTCGCCGCAGTCGTTGTCACCATCACACTGGAACTCCTTGCGCACGCATTTCTTGTTGTCGCATTGGAATTCGGCTTCGCCGCAACGAAGAAGATCCACGGCTATATAATCAAATAAGTATCAAGGATAATCTAGCACATGTCGACCTAAAGGCTTTAACTATGACTTGAAGACTACGATAAACATAATCGTTAAACACATCTAGAAAACATCAAACACTCGAGATCAAATATTCGTGCTGATCGCAATTATTTGACCTCGCCGGGATTCGAACCAGGAATAGCCACTTTGTAGGCCGTTGCGTAACAAGCTTGCCTAAACATTTATATTTTAATACGCCTAATGTTCCTATCTGATTAGTGATTATTCAACCATGAAGATTAGGTACTTATAACATATGATGATGATATTCTGTTCATTTGGTATAAGCGTGAACAGATTGCGATCCTACCGCATCAACCTAATCTAAAGCTCTTTCCAGTCAAATCGTGTTCTAACTACACTTTTAAATCGGCTACTTAACACAGTTGTAGGGTTTTGGACCGCTAGGGTCCAAAAGCATGTGTTGTGAAAACCTCAATGGTTATGAAATCTATTAAGTAGTTACTACGGTAAACGACGCTCAAGCTTATTGCTATTAATGCTTCGCAATAGTGGTAATAATAATAATATACAGTGTATTCCTGAGATCATTGGGGATAAAAAATAATACGACCTAAAAAACTTAAAAAACGAGTGGTTAACCAATTTGAGTCTTCCTCATCTCCAAGTTATTTATCATAGCGTAAACATTTTGATGAAGATCTGATGAAGATAATCCATTAGTAATCGAAGCAACTTCACAAATATTATAGCCACATATAGGTCGTTTTAGTGGGTTTTATTTAGGCAAAAGTGTTATACCGGATGAATAAATACTATCAAATTAACAGAGTTAGATAGGAGGTTCAGTGCCCGGGGCCCCCAGTGACATTGGCAAAAAGTGAGATAATTGACGGGGGGACACTTATCACGTGAGCTATGTCAATATCCGCGTTATTATATGTGAAGAACAAAACAAAACGACATCACACTGAAAAAAAAGGAATATTTCAAATACTTGAGAAATAGCCAAATTGTGCTTAGTAGTATACCTACTAAATATACTATGCTACCAATATTATGCTAATTTTACATTACTTTTTTTGGTTACTAGTAACCCTCAGTTTGTCACTCCTCCGATTTATGTAACTAGCAGCTAACATTTGGGTTACTGTTAACATTCTTTTTACAGATATTATTTCGAAAAAAAAGAGAGATAACTTGATCGCTTGATGTCTTAGTCTTCTCGGTTAGCAAGCGGTATCCTTCTTTCAGTCTCTGACAATCGGCCTCCATGTCGCGCCTCAAATGTGCTTTGATACACTCTGCTATGTCACACATGAACTAGTTGTGTATGTATCTGATACAAAATAAATAAATACTCACGGCAATCGGCCTCGTCCGAGTTGTCAGGACAATCGGCCTCTTTGTCGCACCTCCAATGTGCCTTGATGCACTCGCCCATAGCACACATAAATTGGTTGTCTCTGCATCTGAGACAAAATAAAAACAGAATTAGGGCAGGTTCTAAGAATTTAAAAGCGCAGTTAAAATTTACAAATTACAGATGTTATTTACACAATATAGTAGAGTTGCTAAGCCGCGAAATTGTGCGCATCGGGTTACAAGCATGAAATTTTTACCACACATAGAGCGTTCCACGGTGATTATTTTCAGATGTGGAGGGAAGTCAGATTCGTCCCCTGTGTGGTGGGAGAGCGGGGTGAAGAGGACCAAGTACTACTCTTTTTCTTTTTTTTATTACTGATCAGTAAAGGCTATTAGGGCTTGTGCGACATCGTTTTCGTGTAAAATAGATATCAGCTATAATTTTTTTATGTTATTTAAGAATAGTTTCTTATTAAAATTTGGGTTTATTGCCGAAAAGGTAAAAATCACAACAAGTTTTTTTTATTCAGAACGATAAATTAGTTATCTATCCTGGATATTTACAATTTAAAAAAAAAATTAAACAGCAAATTTAATCTTGTTTTTAAAAATGTATACATATTGGGCACATCTGATACAAAAAATACCGTGAAAAAAATGTTGATGTTGAGCTTAGCCTGCGTGTTCTAGTACTTACATTTAGCTAAGTCGCGAAATTGTGTACATCGGGATACAACCACGAAATTTCTACCACGGATAGAATATTTTGCGGTGATTGTTTTCAGATGTGGAGGGAAGTCAGATTCGTCCCCTGTGCGGCGGGAAAGCGGGGTGAATAGGACAAAGGAGTCCTCTTTTTCTTTTTATATTACTGATCAGATAACGCTACTAGGGCTTCTGTGGTATCGTTTTCGTGTAAAACAGATATCAGCAATTTATTTTTTATGTTATTTATTCATAGTACCATATCAAAATATGGTTGTATTTCCGAAATTGTAAAAGTCACAACAAGTTTTTTTTATTCAGAACGATAAATTAGTTATCTATCCTGAATATTTACAATTTAAAAAAATATTACTAAACAGCAAAGTTAATTTAGTTTTTAAAAACATATACATATTGGGCACTTTTCATACAAACAGTAACTTAAATAAATTGTTGATGTTGAGATTAGCCGTGTGCTCGTGATACATTAGCAATTTTTTTTTTTTATTGCATTAATTTGTTTTTCTAGGACGTATATAGTAAATATTATATGTAAAGCATGTTAATAATCATTATTTAATGTATTTAATGAAGCGAAATAGGGTGCGTTCGGAGATTTACGTTGGTTACGCCGACGTAAAGATATATTTTAAGCTACTGTTTGTATGAGAAGTGCCCAACATGCATATATTTTTAGAAACTAGATTAAATAAGCTTTTTTAAATAATAATAATACTTTGAAAATGTTCTTGAAATTGAACTAATTTACCTCACTGAATAAAAAAACTTGTTGTGATTTTTACCTTTTCAGCCATACACCCATATTTTTATATAGAACTATACAAAAATAACATAAAAAATTAATTTCTGATATTTGTTTTACACGGAAACGATACCAAACACGTCCTGGTAGAGTTAACTGACCAGCAATAAAGAAAGAAAAGAGGGATACTTGGCCCTATTCACTTCACTCTCGCGCCTCACAGGGGACGAATCTGACTTCCCTCCACATCTGAAAATAATCACCGTGGAACACTCTATCAATGGTAGAAATTTCATGCTTGTAACCCGATGCGCACAATTATGTTAGAAAACAGCGGACTAACAACTCTACTAATATAAGTAACTTAGTTTTGGAAGAAAAAGAAAATTAACTTCATTAACAGTACCTACCTAGATATCAGATTTAGATTATTTTTTTATGTTAACCATCATACTATATAACGTATAAAATAACGTAATAAGTACCGTAGAAAAAAATAATTACCAATAATTATCTTATGAAAAATCATTAATATAAATAACGTTCAATTGGATAACTAAGTTTCAATAGTTTAGTTGATTTATAGTTTACAGTATACTGAAAATACCTATGCTATATATTACAGTTTAAAACGTTTAACGCAATGAGTAAAATGCCTATAAATGATTTATAGTATGTATAGCCTGAGGTAATTGTCTCATGGTTTGACACCGTCTCAGTAGCCGGCAACTTCTACCTTAACCCTTGGTATGTCGAAGCGCTGATCAGTGCAAGGCATTTAAAGCCTATGTAAACATATCATTGAGCTTTTTAGTTGCCAAATTTTGGACATAACATACAAAGGGTTAATTCCATCAGATATATCGCAGCATATAAGGCGTTCATAAATATCTAAACATGTAGGTACTGTAACGCCCAGTCAATAAGAGTCGTGTTCAGATGTTTATGAACGCCTTATATGCTGTGGTATATCTGATGGCGACTGTACAATGCGGTATTTGATGACAGCTTAAATCAGCTACTCCTTATGAAATGTCAAAGACGATCTGTTAGTAAGAAGTTTCTAGAAAGATGCTTGTGTCGTCATAAAAAATGTCATAACACGTCTTTTTTTTAGATTGTGTTCAATTAAAAATAATATACTGTACTTATATTGTCCAAAAGTTTGTGGCAGTTTATTAGATTCAGTGTATTTTTGAATATATCTTTAGTGGTTTCAAGAATACAAATATTTTTTACTGAAATACCGTATTAGGTGACAAACAACCTGGCATTTAACATTATGATGTTAAACATCTGAAGGTACATTTGAAGGGCAATTAATAATTATATCTGGACCGTCTATTGATAGCCTTCGGTGCATTCAGTGCCGCTCAAAAATGATGCAAGTATTCCGTTAAGAAAGAAAGAAAGAAAGAAAGAAAGTAGTTAGGTGGTTAAGTTCACCTAAAGTTTTCTAGAAACTCCATGTTGCTCGAATCCAACCTTAGATAAAGCAACAACAGTGGATCTGTAAGATATGAGTATAATGACCTACATTCTTTATGAAATTAAAATTAACGTCATGTATTTAATGGTTCACTAATATGTTGCATAAAATTGATACTCATATTTTCATTTTGCATAACAACCTTTGACAGAATCATCATTTCTCCGAATTTTATTTTGCATAATTTTTTTCTCATATTGTGATGTTGCATAAAATTGATACTCATATTTTCATTTTGCATAACAACCTTTCACAGTATCATCATTTCTCCGAATTTTATTTTGCATAATTTTTTTCTCATTGTGATGTCACATAATTTTTTTTATCAGAACATTCATATGGCAGAATATAAATAAGCATCTAACCTAACCTACTTTACTGGCAGCAGTTCGGTTCTGTTGTGGTCATAGTTCTAACCTTACCTAACCGATTTTACTGGTATCAGTTTAGTTAATAATCGCCTAATCTAACCTAAAACCTAAACTAGTTTCCTAGCACTCGTCTGTTCCGTAAACTATGTCTTTATGCCATATTCGGCGATATTAATGTTCTGACATATAAAATTATGAGAAATAACATTCGGTGATACTAGTGTTCTGCCATTTAAAATTATGCGAAATGAAAAGTATGCCAACTGACAATTATGATACTAAATGATTATGATAAAGAATCATTCGGAGAAAAGAAAAATCGGTGATAGCTGTTATGCGAAATTAAATTCGGAGAATCGATATTATGCAAGATAAAGCGAACCCGTATTTAATAGCGTCATCAGTAGTATCGATTAACCTTCCTATATCTCTGCCCTAGCCATTCTCGACGCAAGATCTATAACGAAACATTGCTAGTGAAGATCGAATGTCGAAAGTCGCAATTTCTATTAAGTATACGTAGAATCGGAAGAGGCCCCTGAATGCTAATCACATCGATTATTTTGTTCTATAATGAATCCGCCTACGGAACTGGGATATATCGGGCGAGTCTCCTTCATGGGACGGAGGCTGCGAGCGTAGGCGCGTCGTCACGGCAACGGCGCCGCGCGCCCCGTACCCTCCCCTCCAGTATTGATCTACAGACCCTACTCCGCCTTTTGCCCTCTATATACCGCCCTATGGACACAACAAAATAAAATATAAACATTAACGGTTATTGGAATAAGTACCCGATGTTGCGTTGGAAATGTATTGACTTCAATAGCAACTCTCATTCTAAAATTACAGTCTAAAACTTCATCTTTATAGTTACTTAACGTAAGTTTTACACTCCTACGTACGACCTTGTCACGGAATTCTTACGTATTCTTTTTATAACATTGAGATCTCAATTATGTTACCTACTTGTTACAAATGCGTTTGATTTTGGGGAACTCTTTTAAATTTTTATTATTAATAATAAATATCGGACAACCTCACATCGATCTAGTCCCACAGTAAGCTCTAGTAGGCTTGTGTTATGGACTCTAGACGACGGTAAACAAACTAAACGTATATAGAATATAGATAAATATATATACAACTAACATTCATGACCCAGGCACAAATATTTGAGTTCATCACACAAATATTTGCCCTTGCTGTGATTCGAACCCAGGGCCGCCGGTTCAGTAGGCAATACTTCGTTCTTTAAAATTTTCGCCTGTTATGTCTGAATGCCTTAGTGAATTGAATGGTCACCCCTACAGTGCACTCTTTGATTGTGAAAGCAATATGCATTCTGCATTTAGGTAGGATTTAGTTTCCTAAATTGAATAGTATAAGTTCAATCAAACACTTAAATTCCATGTCATTGTTTGCGACATGTGTAGGTACTATGAGGTGCACAATTGCATGGCCTATTTATGAATGAATTCATTTTAGTATGATTAAAAGGCATGCCGTGCAATTGTTTTTACAACGCATTAATAAAACCGTAATCCCTCCGAGTAGGAATAGGTAAATTGACGCCGAATTTCTAGATCACAGATGTCTTAAAAACGAAATACTCAATTAATGACACGAAATACAGCTTCTTGCGTGAATGCAATTTTTTATATATGTTGTATGGTCAGCAATCAGCATCAAAAGTAACTGACAATTTGACTACTGGCTAATGTAAAATTGCATACTTACGTTCTAAAATTGTCAGCTACTCTGTTATTTTGAATTGTTATCACAGATTAATATTAATAGGATATTTTTTCCGAGTACAGTAAAACAAAAAGAGGAGTATTTTCTTTCCCGTGCGAATGGAGTTGCAGACACCTTCCAGTTATGACATCTATATATATATTACGCGAGGCCGATTTTTGTACATCCCATCAGATCTACAGTTATGGTCCGATTTTGATAAATGATATGTCATTAGATTCGTCTCATGCTGGAGAGGTGCATAAAACTCTTGGATTTTTAATTTTTTTCTGAAAAAGTACTGAAAAATGGATTTGAAAAAACTACTGTGCGCTAACCACGTGACATTGACCACGTGACCTGTGATCCCTATTTTGACATAAGATGACCAAATAATAATAAGCATGATTTGCTCACAAACCTGTAGTAAGTTGTTCAGCATGATGAAATATTATTTTTGAGTCGGCAACATAATATCCGCAACACTTAAAACATGTACGAATATGCAAAAATAATTTTACAGTTTGTTGACAATGAATGACAGTAACCATATTCTGTCAACTTTTAATGTATTTTTTATTGGGGGCTATTATGTCAATGATCTAAAGTGCCCGGTTGTTTTTCTTTTTAAAATGTTGGTATGGAAACTTTTTTCGCATACCTGTTAAAAATGTGGAGAAAAAAGCCGGTTAAGTGCGAGTTGGACTGGTTCTCGCAAGACTAGAAAAACTGACCGTCATTCAAGAATAGATTATTTTTATAGGCGAGTTTTACAATAAATCAAAGCAGAAAACATTTAGTAAAACTCATTTAAACGTCATTCAAATAAGTAAATTTATGATAGATTATTATAAATATGATTATATAAGTCCATCAAAAAAATAATTCCAAGGAAAATGGCATGAGTTATGGTAAATTAAATGGTATTTTACAAGAAAAAACTTAGTCTTTCCGCTTGCATGTCGACGGGATGGGAAATGGGGTCGAGTTGAGAATATGGACGACTTGACAATGTAGCTAAGTTGGAAATGTATCTACATTGGTAATATGGATGAGTTGGTAAAATGGACGAGTTGGAAATGTGGTCGAGTTGAGAATATGGACGACTTGACAATGTAGCTAAGTTGGGAATGTATCTACATTGGTAATATAGATGAGAAGACGACTTGGTAATAAGGACGAATTGGTGATATGGAAGAATTGGCAATAAAGACGAGCTGATAATAAGGACAAGTTGGTATTGTAGACGAGTTGGGTGTATCGTCGAGTTGGGAATATGGACGAGTTGGAAATGTGGATGAGTTGGCAATGTGGATGAGTTGGTAAAATTGACAAGTTGGGAACATGGACAAGGGGGCAATGTGGACGAGTTCGCACTATGGACGAGTTGGCAATGAAGACGAGTTGGTAATACGGACAAGTTGGTAATATGGAAGAGTTGTCAATGTGGACGAGTTGGGAATATGGAAGAGTTGGGAATGTGGATGAGTTGGCAAAATGAACAAGTTGGGAACACGGACGAGTGGGCAATGAAGACGACTTGGTAATACGGATAAGTTGTCAACGTGGACGAGTTGAGAATATGGACGAGTTGGGAATGTGGATGAGTTGGCAAAATGAACAAGTTGGGAATATGGACGAGTTGGCAATAAAGACGGGCTGATAATAAGGACGAGTTTGTATAGACGAGTTGGGTGTATCGTCGAGTTGGGAATATAGACGAGTTGGAAATGTGGACGACTTGGAATTGTGGACGAGTTGGGCCTATGGACAAATTGTAAATGTGGACGAGTTGTATTTGTGGTCGAGTTAGCAATATGGACGAGTTGGCATTGTTGATGAGTTGGAAATGAAGACGAGTTGGCACTGTAGATGAGTTGGGTGTATGGACGAGTTGGTAATGTGGACGACTTGGCATTGTGGACGAGGTGGGAATATGGACGAGTTGGAAATGTGGACGAGTTGGCATTGAGGACGAGCAAGTAATATGGACGCGTTGGCATTGTGGATGAGTTGGGAATATAAACGAGTTGGCAATGAAGACGAGTTGGTAATACGGACGAGTTGATAATATGGACGAGATTGGCAATAAAGACGAGTTGGCATTGTAGACGAGTTGGGTGTATGGACGAGTAGGAAATGTGAACGAGTTAGCAATATGGATGAGTTGGCATTGTGGACGAGTTGGGAATATGGATGAGTTGGCAATAAAGATGAGTTGGTAATATGGACGAGTTGGCATTGTAGATCAGTTGGGTTTATGGACGAGTGGGCAATGTGGACGATTTGGCATTGTGTACGAGTTGGGAATGTGGACGAGTTGGAAATATAGACGAGTTGGAAATATGGACAAGTTGGAAATGTAGACCAGTTGTATTTGTGAACGTGTTGGCATTGTGGACGAGTAAGCAATATGGACGCGTTGGAATTGTGGACGAGTTGGGTATATGGACGAGTTAGCAATATGGTCGAGTTGGCATTGTGGACAAATTGGGAATATGGACGAGTTGCCAATGGAGACGAATTAGTAATATAGACGAGTTGCCGATGCAGATGAGTTGGCAATGTGGACGTGTTGGGTGTGTGGATAAGTTGGTATTGTGACCCAGATGGGAATATAGACGAGCTGACATTGTGGACGAGTTGGCAATGTGGAATAATTAACATGTTACATATGATGCAAATTTCTAACGTCTAGCTGATCATTTTTATTCTCATTCAAAATAAAACTTTACCAATTCTGCTGTCAACAAAACAAATTTATTTTATAAGGCTTCCGTTTTTACCGACTATGGTAAGGAACCCTAAAATTAGGTTTATATCATAGACTTGAGAGTATAGATAGCATCTCCCTCACTCTTCTGTCAGACACTATTTCAATGAGAGGAAAGACGAAAGTTTGAATTTGGAATGCGGGTATTAGGCCTTCAGCTCTAAATTTATTGTAAAAAATATGTCTTAATATTCTTTTTTCAAACATTTTTAGCTGTTTTATATATTGGATTTTATTTATTACACATATTTGACACATTCTTTTTTTTATGGTGGAGTATTGTTGGTCAGTTATTTATTTAGATTAGTAAATAGGGTTTGATTAAGTATACCTAGCGTAAGAATTTCAAACACAATGTGTAATTGTTATTGAATAAATGATTGATGATGATGACATGGCAGCACCCATATTAAGAAAATTAGCACGACCTATCGAATTTCATTAAAAAAACAAGCATTGATAATAGTGGTTTTTCGTGTATCTATAAACGTTTTATACTCTTTATTTCATACAATTGAGTTTATGTAATTTTTTTTATTATCACTATTTTTAAGTATTTACGATTATAAATGAATACATAAACAGTTACGCACTACATGATTTCCTTTTTAAAACCTGCGTACTGAGTGCCCAAATCTGTCGTTTCGATTCATGTGCTATTTCTGGAAATTGATAGAAATCGATCAAATCGATAAATGTCCTGAAGAAAGAACAACAAATTAAAATTCTACCAATCTTATGTTCGGTCCTGTGAAAATATGTCAATTTTTTTTTATGATATGGGATAATTTTTATGAATTAAATTTTTCCATAAATCGAATAATATGCATTTTATTTGTGAAACAGATCAGCAGATCACATGTCAATGTCATTAATGCACAAGTTATTTTTACAAAAGAGGCAGTTGGCTATCAGGCCTGGCTCTAGCCTGGCATGTTTTAACGTTTTTAAAACATCATTTTAACGTGTTTTTTTACAGTATTTATTCTTCGTTCGCCAAAAACTTCTTATCGATAAAGTAGTTATTTTCTGTAACACTACCGGATTTCCATATTCTAGCGGCGGTTCGACGCCGCAACGGGCCTCTAGTATAACATAATACTTTCTTTGATCTATTTATGTCATGTTCCAGATCATGATATAAATTCGTATAATTTTGACAATAAGTAAACTTGAAATGTCATTTTATAGTGAAATAAAATAATCTAATCTAAGTTATCTTAGCAATAATGTATTTAGTTAACTTATATGTGTAGTATTACATTCGTCGATTTACTTAGTTTCTAGAGGTAGGTAGGTAGTAGGTACCTATATATGAAAGGATAAATAGAAGGACAAGGGTACACAAATAACTCAATTAGGATGTCATTACGGGGTTAATATTGTTTATGCTACATCGCGTCCTCCGTTACGGTAGGGCAGGGTAAATTGCTAGGGGGAGATTATTTTATAATCCGCTTATATGTTCCGAATTATTAGAATTCATTTTATACTAAGTCAGACTTCAGAGCCGTCGATATTTTTATTGTTATTTTTACATCTCAGTTGTAAAAGGTTGAAATTGATTGAAATAGTTTCGATCAAAATCTGACTTGATTTAACGTACTTAATACAGAAGGCAGTGCTCCTGGACACGGCACGCATTATACGGTAGACGATATAAGGTTTGACCGGGTCAAACTAATTGGCAGCGGTTAAAACATAGAAATAAATTTATAAAGGAAGAGTTATATGTCGGAAGGCAGACAATTCTAAGGCGTGGATAGGATACATTGATATGATAGCATGCATGATAGCATGTAGACATCAAGTACTCAATGACTCTTAATGCTTTTCTACTGCTAGATGTTTCAGCATACTCACTTGCCCTTGGTGCAGTTGGTCTCATCAGAGTTGTCGCGGCAGTCGTCGTCGCCGTCACACACCCAGTCCTTGTGGATGCACAGTCCGTTGCCGCACGTGAATTGCTCTGCCGTACAGTTGACTGCACCACCTACAAAGCATGTCTTATTGATATGGTCCTGTACAGCTAGTATAGTTGCCGGCAAATTTTTCGAACAAAAATGGCGGATCTGTGCATGTACATTTGTACGTAGATCGGCTACTGCGCAGTCAAGGTTATGCTCAAGAAGTTTGCCGGCAACTGTATCAGTGGATCGTTTGGGAGACAATAAAGAACGTGAACACGATGAAAATGTTAGTGTAGGTAACAGATCCGCTGGATCACGAAGCAGACGTTTGGTCGTTGGTCTTAAGCTAGATAGTCCTGATCACATAATAACTTATACTGCTGTAGATACATTTCACTATTATAGACGTAATCGTCATGACAAAGCCAGTCTAGCACGTTCGAGACGATAGTAGTGTGGCATACCCGTTTATCGTTCTCATCACGAGAGTTTGGTTAGCTCGCCTCTACCCCTCGGAAACACTGACTACAGTGTAGTGATGGGCCGTTTCCGAGAATATTCCCCAGGCGAGAATATTCTCGGAAATATTCTCGGAAACATTCCCCATGAGGGGAATATAGGGGAATTTAGGATTTGTATATGAATAACATTTATTTTATGACATTCTCTATATAAGTAAATGCTTATCTATTTAATAGGTTAACAATTCAATAGAAAAAAATATAAAAAGTCAGCTGTAAATGTAAATTTCCTATGTTCTCGAGAATATTCTCATTGTTCTCCGGGAATATTCTCAATGTTCCCGGGAATATTCTCATTGTTTCCGAGGAATATTCCGCAAGTTTTTAAATTGCTCTCAGGAATAACATGGTAAAATAAATACCAGTGAGACAAGCAAGTTAATTTCTGATAGAGAAGGAATAGAGAAAACACGTGTGTTGTCAACGCAATTAGCAAAATAATTGTATTTTATTTAGTTTTTATCGTTTTTATGTATATATTTATTTCATTATTTCAATAGTATTTTAAATAGGTAGTGTATAGTAGTACCAAAGACAGGCATGCCATAATTCATTACTTAAATACACTGCCAGAAACATAAAATAAAAAAAATTAATATCAGCATTTAATCTTTTGCAGTATTTGATAAAAAAAAATTATTTAATCAGTTGGATCCAAGCCAAAGTTGATGCTCCAGGCAGGGTTCCATAGCCGCTATCACAAATATATTACAAGATCAAGAAGAGAAGTCTTGTTTTGGTGCGGGGGCTCATCCCCTCCGAGCCCTCCGCTTCGTAAATCTACTCGTGACTTGAAAGTTCAAAGTTGTGTTTATTATCTAAATACGGGGGCTCTGCCTCCGAGAGAGTCTCTTGAGTCGTCTTCTCATCACTTTGGATTTAAGCTATCATGTTTCTGTTCTTGGTAGTTGCTTTGATTTGAGTGCCGCCACCGCTTGTCCTAGCTCCACTTGTGACTTCAAAGTTATATCTTAGTCATCGTTTCCGAAGTTGACTTAAAATAATCAAAAGACTAACAATCTTGTTTCCCTTCCGTTCGGTTTTTCCCCTAGGCCCCTCCCCTATCTTGTAGTCTTCGACTCCTCAGTAGATTTTACGGAATTAGAAGACATCTTCTCATTTTCATTTTCGGATTCAACCGTAACTTATTGCTGGAAACGTTATTCGCCCCATCAATGAGGCGCATATTTGGCGCACTTTTAGTGGATTATTTCTGCCATGTCTCTGTAGCGGAAAATCATGCCGACTGTCTTTCGCGCGGCTTGACGTCTTTAAAGATTCCAGGCCAACTTCTGGTTTCAAAGATCTTCTTAAATGCAGCGAGATCCTACCGACTGGTCGGTAACCTCGTTTGATCCGTCAGTAGTTTCAAAACCAGCCAAGAGAAGACACATGCATTGATTTCAAATCCGTTAATTGACTTACCGCTCTTCCTTGTAATAGCTGAACAGATATCATCTTGGTCGAAGTTGTTGCGCTGTGTTGTACACGTCTTCTATTTGGAAAACTGCTTCCACAACTTCAATATGTGTCTGCTTCAGATTTAAATTTGGCGCAGTCTATGTCTACAACAGTGTCATTACAAAATGAGTTTGCGGGAAGATAACCTGTGTTCAAGAAATGTTCAGCTCTTAGAATTATTTCTGCAGCATGGTGTTATTGGAGTAGGAGGTAGCTAGGCGAGAAGCTTCTGAATTAACCTACCAACAAAAACACTAGATCATACTACCGTAAAATGGACACAAACACGAAACCAATCTGATTGCAGATTCATAAAATATGTCATGCTGGGCCAGATGAATCGTTTTGTGGCAGCGCGTCAGTGTTAATGATTTTTTTCTGCTAACTGCTAACAAAGTCATACAAGTTTCAAGTTTTACTTCTCTAAGTACCCTTTATGAGTTGGTTGACTATTATTACTCGTAAACTTGTAAAGCCTACCCTAGCAGCGTTTATATAGCCAATACCCAAGTACTCCCAAAATTTGCAATTTAAAGTTTGATATTTCACAAACAGATCTATAAATCGGAAAATTGTTGCAACAAACCTGCAACATTTTGTAAGGCCTATCCAACGACATATCACACCATGGGGTAGACTAGAAAAAAAGACATCCCCACTTTATTATAGGGGGAGGTAAAGTAAAAAAGTATTTTTCCAAGAATTTGTTCTACCAATTTGTCAAAATGACTTATATGTATAACCATGCCAAATTATAACTTTCTGGTACTAAAATTCTCTCTAGTACTAAGAAAAGTTCAATGTTCCCCATTTTGGAGAATATTCTCGGGAACAAAGGAAATTTCCGGAAATATTCCCCAGGAGAATATTCTCGGGAACGGGAATATTCTCGCGGCCCATCACTACTACAGTGCGTCTCGTCGGAGAAGTCGCCACAGTCATTATCGCCATCGCAGAGCCAGTCGAGAGCGATGCAGACGTTGGTAGTATAGCAGATGGTCCAGTTCACATCGCAGAAATTTGTGTAACTCGCTTGACACTTACCACAGTGCGTCTCGTCAGAGAAGTCGCCACAGTCATTATCGCCATCGCAGAGCCAGTCGAGAGCGATGCAGGCGTTGGGGTAGTATGGCAGATGGTCGAGTTCACATTGCAGAAATTCGTTCAACTCGCTTGACACTTACCACAGTGCGTCTCGTCGGAGAAGTCGCCACAGTCATTATCGCCATCGCAGAGCCAGTCGAGAGCGATGCAGACGTTGGTAGTATGGCAGATGGTCCGGTTCTCGTTCTCGTCGCATGAGCGCGTGCAGCCCGCCTCGTCCTCCGCCTCCGCGCAGTCCGCGACGCCGTCGCATCTCTTCTCCATAGAGATGCAGGTACATGAGATCTGGAGATCCCATGAAATTGTTAACAAATGCTCGATTAATCAATCAACCTATCAGTAAAAATAGTGACAAGAAAAATTACATCGTTTTCCGGACAATATTATATGGAATATCAATACTAAGATATGTACCTAAGCTTTAGCAAGAATATTGAATATCTACTTATTTTATAATTTGCGTTATAGGTATCCACTTCTATCAACAGTAAAAAAGTCAATGCTTTTTAAAGCAGTTCACATTACCTACTCATTAATGAGTAATTAATTCTAATAAAAAAACAACCAAATTATATCCTTGTAGTATAATTTGCTAGTGGGGTTACACACAGATCCGACCGAGGGCAATGCATTTAATGTGGATTGACTATGCTCGTGGTTGGCGAATAAAACCATAAACTAAATATAACTTTGCAGCCATTTGCAGAACTTATATTCAGCTCGAGTAGGCGTGGATTTTACTTAGAATGTATTTTAGTCCCATTATCTTACTAATATTTCAGAAATAGCTACGGTCCAATTTGTTCGTCATTCATATTTTTAGGTACGTGAGTTTTTTACATGTATAGTTTTTTTGTTTTTTTAGCGGTACAGTCGAGTTCATTTACACACTTCTACACACTTACGAGAACGAAAATATCTGAACACGACCCTATCGTCAGGAGCATAAAGTCGTGTTCAGATATTTTTGGTCTCGTAAGTGTCTAGATGTAAATGAACTCGACTGTACTAAGTACCTACTCTACCACTACCACAACTCTGAGATACCAGCGCGCAGCTCTTCCCCCTTCATTGATAAGAGCAACATTTATATTCCAATTACGCGGTCATGGCTGTCACTCTCACATCGGTCTATCCAGCCATTTTCGGAACAGCCGCACTTTATTAGACACTGCTTAAGTCTTGAATCATCTTTTATAAATGCAAAAGGCCAATGCTGATGATAAAGTATCAAAATACGCACCTGACACGAAAAGTCGTGCTTAGAACATGGGGCGTGGCAGCCACCATCCTCTTCGTGGTCAATATTGTCTTCCGCGATTACTTCCTGGTTCCTATCGAATATCGATGGTCGTTCTGTGGACAAAGATCCTTGGTAAATACAAGACAATATTTCGAAGCCATCGACTGTACAACCTAGCGACCGCTAGCAATAATTCTCAAATTTGACTGTCGTTGTACGATTTCGATTAAAATGAATTTTTGGGGGCAATGGAATAAAGATTGAGCGGATGTTTGAACAGGCGACGTACTTGATTCACGTTGTACCTATAAAGGAAGTGACACATCGGGATACACGGTGCAGAACGTTTATATTGCACTTCACACTCACAACCATTCTGACAAAACGCAACTTTAAATATGATCAAGTCGCTTGAGTGAGACAAAAAATGACAAGAAAACAACACAATAAGCCATTAAGGCCTAAGATATGACAAAATCTAGCGATACCCAGGAAATGATTAAATGGCTATGAAGACGGCCACCTAAACTTTGACAAAATCTAGCCCCGGGTATCATCAGATTGCGCGCCTTCCCCCATCAGATGGTCGCTATCGAGCAGGGTGGTTCATGCTCGTTGAACCATTTCTGTTCAGTAGTTATCAAGCTCGCTATCAGCCACTCGCGATGGCTAACGTCACGTATAAGGGCATTTCCACGTTTATAGGCTTCCCTAAACTTTTCTACGTCCTTTATGAAAATATATTAACGAATAAGTCACCTTAATGTTTAGTAATCTTTACGTTACCCAGGCCGTAAGTGGGATTTTCTGCTACGCGGGAAGAAAAGCTCACTTCCTGGCCAAGGCAAGGCGATAATTGGAAAAGCCCCAGGTCACATATGTATGGTCCTCACCCTCGGTTCGGGCCACAAACACCTACGATCTGGGACATTCACGAATTTCACCGCCCTAGATATGTAATGTACTATTACTCTTACACCACCGATCAAACTATAATAAGCTATGACCTATTGCAATAAATACTTACGATGCCAAGGTTCGATGCGCGTGTGAGGGTTGTGTGGTCGAAAGCCGCCGGGCCCGGCGCCGGCCCCGGCCGGGGCTTGGTACGGCGGGACCCGGCCGACTGGCGACCGAGGGTCGGCCGCCTCCGATGTCGTGTTGGTTGGTCGGGGCTGCGCCAACGGCGGTGACTCGTCCGCGGATACTGGTACAAAAAAACGTGTTTTTATATCTACATTACACATATCATAACATCTCTACTACTTGGTCAGAAATAGATAAGAAATATGAAATTCTGTGACTATTTCTTTTAAGCCAGGTCTCAATCGTGTCACATAATATTGAAAATCGGTAGTCGACCAAGCGAACGAAGCGTCTCCATTTCAGCTTGGAAAGTTCTTTCGTATGGCCGGATGTTTGCGTGACGAACAGCAATTTCAAAGCAAAGTCGCGAGGTCTAAAAACCACTATTATAGTGCTACAACCTAATGGGCTATAAGTTTAACGGGTTCCACACAAGTTTGTCATCTTTCCTCTGGATATACGCAAAATTAAGGATTTCGAGGCCTAATTTTGTGATTTGACTCGTGGCCGCATAAACGGCGATCCCTCTTCTACTCGTATTCAGTCGATCATGCATTACTTACATAAATACAAACTGATAACCTTTCACTGTCGTAAAGGAGGGGTCTTGTTATTAACAGATGGTTTTCAGCCAGTCCTTCAGTACTTTTGTTTGCGGTTTGTCCGGATTAAGGTGTGTTTTATCAATAAATCAATAATAATAATTTATTCATAATAACATCAAGTTACAAACGTGTCTTATAAACTAAAGAAACTCTGCTTCCTAAATAGGTTGACCTGTGCTTTAGGATAAGCAGTGCTCCTCCCCCAATTCAATATATCAGATGTTGTAGAGACCAATTATCAAAAGAAAAACAATTGGATGTTTGGAAATGCAATTGAAATAACTTTGATACCGTTGTTCGGTAATACTACATCTACACTATTAATGAATATAACAAGACATGTTTTTTTATAGTAACTCGTTCAGTTGTTCTCGGAAATACGATTTCTTCTCGTTGGAGTTTTCAGGGTTCCATACCCAAAGGGTAAAAACGGGACCCTATTACTGAGACTTCGCTGTCCGTCCGTCCGCCCGTCCGTCCGTCTGTCACCAGGCTGTATTTCAAGAACGGTGATAGCTAGACAGTTGAATTTTTCACAGATGATGTATTTCTATTGCCGCAATAACAACAAATACTAAAAATAAAATAAAATAAATATTTAAGGGGGGCTCCGATACAACAAACTTACAGATAATGGTACGGAACCCTTCGTGCGCGAGTCCCACTCGCACTTGGCCGATATTTTTCAAGTTATTTAGACCCTATAAACCTGTAGCAGCTAATTGCCAATAGGGATACGCATGATTCTATTTATACTTACTGCACCACTCGACACCTAGGGTTCCAATTGGTTCTAACAGCAGTAACAGCTATATTTACCACGTGTTATCACACAATTTCAACTTGTCAACCGCTTATTCAATAGACATCTTGTTTATTCAATCATAATGTCATAAGGTATATGATGTGCATCGGGTTTTACAGGTAGGAACCTACAGACATGTGTAGGGTATTTATTAAAATAGATACCACCAGCTCTTCCCTTTTCCCTCCATAAGCAGGTGTAGAAGTTCATAAAAATATCGATAACTAATCAATTGAGTCAATAATAAAAATATTGTTATATTAAAAGAAGCAGATGAAGGATCATAGTGAAGGTATTTCTATAAATAGCAAAACTTGTTCCAGCCGTCTAACGAAAGGTATTCGTAGAGACAAGAGACATTTCGCGATAAAAACGTTCGCAAATATCTCTATCAGGGCAATATTCGTCGAATCAACACCCACATGGCTGTCATTGCGTGGGACAAGTCAAGCTACTTGCGGAGTTTCCATAGGGATATTGAGCGGCGAAAGGATAGCGTCATCTATCCTTAATATCCTTGCCTTTTCACCACGCCATCAAAAGGCCAGATGGATTTCTCAAACTTTACTTAGGTTGCTTGACATTCAAAGATCGATAGGATACTTTTTACCCGCCTACGGTAAAGAAAAAAAAGATTGTGGATGTAGTTCTCGGACACCTTCAATAGGCGTGAGGACAATTTTTTTAGGATGTCAATTGATTCTATTTTTATTAGGCTCAAATTGTCTATATAGCACTACCTATACGAGTATTTAGACGGCTCTAAAAGTCAGAAATGACCATCCAAGTTCAATATTCATACAGAGCACTAAAAACGCTCCGTACAAACGGCCTACCAACATATGGCGTCATCTGATTGGGATTGGGTACCAGTATTTGTATGGCGATAATGAGTAATTTGCCATTTTCACCGTGGAAAGTGCGTTTTAGTTCACGGTTGTCATACAATTATTGTTTTGTAAAATTATGAGGATTCGGAAAACAAAAATTGATTTAGGATTAAAAAAGGAACATACGTTTTTCGTACTTCTGAAGTTACATATATATTTCAAAAAATCTTTTTTCTAGTCCAGTACTTTTTTCTGTCATTTATATAGTTAATAACTCTAATATAAAGACATAAATTATGAAAGTCTGTAAAAGTCTATACTCTATTGCCCAAAAAAACACTGCTAAACGATGTTATAATGTCGCCAAAAAAGCATCACTTAGTACCACAGATTACAAGATAAACAGCTGCATTCACACAATTTGCAATAAAAAAAAACTTATTGTACTAAGGCATTGCTGCCAACTTAAAAAAAAGTTTCATCTTCAGTGCATGGATTTTTAGTATAGTGAACCTTTATGTATAAGTTCATATTTTTTTGACAGATGGACGTCAATAAAAAAAAAGTTTATCAGAGACTATATATTTTTTTTATTTTGTTGATTCCGAGCGGGAACATGTAATTATTTTCTTTGTTGTTTATTTGCATTTTATTTATGAAATGTCGAGTCGTAGAAAAAGTATTGTACATGCAACGTTGTATAAGTAGGTCAAAAAACGCTCGTGGCATCTTTCTTACCCATGCCACTCGCGTTTTTTGCCCCCTCTTATATAACGGTTGCATAAAATACTATTTTTGTTTTGTTTTTTTTTTGTTTCATGACGTATGGACACTAAGTTTTATAATTCAACATCAGTCGCATCGTACTGAAAAGTGTACTGTACTGAAAAATCATATATACTTACTACATAGCCATAGGAAGGTGATAGTGATGTATGCGGCTAGTGGTGCTGGCATGGTGTTGTTCAACAGTGGTGTCGCATTGCTTAAGTTACACGCGCAGCGGCGCGACTACGCACCCGGGCCAACATGGCACCTTCCGTGATGACCTGCGTACAAAACAAACGACTGTTTAGCCAAATTGTAGGTATTACCTACTATTGTGAATACTACTCCGTTTGTCGTATACCTTCTATTGTGAATAATAAAATACCTATTAAATCATCATCATATTACCTTGTGGCAGACCAAATTTAATAAGCGATGAACGTCATGAAGGCCGACTGTTTTCCATGTACAACTTTAACAACCATCTATTGTCACATACCTCACCATACTATGACACTTTTGTACATACTTATTCTTAGCAAATAAATACCTATTCTATTTTCGACGGCAAAGACTTCCGAATTTAAAAATAAACTTAAATCTCTCCATCCGTTTGGAAGCTTTATTGCTATGCACATCTTCTTTTTCTGTCAGCTCCTGTGATAGCTTTCGGACAGTGGCCCCGGGTGTCAGGGGGCGCCACAAACAAGGCGCCTGGCAGGAGGAGCGGGAGGGCCAATTAGTTTTAGATTCGGACGGTCTATATAAAAAAAAAAAAAAAACTGATATATGGCGCCCCTCTTCTCCAGCTAGGCGCCTTGTTTTCTAAAGCTCTTCCCATATTCATATCGATGAACTGTAGGTTTTACTTACAAAATTTGCTTTAACAAATAAATTAAGTAAAAGCTAGAGACTTTTTCTGCTACGCTTTTCGTCATATTTGGCCTTCAGCAGGCCTAGCATATCTTGCCGCGTTTTCGCTTGTCGCGCGACTTAGCGTCACCTGTCTTGCTCGCATGGTATTAAAAGGAAAGTGACAGGTAGTATTTCTCGCCCAGCACGAGTCACAATTATGGTAGATGTGCTGACGTGATCGTACGTATAATCTACCATTATACAATATACATGCACGGTGCGGAGGATACTGAAACATTGCAATTCCTGCATGGGACGCAGTGGTGCCTTAGACTGACAACGCAGCGAACCCTCATCATTAAACTGAAAGGGCATCATTGCGAATGCGATATTACGCTTCCAGTTGCATTAGGTATATCTCTGTCGGTATGGTACCTAAGTATCTGCGTGCCATAAAGCTTGTTTGGGTTTATCACCAAAGTGGTACAATAATATCAGTACTTTGTAGACCATTCTGAAGTATATTCCTAAGACTCTAGTGAAAAATAAAAAATTTTAAAGTAATAATAAACATAAATGAAGCAATGGCTCATAGCCGTCCTATCGCCAGTGTTTTAATTTAATGAACAATCCGAGTTGTTAATGACAAGAAAAAGGAAATGTGAGATGATTGTCCGTCCAATAAAAAAAAAGATAAAAAACGAGTTGAAAATGGAGGTCGCTGGTTAATAACATCGTAATTCATGCTTGTTTATGCTGCATTTTGCAGAATACAGAAAACTGAAAACGAATTCATTAGTAAATCATTGCGCGGTTGGCGCAGTGGTAAAGCAACTGCGTACTGAGCCGGCGGTCCTGGGTTGGGTTTGAATCCCGCCAAGGGCTTTTTAAATTAATATTTATAAAATGGGTAGTTTGCACAAATGTAACTTTGACAGAGAAAAAGTCCTAGCTAAATTGAAATTGAACAAAGTTAGTTTTTTAACTAAATGTATAGAAGCCGCAACACAAACATAGTGTAGATATGTAATGTATCTATACTATAATAAATTCTAGATTTGTATTGAAAATGAAGGGGCGGGGTCATGATTTCTGGAAAAATCTTAATAGGGCGATGCAGAATCGTCTTTTGTTTTATATTTATTTATTTATTTATTCAAATTTGTTGCACAGCATTACAGTAATTAAACTAGGGCACTGTGAACTACAATACCATACATAAAATAAACTTAAATCTAGTTGGATTTAGGCGACGTAACAGCGTGGCTCCGCGCATATATATGGGAGCACGGCGCGTTGCTAGATAGTCTGTTGCCAATCAGTTGGTCATAATTTCTTTGCCGTCTAATCAAACCGAAAAGGCTGGTCAAATTTTAACCAATTTTGATACAAGGACAGCTGGACATCCAGATATGGTAAAGACAAAAAATTGTTAAAACTAATTATTATATGCAAGTAAGTAGGTAATCAAAAATGTTTTGCCTTCGGAAATTATATTCAGTGCTTGTTGTGAAATAGGCATTTTTCCGTTTCGTTCTGATATTAATATTAAATACTAATCTTTGGGTTTGCTACTACATGTCGTGAAAAAATCAAACTTCTAAATCAAAGAAATAAAAAAATACGAGCATTTATGTTGAATTTGTTGACTCTAGCAAAGGGAATCAAAACTTAAAGGGTACTTCTAGTAGTTCTAGTCGACCTAGATTCATGAATCAGGACATTTGGCAAGAAAAACATAATTACATTTAAAATTTCGGTTTTAGACCTTTTTAGGGTTCCGTAGTCAACCATAAACCCTTAGTTTCGCCATGTCCGTCTGTCCGTCTGCCCGTCCGCGGCTTAGCTCCGTGATCCGTGATCATAATTTCTAGAAAGCTGTTTGGTACGAGTATGTGTATGTATCACGCCGACAAAACGGTAAAAAAAAACTAAAAAAAAACCGTGGGGGTGATCTTTTTTTCGTTCCAACACTAGCGTTTGTGGTGTTGTTGAATAGGTCTTTTAAAAATAATAGGGGTCTTGAAACATAATTGTTTGATAAAGTCAGCAGTTTTATAAATATTCGCTCGGGAAATCAAAAAAATAGTGCCCCCCCCCCCTCTAACTTCTCAACCTCGGGTCAAAAATATATGGAAAAATTCATGAAAATGAAGCCTTATTATTACTTTCAATGAAAACTATATATTAAATGAAATCGGTCGGGCCGTTTTTGAGTTACCGCAAAATTTTATAAGTTTCTTTAATATTACGTAAGTGCCGCGCGGTGTTCTTATACTTCGAACGTTACACATATTAGTTAAGTGCCATATACTTCATTAAAACATTTCGCTCAATCTGGCGCGTATAATCGATAACTTCCAGAAGGTAATAAGTAAAATATTACAGTTACTTTGGCGTTTACGACCTTTTTATAGAGCTTGAAATCTTTCTCGTAATTTAAATTTTATTTTATTGTCTAATATATTGTGAAGGAATGGGCAACTACGGAACCCTACACTGAGCGTGACCCGACATGCTCTTGGTCGGTTTTTTATTTATAAGTGTAGTCATGTCATTTGGCAAGAAGTAATGACAGTAGTGTACCTAGTCATGACTACGCTATGACTACACTAATAAATAAAAAGGTCAAAAACCGTAAAGGATAGTTATATAATAAATATAGAATTTGTGATAATAACTTATTTGCACTTGGTAAACTAAACCCGATATATGGAGAAGAGTCGATGTATGGGAACAACAGTTTTCCAACGGCAAAGTTAAGTTTATCTCCAGTGATCGGCACGGGCCCTGCAACACCGCGAGTTTCGTATAGAAATTTTAATATGAACATAAATAAAATCCCGCGATTTTGATTGAAAAAAAAAAATGTTTTATTTAGTGTAATAATTATAATTATGTTAAATTTATATTTATCACAATCATGTTCGTAATATGTTTTACGCCGAAAACCACGATATTGCACGGGCTTTGCCGATCACTGTTCATCAGTTCTTCACTCAGTACAGTTCATCCTTTCGTTAGTGAAATAATATATGCGGTGCTTTCATAGTTTGTATGGAATTCTCGGTTCGCGAGTTCGACTCACACTTGACCGACTTTACTTAGCTATCAAATATTATAAAATTTCGAGAATAGTTAATTAACATTAAATACCTAATTATTCTTTGTAATTTAATCATTGACGTCACAAATCAGGTAGGCACATGTACCTACCTATTATGGTAGTAGGTATGCATGTAAGTTGAATATCGAAATGCAGACAATCTGAATACTTATATGAAAAATCCCTCGTTGAAAAAGCAAATTTACTTATCAGACTAGCAACATGGTCAAAGATTTTCAAAATAAGATTCCCCGAGTCTAACAAAAATGGTCGCCGTTGCGAAACCTGGTATTCTTTTAAGATGCGAACCTGCGCGCGCCTGCGCCCTGAGCCAGCAGCCAGCCTCTCAAGCTACTTGTTGATCTCTTTTTCATTCACGACGCACAACTCGGCGCATTCTACGCAGTACACGATTACGACTACGCGCCAGATTTACATTACTTCATATTAGATAAGCCATAAAGAGATATAGCTATGTACACGCTACTGGCGATTGCTCTACCGATATGGAAGAGGTTTATTATAAGACACGTGGGTTTTAGCTTAGGAACTGTGGATTTTAATGGTAACGAACACTTTGGAATGACATTTAGAAACTCAATATTTGAAATATTGACAAAGTGCTTAACTAGAAGCAAGCGCTATAACAGCAAGGAAAAAAAACTGTTGAATATGAATATGGATAACGAAGATTTTGATTTATTATACATATGAAATCGAAAAATCAATTGTTGACATTATCTTCCAAATAGTCACAACTGCGCAGATTTTGTGGAAATTCAAGATTTTGTAGGTGATTGACGTTGTTTTAATAGAAACAGCGATGATTGACGCCTGAACGTTTGCTCTGAAAAGAGCAAGTTGTTTTGCCTTGAAAAACAATTTCATTAAACTAAATCTTATTGTTATTTGTTATCTAGATACATAAGTCTAAGATACTAAGAAATATATTGACTTGGCGGGGACACTGCCGTGCTCCCAGAGGTTAAGTAGGTAAGCTAAGTTATAAGTATTCCTTTAAGTCACTTACAGTCAGAAATATAATCCTAGATTTGACTCTAATAAGCATTTATTTAAATCCCATTATTCAAGAAAATGATTTTATCTTTAATCGTAACATTGAGAATAATAACAACCCACTATCTTCAGTTTATTTGCTTTATTATACTTTAGTCATAATTTATTATCTGCCGATCAGGAATTTGTAAAGGCTAGGTATCTGTACTTACTGTTCGTTCCTATCGATCCTGAAACATCAATATGTTTTCCTTCCGACGTCACTGGGACAAATTCGTCCTGAAACCATATTTTCTAAAACGAAGGATCACGAAACTTCGTATTATAGTCGACTTACAGTATACTTAGCAAAGTTATTTCTTGCTCATAACATCCAGACACACCTTATTTTGGTTAAATTTCAGGAATAAGTCTAGAATTTATCAGGGGATCAATACGGGGATGGTGCGCGGCGGCATGCGCCCACGTCCGCCCGCGCTTCCCTCCCCTCCCCCTTTAACCCCCAGAAGCCCGTAACTTAACACTTTCAACCGCCCACGGATCTGATCATGGGAATAAAATCTATGACGACAGCATCAATTGAACAACTAAAACTAAAACTGCACGTTCATTCATTTTCGCGACCACAGCTTACCGAACAATTTCCGACTAATTTCGTCATGTGACGTAGTTTTTTTTATCATCTTAAAACAAACTTATGATGATCTGTAGAAACTATATTACCATATAATATAATACCGATCTAGGATAAATACCTTAGCGCAATTAACGTTTTGGCATTATCAGGTTTCAGCACGCACAGATAGCACTGAAACACCACATAGGTCCAAGTCACGGGCACAATAATCACAATATAGCTTCACAATTAGCACTATGACAGTATTTCGTTCAATAGTCCTTTTATTTGGTGGATATATGAGCTGAGCGTACAACACGGACACCTAGACGGTTGTGCCGATCTCGCGCAACTGGGGTAGGTACTAGGTGAGCTGGGACCTCGTCCCCCTCCTACCCCTCCCCGCGGCCCCCCCGCAGTCTGCGCCTCCATAGATGAATGGAACTCTCCACCCCTTAGTACCTTTCTCTGCTATAAAAGTCCCTTTCAGTGCTCTCCCACATTTGTTTAGCATCCACCACTCAGAGTATCTCTAGATAGAAATAGATGCGATATGTAATGCAGGTTTATGACCAGTCGGGCTTTTTCTGTCTAGGTGGTTTCGGATATTTTTACTTTGCAATATTTTAAATAGAGCACGTTGATTGATATGTAAGTACATTTTAATATTAAAGTGACTATTAAGTTAGGTACCAACACAAAGTAAACTTGAGAAATAGTACTTAATTAAACTTCTAGACTTCCTTTTGTGCTTATGCGTTGTTATAAAAGTTTGTTATAAATTGTATCATACAAAGTTGATCTCAGATCAAATGAAAATACCTATGTAGGTACGTACACAGTTTGCGCTTTCCGTACAAAATAACTGGTCTCTAACTTCGGTATTACGCTCCTTTTTTTCAATTTAATTTTAATTTTAATGAGCTCAATTTGTAATTCATATAGGTACCTTTGGCCTACTACCTAGCTACTTACTCAATAAATTTTGAAATAGTGAAAGCAAATTGCTTCTATCGATACCGATATTATTGACCGAGTGAACCGAGCGAGCGAAGAGTTTTCGTATAAGCTTAGCCAAAAATACTTTCGTATGTCCGCGCGGATGTTAGGATGTTCGGTTGTTCGTATGTCCAGATTCCCTGGTGATCCCGCCTACCGGGTGCATTTCTCAACAGATCCTCGCTAAATTTGTAAGCAGGTTCAATAATTATATAGAATTTTATGCGGAGTGAGTATTTCATTGAGGTTAACTTTATTTACGTTTTTGAACGTAAAATTTAATATAACAACCATTTTGAATAATTATTGCGAGGTCTGCAGCTCACAGTCTCAAGTCAAGGCACTCATTCGAATCCGATAAATCCTATATTTTTGTCACAACAAAAATAAATAACATCGGCAGAATCACACAGCGCCATCTTACCAATCGCGCCCTGATCATCACATTCACCCTTCATCGTAATAATAGTACATTCTAATGTTACCGACCTGAACCAAGGCTTTGGCTCCTTGCCTACAGTCCCAACAGATGGCGTTAAGTAACTGTTCTGAAGTTTCGGCATTTTTTCACTGGGCACTCTTTTGCAGAAATCGAGTCAAGACACTTAGAGAGATGGTAAACTTACTTGAAAAAACTGATCTGTAGATGGCGCTGTCACTAACAATATTTTTTATAACTAAAAGGTGCCCGGAACTTCATTCGTGTAAAACTCAACTTTAACTTAGTCGGGTAAAAAGTACCAGTCCTGAAACCATCTTTGGATGTCCAGCTATCTCTGTTCCAAAATTGGCGACAATTTGTTTAGTCGTTTCGGCGTAATGGGAGGACGATAAGGTCAAATATTTTTTAACCAAAAGATGGCGCTCTACGACTTGCGCCGCGCGTTCAGTGGTACGGGTTTTAACCAATTTTAAGGCGTATATAGGAAACTTTTCCCCGACTTTGGTGATGAAAAAAGTATATCGCAGACGAAGTTGCGGGCGCCTTCTAATACATGCATACAATCATAAGCCATTGTCCCATAGCTTTCCACAAAAACAGTTCTTTCCGCTCGCTACGAGACTTACAAACCTCTTTCTCTTCAGCAAAGGGCAGTATAGCCTAAGAAAAAGTGCCCCCAGCGTTTTTGGGTCGAAACTATAATCAAACGATGCCTTTTAAGGAGGTAATACCCTGCACAAAGTTTCATCCTTCTGTTACCCCCTCGGGGTGAAAAACACCCGATTAACCCCAAAACTGTTTTATTTATTTTTTCCTAAACTATGAAAGTAACGAATTTCAAATTTTGTACAAATATTAATGATTCTAAAAGCTATATCCAAAAAAAATAAGACCCTCCTAACCATTTAAATTCTGGAAAAAAAAATTAGAAACACCCTGTATAACAAGTTCGGCTCTTGGTACACACACCATTTTTTTTCCAAATATAAACCAATTCATATTCTACATCATACAAAAGTTTCATCGACCTAGCCCAGAAGGAACATTGCGAAATTCAAATGAATGTACTATTTAGTAGGCACTTTTCATTATACCGACCGGGTGATCAATCCAATGGGCTAGTAGGGAGAAGTCACAATCTATAAGAGATAGGGTAATTTGTTCTTAGGAACCATCGCGTCGATTTTAGATTTAATGAAGACTTTCCTAAGATCAGATTTCCCTATCTCTTATAGTTTTCGTTTTCTCCCTACTGACCCATTTGGATTGATCACTCTGTATTATGCTTAATACGCTACGTCTCGGTCCTGCAACCAAAAAAATAAAAGAAAATACTACTCGCGGCCGCGTGGCCGCCCGAGTTCGATTTTTTTTTTCAACGTGTGCGGATTACGCTTTTTCTAATGTGAAGCCAAAATGTCTGCAAAAAATATTTTATATGCAAACAAATCTAAAGCAATTGTAAATACCTATATAAAAATTTGGGCAAGTGCGAGTCCGACTCGCGCATGAAGGGTTCCGTACCTATATATATATATTTATAATCTATAACAAGTTTGTGGTATGGGAGCCCCCCTTAAATATTTATTTTATTCTATTTTTAGTATTTGTTGTTATAGCGGCAATAGAAATACATCATCTGTGAAAATTTCAACTGTCTAGCTATGACCGTTCTTGAGATACAGCCTGGTGACAGACGGACGGACGGACGGACGGACAGCGGTCTCAGTAATAGGGTCCCGTTTTTACCCTTTGGGTACGGAACCCTAAAAAATTGGGCAAGTGCGAGCCCGACTCGCGCATGAAGGGTTCCGTACCTATACATATATATATAATGTATAACAAGTTTGTTGTATGGGAGCCCCCTTAAATATTTATTTTATTTTATTTTTAGTATTTGTTGTTATAGCGGCAATAGAAATACATCATCTGTGAAATTTTCAACTGTCTAGCCATCACCGTTGTTGAGATACAGCCTGGTGACAGACGGACGGACGGACGGACGGACGGACGGACAGCGAAGTCTCAGTAGCGAGGTCCCGTTTTTACCCTTTGGGTACGGAACCCTAAAAAATGGTAAACACATTATATGAACTTGCAAAATGCAGATGGGTCGATTAATATTGAATTTTCAAGAGAACACGAAATTCTTAGAATACATATAAAGTCACGTCATATAAATAAACAGACATACCATATTTTCATAGGTTATTATTTTTATTGCATGTTGTAACACCTAGAGACTTTATACAACTCTGGGTATAATTAATATTTTAAATGGATCATTAAAATATTATTTTAATATACATCTTCTTTATGTGTACCCATGTAATTATAACACAAATGTAATGTAATTGTTTCAAGTATAATTTACGAAAAAAATACTTACTGTTGAGTTTCCTTCGGCTTTCTTCTCAACAGCGGTCTTCTCTTGCGAAATGCCGGTAGATTCACAATCTGACTTGTAAAAGTGCCCTTGTGGCCTACTTACTGAATAAACTACTTCATTTAATTTCACGTTATGTGGTCAATAAAAATGACTGCGGAGGTATCAGCGATCACTTTTATACTTGCACCAATGGAAACCGAACTGCGGGTTGCTGCTCGCATTTTGCTTCAATAATATATTATTTATCTAATGCGAGATATAAAAATCAAAAATTATAAAACCAGCCGAAATTCTGACTAACATATTTGATCATTCATTACTTAGACAATTTGACAATTATTAATGAAGACAGTGATGACAATTTTATTTATTTATTTATTTTATTTATTACATTTCACAGCATAACAGTTACAACCAAGGCACTATGAAACTAAGAATACATAACGTTTACATATTACACAAAGGACAATTATAAATTACACAGAAGAAGGTCGAACATCCATCATCTCACAAAACATCCCACAATTGATTGATAAATAATGGTATTTTACTAATTTACTCGTTATGTATGAATACACAGTAAAAGTTATGTTATGTTAATACTAGTAAAGAAAAAAATTGTTTTTATAAGTAAAAATGAGTTTGATTTATACTTCTTTATTCCCAACTTTTTTAAATCGGGCACAAACAGCGGTCCGATCGCAGGCCATATAATGCAAGGCTTTAAATGATTAGTAGGCACCAAAGAGCCAATTCATATTAATTTCGTAATGTTCCTTCTGGGCTAGGTCGATGAAACTTTTGTATGATGTAGAATATGAATTGGTTCATATTTGGAAAAAAAATGGTGTGTGTACCAAGAGCCGAACTTGTTATACAGGGTGATTAATTATTTTTTTACAAGAATTTAAATGGTTAGGATGGTCATATTTTTTTAAATGTAGCTTTTAGTGTCATTAATATTTGTACAAAATTTGAAATTCGTTACTTTCATAGTTTAGGAAAAAATAAATAAAACAGTTTTGGGGTTAATCGGGTGTTTTTCACCCCCAGGGGGTAACAGAGGGATGAAACTTTGTGCAGGGTATTACCTCCTTAAAAGGCATCGTTTGATTATAGTTTCGACCCAAAAACGCTGGGGGCACTTTTTCTTAGGCTATCCTGCTATACCCTTTCAACAAATTCTTCATACATGTTCGCGAGTTTAGTACTAAAGGACCTACCAATTCTATATAAATTCCAGATTTGGTCCAGGAGCATTCGCCTAGGTCTTCCTTCAAATCATATAAATAAAACACTTTGATAATAAACTTTATTTTGCAACGTTTACTTATCATAAACAGCTATTCGTTCTGTAATATCTTTCTATAAACATCAATAAGACTACTAATTCGTCGTCTAAGACAAGGTCATACTATAATTGTAGTTATTTACAACGAACATATTCCTATCTATGTTCCACATTTTCAATATTCTAATGAATGGATTAACATCGGAAACGAAGTTTGGCAGGTAGAGCTTTCAAGGCTTAACAATAATAATGATTTAGAAATAATAACTTAATAACATTATATTTCATTTTATATTGCTTATTATTTAACACTGGATAGAATTATTAGCACAAAATCATTTTCATTTTGTCTAAAATTCAAAGAAATGCCTAAATAAAAATAACTAAATAGCAAACTCTAGTCTCAAAAAAGAGGTTCTATTTTATGGAAATCCCGAAAAAGAGCGATCTGTCAATTTCGTAAGTTGCATAATCCTACATTTTATATACATATAACACATGCAATTACATAATATAACATGATCTTCAGCGATCGTAATAGGTTGGCTGGTTTGGTATACTTTGAACCTCTCTATGATATTTATTTACAAACTCAAACTTTAGGTAGTTACCGTAAGGTACACAAGAACACAAGAGATTATTTTGGTACTAAAGCAAACAAATTGTAACCATTGGAATATAAAGAACTAACATGTTTTCAGTTGGTTATAAGATATTTGTTCCGACTATTGAATAGGGTGAAGGCACCAATCATGGACATGTTAAGCACAGTAGTACTTTAATTTTCATGTATTGAGTTTCGAATGACAAGCTCGCGACCTTCAAGAAGGAAGAATTTTGGGCGAAAGGTGTTTTGTTCCGGCGTTTCGGCAATCGGCTACCCAACACCACCTAGTTGTTAATTAATAATATTCTGAATGTTACATTGTAAGGTATTTATCTATGGGCCTTTGATGCCTGAAATAAATTAATTACTTACTTACTAGTACCCAGTAATGGACCGCAAAGGTGTAATGCCTTATAGCCCACCATTTATATAGTAGTTACTAGTTAGATAATTTTTTTTTTTCTGTTTCTTAAAATTTCAGTTAAATTGTCCATTACTGGTGCTGCCACCCTAGTCCCTTAGGTCTTAAATAGCCTGACCTTACGGTACCTAAATTAGCACTACCAAATCATGTTCGGTGCGGTCACTGAAATTAGATTATCTTTTTTAAGGGAAATTGTCGGGGCGAAACTTACTGACCGATTAAGCCGTGGGATCTCAACATAACTTGAAAATTTTACTAATTTGGCATATCGTCGATACGTGTAGCAATGTCACGATAATACCAAATGACCAGCTATTTGACAGTGAACAGGAGAAAGTACTTTAATATCTATCTAGTCTACCAAATAATAGAACAAGCTCCAAATACGCATTTCATACTGTTCATGTTCCCTTCATCTTAATCTAAAGATGTAGGCAATAGCATTATGATACACGATAACTATATCTTATGTAGGTATCTACACATGTTTAATAGGTAGTCTAAGTTTGTCAGCAACTTTTTAAAGTTTGGAAAGAAAGACAAAATTATGACGTTACTGCAGGGCTAGCGTATCATATCTTGCCGCGACTTCGCTTGTCGCGCGACTCATCGTCAACTGTCTTGCTCGCGTGGTATTGAAAGGAAAGTGACAGATAGTATTTGTCGCGCGACAAAATCGCGTGTCACAGTTATGCTAGACGTGCTGGGCTGACACGGTCCAATTGCCCAATCCGTTTATTTGATTTTTACTAATTGACTGAGCGCGCAGAGTCTGTTTCAGCTTCGCCAATGTCCACGTCCGGATGTTTGGATGTTCGGGTGTCCAGGTTTCCGGCTATTCTCGCCTACGGGTCACATTTCTCAACTAATTCTTATGATTGTTGTGATTGGGTTCGATAAGTACGAGTGTATAGAATTTTGTTGTCTATTCAGTTTTTCGAAGTTTTTCAAAATGGCGGTGATATATAAATAAAACGTAAAAACTATAAATTTCAGCCATTTTTAAGCAAACTCGCGAGGCATACAGCTCACAGAGCCACTATGTGAAGATACAGAGAACTTACTGGCTGTCGTTAAATAAATGTTTGTTTAATTCAGTACTTTAGTGTAAATTTGAGTATTTAAGCTACAATAAGATTATTATAATATAGATGAGTACTTAAATTAAATAATGTAAAGGCTTCCCTATTTCCTGAAACACAGGGGGAACCCTAGTTCAGGTTATGCAAATTGTGAATTGATTTGTTTATGAAGTACCTAAGTATAGAATTTCATGTATTAGTATGTAAGAAATGTTCATACTGATTCAAATGGGCTAAAGTAGGTACATGTAACTTGATTGTTTCATAATCTTTTAAAAATTAGTCACATCAGTAAATCTGCTATTGCCTGCACCCCACACTTACAATATTGGCAGTTTTAGTAGTTCAGCCATGGCTTGCTATACTAACAACTAACGTCGAGGAGCCACCGAATAGAGTCGGTGATGAGAAATAATATTCATTTGAATAACTACCAAATACTGGTAACAATCTTGCACTTAGCGGCAAATTCTAAGGATGCTACCGAATTTAATGCCCCTTAATTTGCGGTCTATGAAAATACATAATATTACAGACGATAACTATAAGTAGAGGTGGTAGTTTACATCCGTACAATTTGCCGTAAGTAGAGAACCGTTAATGATGTCTGCTTACTATCAACTGCCCGATTAAATGACACTGTTAAATGGGTGCTACCCATTTTTTATCATTAGTTTAATTTTAACAAAAAAATAATAATAGATATTTTCAACTTTTTTAGGATTATCTTATACAAATTAAATAATTCTGTATTCCGTGCCATACGGCACATTTGAGTGAACCCACAAAATTATTGATTTTCGGTGAGGACTGGGACCTTATACCTGATGCTTTAATCCCCATAGCCGACATAAATCACGAAGAAAACGGAAAACGAATCGTGTTAACACACAGAGCCTAAGTACCTATAGGAAAGTCGCAAGCGACGAATTGGTCTCGATTGGTTTAGCACGTGACACTTAACTCTGACTAAAAGAGAAGTGTCTTCCTAAAAAGGCTTATCTTTCATGGTCTCTCATCATCTCTTCAGATTTCTCACGGTGCCTGTGCAGCCTCGCTGGTTCCATACCATTCTTGTAAGTTCGCATCATGTGCATCAAGGGCAACTCCCCAACAAAGTAAATAACCAGTTGACATTGAGATTTCGGCATGCATCTTGGCAACCCTCTCACAAAACTCACTTAACAAATGCTTCGAATGAAAATTAGCACTTTGGAGCCACCCTTCCAAGAGTGTAGTTTAATCGAAGATGTAGAAGACCCAGTAGACGGCGTTGAAGGCTAGAAAGCTGACGGGAAAGATGACGCGGGAGTAGGTGTCGATGAGATTGACGTCTCGGATCTTGGGCATGGAGGCTTTTATCACGGACGCGCCGCGTCGAAGTGCGTGTATCATCTTCGGCTTGCCGGTCGAACCATCTGGAAGTATGTAAGCAGTAAATACCTCTTTACTGATCGGTGCGGTAATCAGTAATCACAATCAACTGACTGATTAGTTGGCCGAGCAAACGAAGCATCTCCGTTTCAGCTTGGCCATTTTTTTCTTTTCTCTCATAACCGTTTATGATCTTTGTTCATCTTCAATGTTTATGGTAACAGTATCTTTTTTTTACGTTAACTTAGAAGTCCGATTTTTACCACAGCTTCGCGGGTTTTAGACCTTCGTTAGTTATATGGTTTTAATTTCAACTCGATATCTCCACGCGTTCCGCAGATAAAGCGCCTTGACAGACAAACGAGCAGCCGGACAGACGGACGGACAGACAATGAAGTGATTTTATAAGGGTTCCGTTTTTTTCTTTTTGAGGTACGAAACCCTAAAAATTGGCTATCCTAAACAAACACAAAGGCAAACTTTATTCACTAGATCTGTAATTTGAGGAGAGGAAGTATTAGACTAGAATCATATATAGCCTGCACATGTAGACGATCGTTGATGACTTTTATCTTGCAAAGTCGAATATGAATAATTATTTCTAAATTTTAGAATTTCTAGCGCCAAACTTATCCACCGCTTCTCGCGATCCTGACCATAACGTAGGTCCACCTCCACTTTATTGGAGGCAGTCGCCTCTCAGGAATCTTTCTGCCTCTACCTTACGGCCATCGATTCCACGAGCAATTTGCACAACCTACATGTAAGTAATGACCAATGACTTGTATCATAATAACATAATATAAAATACTTCTTTCTAACTTTTAGAATTCCTAGAATGCGGGCGGGTGCGATAGCGCAGGTGCGTGTGGTCGCGTTGTAGGCGCAGCGAGGGCGGAGCCCCCGCGGCGGCCGGCAGCGGCTTGGACCGCAGCCCGAGCAGCGGGGACACCCTCCCCGCGGAGCTCGTGCACTCCCGGAGGGCTATGATCTCTTCGGGAGAGCGGGAGCCTGTTGACAAAAAGTTCAATTCAATTCCTTTATTTGGTAAAATCCGAAAAAGTCATGCAAATACAGTTATAACGACCCACATACCACACATCAGTATATAAACAAATAGTAGGAAAACACAAGTCATCATGCCATGTCATGTCAGCATAATCATTGTCAATCTAGTTAGTTTATGAACTTTAACGTGATTTGTCATTTGACCGATGTTGAGGCACCTATCATCCAACTGATCCCTTACATAGTTTGTCCAAGTCCATGGGTGAAGAATTAAGTGATTTGTCATTTGACCGATGTTGAGGCACCTATCACCCAACTGATCCCTCACATAGTTTGTCCAAGTGCATGGGTGAAGAATTAGATTTACGATTAAATATCTATATCCATAGGCTGATATGTTACAATGTCGTCACTATCATCAGTGTTTATTAGCATTGCCATGACATAGACTTCTAGTGTGTCATGCGAACTGGCTTGATTACGATTCTCAATATTCTCATCCAAATGTGCCTACAATACAAATCATAACATCCTTGATGGACTGTCTCTCCAGTTTACTAAATTTCAGATCTTAATTTAGCTCTTTTCTGGGCTATTGCACTCCAGTAGATGTTGTTCTGCCGAGTGCTTTAGCAACGCAGCAAACAGCATCACGATGCATATCACCAAGTAGTTGTCCCAAACGGGATATCCATGCATAGAAATTGAATGTAATAGAATCTTCACTTACCGGAACATTTCATATCTTTCTCAACACTAGTGCTGGTGGACATCTGATCGCCTTTCTTTAACTTCGCCCTCTTCCGCGCCCTGGCACCCCAGTATGTGTAGTTCACCGCCGCATATTCCAACAGAGCGGCAAACACGAAGATGAAGCACATCACCAGATAGATGTCTATCGCCTTCACATAGGAGATGCGTGGGAGGCTGGAGCGCACGCCTGTGCTTATCGTGGTCATCGTCAGCACCGTTGTTATACCTGAATTCAAACACATAATGAAATTCGCGATCAACGCGATTAAAAACGTATGTGAACACTGTATATTAATTTGTTCGTTTGTAATAATATAGGTAATGTATATGCATGGAAGTTGCTCCACCGACAAGAGCGTAGTTCTTAAATTTGTGATGATTATGTTTGGGCCATGCGGCCTTATTAATAATTTCAATTGGATTTAATTGTATTTTGCCTTTATTATGTTCTGGGATTAGGATCGTATTTGGTAGAACGTTTGGTTTATTTTCTAAAACATGCATCCCGAATATTTTGCGCAAGGTCGTATTGGTTTATACTGTTCTCCAATTTAAGCATGCGAGTATATAATTGCAAATGCATAAGAAATTTATCAAATTGTCATAATCCAATGAAAATCCAATTGTTATAAAAAATGCATTAGTTAAGCTACAGAAAATAAATAGACGACATCACTTCTTTACATTAAAATATCTAAGAGCAACAATTATACAATTGAATTTACTTTATTTCTATTTCTGAATGAACAGTGTTCATAAGATTAAGTACCTATGACATAACAACTAACAGCTCACCTAACGCAACTCTCGCCGACGTAGCCTCGTGATTGATCCAGAAAGATACCCACGAGAGCATCACAATGAGGATGCACGGCAAGTAAGTTTGGAACACGAAGTAGCCGATGTTCCTCCGGAGTTTAAAACTCAGCGATAGTCGCTGGTACACGCCAGTCGCTAACTTCTCCTGAAATGTACGCATCACTGAGCATCTCGTGTAACAATCAATGTTGGATGTTGAACAGAATCAATGTTGATCCTATTTTTAGGGTTCCGTACCCAAAGGGTAAAAACGGGACCCTAATACTGAGACTTCGCTGCATGTCCGTCCGTCCGTCCGTCTGTCACCAGGCTGTATCTCAAGAAAGGTGATAGCTAGACAGTTGAAATTTTCACAGATGACGTATTTCTGTTGCCGCTACAGCAACAAATACTATTCATGATAAAACAATAATAATTAAGGGGGGCTCCCATAGAAAAATAGGGCTTTTTGCATGATATTTCGTTCAACGGGCATTTTCTCATGAACCGTTATAGGTAGACAGCTGAAAATTTATTATTTAGAATGTATATTTTTGTTATCGCTATAACAACAAATAATAAAAATAAAAAAAATAGCAAAAATTAAAGGACGTGTTTTTTGTTCAATATTGGTACGGAACCCTTCGTGCGCGAGTCCGACTCGCACTTGGCCGGTTTTTTTTATATGGTGATACCACATTTCTTATTTATATATAAATACAAAGGATAAATAAGAAGCCAAAATTTCACGCAATCCACTGAAGTGCAAGTGAGGCTCCAACCCACGACTTCTGCTTGACCGGAGCAGTGCTCTCACCACTCCACTGTTCCTGTCAAGCAGAGGTCGTGGATTGCGTAAAATTTTGGCTTCTTATCCTTTATATTTATATACTATAAATAAATTTTTCTCAAACATGCAATGAAATATCGTCGTAACGTGCGTCAGAACAGGCTTCGAAGTGTCAAGTTTCGGGCGGAACAATTCGAGAGAACTGTAAAGGAATTTCATACAAAATTGAAGGCCTAAGCCGGGAAGTAATTTGTTTTTAATTTTAATGTAAACATGGCGTCTGTGTGTATGAACAGCTGATATTTTTTTTTTCTAGTAGCTACCCATTCAGCCATCGGACCAACAATATCCGTGTTAATGCCTAGTACACACGAACTGAAAATACCGTCTATACGTAAGTCACCAGAGACCATAGACAATATTAAAAATCCTCTGCCTTTATTTTACTTAGTATAGAAACTAAGATTCTTATTATCAGGTTGTGTATAATGGCCCTAATATTCGCACACTACACACGTGGACTTATTAAAGAAAAAAAATATAGAGGGATTGGAGGGAAAATTAAAAATACTTTTTTTAAACATGGCGTCTGTGTTCATGAGCTGGCTGAACAGCTGAATTATGTTTTTTTGAGTGGTGTATTTTTTTATTTCATTGCATATGTTTGAGAAAAGCACTATACATGCCTTAGCCGTGAAAAGGGCTTGCCGGCTTCGTATCACTAGACGGCCTCCCTTACGGTCGGCCGTCTATACCTACTCAGCCGGCAAGCCCTTATTTCCCGGCGTCTGCAGTAATGTACTATTGGATGCTTTACTCCGGGTGGTTGTGTAACGTGTAACTCATTATAACACTTCTATCAACAAAATTTGAAGTAAGAACATAGCCAAATTCGGAATGACACAGTTATGCTCAGAGTTACTATAATTTACCCTGACGACTACCTACCTTGTAAGTACCTACTGAGCGAATTTATTAAATGCGAACTATATTATAATACACCTAATAATAATGTTACACTAACCGTAGGATAAGAATTTCAGTCTGTTACTAACATATTTTGTAAGCACTATGATCCCAGTTGGTCGAAATAAATGTTTTTTTTTTTTTTTCCTTCTCTGTATTGTAACACACACCTATACACTTAAACTCAACAGTGCTTATTTTAACTTCAAGTTACTTATGTTTTACTTTTTATCACGACTAGCTATAGTCACCTATAGTTGTAGTCGTCAAGTTATAACTCTGTACGCATTTAAACATTTCTAAGCTTCGCTACTCGGTCCTGTAACACAGAGGATGCTCAGGACGAGTCACAAATCATTTAAGTTGTATTTTATTTTATTTTTTTCATTTTTCATTATGGCTATTGATTAATTTCAGTAAAATAGCTAGGTATTGGACAAATTAGTATGGATTATGGCAAATGAAATGTATCCAGTCCATTTTAAGTCAATAGACTATAGGTACCTACATAGACTGGCTAACATCATTTATTATTAAAGGGCAAGTTTATTGTTCCTTACTTTCAGATCATGGATATTTATAAGTAGGTACAGGTATATTTACAGTACTTACTATTCTATCATTGGTCTCGTGCCCCAATATCGTGAACTGCGGCAGCTCGGCGTCCTCCACCCCCCGCACCGGGGTCTCCTTCCAGTACATCACCACGTCCGACACCGTGTACCCATCTGTAGCGTGAGCGATATGTTAGCATGCTGACTACAAATGGGTAGTCAAAAGATGACCTAAAATATGAAGCATTGAGCTGTCTTCCAAACTCAACATTTATCATACGACTGTTTTTTTTAATACACTTTATTGCGTGTTGTTATTATACACTCTTATTAAAGTGGGAAGAAACCAAAACGTTATTAGCAATATAAACACTTGAATATACGTTTTCTTAAATAAAACGTAATATTATTATTTTTAATTCTTCACATAGGTCATCTTAAGACTTGACATATCTAGTGTCCTATTTAGCCCTATTAATATAAATAAATTTTTGTGTTTATATTACCATTTAGGTTTGAAACAATTTGTTATATTTATAGTTCACTAATGTGCCTATTCAAATACTTATTGAAGTAGTTATTAAAAAGCTACATAATAATATCTTATCATGTATATCGTATGAATTTGGAAAATTAACTTCCCTGGCTGGTATGGCGGAACTAGGTATATTTGTCAAGAAAATTGAATCGCGTATACCTGTTTCGCTCTTGTCACAAGGGCAACAAGGGTCAAAAAGGTACGCGTTTCAGTTTCCTTTACTGTACCTAAAGCTTGTATTCACGCTTGCGAACATGACGTCATTTTATAATGTTTCTGATGCGCGACTTTGAATGGAATAGTCTTTCCTGCATATGAAACTACCTATGAATATAGCGCGAAAAAAGCCATGCAAGGCAATGGGTCAATTGTAGACATCAAGTTTCGAGGTACTTTCATAATGTAATGATTTAAATTTTAGCACCATTCCGTAACTCAGTAGAGTTTATAAGTTGAACCTCTTAATGCCCGAGGTATAAATTATGAATTAGCGGCATTTGAGCTACCAACTCTTAGGACGTAGTAGCTGCAGATACGTGCGCGCACAAATCCAATATAAACTGTTTGAGAAAGACGTGTGCTAGACCCCCTTCGGCCGTCAATAGAACTGAAGTTTCAGAACTGGTTCCGTACGAGGCTTTTAATTTAGTTGTATGGAACTGGTTCCGTACGAGGCATTTTATTAACTAAATAAGGAACTGGTTCCGATCGGGGCTTGTAATTTACTTGTATGTAAATGCCGGACCCCGTTAGTTTAGTTTCTAGACCTTAGTTTAGTTTTCATAGAGACTTGCCGATAACGCAGCGATGCCAAATCCCTTAGGAACTTTAGAGTTACCTACATACGTTATATATAGCAGGCTTAAAAGTGTTTTTTGAAAAGCGTCATTGGGAGTTTTTTATTGTTATCGTATGTAAGCGGACCTTAAAAGCATTTGGAAGCAGTTATTTGGAAACTAGACTATAATTTAGTTCTAATAGGGATTTGAACATGACGCAGCTATGCCAAATTCCTTAAGAACTATAGGGTCAATTAAATAGCATTTAGTGGGCTGAAAAAGTTATTTCGGAAAGCGTATAATAATTTATTTATTTATGCGGCCCCTATAAGCATACGTCTCAGTCTCGCACTCGTTTACGTGTCAACAAATTACGGTCGTTTTTATAACGTGTCTATCGCGCGATTAATGCAAGGATCATAGCGCAATGTCTAATGTCTTAATCACAGGCTCGCAGGATGTCTATGTCTAGTGTCAGTGTCAGCGATGCCAAACAGTCGGCAAATGCGTCTATATGGAGGCACGAAGCAATGAGCCCGTGTTACAAGTGTAAGAGTCACACAGCTTTCAATCTCGACGGTGCAGTTCTGCGAGTCGAGGGGGTAGTAGTGCAGGTCCATCATGCAGGCCAGCGTGGCGGTGAAACGCATCCCGTACGTGATGCTGCCGTCGCCACCCAGGCGCACGAGTTTATTCCGCTCCGTCACGTCGTGGAGGAAGCTGGAATGGCAAAACGGATACTTCAAAGACGAAAGCCCGACATTCATATTTCCATTGTAAATGTTAAAAAAATGTATTATAAGTAATTCATATTATAATACGCAAAATGCCACTTTCACACCTTGGATGTGAAAGTAGCTTTTTGTGTATTAGTTTTTCAAATAAAATTCTGAATTTTCCGATCACGTTTGACGGAATTATTACCTAGCCTAGATATTTAACAATTTCCGGGGAATATGAAACTACGATATAAAATCTACTGGTTCTCCCTAGAATTGCTCTTAATGAAGACTATTAGTAGATTCTCAATTTATAACATTTCGAATTACGAGTACTTAATTATAGTTAACTTGATAAGGAAATTATATATTTCTGACTTCATTTCAAGAAATATGAGTTCTAATATTTTGATTATGGAAGAATTTATATTCAAAACTAAAAACATTTAAAGATAATTGAGCTTTCTCCTGAATTTAATATTTACAATTAACTCGTTCTTATAAGGTGACTTTACAATCATAAGATGTTTCTCAACAGATCAATTAGGGGTACAGTACATAATATACCAACTCATACAATGATATTTAAGGGTATTCGAAAATGCGGGATTGACTATATTAAATAACTAGCTTTTGCCCGCGACTACGTCCGCGTTTAACTTGGAAGTATGGAAGCAACCTCGTACAACACGTTAGATATCCACCTAATCACCAATAAAAGGGATTATTAAAAGCGCCTAAGCAAATGTAAGAGCAATTGTGCTTTTGGTCTAATCATTACATTTCCTACGGGGTCATCAATGTCATCATGAATTACTTACTCACTTTTCAATCTTTTTAGGGATAATTTCCAGGATGAAAACTATCCTATGTCCTTCCTCGGATCTTAAACTATCTCCATGCCAAATTTCATCAAAATCGATTCAGCGGTTTAAGCGTAAAGAGGTAACAGACAGACAGACACACTTTCGCATTTATAATATTAAGTATGGATTAATTAAAAAAATCTTGCATTGGTACTTTTAGGACAAAATCTGATACTAGTGTTAAATGTTTCTAGGTCTAACGACTTTCCGAAGTTATGTAAGTCTTGCTTTATATCTTACCTATTTTTGTCATTAGCAAAAAACGTGTCAGGCACCCAAATCTTGTCGGCGAAGTCCCCCGACAAGGTGAGAACATCTTCTTGCAAGCCGAAGCCTAATCTCTCATCTTTCCAGTACTGGTTCAAGTACAGCGTTATTGTGTAGTCCTGGAACAGAAACCGTTTATAGATCGTTCTTTATTTCCGACAATGACTCCATACTTATTGAAAACTAGCGACCCGCCTCGGCTTTGCACGGGTGCAATGCTGATAAATTATGCAAATCATATAATATAAACCTTCCCCTTGAATTACTCTATCTAATATTATGTCTCTGTAATAGAGGCTTGCCGTGACATATGGGACAAGGACAGTGAACGAGTTAAATGGCCACTCTTTCATGCTAATTATAATAATAAATATAATAGAATACGAAACAAGTATTTATGAAAATTTAGAACACTGTTTCTCTGCCATTATTAAGTATCTATCCGTATTGGTTCCTACTTAGCACTCATGATACCGAGTGACCATTGTCAAAACGATTTTATTCGTACGAATACGAATATTAAAATGTGTGGATAGACATTATGAAACCACAATCTACAATTTGTATTCATAAATCTCATTAAAATCATCATTTCGGAGCATCCTAAATTCAAATTGTGGGTTACGAATTTAAAGGTATTTTCGGTATTCGAGGCAGTCCTTAAACTATTAGGGCGGTGACGGCTCCTTGCCACTGAGCAATACCTATCGAATATTTAGTTTTCCAAAATGCTGATGCCTATAAAAAAGAAAATAATTATTTAACACTAACTTATAACAGAAAATTCATAAACTGTTTTCATGGCCTCTCAAACTTATTCGAACTAGTTGTAACTTTCAGGAAATCCAGCCGTTTGCACAATACATAATCAACGCAAGACCACTCGGCAGCATCCTGCATACTTTAATACTTGTAGTGGCGTTAAAATTTGCATTTAGTATAGTATGAGTGGGCGGTGACCTCCCGATGGCGGGCATCGATTGGCTGAGACAGCACTCCCCACCACGACCCTCCAACTATGTCAAGTGTCAGCCTTGCTCTCTTTTAGCTGCTATTAAAAGCTTAATGAATTATGATGGACGAGACTCGAGTCGAGGTCCTCAGTGATCCGAAATCTGCCCTCAACCTCCAGTCGTGTATAACATGATATGTTATATTGATAATGTTTACCAGAGGCTGATGATATATCAATCAATCTTCAATGTAGGTTAATGTTTAGTAGATTAGAATATAAGATTGGCTTTCTATAAAATGGTTTAGATTCGGCTTAGTTTCCGAGATACTAAGTTTTTCTTTTGTCTACGTTTCACATACATTCGCGTTTAAGGTCTTTTTTATTAAGGGAAGCCACACTTATTGATTTTTTACAACAACAACAACAATGAAAAAGTCTATGTTTTTGTCGGATTTCATGTAAATTAGTAACATGTTTAACATCTAATGACGATGTCAGGAATACACTGAAAATCTATCAGGTTCCTCCCACCCTATAATTTTGAAAAAAAACACGCAAGAATACACTTACCATATTCACTTCAGATATCGCATCGAAGCTCGCGATAGTTAAATCCATGCCGACATACAACGGATCGCCTGCGAAGCAATAAAATACAATCGAGTCAGCACGAACTTGCCAGCGAGACAGTGCATACAGGCGGAACGCTGAGAAATCATACCGTGTTTACCGGAGTAAATTCAATATTGAATCCTTATGGTTCGAAGGCCGCAATAACATGCTGTAAGGTTTCGAGATTGCCTCGCTCTGTACGTGCATTCGCAATTCTAGCTATTTGCGGAGTAGTATTCGGTATGCAGAATATAGGGCTTTATGGTTACGCGCTTCCGACACTGATATCTCATTTTGTCATAGGATATTGAGACTTATCAGTTTCGCTCGCTCAATATTACAGAGTTATGTTTAACTTCTAAGGAATTAATATTTGAACATCTTATTGGTACAGTATTTTGCGATACACTATCTTTATTGCTAAGTATTTTTTTTTTTCAAAATGGCAGAGATAAAAGAGTTGAAAATGTAAAAAAAAACGAAACGAACTCGTGAGGTCTACAGCTCATAGACCCACTTGTAGCCTATACACCAGTGGTATGCATGGTACCACCTACGACATCGGTGGCGGTGATTGATGGCGACTGGTGGGAGCGAGAGATCGTGCTCCGACCTTTCGCTCCTACAGACATGATCTTCTCCTGCAGTGTTTTACCCCGGCCACACAGTCTGAATTCCGATCCGGTTTTCGAACGGAATTACGTCAGAAAGTGTCTCTGTCTCGGTCTGTCATATGGCGATCGATGTCTCGCTTGCTGACGTCATTCTGTTGTGTGGCCGGTCTTATTATGTACTGAGGCTTACCTCCGAAGTTGGGCCGCAATCGGATGTCGTATCCGTCGAGAATGCGCGACACGGTGTGCGTCACGTTCTCCAGCCGGTCGGCCGCGGCCGCCGCGCGCTCGTTCCTGCAACAAAACTTTAAATGTCACTGAGTACAAACAGGTGCCGTATTTACCCCTAGGCCCACAAGGCCAGGGCCTAGGAGACCAGCCAGTCTAGGGGCCCCAGTCCCAGAAGCAGGACTTGCACCATACTTATTATATATGTTTATCACTTAAAATACGACTGAAACCAGTTTCGACATAGGGGATCCCTCCCCAAATGCCAAATGCCTAGGGCCCTCTAAGTCCGGGCCTGGATGGGAACGGTTGAGGACTAATATAAAATAGAATAGAAAATACTTTATTCAGGACTAGAAAGTTTACCGGCAACCTCCCGTAACAAGAAACAGAAAAGGTGGTATATTAAGAAGAATATTGTTTTTACAAAAATCACCTAATGAAAGTATGAAACGGTAGTTCCTAGCAGGAATTCTGAAAATAAAATATCCATAACACCTTCACGCTTTTTATTTTTGGATTTAGATTGGCTAACATAATGTCAGTCAGTCTTTATGGTGGTTAGATTTATGAACGAATTATACTAAATTGATAAATAAATATCAGACAACCTCACACAAATAAAATCGATCCAGTCCCAAATTAAGCTCAAGAAAGCTTGTGCTATGAGTAATTACACCATGATATACATATATACTTATTTAGATAAATACATAGAACAACCATGACCCAAGCACAAATAGTCGAGTTCATCACACAAATATTTGCCAGGACCGCCGGCTCATTAGGCAGGTGCACTACAAACTGCGCCAACCACGTCGTCATGATATAGGCATTATTGAGATTAACGTCGGACAGGTCGCGCGATATTCGAACTTTATTTTTATTAGCCTGTATTTGTGTCCCACTGCTACGCAAAAGCCTCTCCCCTCGATTTCCACAACTCCCTGTTCGGTACCTTTTCTATCCAATTATTTAGGAACTCGGAAAGTCAGCGAGCCACGTCGTCGCCGTCTGTCATCCGGAACCCACTTCGTGGCTCGATAAGCCCATCAATCAGGGTGCATGCGGCATACGTGGCCTAACCCATCAGTCTCACTTTAACCCATTCATTGCCGAAGACTCGAATTCGCGTCATCGCTGAATAGAAATTTGAAGCGTTGGCGACGAGAACCTGGCGGTTTTTTCTCCAACGTCAGCAATACGCGTTTTGGAATTCGAACATTACCTTGGCGAAATAGTGCCGGACCCGGTGCTTACTCTTTTGATCTTAATATTTAAGTAGGTTTATTGCGCGATTTGTCAACTTTGTCACATTTTGACCCCTTATATCTGCTAAAGTCTTGATCCTACAGTAAAAATGTACAGTATAATTAATAGAAAATTGAATTTCGATAAATAATGTAGAAGTGCCTAAAGGGATACTTTAACGGTTTTCGAGATACAAGCAAAAACTGAATACCTTTATAATACCTTTTTATTCGATTGAGTGTGCTGCTTTCTTTGCGGTACGCCTATCCTTGCAATAGCTATATGAGAGTGGGGTAGCCAATTCAAAGATGATGGGAGTTTTCCTAAATGTGTGTTTAATCAATGTTTCTTGAACTTTCCTTTTTGATCAATCGACATGCTTCACCGCTTTAGGTCCCGATTTTCACCGATACACCTACAAAGATCTCACATGAATCAAAGTGTTCGATGCTATCAGCCGTGAACGCTCCAAGGCGCCTCGGCAGGTGGTGAGACCATCTTGTGCGATCAAACATATCTGATCTTAAGCTTCATCGGTTTTGACCAGAGATAGCATCCTTATCACTTTCCCTGTCCAACATGGCGAGATAAAATCAGAGATCTGAAGTTCACTCTAATAAAATACTATGTAACAATCCCAATGTTTCATTACCTTGAGGGTTCCTGAGTTCCACAATAATCTTAATAGCGCGATGCAGGATAGATTGTGTTTTGTATGCGCATTAATTATAGCGCTTAATTATAGTCAAAAACGACTGAATTTATTTTAACCAATTTTGGAACAGAGATGCGTGGCATCTAAAGATGGTTATAGGATACCTATCCCACAACTACATGTGTTTTTTTTGTTTCTACTATCTAAAACTTTGTAGGTATATATATGGTACCGTAGCTCCAAAACGAATAATCCATTGTAAATTTAAACATTTTGTTAAATAAGTGATTTGTACCAATTTGTTAAGCTACCAATCTAGAAAATCGGTTCAGCCGTTTGAGAATAATCAGATTTTTTGATGTCGGGTTGGTGCCGGGTTTTTTATCGTTTCAGCGATTACTATTTAAAGGTGTTTAAAACAGGTATCAGAAAGTCTTACGAAATAATATTGAGCAAAACACAAACGTATTTACATAATTTATAGGAATAAAAATTCAGACCGAAGTAGCCGCGGTGGCCAGCACGCTTAGCATAACTGTGACACGTGACTGTTTGTCGCGCGACAAATACTACCTACCTGTCACTTTCCTTTCAATACCGTGTCGCGCGACAAGCGGAGTCAGCGCAAGTAAGATTACCGTTTAGCCTGGAGATTCCCAATACGATATTACATTACCAGGTAACGGCTAAACGTTGCAGTCCGACAGCACGAGGATATCATATTTAAAAACACTTTTTTAAACCTCGATGAAAAAATCGACCAAGAGCATGTTGGGCCACGCTCAGTGTAGGGTTCCGTAGTTGCCCATCCTTCACAATAGACCGGCTTAAAACAGCGGTTTTAAGCCCGAGGTTTAAATTACGAGAAAGATTTCAAGCTCTATAAAAAGGTCGTAAAAGCCAAAGTAACTGTAATTACTTATTGCCTTCTGGAAGTTATCGATTATACGCGCCATCTTGAGGGGAATGTTTTAATGTAGTATGGCACTTAACTAATATGTGTAACGTTCGAAGTATAAGGACACCGCGCGGCACTTACGTCATTTTAAAGAAAATTATGAAATTTTGCGATAACTGAAAAATGGCTGAACCGATTTTATTCAATATAGTTTTCATTGAAAGTACTTATAAGGCCTCATTTTCATGAATTTTTCCATAATTTTTTGAACCGTGGTTGGAAAGTTAGAGGGAGGGGAGGGGGCGCTATTTTTTGGATTTCTGTTGCGACTTGCGAATATAATATACAAAACTGCTGACTTTATCAAAAAATAAAATAATGTTTGAAGACCCCTATTATTTTTTAAAGACCTATTCAACGACACCCCACACACGTTATGGAAAGAAAGAGGTACCCTAAAAAAGTTCATTTTTTATTTTACCGTTTTGTTGGCGTGATACATACACATACTCATACTAAATTTTAGGTACCTTTATAGTACTAATGATCACGGAGCTAAGCCGCGGACGGGCAGACGGACAGACGGACATGGCGAAACTATAAGGGTTCCTAGTTGACTACGGAACCCTAAAAAGAAGAGTGTTATAAGTTGGAAGGGAATTCTGTCTTAATTGCCAATTTATTTACGTTGTGGAAATCGGTACGGTTAATACCGGAAAAATGTTATACGTTTACGAGTGTTATAAGTTTCACATGTTTATATGCATGTCAGTGGCATGTTAGCTCCTAAACAGATGGTGCGATTAAAACCTCGATTTTCTTAAGAGTAACTTAATCGAATCCTTTTTCAATTTTTCTTTAAGCTTTGATCTTTGTATTAATAGTTTAAATAAAAATTGTGGTGTACCCACATTAAAAAAACCGGCCAAGGGCATGTCGGGCCACGCTCACTCAGTGTAGGGTTCCGTAGTTGCTCATCCTTCACAATAGACTTAAGTTACAGGAAAGATTTCAAGCTGTATAAAAAGCTCGTAAACGCCAAAGTAACTGTAATTACTTATTACCTTCTGGAAGTCAACTTACGTTCTTTTAAGAAAATTATGAAATTTTGCGATTAATACTCAAAAACGGCTCAACCGATTTTTTTTCAATATAGTTTTCATTGAAAGTACTTATAAAGCCTTATTTTCATGAATTTTCCCATAATTTTTTGACCCGTGGTTAAAAAGTTAGAGGGGGGGACCCCATTTTTTTTTATTTTCGGATCGAATATTTTCAAAACTGCTGATGATCAAAAAATAATGTTAGAAGACCCCTATTATTTTTAAAAGACCTATTCAACGATACCCCACACACTAGTGCTGGAACGAAAAAAATTCACCCTCACTTTAGGTGTACGAGAGGTACCCGAAAAAAAGTTATTTTTTTAGTTTTTATTTTACCGTTTTGTCGGCGTGATACATACACATACTCATACCAAATTTCAGCTTTCTAGTACTTATTATCACGGGAAAAATGAGACATTACATTTACATGTTTCATAAATTTATAAAAAAAACTAACAGCGCCCTCTCTCGCTTGCTCGTTCACCGCTGTAAAGTGGTGCGGTAAGATGTGAATATTAACGTATTCACATAGAGGTCACTAAGGTGTAAAAACCTTTCAAATAAACAATGCAAAGATCGACACACAAAGCATAAGGAAAAATTCGTCAGGTCTACGTGGAGTGGAGCGAGGGTAGCGAAGTGGCTAACGCGCTGGACCGGTAATCCAGAGGTACCGGGTTCGATTCCCGGTCCCTTTCACCAGGTAGCTCCTTTTTCAATTTTTCTTTAAGCTTTGATCTTTGTATTAATAGTTGAAATAAAAATTGTGGTGTACCTACCCACATTAAAAAAATGAGACATTACATGTTTCATAAATTTATAAACTAAATCGAGTGTTCAGCTATGAATGTTGAAAATCAGGTCAGTCACTTGAATATTTTTTCTATCTGGAATATTTTTATTCTCAAGGATATACGTTTAAAAAGATAGCAATAAAATACTGAATTTTATGCGACAAAATTTACATAGTTACAGGACTGAAAATTTAAACTCAGCAATTGAATTAACCGGGGAGCTTTTAGTGGGCAGAGAGAAGATTACCGTTTAGCATGGAGGTTCCCAATCCGATATTAAATTACCGGGTGACGGCAAACCGGTTACAGTTGACAGCCCTCCAATTTGCTATTTAATTGCTAATTTATTTAGGTTTTGGAAACACTTTTAACTCCCGACGAGGATATAGGGGCGTGAGTGTGAATTTAGTTTCAGTAATCTGAATCTGTTTTAGTTTGTCTATGGCACCCAAATGGCACCGTAGTTCCTAAACGGAAAACCTGACTTTAACTTTTGTAAGTATTTTATTTTTCTTGTTTCGCCAATTATTCTTTAAAAGTTTACGTTTATTTTCTCGAAATAATATTTCACAATTTACGTAAGTATATACGAATGTACGGTACCTACTACATAGGTACTTACAGGTGCTTACAGGAATGAAAATTCAAACTCTGTAACCTTTGTTAAGCTTAACAGATTCTTTCTATTAGTAGGTATTCCAAATAGTTATGTTTGTTATTTCTAATTTTTATTACCGATTTTTTTGTAATGTGACTTTACTGTTTGGCAATCTGCTATAAGTGTAGGGCTGCATTCGACTTCTGTTCTTGCTCTCGGATAGTAATGTCATAAGCCCATAAGCGTTTGTTAAAATCCAGCCTAAGTAAGTTGGTTAAGGTGGTTTGTTAATTCTAAAAGTAATTGCCTAAAAGTAATAGACAACTTATTAATATAATTTTGTCAATCAATCTGTCCCAATATAAAATAATGAACCCTACTAGACACAGGACAACATGGCACACAAGTTCGTTCGGTATACCTTTATTGTAATCCAAGATAAGGTAATTATAAAATAGTTCACACTAATTATTGTGTTTGATATTACATAACATTATTTACTTACTGTACTTATATACAAAACCATGACATCAAGAATGAGAACCAAATAGAGGGAAGGAGGTGAGGCAGACAGACATTTAATCTATCAGTTTGAGACTTACATAATATTTCAAAAATATATGTAGGTATTTATTGAATGTTATTTTCAATATTTTTTGTATTAGTAATCTACTTCAAAATGACATCAATATATTACTAAAGTACTTTAGTACATTTCAAAACTGGTTCCATACCTATTAAAATTAAGGAATACCAAATTCATATGATATACTTTAAAGAATGGTTATTGGTTTGATAAAGACTATAAGGAAATTAAAATTTGGGGAAACGCTACGGGTACGGGATAACCTTCATTACGTTACCACACACATTTTACTTATTTCATGTTTCCTAAAACCCATTAACTTGTCAATAAGTTTATACGGTGTGTGAGTGGCAAAGTGTAAAAGCGAGCATTGTTTAGCCATGTACCGTCGGCGGGCGCGGAATGTCTTTGCGGCGAATATTCCCAACTCGGGCATACCTGCTTTATAACTAGCAGGAACTTCGTTATTAGTGAACGGCAACTTGAAGATACAGAGTGTAAATAAAACCCTGTCTAAGCATTTAAAACAAAAATCTCTAAATCACTCTAAACAGAGGCAAAATAGTAGCGAATGTTTTTCTTCATTGTATAAAGAATTTACAAACTTTAGAAACTTTGAATGTCACCAGAAATGTTTTTTTGACTTTAATATCCATACTAATATTATAAAATGCGAAAGTGTGTCTGTCTGTCTGTCTGTCTGTCTGTTACCTCTTCACGCTTAAACCGCTGAACCGACTTAGATGAAATTTGGTATGGAGATAGTTTGAGACCCGGGAAAGGACATAGGATACTTTTCATCCCGAATAAATTTAGTGTTCCCGTGGGATGAGCGGGTAACACAGCGGGGCACAGCTAGTACTTTATATTTAAAATCTATTGCTAAGCCCTTTGTTACGCTTCGTATTTTCGTGTGAGTTTTAATTATTTCAGAATTGTACTAAATCTACATAAATGTGGAGTTTAAGAAAACCTTTATGATCGAATCAGAGTTTTCGGAGAAGTATTAGGAATATTTGCTACCGGTACACTGCAGTTGGGAGAAATAACCCAAATTTCCGTGGCCCCACTTCGGAGGGGAGGATCGAGTTCGGGATCGATATATACCGAATTAGAATTTATATATATATATATGTCGAGTTTGCCTACGAGATATGTAATAATAAAATAAACTCATGTACGGAAACGGGGGAATGTTACAATTTAACATTTTTAACATCTATTTGTTTTATGTTCTTAATGAAATTTAGATCGGTTTTTAAAGATTTCTGGGGGTTTCCGTGTAGTTACATACTTGATAACATTGTTATATTTATATCCTTTACCAAACGTCGATAAACGCACACTATTGGGGCCACTCGTCAATATTGGGGCCACCACAATCAACCCGACTTCTCGATGTATTTATTTCTAAATTATTTGTAATTATGTTTATCGTTGTCTTGGGTACCTTTAGTACAAGCATTGCCTTTTAGTTACTTATGATTGACTAATATTTATTTATTATTGATTTATGATTAAAGGTGTGTACTCACTGTGCTCGCACGACCGTGAAGACCAGCGGTAGCAGCCGCGCGAAGGCAAGGGCCGGCGGCGGCCTCATCGCGCGACAAGCGCGGCGCGCATCGCGGCTCTCACATGCTGCACTTGCTTTTACAAACTTGCCAAAAACCTTACCCTACTCAAATCTAAATACCCCGAGGCCCCTATGCATTTGTAAACAACTAAATTTCTAAACTTGGTCACTTATTCCCAGCTCTACTGTATACCCTAGTTTTCGCCGCGATGATATCGTAAGTATAAACGAATCGTGTATAAGTTTGCTAGGACGAGGAGCGACGTCTCACGATTGCCAGGAGCGGCCGCGGCGGCAGCGGCGCGCGGAGTGGCGTCGCGCGTGCGCTGACGACGAAACAAACTTGAGCGTAAACCCACACACCCGATTGAGCTAATCTTGCACCTGATATCTAAGGCTTCACGTACAAACGAGGGGCAAACTTATCTTAACCGCGTTATATGTCCAATTAGAAACGCGATTCTTTCATACATTTCAGCCGTTTATTGGCTACTGGCTTATTTGCACTGTTGTGAACTTTGTTGGGCTCGTTCATGTTGAGATTCAGATAATGAGGGAAACTAGAGTTCATACCATCACCACCACCAAGTTTATTTTTTCAAAGTATTCATATATTATATGTATTTCTATTTAGTTAGTTTATTTTGCACATAGTTTTTATAATATCTGGCAGGGTAAAAACAAATAAAGGGCATCACTTTTTACATATTCGTTGTTTTGTTTATGTTTTATGTGGAATGAAGCGTTGGAAACTTTAAATAAATGCAAGCAACAATCATCCTATAAGCTTCAATATTTGTACGTAACACATTTACATTTGAAACGATTGGAATTTTTATTAGCAAATTCTCCAAAACTCACGGGCTACACCAGCTTCGAATACAGAACATGCACATTCCGTACTTCCCAAAATTTGGATTCGTCCCTGCTGAGCGTGAATTCGACAAGACGTTGCGATATATCCAATTGAGCAATTTCTCGGTAAGTCAACTTTGACTGACCGGTAGAGAATGCCTCATGGGCCATGGCATTGAGTCCGCCTTTTGTACGATATTTTTCTTTTGTCAAATAAAGATTAAATAACTTTAAGTTATAACGGACATTATATTGATTTTCGTGTAGCATTATAATTTCCCTTGAGCTGCATTCTAGCTTCAAAGGCGCAGTTCTGGCGCAGTTCTAGTGCAGTTCCCATAACTACATCGAAATTGTGTAAGTTAATCCTAATTGACACATACAAGACGAGGCTCCATCACACCAATATTATAAAGGCGAAAGTTTGTGTATATGTTTGTATGTTTGTTACTTCTTCACGCCCGACTGGATCAATTTTGATAAAATTCGACCCTGGATTAATACATAGGCCACTTTTGATTAATCGCGGGGTCCAGCTAATATAAATATGTGTTAGTCGCGGCGCGCCGCGCCGATAATTTTCTGTTTTAGCAATGTACTTTGTCAATTCGAATCGTACGCCTATTCAAAACATAGGTAATATATAATTTGTTCCAATGAAGAGAACTCCTCGACGGTTACTTGGAAAATAATATATTGGCGAAATTTCGAACAAATGTCGTTAGCCATGTGGAATTTAGCCGAACTGTTGCGAACGTGTCGTGTCGGCGCTGAATGTCGCGCGTTTATCGCGCGCGTTGCAATCTGAGGGCGGACGCGGCGCCGGCCTCGCCAAATAACTTCCGTAGGCAACCGCACCCGTGTGCCACTTTACCTGCCTCGCATCTACACTTAGGCCAAGATCCCAACACAAATATCCTACCTACTCATACCACCGCATTCTAGGCAATCGCCCACAGAAAATATCTTACCGCGTTCAGATTGCGATTGAAACAGCTGCTATTTTATATAGATAATTGACGTTTGTATATGGACTAACAGATTCAACCCCATTCTCACCACGGACGAATAATATGTCTGTCTAGGATAAAATTTCCCAGAGTTAATTTGGCCGCAACCCTAAACAACTAAATCAAGTTAATTTCGTAAGTCGCCTACATAAAGTTATTACGCTTTTCAAGACACTTATGTAATCGACCTTGTTCGATGTTATCTATCAGGCAGCGAATCATTGGCTTGGCTTTAACAGAACAATTGGTACTTCACCCGTCTGGCTCGGAAAGAGACGTTGGATTTTTTTGTTCGCTTCAATATAAACATTTGCTGTACGCCAGCAGACTACTGCTTTAATAAAAATGAATTACCTTGTGTTTCATTCAAAAAGAGATAGAAGCAGAAATTTGCGATGGCATCTTAAACTAAGGCTGCGAACCTATCTGCGGAACCAGTCCACCTACAACGGACTTTAACTCGCCGTGGTACGACTATGAGCGGAGCGCGTCACCGCTTGGCGCCACCACGTTGCGTTTAGCTTAGCACACGTCACTTTGTGTCAGTGTAATTACAGCATCTACTCGCCCTTATGTAACTAATGTGAGAACTTTTGTTGAGACACTCTGGATGAAAGGTTTTCTTTTGTATCATGCTTAATAGCAAAAAGGATATTGTTTTGGCATTACAAAAACATAATTAAGACTTAATGTGTGTTTCAATCTAACATTAAAGATTAAAAAATATCTACTGTAATATCCCACTACCATAACGCCAACCGGAGAGTAACTTTAGTTGTTTAGTAGTTGAATAGTCGTTTGATGTTTATTGATAACTAATAAGTATTTATTTAGATTATATTTCTGTCTCAATGTATAGGTTAAGTACATTATATTTGGTACAATGAAAATGAAAACAATATGTACAATAACTTAAAACTAAAATACCTACATAAAAACTAAGTCGTTTGATGCAATATGACGTTGAATTAAGAGGTGTTTGCCGAGAAGCAAAGACTTACACTTTTTTCAACTATTGTACAATGGTGCTTATTACCTACTTATAAACCATCTATTCGTTCTTTTGACATGCATGAGAGACCAATGGAATATGATGTTGAGACTTTACCTTAAAAAAATAGGCCCAGGGATCAAACTATGAGGAAATAATAAAAGTTGTACGTAAATCGCACCTCAGGTTCAGTGTTTTAAGACGTTGGATCGGAAATCCAAAGATACCAGCACCTCTAGCGCAACTGTGACACGTGACTCTTTCTCGCGCGAGAAATATTACCTATCTCTTCCTTCGCAGTACTGTGAGAGAGTGACGGGCGATGTCGCGCGATAAGATTCGTCAAGCCTAGTTGCGCTAGACGGGCAGGTTCGATTCCCGGTGAGGACTACGTAAGAGCGCAATGCACATTTTCTTTACATGTTGATCTTTGTAGATACAATATTGCTATTTTACAATACTTTAAAATAGGCGATCATCGAGTTCTACAACCGCATCATCACTAACTAATAACATATATAAGTTGTAAACGAAAAATCCTTTTAGCTTCATCGGTAACCGGAACCCAACCTAAGTACAACATCAAATAGGTACTTACATGTCAACCATTGTTCCTTCCCTTCTACACATTTTTCCCGTGTCGATAAAACGTATTTCCACGTACGCTCACATCTTGTTTGAACTTGCCTCTTCTAGATCAATAACCTCGTTATTTGATAAACATTTATGTGACAACATCCAGACTATTTATATAGATAAATTTTAATATCGACATCGAGATGTGAACACAAGATATCACTTGTAGAGATTTTGCAGTATACTTACGCGTCGTAACTACACAGAATGTAAGCGATCGAAAATCATAATCATTTTCAAGCGTCAGAGGCGAAAACGTAACATTGTGGTGGTAACAGTATTACTACTATGTAGTCGTATCTCTCACGATACCGAATGCATTGAATAGTTTAAATAAATGCAGTATTTCTTAAGATTCCACTTCGAAAGCTCACATAAATAAGATAAGAAAACGATTGGAGAATAATACGCAATTAAATTAAACTAGTTGTATATAACTACTTTATACGTTGCATTATCTGTTTTAATTAAATAATTCTTCTTTAAAAAATAATAATATTAAACTAGTTAAAAACTATTGCACGGAAAGTAATGAAAGATTATAACTGCCTCGAGACTTTCGCCTATATAGACATTGTAAAGAAACACGTCGTGCAGTTCATAAATGTCCTGCTAATTATGCATACAAAAACGGATTGAACAGAACACTTTTTCGGAGTCGCCACATTTAGGCGTGTCTTTGACTGCAAGACAGACCTTTCCACCCATGACAGCATCTCTATAGCTCGTAACCTATATTTGGGTGACAATAATGTTGAGTGCCCAGTTTATTAATGATACCAGCTGGTTCCAACGCGCTCTTGTAATTAGCGTGAGTGGTGATCTTTTCAAAAATAGAAAATCTCAAGGCTAAGCACTCGTTGGTATTACCTATTTTGAATTTTGGTAAAAGGGGTTCTGAACTTTTGAGTTTATAGTTTACCCGTGTTTCTGAAACCTCTGCGGCGTCGTAGCTCTAAACCGGATAATCCAACTTGTAATAAATAGCAAATTATGAAATCGAGAGTTCGTTTGATGATCACCAACCAACCTTCTAAGGATTTTGATATTTTTTAATCTGATCTAGGGTCATTAAATACTTAGGTACTCTTTAATTCGCATTGGCAAAGGCAAGGTACGTTAAGCGTCTTTCACCTTGTCAGTTACAGTTCGCAATGTAATAGGCTTTTTTTATAAGCGCACAACATAGTGGTTTCACTTCGCCTGATGGTAAGCAAAAAGGGGAGCCCAAGTCGCAATGGCAAATGACAAGAAACCAACGGTGCCATATCAGTTGACACTCCTATGCACGCTTCCATAGGTATCGGGCTGGGACATTATCATGACGATGAAGAATAAGATTCGACTGTGTCAATTTTTCTCACGGCAAGTGCCTCCCACCTTATCAGCCTCACAGTTCGGAATGTATTAGGTGTTGGTCCGGGACGCGACAGACGTGAGGAATAGTGTGTAGTGCAAGGGTCGCAGCTTGCGTAATGGACGGCTTGCTGGGCTGGGCCGCGACATTGCCCTAATGATAGTGATTTAAAAGAGACGTGCTTTATACTCCGTAACGCTTACACTCCTACTATCAGCTTTGTAAAGATTTTACACTTTTTTTCTTAAGAACAAGTAATTACCCGGTAAAAGTAACTCTTTGGTATCTTAGCTGCTAACTGTATGATGCAATAATCTGATTAAAACTCCATACGAGTTCGAAACATGTCGGGCTGTTTCTGATAATTTTACGTAACTTAAAACCGTTTTTTAATAGTGAATTACATTCTGATTCGCATTACAAGCTACGGTAACGTTGTCATCTTCTCTTTTCGGAATGTAATACAGTACTTTATACACTACACTGTATCTACTTCCTTCCTACAACAAGTATTCGTTTGTGAAAAGGTAAACGATATACCAGTAAACGATAAAATTTCGATTGAAATGGCTACTTTTCCACTAGATTACACAGCTGAGTTGTGAGGAGTAAAACTGGCGAACTTGCCTTGACTGAACGTATTACCACACTGCACAGGACGACGATAAGTATCGGAATATCAATAAAACAAATTATTAAAGTACGGAGAAACTTGACAAACAAATATAAACATTCGTAAAGTAGCGATGTATTTTTTCGGATACATGCATCTCCGGAACGCCTAAAGGAAACGATGGTGCCATTCTTATGACGGATAAAGCGCGTGTGCTTACAACATATGTACTTAAATGTGACAGTGTTTAGTAAAAGTCCCCTATGTGCGGCGTACCATAAGGGCGAAATTTGTTTGTACCTGTCAACGTGGCCATATATACCTATGGTTAAATAGTAGACCCCGAAACCCCGCCTAGCTATATTGCGGCCTAATTCGATTAATATTGCTACTAGCTTCGCTGCGCGGTGTTACTCGCTCATCCCACGGGAACACTACATGTGGTAATCCAGGGTGTCAGCTACCTTTATACCAAAATTTATCAAAATTGGTCCAGCCGTTTGAGCGTGAAGAAGTGAAAAACTTACGCCTTTATAATATTCCTGTGATATCGCCATTTGAACCATGATGAGATTTTTCCTATTCACGCTAAATTGTGTCTTTGACAAATTATTATTAGATAAATAGAACATAAGTATCGGTAAAGCAAACATATAGTGATGTGATGACATATCGGACGCCAAATTGTATGCCCGTGTTTTGTTTCTTTTTACTTTTCCAACAACCAGGAAAGTTTTCGATCATTATTTTTATCTGCTTTAATCTAAAACCTTCCCTACTTTTTCGTTCTTTAGCGAAGTTTGGAAACAGTTTCAGTTTTATGTTCATTACCAGCCTCGCATCCAATTTGCCTAGTTTTTAAGATGAGTTCATTAATCTGTTCATTATTTTTTTATTAGGCGAGAAAGGGTAGGGGGTTTTAATCCGCCTTTACAACGGACGGAGATTTTATCAACGCGATGTTATTTTATTTGCCAATGTTGAAACAAAAAATAATTAATATCAACTTTATTTCCTTTTTAGGGTTCCGTAGTCAACTAGGAACCCTTATAGTTTCGCCATGTCCGTCTGTCCGTCCTTCCGTCCGTCCGTCCGTCCGCGGCTTAGCTCCGTGATCATTCGTACTAGAAAGCTGAAATTTGGTATGAGTATGTGTATGTATAACGCCGACAGAACAGTAAAATAAAAATTTAAAAAAAAAAATTTTTTTCGGGTACCTTTCGAACACCTAAAGTGGGGGTGATTTTTTTTTCTTTTCAACACTAGTGTGTGGGGTGTCGTTGAATAGGTCTTTTAAAAAGAATAGGGGTCTCCTAACATTATTTTTTGATAAAGTGGCTCGCGCTTGGCCGTTTTTTTTTTTCAATAGTATATTATTATATAAAATATCGATAATCACATTCCTAAACTTATTGTATTTAAAATATACAGTTATATTTTTTATAAATATTTTACTATGTATTTTATTTTCAATTTTGACTATACACGCCCCAACTCTACATAACGCCTAACTTCACAAACTTTGCAACTTATCTGGGGGCACGGCAGTGCCCCCGCCAAGACGAAAAAAAAAGAGGCGGGGCACTACCTACCTTTTCTCGAACCGTTTCGTCTCATTTTCAAACCCTCATAGTTTCGTCCCAGTTAACACCAGAGCGCCCAAATTCACAGGTTAAGATGCAGTTAGGGAACATATGAAATGTACTAAATTTCATTGATCTAGCTTTTATACTTTAGGTTTTATTGGTACCTAAAATACGTCGATTTTGCCACTCACTCACTTATGTATCAAAACCTCTGGGGTACTTCCCGATGACCTAGAAAGCTGAAATTTGGTATGTAAGCTAGGTTTAGTATACAAACAATAGAATAATTCTGAAACTTGGAACTTTTACCCCCCAACCCCTTAAACTAGGGGATGGAAGTTTGTATGAGACTTCTGCAAATTTTGATACTAGAGGTCTGAAAATTGATATAGGGACTCCTTTATTATTTATAAATAATAAAGTACATATTCTAGGATTTTAAAAAAATCACCCCCCACCCTTTAAATAAGGGGATGAAAGTTTTTATGGGTTTTCCATAATGGGCGATAAAAGTAGTATATATCGGGCTAAACGTAAGTATTTCTTATACACAATTATTACTACTTCCATATCTACACTTCGACTTCGTATCTGGGGGCACGGTAGTGCCCCCGCCAAGACGAGCAAAAAAGAAGCGGGGCACTACCTACCTTTTCTCGAACCGTTTCGTCTCATTTTCAAACCCTCATAGCTTTGTCCCAGTTAACACAAGAGCGCCCAAATTCACAGGATAAGATGCAGTTAGGGAACATATGAAATGTACTTAATTTAATTGATCTAGCTTTTATACTTTAGGTTTAATTGGTACCTAAAATACGCCGATTTTGCCACTCACTCACTGACGTATCAAAAACCTCTGGGGTACTTCCCGATGACCTAGAAAGCTGAAATTTGGTATGTAAGCTAGGTTTAGTACACAAACAATAGAATAATTCTGAAACTTGGAACTTTTACCCCCCAACCCCTTAAACTAGGGGATGGAAGTTTGTATGAGACTTCTGCAAATTTTGATACTAGAGGTCTGAAAATTGATATAGGGACTCCTTGTTATAAATAATAAAATATATATTCTAGGATTTTTAGAAAATCACCCCCCACCCTTTAAATAAGGGGATGAAAGTTTGTATGGGTTTTCCATAATGGGGGCTAAACGTAAGTATTTCTTAAATACACAATTATTACTACTTACTTAGAACGCTACGGCACATAAAAATAAAAAAATAAACCTAAAAATTAAAAACTACTTTACAAAAAGAAATGAGATCCCACCAAAAAAACATTTCATGTAAAATTAGCGGCCAAGACTCACATGCTCATAACGCTTTTGCTATTATTACTACTTACTTACAGACGCTATGGCCCAAATAAATGAAAAAGACTAGGGCACCTTACAAAAATAAATGAGATCCCACCAAAAACATTTCATGTAAAAATGGCGGCCAAGACTCATATGGTCTGGCTGTAAAAAAGTTATCAGATGCCTCGAAAAGCCAAGCCCCTAAGCCCTGAGTTTACTAATCCTACACCTTGGCTTCAAAGGTATGGCTTGGCCGTTTCATAAAGTAACGTAAATAAGTCCAACGGACCGTCTGGCCCATACGATATCAAGAAGTTAAGTTTATATCTCCATGATAATATATATAAACTTAATTCCTTACCATATAGGCCGGACAGTCCATTAGACTTGTTTACGTTACTTTATGAAACGGCCAAGCCATACCTTTGAAGCCAAGGTGTAGGATTAGTAAACTCAGGGCTTAGGGGCTTGGCTTTTCGAGGCATCTGATAACTTTTTTACAGCCAGACCATATGAGTCTTGGCCGCCATTTTTACATGAAATGTTTTTGGTGGGATATATATATATAGTCAAAATACCTATCGCGGAAGCATAGTTGTACTAGACGGGTTGGGCTAGCATATCTTGCCGTAACTTGTCGACTCAGCACTAGCAGGGCTTGCATTATTGGAGCTACTTCGCATCTCGAGCGACTTAGCGTTACTTGTCTTGCTCGCACGGTATTGAAAGGAAAGTGACGGGTAGTATTTTTGCGCGACAAAGAGTCGTGTGTCACAGTTATGCTAGACGTGCAGGGTGTGAGAGATTGCGAGTTCGAGATCCCGTGGTACCGCGAGTGGTCTCTGGACGCACATCTCGCCGAATTGTTTCATAAGCCCGCTCCGGTTGCCCATCACTCACTTACCACGCCATACATTATTCATTCATACCCCATTTAACAGCCGAGGTAAATTAAATCGTTACAGATAAACGGGTTATCGTAATTCTAATCCAAAAAATGTTGCTAATGAAGATACATTTATACTACAAAATCAAGTTACCTTACCAGGGTTTTGGCATCACGCCATGCCATGCCGTGGAGCTATCCTTGTGGTCTAATTAAGCCAAAAACAACTAGACAATATAAGGTACTTTCGCCAAAGATGGCCCTGTTCCTAAGATAATAGAATTTTGAAGTGGGCTATTTATACTTTTTTTAAGTTCTGAAACACATTGAAGGCGCGTTTATTTTTAAATTAGGTAACATCTAGTACGCATTTTAAATGTCGTCGCGTCGTGTCAATTTTCATTAATTCTCACTCAAACTATGTCAACATAACGTCGCAGTTATGAATATCTTAGTGCTGCTCAGCGTCAATTTATCTTTCCTCATTAAAGTTATTACGCGTCAGATGCTACGGGTCTTATAATATTATATCGCTCATAACAAAGCTAAAGAAAAGTTCCTAATGTTTTCCAAGAGCTACAAAATGCAATTTACATACAAAATTATCTTCACATTATGGGCTCTTTCCCACGCACTTCGTAGCACTCGTTTTCGTAGCCTCCGCTACGCCGTAGCGGGAGCTACGAGTACCTTGATTGCTACGTAATTCCCGATAACTTTGTTACGAATTTCTCACCGACTTACTTGACAGTTTAAGCGCTCTTTGATATAGAGGTAACTGAGTTAGCAGAATGGTGCAAAAATACTGAGAAAATGTTGTCTTTATTTGAATTTCGTTTACTTTTTATGAATAACTGTTGACATACGCAAATGTTGAGCACTTTACGAATTTATTATTGTAAATAGGTTCGAAACACGTCATGTGAAATGAAATGTAAAATTATTCATGCGATAATATCTGTATTCGTTCTATTTAATATACTAACTTTAGCTTCTTAGGTCTCGTCTTGTATTGACAACGCAATATATTTCAGGAGTTTGCTTTGTATTAATATTCTTACTGTTTTTCTCAAAATTATCATGACAAAGTCGTCGTTTCCACCCATTGACCCAGTGACAATACCACGTGCCAAACATCCACATTTAATAAACAAAACTATCCGAAATCCATTTCTAACATTTAATTAACATCCCATCCGTTACCCGAACACTTCATTCAACAAGGCCAATTCAATCTCAAATATAATGCAAGCAATTAGAGTATTCACGAGTCATCAGTCGGCGGATTCGAATCCCATTACCTCGGAGTCCAGGCGCAATCAGGGTCTTTAGGGATCACGGCATTTGCTGCCATTGTTCTCTGCGCTTGGGTTTTACATATCCCGCCTTGAGCGAACTTTAGTACTATGAACTGGGATCATTGTAAGGTGGGGTAGCACTGACATAATTTTTTTGTCTAACGGGGTAAGACTAACAGATAGTTATTGGACTGTGGCAGTCTTCTCGCAGCCCCCCTTTACCCCGCTTTACCTTATAGAAGTTCGCTCAAAGCATCATCGTGTAAAAGTTATTCACATTGTGTAGTTTGACTTTTTCTAAAGGAGGTTTACCGTAGCTGGATTGTGAAGGACTTTGAAGTCTCATTTTTGGCTTTAACTATGTTAACATTTAGTATGATTATTTGTTCACATTTGTGTATATATGAGGTACGTTTATTCTTACTATGTATAGTTAGCCTAGCAAGCTTTGGTCCGGCCCAGGGATAGTGGCGCTACAAACAGCTTTCATATGGCAATAATGTGCATACGTAATATTTGCATTATTAAACGTCAGTCAAGAATTTGTCATTATCAAAATTCAAAACGTTGTTTACCGGAATGCTGCTCAATCCTTCGTTCTTCTTGCGAAATAAATACTGAATCCTATTGAAAAAACTTGACTTTCATCACTGTGGATAGTTTTGGCTTTATTATGCAAAAAATATTTGAAATTTGCGAAATATTTAGTCCTGTTTCCTCTTTGTTTACATCAGTGTCATTCACCGACTTTCAACGTCAGTTACCAAAAATTTGTCGTTGCCAGTAAAATAATTTAGTACTACTGAAAATCCGCAATATGGCGTGGGTTGTAAACCCCTTCGGCTATAGTTATATTTATATTTGTATCCTAATAGTAGAGTTGTTAGTCCGCTGTTTTCTAACATAATTGTGCGCATCGGGTTACAAGCATGAAATTTATACCACAGATAGAGTGTTCCACGGTGATTATTTTCAGATGTGGAGGGAAGTCAGATTCGTCCCCTGTGAGGCGGGAGAGCGGAGTGAATAGGGCCAAGTATCCCTCTTTTCTTTCTTTATTGCTGGTCAGTAAGTCTACCAGGACGTGTTTGGTATCGTTTCCGTGTAAAACAAATATCAGAAATTATTTTTTTATGTTATTTTTGTATAGTTCTATATAAAAATATGGATATATGGCCGCAAAGGTGAAAATCACAACAAGTTTTTTTTATTCAGTGATGTAAATTAGTTCAATTTCGTGAACATTTTCAAATTATTATTATTATTTTAAAAAGCTCATTTAATTTAGTTTCTAAAAATATATGCATGTTGGGCACTTTTCATACAAACAGTAGCTTAAAATATATCTTTACGTCGGCGTAACCAACGTAAATCTCCGAACGCATCCTATTTCGCTTCATTAAACACATTAAATAATGATTATTAACATGCTTTTACATATAATATTTACTATTTACGTCCTAGAAAAACAAATTAATGCAATTATAACAAAATATTTTTTTGTTAATGTATCACGAGCACACGGGCTAATCTCAACATCAACAATTTATTTAAGTTACTGTTTGTATGAATAGTACCCAATATGTATATGTTTCTAGAAACTAGATTAAATTTGCTATTTTGCAATATTTTTGTTAGTTGTAAATATTCAGGAAATATAACTAATTTATCTCCCTGAATAAAAAAAACTTGTTGTGATTTTTACGATTTCGGAAATACAACCATATTTTTATATGGTACTATGAATAAATAACATAAAAAATGAATTCCTGATATCTGTTTTATACGAAAACGACACGACACAAGTCCTACTAGCGTTGCCTGATCAGTAATATAAAACGAAAAAGAGGACTCCTTTGTCCTATTCACCCCACTCTCCCGCCGCACAGGGGACGAATCTGACTTCCCTCTGACATCTGAAAATAATCACCGCAGAATACTCTATCTGTGGTAGAAATTTCGTGGTTGTATCCCGATGTACACAATTTCGCGACTTAGCAAAATGTACCAGAACACGCAGGCTAAGCTTAACATCAACATTTTTTTCAAGGTACTTTTTGTATGAGATGTGCCCAATATGTATACATTTTTAAAAACAAGATTAAATTTGCTGTTTAGTAACATTTTTTTAAATTGTAAATATTCAGGATAGATGACTAATTTATCGTTTTGAATAAAAAAAACTTGTTGTGATTTTTACCTTTTCAGCTATAAACCCAAATTTTTATATGAAACTATTCTTAAATAACATGAAACATTAATAGCTGATATCTATTTTACACGAAAACGATGTTGCACAAGCCCTAATAGCCTTAACTGATCAGTAATAAAAAAAAGAAAGAGAGCAGTACTTGGTCCTCTTCACCCCGCTCTCCCACCACACGGGGGACGAATCTGACTTCCCTCCACATCTGAAAATAATCACCGTGGAACGCTCTATGTGTGGTAGAAATTTCATGCTTGTAACCCGATGCGCACAATTTCGCGGCTTAGCAACTCTACTATAAGTGTTTTTTGATAATAAATATAAAAAATGATCCGCTTTATCTGTGAATGACTGATTCGAAAGCGGTTTTTTTTTATCGAAAGCTCTCGAGATGGTTCTTTGCTACGTTTGGTAAAAATACCTGCAACCGTCTCTAAGATATTCAGCTTTGATTGGAACAAGTGACAGGATCTCAGCCAATATTGAAGCTAAGAATTCCAAATTTAGTTTTTTTTCCCACTCAATCAATTATTCTCCCACTCAATAAATGTTTATCCCACTTAAGCATTTTTATCCCACTCAATAAATGACTTAATGATGACCAGCTACTTGTATCGGGTTTTTTTTTAATTTGATTTTTTGGTTATGTCATGACTGTATTGATATTTTGTTGAATGTTTGATTATTTTAGATGTTGACGTTGCAACGCGATTCCCTGTAATTCTACTTAAATGCTCTTTAATTCTATAGCGACATTAAGTGTTTCTATTTATTTCTTGTCGAGTGCAAAAAGAGTATTCTATTCTATCCACGGGCCCGCATACAGAGTTAACCCTGTGTCAATAAAAAGTTTAAAATGCACTCACACTTTCTTAACTTTTAGATGCCGTTTAAGAACAGTAAGAACCAATTCAAACGAAGTTTAATTTAGCAACAGACTAAATATTTGTGATATATGTATGCATGTAAACACCTTTTACACAAAACATAAAATATATTTTAAAAGAAATATATAAGTATTTTCTTTGTGAATATTTTCAAATCCAGTGAAGATCTCGAAACACATTAATGTAAGTCCGTCATTTGATAACATGAAAAGATCTTTAGGCTCATCTCAGATCTTTGGGCTGATATCCTAAACATGTATATGGTATAGTAGTATATTACGTAGGCATTTAAAGACAAGTTCAATGCCTGCGAGCGACAATCTTCCGGCGTATTAACAATATCCGTTTTACGCAATCCCGATGGCGTTATGAATTCGCATCAGGCAGTCGAAGCACAGACGCACAATAAGGACTCTCGTTACTGATATCGACATAGAAATAGACATTCTTACCGTACGAATTCAAAAAGTGGCAATAACCCGTGCCACTGAATCGTGCGTGGTATTGAGTGGTCGTTCGGAATGATCACAGCAAAATAACGGACATATTTTCACTATTGTTATTCGAGCTGCGTTGAATGACTTTAACAAGTAGACATTTTAAAGGAGAGTAGGAGGTTACGTTTAAAACATTAAATTATAATAATATATCCACAATATATCCTTTGTTGCCCGTGGTTCAACCATCTAGTTCACCTATTTCCTGTTGTACAACCAGATTAACTAGAGAAAAAAAAACATAGGCCGTCCACCTGTGTGAACTGGACGAATAGGTTTCGGAGATAAACAGTAAATTTTAGAACATAGTAGGTTTTTTGCCCATAATATTTTTCTGGGTAAAAAAAATTATGTTTTTTTTATTAAAAAAATGGTGCAGAAGTTAATCCCTATTAGATCTAGAACGTAATAGTCCATATTTCTCCTAAACTCTTTGTATTATTTTAGGCCACATTCGTAGTCAAACTTTTGTAGGCCATTTACATTCATACATATTTCATTTAGCCTAGCACAACTATAGTGAAGCAGAATGTATTGGACATCCTCAATATCAACCACCATGTTATGTATTACTACATTCTAGCAAATAAATGATTTTTATGACACGCGACACCTTGACGTGCGACAAATACTTCCTGTCACTTTCCTTTCAATACCGTGCAAGGAGAAAGGTGATACTGAGTCGTGCGACAAACGAAGTCGCGACTCGCGGTACGCGATACTAGCCCTGTACAACAGTACGCGAACAGAATCAAGTCTCAGAATTCAATTAAATTATAAAATCTCAAGCCTAAACGCTTCAACCAATTTGAATAGCTAAATGAAGCGTCTGACGTTAGAATTAGATTTATAGTACTTACCTCATTCCTAGAAAGTTAGTTCCCAGTAATTAAAGACTCAAAGTCACTTAAGTAGATATGATTGGAATATGAACCAACAACACTAGAGTACTTTCCTGAAGAGAATACAAATTAAACGGCGCTAACCACTAAATGTAATTTAAGAAAATATACGCCGAACTACAATTATATTACAAAAAATTTCGTCTAAGTGTTATAACTTAATATAAAAAAATACCAGACAGCTATAAAAGAGTTAATACAAAAAACACCGAAATCGCCTTTGATGTACCCACGGAATGTGCCTATAATCAGCGACTATAAGCACGTCGAAATGCCTCCTCTCAAACAACAAAAAAAACAAGTTTTACAAAAACAAAAACAACGGAAATGAGAACCTGTTATATCAATCGACTAATATTCTTTGTTATTTAGGTACTCAATGTATTCGATCGAGATGTTTGTCATAACTATCATGTTCGCTAGTAAATTCAACCAGTATGTAAGTAAGTAAATAAGACAAAATCTAGTGACAAAAAATAGCGAGAAAAGATTAAAAAAAAATCATTTTGATAACAGTTGGATATGGAACATGGAACTTTAAACTTCCAAAAACACCTGTTAGTCAGTTTTTCCAAACCGCTCGGCTGTTTGTGGACGCATGCGTACCGCGCTTGCTCTCGGCGGGAGGCTGCAAGTCGTACAAACCGAACTTCTGTGACGCACGCCGCGGCGCCACAAACGCCCACGGGGACGATACAAACAGAACAAACACGCGATAACTTGTATAACTAAACGGAATGATTATAATACTTGTTTAGCTTCTTTAAAATCATGTTTGTGGTGCTGATTGCTGGGTTGGTGCTGTTAAGGTGAGTTAATTCTTTTGTTTAATTGTTTCTAAACTAAATTTATATACATGGTATAGCTATAGCGTGATATGTCCTATAGCTACTTACTTACCTAGGTATGTAGGCACTTCGTCTTACGTTCCATCGGGTAAATCTGGTTAAACGCAAACCAATCTCATATTTATTTAGTAGTCGTAAAAGTATGAACAAAAATATGTATTGCTTTTACAGAGCGGCTTTCTTTTCTAGTGCTCAGCCATATGACAGGGTTTGAGAACCCCAAGTTGTTTCCATTACTTAATGTAGTATACTAATGATCTAGCGTCTGACTTCTAAGGTACTAAATTAATTAAATAAATAAATAAATATTAAGGGACAATCATACACAAATCGACCTAGTCCCAAACTAAGCAAAGCTTGTACTATGGGTACTAGACGACGATATACATAATATATAAATACATATATAGATAACATCCATGACCCAAGAACAAATATTTTGCACAAATATTTGCCCCGGCCGGGATTCGAACCCGGGACCGCCGACTCAGTAGGCAGGTGTCTACAAACCGAGCCAAACGCGTCGTCATTAGGTACAACTAAACTTAAAAGCTAAACTTTAAATAAGTTAAATTTGTACTTTAAGGTTTCATTTTCCTGTCATACTCATATCTCTATATTACTTAGAAGTATACATATTTACAATACTAAAAACTACAGATAAATATAAAAGAAAGGATAAGGAGCTACTTAGAAAAAATAAAGATAAAATAATATATACATTTTCTATAAAAATAATATGTTTAACGTAGTTGGTATTCGGACACAGTGTTGCAATTAAAACGCGAAAGCTACTTTCATTGGCTTGTTGGCAGCTCCTGCCTATCTTCGTCCGTGCGGAAGAATAATACATAACCATTTTTTTGTAGTCCGCAGTCGGATAAAAATAATTCTGTAACCGTCCGCGGAGGCAGTAGTTGTCAATTGGGATAATCGTAAAACCAAAAAAATATAAAAAATTGTTTGGCATTGATGTGATGCAGCTATTAAGTAACACGCGACGCGATAGATAAATGACATAGCATCCGTCATTTGTAACGAATGTTTCTTCATTTGAATGGAGACCAGAAAGTTTAGTAACAATGAGTCTATCGCAGTTGTGTATCTTCTTCGATATTTCACTATTCTCTCAAGGGTTAACTGAAAGAAATTCCTTATAGGGGTAATTTCGCTTTTGACATACCTATTGCTATTTAAATACGTGTCACTTATTTGCTTATATGTACAAGAAAGTGTTTACATAGAATACATAACTGACTCAATTAAAATTTGTATCAAATTTTTCGTTATGCAACGATACGTCCGAAATATTAAATTCTTTGTTTATTTTTAAAATTTTACAGTCAGAGCAAATTTTGAAGTTACAAAATTTATTTGTTGCAATTCTACTAGCTTATTTGATTACTTGCTTCAAACAATATGACTTCCGTGTCCATAATTATATGTAGGTGTACAAAACACAATTAATTAGCAAGTCAACTGACCTAAAAAACACCTTTTGATTTTTGTTCATAATATAAAAGGACATTTAATTAAGTAAAAATAATGACATTATAAAGCGGGGCTAAGCATATCGTGCCGCTACATCCCTTTTCGCGGGACTCTAACACACTCTCTTCTAAGAGCATAGCATTTGTTGCCTCGCATATATACCTACTATTTCCACAAAGGCGGTTTTGACATTCTGTTTAACGACTTTGGCTAACATAAATAAAAGCATAGTTCTAAAGCTAAACAATTCCTGGAAACTCCCTCGTTCTATTCCACCCTGTACACATACCTTAATAGCTAGCTAGCATGGCATTAAAATGGCATCATGGCGTATCTTCACTAACGCAATAACCCGACACGTCTGAGATTTTTCGCTCTAAACTGAAATGCCGCGAGAAATATTAAAATTGTGTCTGACGACCGTCCACTTCCGCAGGCCACTGATGGGGGCGTTTAGAATATATTAACTCAAGTAATATAAGTAGTGGCACAGAATAAAATACTTCAGAAGATTCTCTCATTTGATCTTCGCAAAAGTCTGCCTGACCTATATTTTATTGGTTGTTTATGTATAATACGACGCGAATAGTCGTGGAGAGCACCGGACAGACGCACATGTGCCGCGAAGACATTTACCGAACAAAAGCGAAAGGTAAAGCTGAGCACCAAGGTGTGCGGTTGAGCATAGCGTAAGCGTGGAGCGCGGCTCGTGGCGCGTAGTAACCGTCTTAATACGTATAGGTACATACATATTTGCTAGTTTCCTAATCGTTATTCGTCAATTTTAGGTTACATTCTGAAAGCGCAATAGGTATTTTTAACCCTATAGTTTAATTAACTATCCGGTGATCCGTCTAATCGTCGTTCCCCTTGCGTTCGTCCCATTTTAAGACAGGGCCGCTTTCCTTACAACTATTTTGTTTCCATTTCACTATAACTCGGACATCGTCTTCTCATATGAGGATATGAGAAGACGATGTTCAAGTGTTCATTTACAACGTTGAACCTTAGGTCTCCTCCTCCTGCAAGATAAGACTAACTTATCTAATACGTACGTATTCGAGAGCCGATTGACATGCTCTTAAGCATCATATTTAGAGATGTGCCGTTCTCGAGAACGTTTCCGAATTTGTATGGTAAAATGTCTAGAACGTTCCTTCCCCATACAAATTGGGAAACGTTCTCGAGAACGGTACATCTCTAATCGTATTCGACTTTCTTGAACCTTATCGTCGATATTGTAGAATGTGGCTCAACATGTTTTGAACTTGTACTGAGTCTTTATGTATAAGCCATAACGAAATTCATTTCAAACTACCAGTGAAATTCATTTTCAGGCGACAGTTTCCAAAATAAAAAGTGAACTTTGTGTAGTGTTTCATAACACCTTCATTACCGATTAAATAATATTAGCCTTTAAAATAATTTACACACAATTTATAAACACTTATAGACAATTTATATATTAAACACAAAAGACGCATATTCCCTTTAATTTCAAAATGTATCGTAGTTTAGGGTACCGTAATAGTCACCTAGGCTACGAAACCCTGAAAATATCCTAGTTGCTCATTCCTGGCTCTTTGTCTATAGCCTGAGTTGTTGGATGAATTCCCGGAACAGTTCCACTGAGCAACGTGAACGATACAAGGCTGAGCTGTTTATTCTCTGAATTGTTCACAAAGAAGCAATTAAAAGTTTAACCCTGTTCCACATTGTAGTTAAACAGATAGCTGAAGACAACACCTGCGAATAAATAACTTTCCCTGAGTAATTAACACTTTACATTAGGCTTTCGGGAATAGAGTTTAGTGGATACATTGATTTAGCTGCTGTGTAAATCACATAAATGACTGACAATTTAATGTTATGTACACCTGAAATTTTCTCCATGTGTTCACGAATTTGCGGTAAGAGGTACCTAGTGGCGCTACAAAGTGGTCTCATATGGTAATCACACGATAATAATATAAAGGTGCAAGTTTGTGAGTGTGTTTATGTGTATGTTTGTTACTTCTTCACGCTCAAACGGCTGACCAATTTTGATAAATTTTGGTGTGAAGGTAGCTGACACCCTGAATTAACACATAGTCTACTTTTTATCGCGAAAAAAGTTGTGTGTTCTGTGGGACGAGCGGGTTACACCACGCGCCGCAGCTAGTTACCTATGTATAAATGTAATGTCTTGTATATATATAAAATATAAATCCATACATAGATACCTGACATTCATAACCCATACGCAAATATTCGAGTTCACACACAAATATTTGCCCTTGCCGGGATTCGAACCCAGGACCGCCGGCTCAGAAGGCAGCTACTAACTAGGCGCTGCTACCACTGCACTGCGTCGTCAAAAATAAAGTACAGTCTTCAATATTGATTTCATAAATATTTAATAATATAAGTACCTATTCAGACGCGAGCAAAACTAACTTTAACAAATAGTTCCACCTCGTTTACTCTTACAAACGCTTAACAAATCGGATATCATTAAACTTTGGGCTATCCGGTCCGGTAAAGGAAACAATTTCACGATTTTCAAACTATGTAGCAATTTTGATGATTTAAACCCACCTTTATCTATTCAGGGTTCGAGCCGGGTCACACATGTACGCGAGTGTTTAAAAAAAGTGTTCCCACAAAGTGTACATAAACTTTACTTTAAGTGTACAAAAGTAAAAAATGTACGTGAACTTTTTTCAAGGAACTTGATTTTTGGGCTCATCTTAGGGCCAAAACACAATTACAAGACACGTCATCGCATCGTCGTACGACGCGACATCGTGCCACGATGCGACGTCGTGTCGTCGAAATGCATAAATCCAAAATGAACTTTATCTTCCCTTACTCAGCCCTTGAAAGAAAAAGAGTCCTTAAGTTAGGTAAGAAAAAAAAAATGTCCAGTGCGCGACGATCATAGAAAAAATATATACAAAAAATATCGGCCAAGTGCGAGTGGGACAGGTGCACGAAGGGTTCCATACCATCCGTAAGTGTGTTGTATGGGAGCCCCCTTAAATATTTATTTTATTTTATTTTTAGTATTTGTTGTTATAGCGGCAATAGGAATACATACTGTGAAAAAAAAGTTGTACACTATACACCATAATATTCGTTTCAGTTTTCTTAAACGGTTACCAATTTACGTTAAAAAAACTTGTTATCGTTCACATGTGTACTTTTCGTATTTTTCTGGTACGGAAGAACGTTATCGAGATTTTTGGGGCAGTGCTGTGAAAACCGAACATAGAGGTAGACTATATTCACTATCGTAGTTTCTTTTAAATACTATTGCCCAGTGATTGCGATTCGATTTTTTATCGAACGCCACACACGGTTTTTCAGTTACAAAACACGGCGTGACTAATAAATGAACGATTCCGCTTTTTCACCGTATAAAAATATAAAAACCTGCCAAGCACTATAAAGAATATTCCACTTCTAGATATCTACGAGCAGAGATTTGTATTTTTAACATAAGTTTAAGATTGTTTGACATTCGTTGTTAACTATTTTATTTAGTTAACATAATTATACTGAGCGTTATGAAGGTCGATTGGGTGTTGATATAAAAAAAATGCGCATGTGTTTTAATAAGTCTCTAAAGTAAAGAACTTACCAGGAAACAATAAGAAAACATGTATTGAGTATTAAAGCCGTTCATAACGATCGTGTTCTATCCACTTAAGCGTGCCTGAAACTTTGGGAAGTTTCCACATTGTGATACTGGTAATATAATGTTTTACCAATTTATTGAGAAAAACGATTTAGCATACCGTATACGTAAGCCGACCGTAAGCTGATTTTATCACACGATAAATGAGTCACAAAGCATCCGTCACGTTCTGATAAAATGCGATTATGAGTAATGATGAGATGCTTTGTCACTTATTTATCACGTGATAAACACAAGCATTTATTTATTTATAGGCCCGCAGAACTGTATGCTAGTTCTCCGCTTGGGAGCTCAATCAGGAGCTCGTTGGTTAGTTAGCTTTTGTTGGTTCGTTTAACACCTACGTTCTGTTTATGCACAATATTTACTTGGCTGTCTGTGGCACACTCGTTGAGATGAGCGTTATGAAATGGGCTAACTCGGAAGATACTCAAAATGAAACCTTAAAAGTCTCAACGTTCAAGTGAGATTGGTTAAAAGCACTGACATTATATAACTTTTGATTATTTGCTTACTTATTAAAGGAAAATTTACATTCGACTATTTACACTTTGTAGGTACAACATATAACTCTCACAAGTCAGTACTCATGTTTGTTTTGGTTGTTATTGTATAGATAAGTATTTAGTTAAATATGCTGTATCGCATTTCTATAACGTTTTTCATCTCTACCCTGTACTTGTACTATTATCTATTCTGTGCCTGTACGCTAAATAAATAAAAAAAACCATCAGTGTCAATATATTGAATTCTGGGGCAAAATTAGATGCTTTTACTTATACTGGGTTCATTTTCTGTCAGTGAATTGTAGGTACGGAGGTATTAATATAATTGTATCTCTTTTTTACTCGATTCAAAAATATGGGTTTTGTAATCTTATATTATAGGTAACGTAAGGTGAGGCTATTTGGGACCCAAGGCGCTATTTAGCAAAATGCAAATTATAGGTTTTAAGCCCATAAATATAATATATTCTCATCGTAATTTAGTTGTAACAATACCTAGTCTTATATCTGAAAACACGTACCTATGTTCTTAATATTCCAATGATAAAAAATCGGGCATTAAAGTTTTTTTCCTTCCTTTCATTCCATGTTTCATACTTTCATAGTAAATCATGATGTCAAAAAATGAATTACTGATATTGAAAACGGCACTTTTCCAGCGGACATCGATAGAAGCCAGACTAAAAGGGCGGCTCGTGCGCCTAACTCGAAATTTATCTTCATAAGTGATGACAAGGACCCAAGGAGAGATGTTAAGCAGATTTTTCACGATGTTTATCCATCGCTCAGTCATGTCCTGCGCCGCCGCCAACGCCACAATGCGTGATAGATTGGAAAATAACATTATCAAAGTCAACCTTCCGAGCTATACCTATGTACATACATCTATACCCATAACTGCCTAACTAGTACCTTTAGGGAGAAGGTTAGCTAAGGTTTAGGTATATTTTGTTTTATATTCCACTTAAGAACATCATTCGGCGGTAACAATGGACAAAAGATGAGGTAATAACGGCACGTGCCAATTTGAAAAGTTGAGATCATAAAGCAATTACCTCAAAGGTTAACTGAAAGAAATCCCTAATAAGAATAAGTTCACTTTTCTACATGTTTTATTTGTTATGAATGTATTTATAACCAGTTGTTGTGTACAATAAAGTGTTTACATACATACTTACAATTAGTCAACAAAAGGTATACATGTATTAACTATGATGCTCATTATGTAGTCCCAACTTCAACTTCTCAAATGGAATAGGGCTTTCGTATATGAAATCAACTACGTATACCACGCGTCTGCTTTCCTCGAGTTTTAAAATACCTATATAATATTATGTTAAACGTTGCAGTGAGGTCTGTAGGTATCTAGTCTTTACTAGGGCTCTCGGTCGTGTCCGGGTTTCGTGTACCCGTTTCCGTGTACCCGTTTCTCTGTTACACGGGAACGGGTTTCTGGCCCGTTTGGAACGTGTAATTAAGACCCGTGTAATTATGACCCGTGTACCCGTGTACCCGTGTACACGCATCTCAATCACCCGCGGGTCCGACCCGCCGTCGACGTGTTGTGGCCATCTTACGGTCAGTCTTTTAAACTTGTACGTATTATCAGTAAAATTGTCGCGGTTAATTTATGACGATAAACAATGGGTATTGTCGTTATCTGCAAGTGCAGCTGCAGTGCAACCCTAATCCTATTCATATCTAATCTTAAAAAGAGTCGCCATAGCAGGTAACGTAAGAAGGTAGGTAGGTATGACAACTTTTTGCACCTAACACCATAATGTCATCCATTTTGCAAGGTGTTAGGTATTAATCAGTCAGTCAAGACTCTTTACACATTATAATAATTAAATTAAGAATGCGAAATAATTTTGGGCTGGATTTTTATCAACCTGGCTTATTCAGAGGGTTAGATAAATCGCAACAATATTAACCTAGGCTTACCCACATTACCATATTATAGCTATTTAAGCGCTAAATATATCAGCTAATTCATGTCCAATATGGACACATGCTATTCGAGTTGCATTAAGTTACATCCATAAGTTAAATAAATGTACCTAAATAAATTACATCACATTATATATATATATATACTGATATCTCAGACATCTATGTTAGACACATCGAATTTAGCCCCTAGTAACTTAAAGCCCGAACCATTATTAGCTTACTTGGGTGTTATCATACCGAAACCCTACAAAAGAGGGCTATTTGTTAACATGGCGATAACTTTACTGGAGTTATGATTTGGCACATAAACTCCACCGAGAAGATTGTATGCTAGCCGTATCGATTTCTCACTATGAATATTCTCTTTTAACGCTGTAGTGCTTTTTAACGCGATAAGGTTCTTATATTTCAGATGGCTGGTCTTGACTTTTATTTCACTTTAGGAGCGTTAACTCTTTGACACGCGCTTTGGTATGTTATCTGAGGGGAAAAGAAAGGACGTATCTAATTTCAGATTTAATGTAACTACACATTGACTGCCTACACATTCTGCCGTGGGGTGACCGGCCTTAGAATTGTCCCCCACCATTTCGTCCCGTGGTTGCAGTAGAAGCCTGCTAAGGGAATAATAATATACCGGGAGATGGGCAGCAGCGTCTTCCAGAGACCTTAAAAAAAACTGCGCGCGCCAACCCGCCTGCCAAGCGTGGCGCGTATGGCAAAACCCCCCTTAATGATAAGTCACATTAATACCAGGCCCCCAGTCTCCGGCAGCTCCGCTATCCCTGGCGTGGTTAGCGGCCAAGGTAATGACGGAGCAGGGGGTGCTAAGAATCCCCGGACGAAATCCGGCTACCCATCCCCACGACGACTGGCCCTGGTAACACACAACATACGCACAATGAGGACTGATGAAAAGATTTGCGAGTTGGAAGAGGAGCTGAGCAGGTTACACTGGGACATTGTAGGATTATGCGAAGTCCGTAGAGAGGGGGAGGACACCGTAACCCTGAAGTCTGGTAACCTGCTCTACTACCGGGAGGGCGCCCAACAGTCCCAAGGCGGTGTCGGGTTTCTCGTTCACAGGTCCCTCGTTAACAACATAACTACCATCGACAGTGTGTCGAGCAGGGTGGCATACCTAATACTCAGAATATCCAACAGATATTCGTTGAAGGTCATTCAGGTATACGCACCGACCTCGTCACATTCTGATGAGGAAGTAGAGGCTATGTATGAGGACGTAAGTAGGGCCATACATACTTCCAAAACCTACTTCACTGTTGTTATGGGGGACTTCAATGCAAAGTTGGGCAAGAACAGCGGTGATGAGTTGAGAGTGGGGCAATTTGGATACGGGCAACGGAACCCTAGGGGACAGAGGCTGGCCGACTTTCTGGAGAAAGAGGAACTCTTCATGATGAACTCTTTCTTCCAGAAGCCGCCTCACAGGAAATGGACCTGGATAAGTCCCGATGGTTCCACGAGAAACGAGATTGACTTCATCATGACCGACAAGAAACGGATTTTCAGTGATGTGTCTGTGATCAATAGGGTAAAGACCGGCAGTGATCATCGAATCGTAAGAGGCACACTGAATATCAATGTTAAACTGGAAAGGTCCAGTCTGATGAAGTCTACGCTCCGACCTACTCGGGCCCATATTCAAAACCCCGAGAGCTTTCAACTCGAGCTCTCCAACCGCTTCGCTTGTCTGGAGAACTTTGTCTCAGTGGACGAGATCAACGACGGGCTAGTGGAAACTGTCCACACGGTAGGGTCTAAGTTTTTCAGACCCCGCCGTAAAGATAGACCTCAGAAATTGTTGAATTTTGATCGAACCTTAAACCTCATGGCTGAACGACGTTCGCTACAGTTGCAGTCTCCCGATGACGCGAGGTCATATAGGCAGCTTAATAGACGTATATCGAAGTCTTTGCGACATGATCTGCGGCTCTTTAATACGAACCGTGTTAAAGAGACCATTGAGCAGAACAAAAGCTCCAAAGTGTTCGCAAAGGACAAGTCTATTGGACAAAGCCAGCTGACCAAGCTGAAACGGGAAGATGGCAGCATAGCGTCGACCAAAGCAGAGGTTCTAGGCGAGATCGAGAGGTTCTATGGTCAGTTATTATACACTTCAGTCGCAAAGCCCGTTGACAGCTTGGTAGGCGATCCAAGAGCCAAGCTGTCCCGACATTATACCGAAGATATCCCGGACATCAGTCTGTACGAGATTAGGATGGCCCTGAAGCACCTTAAGAACAACAAGGCGCCGGGCGAAGACGGAATCACCTCAGAGCTTCTGAGAGCGGGTGGAACACCGGTACTTAAGGTCCTCCAGAAGCTCTTTAATTCCGTCTTGTCCGGGGGCAAAACGCCTGAAGCATGGAATAGAGGCGAGGTGGTACTGTTCTTCAAGAAAGGTGATAAAACCCTATTGAAGAACTACAGGCCCATCACGCTTCTAAGCCATGTTTATAAGTTGTTTTCAAGGGTCATCACGAACCGTCTCGAACATAGACTTGATGACTTCCAGCCTCCCGAACAAGCCGGTTTCCGAAGAAGCTATAGTACCATAGACCACATACATACGCTGCGGCAAGTTATACAGAAGACTGAAGAGTATAACTTGCCATTATGCTTAGCGTTTGTGGACTATGAGAAAGCCTTCGATTCGGTGGAAACATGGGCGGTGCTCGAGTCACTTCAGCGATGCCATATTGACTATCGGTACATTGAAGTGTTGAAGTATTTGTATAGTAACGCCACCATGTCGGTCCGAGTTCAGGAGCAGAGCACAAAGGCCATTCCATTGAGAAGAGGCGTAAGACAGGGGGACGTTGTGTCCCCGAAACTGTTTACGGCCGTTATGGAAGACGCCTTCAAGCTCCTGGAATGGCAAGGACTTGGCATCAACATCAATGGCGAATACATCACTCACCTTCGGTTTGCCGACGACATCGTAGTCATGGCAAAGTCGATGGAGGAACTCAGCATGATGCTCGATGACCTCAATCGAGTTTCTCAACGGGTGGGCTTAAAAATGAACATGGACAAGACGAAACTCATGTCAAATGCCAAGGTTGTGCCCATTCCAGTCTCTGTTGAAAACTCGGTACTCGAAGTTGTTGACTCATACATCTACCTAGGACAAGTGGTCCAATTAGGTAGGTCCAACTTCGAGAAAGAGGTCAACCGCCGAATCCAACTCGGCTGGGCAGCGTTCGGGAAACTACGCAATGTCTTTTCATCCGACATACCTCAGTGCCTCAAGACGAAAGTCTTCAACCAATGTGTGTTACCAGTGATGACTTACGGCACCGAAACGTGGTCTTTCACTATCGGCCTCATCTCAAAGCTCAAAGTCGCTCAACGAGCAATGGAGAGGGCTATGCTCGGGGTGTCTCTACGTGATCGAATCAGAAATGAGGAAATCCGTAGACGAACTAAAGTGACCGATATAGCTCACCGGATTAGCAAGTTGAAGTGGCAATGGGCAGGCCACATAGCACGCAGAGCAGATGGCCGATGGGGCCGTAAAGTGCTCGAGTGGAGACCTCGGACCAGCAAGCGCAGCGTAGGACGTCCACCTACAAGATGGACAGATGACCTTATAAAGGTCGCCGGAAGGCGCTGGATGCAGGTCGCTTCCAACCGGTATATATGGAAGTCCAAAGGGGAGGCCTATGTTCAGCAGTGGACGTCCTATGGCTGAGATGATGATGATGATGATGACACATTGACTTCCATTAATAAGCTAAATTGTAACTGTTCTTCAATATTGATAATTTTACATTTTGTTTTCCGTCAAGTTATAAAGCATGACTAAATAAATAAAAATTAATCGCTAAGCGCAAAACTCGTTATTGAAGTAAGTATACTAAGTAAGTATTCTTTGAAGTGCAATGAAACTTCATATGAGAAAAATTTAAAAAAAAATGCTGGGGAAAAAAGTAATGACTCCATTTTCCCACACTGCTAAGTCTTCATTTGACCGAACGGCGTTTGTTGTTGTTTTAAAACAACAAACAAGATCCCTTCTTCCATTGAACCCATTGTGAGCTGCATTCATCTGAATGAGCTAGATTAATAAAGTTTGAATGACTGCATTACTGAGTGTTCGTTCGGTAATGAGTGGATACAATCCGGCAACTGCTGGCCAGAGCAAACATGCAATATAACTAATAGATTACTCGTACACATTGTATAGATACGTACTCATGTCTAATGATACTGCTGGATTTTGATAATTTTAGGACAGAGATAGCTTACAACGGTAGTTATACTATCTCTTCAAAAATAGTACCGTGAAGAAAACTTCTCCGGATAATAGATATTCGCAATACATACAATACAATATACAGGCAATATTAACTTATATTCGAGGCGTGGATCCCCGTTCCGGCGAGTACTTGGCTCAAAGGATATCTCCCTGGCGATACAGCGCGGCAACTCCTCTAGTATTCTAGGGACCTTTGAGCCAGGTCCTTCCGGAACGGTTCATAGAACCCTTTTAGATTTATAATTAGTTTTAGGTACTTATTATTAATTTTATTTTAGTGATAGGTTTAGTTTGTTATAAAAGTGCAATTAATACAACTATAATTTATGTAGGTAATAACAAAATCCTGACAATTATATCTTCCTAATATTATAAACATGTTTCGAACTCGTACGAGTATCTTATTAATCGCTCTTCGAATAGCTGTTCCCAAAGATGAACTCCATATGAGTTCGAAACATTTCGGCCCGTTCCTGACATGTTAACCGGTAAACGCGTCAGTGTAAAAAGTATTAGAATTCTCACGATAGTTTTATGTAAATAAGACTATCGTTTTGATGTTAATTATGTAATAACATTGTTTTGACCGGATTGCGATAACAAGTAATTACATAGTCAACAGATAAAACAGATCATGAATTAAAACATAGGCTACTTAATACCTGGTAACTACGAGAAGGAAGTTACCGTAACTTAATGCTAGTAAAGTATAAATCCTAAAAAGAATAGAACAAATACAGAACGTAACGGTGGTTTTATTTGACAAGGGTTTAATCGGAATGCTACCGTAATGTACCCAAGCGTCCATAGGAACTCGTACAAACAGACTAGAGCCTGTGACGATATATCGTCGGTTTTATGTAGATACCTTTTGCAACTTTAATTAAAATACACTTAAATTTTCTTCGGTTTATGCGATTGTCACAGGTTTAAATAAAACTATTAATTATTATATCTATTATTTGAGGCTCCCTAACGTGTCCACAACCTTCCGGTTGCCATTGTCAAAGGGTTGACTGAGAAAAACATATTTGTTCTCTGTCGTTTTGGTATTCGTATTGATAAGTGAGAGCGGAACGGATTAAAACATCGAGAAAAGGACAAATTTTTATCACCAATGGAATACGTAAACTTTGGAGCTGCTAAAATCTTATTTGAGGCTTTTTTTCAGCGTAATTAAACTGAGTAATAAATCATTCATATTGCTTTTAGCCAGCGTTGAATTTGACCAAAAATATCTGTCAAGATGATCTTGTTTACGCGACGAGGCAACGATGGTGAAATCTTGTTATTAACTAGCAAACAATCACTCGTATTTTTTTCATATCTTTATAGAATACTATAGATGTGCCCGCGGCTCCGCACGGGTGGAAATCGGTCTGTGTCAGTAAACGACTAATTCAGCCCTAATTTTACTCCCTGACTCCTGGAGGCGGAACTTGAAGTAAAGTAAAGTGAATACGATAGATGACTGTAGTCCAGATAAAATCAGGGGTTTATCAGGGTACTCGATAGGCGTAGCACATGTTTGAAAAAAGTTTGCACCTCCTTCGTAAGTAGTGCCATAAGATTCAGGTGCAAACTTAACTCAATCGGATGTAGTGGCTACCTCCTATAATATGGCCGGGGATTTTCTAGACAGGTTATTCAAGTTTTCATCAAAATCCGTTCAGCCGTTTTCACATGATGCGCGGTCAAATAAACAGATACAGACAAAAATTCTAAAAACTGTTGGAACGTGTTCTGTTGTCGATTCTAAGTACTATCCCCCGCCAATTTTTTTCGAATATCTTCCATGTACAGACTTCCTACTCTTCCTACCCTCTTCAGCTTTATTATATGTATAGATACATGTATGTAATTATGTACATAAAGTCTCATCACGTTGGAGTAGTGATAAAAATAGCTCCACATGAGATTTCCGTGACAAGTGGAACAGGACGAAGTGCGAACCTATTTCTTATATAAATAAGTTACATACGCTTAGTGATTTCTTAAGTAGAAGACAGAAAACAACCAAATAATCTTATCTTATACAGGTTTGTTACCGACAGAGGAACTTAACCCTAAAAACAGAGTATCTAAATTCTAGAGCAATCTTGGTGCGTACGTAGTGCAGCGATTAAGTTAGTAGACTAAGTTTTATAATGTATTCATTAACTAATTTAAACCGTATAGAGTTCTTGGCCAGTAACCAGCGTGCAACAAGTCAATAAATAATTTAGTGAAAAGACGCAAAACTCAACGTATTGTCCCCTGCGTTTCTCGCTGCATCCGAAACGAAAAAAGTACCGCTATCGCGAACGCAAAAGGATGTTAACACGAAATATCGCAGTACGTGCTTATCGCACTCAGCGACGTCTATAGAAAGGGCCTTTCAAGAGATTCGACCCTATACATTTTAAGAATATTGAAATTTACGAGTATCCTTTGAGTGTTTGCCCGACGTCGTGACGAGATCGTGACAAATTTTACATACCTACCAGATATAGGTCATAAAACGAACACTTTGGCCGTGAGTGTGTAAGGTAGGTAATAGGGTTAGTCAATGATGTTTTTCGGGGGTGTTTTAGAAGCTGTTTTGTACACAAAAAGTCGTTCAGGGAAAGTAAAACTGGAATCTGTCGTATCATCACGAGGGTCCTAATGAGTGCTATGCAAGGGCGCAAACTTGACAGAGTGCCAACTATCGGCCGTGATGACGACAGTCAATGTCAACAAGCACTTTTCACTATTTTTATTCTACATAGTTGCAGCTACTTCTTTTAACCACATATGATGATGAGGCTACACAAATAGGTTAATAAATTAGTCGGAAGTGCGCACCCTACCAGTACCCATACCATGAGTTAGCGTGACCGTACTCGCTGGCGACTGCGAAAACGATCTGTATGGGGAATAGTACAGCGCCCCTAACGGTTACTTTGTAGAACTACAATTCTCCATACAGATCGTTTACGCAGTGTCTAGCGAGTACGGTCACTGTAAACTCATGGTAAGGGTAAGGTAAATATCGAAAAGTACAGATATTATACCTACTACTAGCGCCATCTTACTTTTGCCAACTAACTAATGTTGCATGGTTGGGCACTTTTCCCGACTGACCTTAATATTTCCAAAACAGCTTAAATTTTCCAAGTGATTTCGCCACTTAAGTAAGGTTTTTCTAAAACTCTAAGTTTATATGAGGTTGGCACCGACTTTAAAAGGTGATTCAGATGTAATTGTAGGGTATACATGAACAGATAAACGAAGACTTAAAAATACCTATGCCAAAATGTTTTAGACAAAAACGTGAGTTAGAAAATAAGACAATTGCAAAATTTCACAGTTTGGAAAATATGGTTACGCGAAATGAAACTAGGTAGGTACACCGGTAATTGTTCAATCGAAGTAAATTTATTGATATAATGAACACCTCCGATCTACAAAGTCATTTAATTGCGTGAATATTTTTACAATTGCCTTGTAATTACAAGTAGGTACTGATTGTAACTGGAAACACATAAAGCGCTCATCTGCTACAGACAAACCCCGCAAACACGACCTACTTACCTAACTTACCTTTAGAGCCTACACTATAGTACATCCTAGTGGCGACAAAAAACCTACCATTTTCAAACATATTCATTTTAAGATTAATGGGATCCAACTATAGGTTCCAAATGAAAATGGCCAAAATCCAAATAGACAACAAATATAAAAATACGTCGTTTTTAGTTTGTATAGATAAAAAAGGCGTAGGTATTTTGTTTAGGAGGCGCACAATGTCTACGAAATTGATTTAAATCACTATTTGGATAGAAACATAGACCTTTTAAGTATTTTGCTCAAAGCGAAATGGCAGGTTAGTATTTTAAATCCTTTTGCGATGGTCAAAGTCAGGCATTTTGCATACAACAAATAAATAAAAATAAATATTAAGAGCCAATCTTACACAAATCGACGTAGTCCTAAACTATGGGTATTAGACGACGATAATAAATAATACTCGTACATAAAATGCCTTAGAGCACAATCATGCTAATCATACAATTAGGATGTTAGTGCACGACTCTATGTGGCTTAAATTTCAATGGCAAAATAATTGTAATTAGTACGAGTGTGAACTAAGGTATCCATATATAAATAACAGCCATGACTCATCATCACACAAATTTAATATTAGCCGGCAATATACGCAGATATGATAGATTTTTGCCTACTGTACATCAAAGCACTTCAGAGATCAGTGAGAAACCGTACGAAATACGTAGGTACCCGATATTGAGATGAAGGCGCAAAAATCCGATTAGTGGTATAATACAACGAGGATGTGGAAATGTGGGCGCGCTTGACTAACTTCACATTTACCTGCCCGAGGTTTTAGGGACACATGAGCGGGCGCCTAAATGCACGCCTCCGTTAGTTCCAACCCGCAATACCTATGCAATATTCATACCCACCATCTATATGCAAACTCCGACTCGTTATTAAGATAGATTTAACATAAAATCCATATTTGCCGCGTCATTATTTACATGAGCCTTTTTACTCGCGTGAAACATTTTGTATTTGGTTGCTTACAACGAAAGGGCCTCATTACTCGAGGGACACCTTGATCAATCTCAATTCCAGTGTGAACCTCTATAGGATGGTTGAATTGTGGACAAATTCCCTTAATATTTTTGAGAAACTTTCGCGGGGTTTGTGGGTGAACTGGTTGTAGTCGAAAAGTTTAGGGCGTTTGGCAGCAGCGATCGCTCAAAAGTCCAGTTGACATAATATTATTTCATACTGCCCATGACTGTTAGACTTTCAAAAACTTTGATCGATTACTGCATAAAATAACTGGTTGTATGCATTTTCTTCAAGGAAAGCAAATTCTGGAAGGAATTTAATGCAACGGTTTGAACTCGAGTAACCTGATAATCGACGATGATCTCTAAGGGCATAAACAAATTCCAAATAGATCGAGCCATCTTTGACTAATCGGGGAGTATAGGTGTTAGCGCGATGTCATACTCCGTAATGCAGAGCCACAATGATTCTTTTAGAATACTATTGAAAGCCACATAATATGAACTGGTGACGGCAGTGAGGTGGTGATGAGGAGTGTGAATGAATAAACGTTTATAAATGATAACTACTTGGTGTTGTATGTCTCGTAAAAGTTCACAAAGGAATGAGCCGAAACGTCACTGCACCTGGTATTTAAAGACTATCAAAGTACCATTAAATGGAGGGGAGAAACAACTAAGTGGTAGTCGCCAAGTAACCAGGTGTTAGTAACATTTTTAGTCTACTCGTATTGACACACTTGTAAATAATTTAACAATACTAATGTTGAATCTACTATTTCTTAAATTGCTATTATTAATTACAATATAACTCATGCACTTCACATTGACTAATAACTTATAACTAAATTATCAAGATACTCAATGATCTATTCAAATGTGCTTCTGAGGTAAAGATAATCCAATTAATATCATTATTTGTTTTCTAAGGTACATTTAAATGCGAAATAATCACAAAGGCGCTATCATAGGTACTTACATAAACAAAACATAAAAGAGTCCCCGACGAATTGAGAGTATCCTCCTTTTTTGAAGTCGGTTAAAAAGGCTACTTATAGATAGTTTACCCTCGACTATTACTTTACAATTACTTTGTCGGCTTTTCTGAAATGTTTAGTAGAACAGAGTCCCATTGTTGAACTGAGGATCAATCATTTAGAAAGCAAACCTTTATTTACTTTATAATTATCATTTCAACTGAATGAAACATTGGTGGATTGAAAATTTCCAACTGAGTAAGCATCACTGGCATAAGTTTGGTCCAGTTGCTGTGTACTCAACTCATCAATGACGGATCGGTTAGTTGTTAATCCAATTAATCGAGTTTACCGGGCAAACAAATAACAGTTCTGAGTTCGGATTCTCAGCAGCAAACTGTGAAACACTAACAGTTTCAATCTATTCGTATTGATCGGCCTATGAGTGAAAACGGCTACAACGCAGAAATGTTACATTTAAAAGAACATTGAACCAGTTTTTGTCCGCCTCAATGAAACACTCGACATCGACCTCAAAGGAAATCAAAGTGGGGGAAAGAAAATGGTAAAATAATATCATTCTTTCTATTTTTAGTCAATTTTTAGGTACAGATTTTTTTGAAGGCGTGACTTGACTAAATACTTGGAATTCGCAATTTTTATACAGGCTCGGTTTTAATGACTAGGCAGTCGTTTATTTTGCTGAAAACGAGGAGTATAAAGACTGACGCTTCAAAAGTTCTGATTTCTTTAGGTAACGCGATAAGCGGCATCGTTATTTATGGCACATTTTAGACCCGGTTCAGACACGGCGGGAACCGCGCGATTTTAGAATCGCGCGGAAATCGCGCGGGTCTTATTTATATGAGTTAGTTAGTAATCGTTCAGACATAACCGCGCGGTTAATGGTTCTGAACACGGGCTTAATGTGAATCGTTTTAGTATGGGATAATATTGAAACAATAAAATCCTTTCAATGAAAAGATTAAGTAGGACATTGGTTTTAAATTAAAGAATATGAAAACAAAGCATTTTATTCAGTTTAGACATCATGTTTCATAATAATATTTACTGCTGAATACCTACACAATTGATATCTAAGTAAAAATAATGTTAGTACCTATTATTTTTCAAATCGTCTGGGTTCGATTCCCGAGCTGAGTAAAGGTTTTTTCTAAGTGTATGAATGCAGTTTTTCTTGTTATAAACATCGATGACATGGATCCTAAGAACAGATCTTCGTATGTCTTATAGTTTCAGACATCCCCATACAGACCGATCTAAATGGGCCACCCTGTGTATAAGCGTAATGTTAACGTAATGAAGGGTTTTCCGTCCGTACTTACCTAGGGTCCATAAAACAATGCTGGTGTTTCTCCAGGTATAATTTATTTTTTCTCCGCCGGCCGACAGATGTGCGTTCCATTTTATAGCTGAGACCGCAAAGCGACACTCCTTTCGCAGGAATTCACCCTTCTCCTCGATGCGGCCGAATCCTTCGCTATTAAATGCCGTAAGTTTGCAAGGTAATTTAAATATCATGTAAGATGTACAGAATTCCGATATCATTGGACATATCAGAATAATTTTATTTATAAGACGGTTTCGTATGCTAGCCTATCTTACCTATTCTACTTATCTCTACAGTCCGCAGCAGAAGTTCCTATTTCCACATGCCAATTGCCAGGTGCCCAAAATGAGATGCACATGGACTTCAGAGGGTAAGGGTACAACCCTTCAGATCATTGTGAGCGTGTTATTTTATTATGCTTGGCTACTTTTGCTGCTGACTGTAGTTTCAGACGTGAAGTGGACATATTTATTTAGGAACGACAAGAAATTAAAGTACTACTAATACCATAAACTTTTCTATACACTGTTAGTTTTTTTATTAAATAATTAGACATACCAGATGGGTCCTGTAACAGGAGCAAACAATTCAAACATAAATTTTACTCTTCAAACTGAACAACATGTTCAGCAACTTAAAAAAAAAATACTGTTTTCATATGTTCATTATTTCAAACAAAGCAAATAGCATTTTCAATGATCAAATGTTTCGCTATACATTGCTTCTTTGAATAAACTTTATTTTACAGGTTTACATTATTAATTAGTTATTTTTAAAAGTTGTTTAATAAATTTTGTTCAGTTTGAGGGGTAGAATCTGTTTTAATTTATTGCCCCTGTTACAGGGCTTACCTGGTATAAGGAACTTAAGTATAACTCATAGATAAAGATCAGAAAAACTGCACGTTTACACGATACTAGGTCGATGCAGAGTCAGCCACCGGCTAAGCTTGCACCATAGATTGGAGCGGTTTTTTTTTTTTTATTTCGAAATTTTCTCTTCGTCACGACCTAGCGAAATTTAATTTTTGCATTTTAAAACAAAAATTTCTAAAGTCGGTTGAGAACTCGCTGAGATCTGCGCATTGTTACAAAGTCCATTCGAGTCGATCCATGGGAGCTTCGCTCGCTTCGCTCGCTCCGCTCCAATAAATTACTAAAGCGGTTTTTATCTCTCATCCTAGATAAATAAAATATAACTGTCAAAAATGACGTGAATACGACTATCAAAAAAAGAGACACATGTCAAAACAAACATGTTGCTACTAAACCATTATTAAACATATATTTTCATAAAAAAGAACGAACATAAAAACCATATGTACCATGGCATAGTGCATCGTTCTTGCTTCGAGATACACAAAGACATTCACACTATGGCACTGAAGTGTATTCCCGCACAAGCACTACAGTCGCTACGTTTCGGGCGTATTTTGGAACAGCTATGAAAAACAGACGATAAAACTGGTATTACTGAATGTCTTGAAGGCGGCTGTGTTAGAATGTCCTGAATGGCTGTCCAATTCGAAATCTGCGATTTCCGACCGTATTTGCCATTTTTGGGCCAAATATTCATGACACTCGGGTATGTTTTTGAGTTCCTAAACTTGGCTTCTGCGCCCGTCCCGAGTGGCATGGTATTGATGGGACACATCTGTGTGCTTGTAGACCCAAAGGCACTTTCCTCCAGCCGACCCAGGCTCAGATTCGTCAACCTGGTCTGTCTCGTAGGCAACGTCTTGATTTTCCTATACGATATTTTGTTTGGAGAGAACCAACAGCAGTATCTTTAGTTACATATATTAATACAAAGATTTTACCAAAATAATAATGTTAAATTATACCAAGAAGTGTTTTCATTTAATAAAAAAATCAGTGCACGTTTGTAACTCATTAAGCCTTTTTCCATGTAAATGTCGATTTAATGGCTGCGTCAAGACATATATTATAACCTAAGCGTATTGGGTACTTTAAAAAAATAAAAATGTTATGAATAAGAAACGTAATTTTATTCGTAGTTGTCTGCGAAAAATGGTATAAGTCTCATTGTGTGTGTAGGGCTGCCATCCGTCCGGGTTTTCCCAGATTTGTCCTAGTTAGGAGGCCGTCCGGGGGCCTTCCGGGGGCCTTCCGGGGGCGTTTTCAAAACGTATCCGGGGATTTTTTTATGTGAGGAAACACCTTATCGAATTCATTACTTACCATTATTAATATGTACCTACAACAAAGTAGGTAAAAACCGTACTAATAATCAATACAAAGCGCAATCAAGGCGTAACTTCATTCAGCAGCGTAACACGTTCATATTCATATTCATATTATTTATTGCATACCATGGTAATTACAAGATCTTTAAAAATATACATATTGTATCACATGGACCCTGTAACGTTAACAGCGTAAAGCGATAGTTTTTTAATAATAATGTTATTTTCGGACACGTCCGGCAAAAAAGTGCTATTTACGCCAAATCTCGAGGATTTTTAAGTCTTTGTCCGGGTTTGCTGAATTTAGAGATGACAGCCCTAATTGTGTGCAATGTGCACGTGACGTGAAGGATACCATTAGAGATCGAGAATTCCACTTTGGACCATGAGTTTGCAATATTTAATATACAGCTGTACGTACCAGCACGTCTAGCATAACTGTGACACGCGACTCTTGGCAGGGCGACAAATGCTATCTGTCACTTTCCTTTCAATACCGCGCGAGCAAGACAGGTTACACTGAATTTGGGAGATTCATCGGCCATCTTTGTTCATGTCCATTTCATCTCATGTTTTAATAATTTAATTTTTGTTTTTATTCATGGTTTTATACTTTATAAAGTGAATATTATTATAAACTGACATTGGCAAAAGCCTCGAGCTGCCATTCCTGGATTTAATTTAATTTACACTGAATCGCGCGCCAAGCGAAGTCGCGGCCTCATATGCTAGCCCTACTGGGGGCCTATGATGGTTGCGTTTATCACGTGATAAATAAGTGACAAAGCATCTGTCCCTTGCACTCGCAATTGGTCAAAACGTGACGGATGCTTTGACACTTATTTATCACGTGATAAACGCAACCATCATAGGCCTACTGGACAAAATATTTATGTCTAATAGTTAATCCGATTGAGCTAATTCATGTATTCAGATTATTAAATAGATTACCAAAATATATAATAGGCTATTTATTTTTATATACTAAAAAGTGTATTTTTAATGAAAATTCAGTTCACTAAATCACTACTGACTACAGTAACCTTCTCACCCATTAAGACTTTTTGCATGAAAATGACAGTTTTATGACTGCGTCAAGTAGTATAATCTAACCTAAGTCTATGGTCCGTTAAAATAAAAATGTCATGAATAAGAAATGTAATATTATTCCAAAATAAAATGAAAAAACTTGGGTAAAAATGTCATAGACCATAATAGATCTGAATTACCCGCAGCCTTATTTCAAGAACCATAATCATGACAAAATCTGCAAAATACTACGCATGGTAAAGTCCTGCTCAAGTTCTGGTGCGTCCTACACATGTGGAAAGACAAATGGAGCAACAAGACAGTTCTTGTCATTGCTGCGGAAGTTCGGCAGTGCGAGCCAGGCGTAATCGTATTCGTGATAAATACAAATCCTTGAACCTGGCGATTTTATCTGTGTGCGTCTTGTTTATTGGATATATAGCAGGCATCCATGGTACTAACTTGTGCTGGCCACAACTAAATCTTTTCAGTAAATACTTGATCCTAGGAGGGCAAGTGATCAGATTCGTTCACGACTCATTAAGCCTCAAGCAAGCTGTTCTGAACATAGGATCACGCAAAAATGAGCCCTTTCACATGAACTATTTCTATGCAGCTGCAAATATATTGTTTCTCGTAGGAGAGTTCATAGAGTGCGGATTAAGTGCCGCAAAGTCAAACAGTACACAGCGTTCGCGTACGCCAAAGAAATGGAAATATTAAAGGACCTGATTAAGCTGTATTTGCCCTATGTTGGTCATATCGTCATGGGGCTTGGGTATGTATTGGAACAAATAAGTATCTTAGAGGCTCCGGTTCCTAGTGCTATGGTTCTTGTCGGTCACCTGTGTGTGCTGACCGATCCCCGTGCGCTGTCGCCATCCAGTCCCAGCATTCAGCTCATCAATATCGTATTCCTGATGAGCAACATTCTCGTCTTCCTTTATGATTACATAAAATCGTTATATGAATCGCGAACTTATGAAACAGAGCAAATTATAAACAATTAGTTAAAGACTCTAAATAAATATGAATTCGTATTGAATGGCAATAATAAAGAGATCTTTGATTAGTACGCATTTTCATTCCATTAAATATCACTCCTTTTATGTAGATTTTACCTAAGTAGATGTAAAACCGCGATACGTTATAGGTTATCGTCCTTTAGTAATATTTTTTGTTGGTTCTTTTAAATTTTAAAACAAGGTTCATAAATTAAATCTAGCATAGAATAATTAATGAAAGAGGGTGTCGGTAGGTACCCGGGAATTTTAATTGGCTACTTGATAATGTTGGCACAGGAAAATTAAAACTCGTCCCGTTGGCTTTGGCACGATAGTCCTTCGAGCTCGAGTTGTTTTGGCCACTTATATGAATCTAATTACAATACAACTAAATATTAAAACATAGAATACTAAACTATCGTTGTTTAAGATGGACTCCGTGGGCGGGTGTTAGTCTTGTGTGTAAAAGGAAAAGTCCTGAGTCACTGCAGGCTAACTGATTTATAAAATTTTGACCGAAAGGTGTTGAGTTTCGTCGTTTTCGCGGCCGGTTACCCCACACCCAGAAGTTGCGTCATACGTCGCTGATCTAAACCGATAATGTAACGTATTGTTTGTTTATTTGATATGTAAGTTAATTTTACGCTATATATCTATGGGATACAGGTGCCTGAAAATTAATGTTATGATTGATTGATTGAATCACATAAAATGTAACATGACAGTTCATACACCAAAGCGTTACACGGATTCTTAAGCTTAATACTTAAGTAAAACCTAACTAACTTACAACGACAAGATAATTATCTTGCTCTTTCTCTAGCACTATCTTCCATTCGGTCATCAGTCTCGCTATCTCATCCGCAAACAAATCGCATTCAGATTGTGCTAAGTGAAGGGATTAGTTGATTGGTAAACCTTGAAATGTTTACAGGAGGTTTATTATATCATTTAGGCGTGAAAACGAAGCAACATTTTAAAACCAAAGGGGTAATTATGGTTGAAAGTTTGTATAAGAACTGCGTAATCCTTAATAAATGTACCTCCAAGTACAAACTGTCGAATGCTGCAATATCTGAATCAAGTGCGATCGGGCCTGAGTTGACAATTTGGCACAATTTGTAACAGGCGAAGAGTGCTCGGGTGGAGGGTCCTCCACGACGCCGATGAGGCTGTACAGTCACGGCTTTTGTCGTCGCCACAAAGGGAAAATAATTACTGAAGGTCACCTGATAGACACAATCTCGTTATCTTCTTTTAACACCCACTTTCGACGGGTTTCTCTCAGTGTGTGTGTTTTTTTACACAATTTACGTAAGCACTCGGCAAATAGGTTCTTCCATTACGCATGAGCAACCGTTCAGCTTTTGAATTAAAGGCCGTGATGGAACCCGCGATATGAAAAATTACCCACGCATAATGCCTGGTTTAAAGCGCGGATATTATACAAAAGAAATATTGCAATTTCGTAGCCTTATTTTTTATAACTACTTAAAGGCATCACTACGATTTGTTATAAGCGTAAAATTTTTGATGATGCTTTAAACCGAGAAACCGTCTTTTAGGTCGACTGGAAATGGTATTTTTTTCAGTAAATGAACGAAGGTATATATAGTTACAATAACAAGATCATTAATAGTTTTTGAGAAACTAAATCTAAAACTATTATAATAACCTACAATTGTATTAAAAATAAGTAATTCATGGAGAGGGGTCAATACTGCCTGCCGTACAGCGATATCTGTTACTAAAAGTCTCTTTGTCCGCTCCACACGCTGAAACGGCTGGACGATTTTTTACCAATTACGGTCCTTCCATGTATTTTAATATACACATACGTAATAGACACAGATACTAGAACTACGGTAAAGAAAAAAGTTTCACGTACACGAAATTGTGGGCACTATTAGGTGCGTAAATACAAATGAATTTAACGATTATTAATTTTGATCATTCAATTGTAATAAATACTTAAGGCCTTCTATCCCCGTCTACACAATGTAAGAAAACGAGAGTCTCGTTAAAAATAATTTGTCAAGGAATAAAAATGTTCGTAAGAAAGTGTGAGTAACAAAATAAAGTAACAGAAATGTCCCGTGCTCTTATCTAACATGTAGCGGTGGCCGAGCTAACGAGAGTTATTCCCGTATTTCTCTATTTTCTCCATTCGTAAAAACCTCTTTCACACAGAAGGGGCACTCAGTAACCCCTAACTTGCGGTTACCGACCACCCCATGACTCGCCGTTAAGTTCTATGTGTGAAACTTGGTTCGTTTTTATTTCGAAGAAACTTAGACATCGTTGAGAACGGAATAAGAAATAATTGAGGAATTGCCAGTCACTAGTCTTAGTATAGAACAAAAAATCCAGGGGAGCAAATGAAAAGGTAGCGTGGGTAAAAAGATTCGTCAAGTATCCTCAAAGACGTCCCCTGCCACTTGTAATACGAAAATAACGAAGAAAAAGCTGTATGTTACCTAGAATTTTTCAAACTGTATAATCCCCTAAAGAGACATTTAGTTTCGTCGCCACTAGGCTGAAGAGATTCTACCTAAAAATTTAAATTTGCGGAATGAAATTGTACCTAAGCTTATTCATCTTATATTTCTCCTATCGGTTAGTAACAAGGTAGGCAGTAAATATTTACTGACATAAATTATGAGCGTGGCGAGAGGCTTCAGTTTATAACGCCGCTGGGAACAAAAGCCATACAAACGTCTCTATCTAATACCTAATGTGTTTGCTAGTTTATTACTTACGCACGAAACGACTTTTAATTATCTTCTACAATCGAAACGTTCCTTCCATTAAGATAATGGGATCAAACAGGCGCTGGAAGAACTAATTAGTTCGTTCGTCCTTACATATTCATAGATTCATAGATAGGTACAGAGGTAAATCTTATTGCGAACTAGCAATCCCGACGTATTAACTACGACAAATTAGCTTATCCGACTAGAGCGGCGCAGCGATATGAAGCAGGCTATTATTTGAACAAATTTGCGGCTAGCGTGAACTCATTTTCATGAACGCCGGTAGCAACTGAAAGCACGACCAGCCCCCGACCGCGGCCACGCCTGACAGGCGGCACCGGTCCCCACCGCCACTAATTAAATACCATACAATTCATGTTTGTGATCACAGGACAACCATTCTCAATTAAGAATTTCCTTAATATCCGTAATTATCTCCTTGTTTTGTAAGTCAAAGTGTCAGTTCTTTATTAATGTTTAATTAATTAAAATCGTCGCGCGTATGAGATAAAACGAGAGCGTTGACAAAAGGGCTCCCTTCTTTTGAGTCTGAGATTGATAAGTGTGAGGACCAAGGACAGACAAAGGCATACCTATTGTAAATATTCAGTATTTGCTGCATCCTTCTTGCGTTATTTTGGGTTACCTATCTGAAACACTAAAAACGTTAATCCGAATTTCGTTTCGACAAAAACTATTCGACAAATGTCATTTTAACTTTTTTTCATTTGTCCGGAAATTCATTTCGATATTTTACGATTGGGCATTCATTGTTTAGGTTTTTTATTCGCTCGACTAATGACACGTTTCCCTAAATCTCATTTGTCCCTAAGATGAGTTTTTCGATGTAACGTTTCGGTTTATAAATTATTCGACTTTTTTTGTATGACTTTGGTTTCATTCGTCCGATGTAACGATTCGGTTTATTAACTACTAGACTGTTCTCAAGTGGACTGGTGGTTCTGTTGTGGTCACAGTTCTAACCTAACCTAACCCAGCCAGGTCGGTTTTGGAGCTTTGCCGGCTGCTGCCGCGGCACGCTAGGTTCACTCGCTCGGCTGGCGCGCTGTTGTGGTCGCAGTTCTTATGTAATGCCAAAAATATCATGTACCGTAAGGTCGGGTTACTTTAACCCTGGGGGTAACATTATCCACCCATTTCAATCCATTTCAATTACTATGAAAACTATTAAAAACAGCACCAGCGATTACTCAAAAGTGGATATGTCATAAGATATAGTTATCCAGAAAATACTTATTGAATAAAGTTAGTGTTAATGGGTGGGCAATGTTACCCCCAGGGCTAAATTAACCCGACCTTACGGTAAATGAAAAAATGGGTATTAAACGAAAGACATCTCAATTCAGAGGGCAAGTGAATGGGGCGGGAAAAGTTAAAAGGTAAACTGCAAACTTTGTTTAAATGTATGCAGTGCCAAAAGTATCATTGGGTAAATGAAAAATGGGCTACGAAACAAAATATGTAACAACTCATAGGGCAAGTGAATGTGACGGGATAAGTTTTTCGGACAAACGATACTTCTACTAAATGTGAAATGGTGAAAAGAAAAATTTACGAATCCTGTCATCGGACAAACGATAATAATTCGAATAGTTTTCGGACAAATTAAATTCGGTCAACCGGTTACCGTTATTTTGAACACCGATTAATAGAAACCGATGTTTCGTGGAATTGATCATCAATCAAATAAAATCGTTTTCATTTATTTATTTTTCTTATGATTCCTTTATGTGCAGAATTTGTTGACTGGTTAGAGGTATTTATGGACAAAGTTTAGAGATGAATATTGAGTATTGCCCAATCAGTCGCGGGGATTAGACGGGGGTGGCAATCAAGTGTAGTTCATGCAGAGAAAGCGCAATTTCATAGCCTGAAAGCCAACGATTGCGACGGCTGTGCATCGGACAGGGCATCTATCCCACGCGCAACGATTTTCGGGCATTCATTCAATATGTCCGTAAAACATAATTGTAATTATATATACGCAAGAGTAGGTTACTTAAATATTTTTGTAAATGCATTCGGTTGTATTTTCGAAATGCACTAGCCTACTCGTGTTTCTAGCTGCCTAAGGCTGCCCTAAATAGTTGATCTAATATCTCAAGCATATGTGCCAGAGCCACAGCGTTGCATTTCCGTATCCCCGTTACGAGAACATCCATCAATTTACTCTCAGCGCATTGCAACATAGAACACTGTTCTGTTAAATAAATATCAGACAACCTCACACAAATCAACCTAGTCCAAAATTAAGCTCAAGAAGGCTTGTGTTAAGGGTACTAGGCGACGATATACATACTTATATAGATAAATAAATACTTAAGTAATAGATCATCCATGACCAAGGCACAAATATTCGTGTATATCACACAAATATTTGCCCTTGCCGGAATTCGAACCCAGGACCGCCGGCTCACACTGAGAGAAATCGGGTTAGTAATTTCAACAAGTTCGACTTGTTAAGTGGTTTTCTGTTTGAAATAACAGTATTTTTGTTAATGGAAACAAACGCAATGTTAACATTACAAGTCGATCTTGTACAAAGAACAAGATGAAACTTGTTAACGGGTATTTAGTTGAAACAACCAAAAATTTGTTTAAAACAACCTGCTTCATGATGATTTAACAAGATCGACTTGTAGCTTCAACTAAAACATGAACTTGTAACAGCTACAACTTGGTATCACGTGAAATCAACATGCCTGTTTGGTTGTTTTAACAGTATAACTTGTTGAAACTACATGGTGTATCTTGTTAAATGATATCTTGTTGAAACAACGTTACAGCGGTTGAAATAACATGGCGTCATTTAAAATTGACATTGCCGATTTAGTAAAATCAACAATATATGGTCAACAGTTTGTACTTGTTGAAGTAACAACATAAAACACAAACTTGTAGCAGTAACAAGTTGGAGTCTTGTTAAATCAATAAGGACGTTTGGTTGTTTTAACAGTATAACTTGTTAAAACCACATTACGTACCTTGTTAAATGGTGTCTTGTAGAAACAACGTTACAACAATTGAAATAACATGACGTCATTTAAAACTGACATTCCCGATTTTGTAAAATCAACAATATATGGTCAACAATTTGTACTTGTTGAAGTAACAACATAAAACACAAACTTGTAGCAGTAACAAGTTGGCGTCTTGTTAAATCAATAAGGACGTTTGGTTGTTTTAACAGTATAACTTGTTAAAACCACATTACGTACCTTGTTAAATGGTGTCTTGTAGAAACAACGTTACAACAATTGAAATAACATGACGTCATTTTAAACTGACATTCCCGATTTTGTAAAATCAACAATATATGGTCAACAATTTGTACTTGTTGAAGTAACAACATAAAACACAAATTTGTAGCAGTAACAAGTTGGCGTCTTGTTAAATCAATAAGGACCTTTGGTTGTTTTAACAGTATAACTTGTTAAAACCACATTACGTACCTTGTTAAATGGTATCTTGTAGAAACAACGTTACAACGGTTGAAATAACATGACTGCATTTAAAACTGACATTCCCGATTTAGTAAAATTAACAATATATGGTCAACAATTTGTACTTGTTGAAGTAACAACATAAAACACAAACTTGTAGCAGTAACAAGTTGGCGTCTTGTTAAATCAATAATGACTGTTAGGTTGTTTTAACAGTATAACTTGTTGAAACTACATGGTGCATCTTGTTAAATGATATCTTGTTGAAACAACGTTACAGCGGTTGAAATAACATGGCGTCATTTAAAATTGACATTGCTGATTTAGTAGAATCAACAGTATATGATCAACAGTTTGTACTTGTTGAAGTATCAACATAAAATACAAACTTGTAGCAGTAACAAGTTGGCGTCTTGTTAAATCAATAAGGAGGTTTGGTTGTTTTAACAGTAAAACTTGTTAAAACCACATTATGTACCTTGTTAAATGGTGTCTTGTAGAAACAACGTTACAACAGTTGAAATAACGAGGCGTCATTTAAAATTGATATTCCCATAATTGTTAAATTAACATTGCTCTCAGTATGTACTTGTTGAAAGTAACAACATACCCTATTATAAGAACATTGCTCATTTCGATTTTACATTCCTACTATAGGATCTACAAGAGTACTGACTGGTATTTATGGGTTCATTATCCGTAGTAAACATGAAATCCCATACATTAACCATCCAAATTACATTCAAATTCATAACACCATGTAAGCAATAAGTTATCTAAGTTCAAGTTTAAGTTTAATATATCATCCCACGAAAAACATAAATGTGAAAAAAGGGATCCAAGTTCGTATTGGCTATATTTTCACTTTTTCGGCATTTTCTGATAAAGTCATAGAGAAAAGTAAGTAGTTTATTTGAATCAATTTTTTTTCATCAAATCAAAACTTGACTATAGGTACCTACTTATATTCGGAATCAATTTAAAGGTAAACCAGTTTGGGTATTTGGTCCTATTGTGTAACATTTAAAGTTGTAACCTTGTCCATATTTTGATGCATGCCAGATACTGGTAAAATGTGTGAACTTTATAAATATTATACCATCTGTTGTACCACATTTTATGCACAATAAAGAAATATTCTATTCTATTCCCGACCAGAGGCATAACACTTGAGTTAGAGAGCTGGGGGCCAAAATTTTGGTATTCATCAGTAGCTCTGTTAATATCGATGATTGTACTTGACCATGACAGAGCGCAATTGACAGCGCTTTAAAAATGTTAAAAAAGGGTTTGCTAAATCATTTGATCATGTCTGCCATTTAAACTGATGGTCACAATCATCCTCCAAACGAAGGAATTCGAAGAGGCAGACAGCTATAGGTACTTGTGATTTATCAAAAGCAGACCATTTTTTTAAACTGTGCTGCGCGTTAAATTCGGTTATATCGCAATCCCTGTGAGTGGATCAAAGGACACAGCAACTCGCGCGGGAACGACACAGCTGACGAACTGGCGAGAGGAGGTTCGGAGATGGTAGTAGAGGGACCCGAACCAATCATACCTCTACCATTCGCCTGGCTGCGCAACACAGTGCGTATGAACACGAAGGTAGAACAGCAACTATACTGGTCTAACTTAGGTACCTGCAAGCAGAGCAAAGAGGCCCTTCCGACAATCTATAGATTGTCGTTTTTTTTCGATATTTTCCGAATTTGACCGAATTTTCGGACAAGATTTCAGATTCATATTTTTGAGCCCCGAGAGCCCCCCGATACCGAGTTTTAGCCGCCTAGCACCAATTTAGAAATTTTGAATCGTTTTTTTTTCGATATTTTCCGAATTTGACCGAATTTTCGGACAAGATTTCAGATTCATATTTTTGAGCCCCGAGAGCCCCCCGATACCGAGTTTTAGCCGCCTAGCACCAATTTGAAATTTTGAGAAAAAAAATCGTTTTTTTTTCGATATTTTCCGAATTTGACCGAATTTTTGGACAAGATTTCAGATTCATATTTTTGAGCCCCGAGAGCCCCCCGATACCGAGTTTTAGCCGCCTAGCACCAATTTGAAAAAAAAAAAGTCGCCATCTTGAATTTTTTTTTCCACAAGTGTCTAACAACCAACCTTTAAAAACAAAACCTGCTTTTTGTCAAACCAGCCAGCTGTGTGAATGACCTTGTTGTTGAAACCAAAAAAAAGTTACTTTGCAGGCCTAGGCCTGAAAAGCAGTATGAAATCCCTTTACAGTCCTCTCTCGCGCAACAACTCGCGCCCAAAAAGCGATACTTCCGAGCCTATTTTAAGGAACGTAAAGACAATATTTCATTGCATGTTTGAGAAAAAGTGATTTTTAGTGTTCATAGTATTAAATCTTGTACGATGATACGGAAACCTCTAGGTGCGCGAAGCCGACTCGCACCTGGCCGGTTTTCTTGAACTTGGCTTGACGCGCTGCCGCGTGTAGGTATGGATTATCGAAGAGGAGGCGGGCAAGAAGGTCATTTTTAATAAGCTAGATATATTTTGTAGTAATGTCTCAAATTTCCAAAAAATACACTTACCTACGCTAAGCGTATGCGCCATGCGCCATCAATACCATCACACTCATTCATCTTTTCGACTTCATTCTACCAGTCAGAATGATTCCTTATTTTCTACATGGTTAATAAAGAAAAATTAAAATATATTCATAAGTGTTTCAATTTCGACGATACCAATCCAGGTACAGACAGTGTATTGCAAATTGACCCATTATGACTTACACTATAAGGTCGCTTTTTATTCAAACGCTATGTTAAAATAATATCCGTAGGTATACGTATAGCAGCACTGGTATCAGGTATGAAGGTCACGTGACGACGCTTCAAATTCTATCTGGTTCCATCAACAAGCTAGCATAACGCAACTTGTTGAATGAACGTTCTAATGTTAAAATGCGACAGACGCGCTTCAGTGTCGCCAGATTAAAATAATAGTATTTAGTATAATAATTTCGTAACTTTTTTAACCTCAAGGTTTTTTGTTTGTTAACAATTTTAACCCTTTGACCGCCTAGCTCGCCGACGGAAAATCGAGCCCCGGACGCCACCGCAAAAAAAAAAACGAAATGCTCTAAATCAACGGTACTTGTAGCGGTTTGAATTACAAAGTTTTTGATCATTGAAATTTAATTGTGTACGTCTGTTGCCGTCATTGGCGTCCGTAGCACCAAATTTCGATGACGGGCGACAGCAGTCTTTGGCGTTCAAAAGGTTAATCGACCGAGCGAGCGAAGCGTCAATGCTTCAGCTTGGACGAAAAATTGTTTGTCTCGATGTCCGAATTCCGGATGTCCAGTAATGTTTGGATTTCCAGCTGTTCTCGCCTAGAGCTCGCATTTCTCAACCGATTCCGAGTCAGTTTTGCGAAATTTTAAGAAATGGCCGAGATATGGGGGTTTAAAAAGTAAAAACCGGCCAGGAGCATGTCGGGCCCGCTCAGTGTAGGGTTCCGTAATTGCCCATCCTTCACAAAAAGGTCGTAAACGCCTAAGTAACTGTAATTACTAATTACCTACCTTCTGGAAGTTATCGATTATGCGCGCCAGATCGATCGAGAGGAATGTTTTAATACAGTATGGCACTTAAATAATACAATGTGACGTTCGAAGTATAAGGACACCGAGCGGCACTTACGTCTTTTTAAAGAAAATTATGAATTTTTGCGATAACTCAAAAACGGCTCGACCGATTTTATTAAATACTAGCATTAACCCGCGGCTTCGCTCGCGTGCCTATCAGTGATCGATACCGGTATTCATGAAAACGCTCTAATTTCGCGTTTTTTTTCGAATGTGAAAGGCTTGTGTTATGTAGAATTTCGTTATAGATATAGATCCTTGAAATTAGCCCACTAAAATATAAACATGTGTGATAATGAGCGAAAAACCGGAATATAATAACGTTATTTTGTGCTATTTTGTATGGAGCAAAATAACGGTATCGATCCCTGGTGCCTATATAATGTACATCATCCTACGGGAACAATGCACTTTTTTCGGGATTAAAAGTAGGCTATTTGTTAAGTTAGGGTATAATCTGCAATCTGCATTTCCCTCATGTATATCCGTCCAGCCGTTTTAGCGTGAAGAAGTAACAAAACATACACAGACTTTCGCTTTTCTAATATTACTGGGAAATACTTTTTATTTTATCATAAGTCCACTTTATCAAATCAAACCGAAAACTCAAGCACTCAAATCAAGCGATCTTAGCTTTTACTGTACCAAATAAAGTTCACTTCAAACTTCATAACTCGAAGTGGCGCTAAGACACCGGGATATGTGTGCATTTTATTTGTATAAAGCTTTTATAATGTCCCGAGCGTCCGCTTATCGACTTGGGATATTCGAGATTGGTTTAATGATTCTAAGCCATGTTCTAAGTTACGTCATGTTCTATTGTAAGATATTGAGGTTCTCTTCGTTGATGAATGAAAAATGAATTATTTTGAGCCAGATAAACATAATTCAGAATTCTAAAATGACTTAACATAATTATTGAAAAGCTTAAATGTATTTATTACGGATGCAGGAAGTTTCCCCATCATTACTTCTCCCGTCCCAACGCGCCGCCCGCCTATAGCTACCGATTGACGACGATCGAGATGCCACCAAATACTATTTTTTTAATCTATTAGGATAACGCAGGTCTCTATCCATACCTCAAAAGCAAAAACAGAACCCCCTTATAGGATCACGTGTAGCTGTCTGTCAGTCCGTCTGTTACAACCGATTTGCTGCAAAACTACTGGACCGATTAAATTGCAATTTGGCGCAAATGGTTTCAAGAATTTTCATGACAACAAATCAAATTTCAAAATCGGTGGTATTTTCGTAATTAACGTCCCAACAAACCGTAAAAATTACACCCATACTCAAATTTAGTCATTTCAACCCCATCGCACCCCAACAGGCGAGACGGTATTTCACGTCCACCACGTTTGTTTTTTTAAATCGTTGTTGTTTTGGTAATCAGCGACCCGAAAAACCATAGAAACATTACCCTTGTTGATTTTCAGACTTTGTCACCATATTCCCCTCCTTTAGGGGTTGAATTCTCAAAAAACATGAAACACGTGCTTACTCATTTATCGTTAGAAATACTCCTTGGAAGTTTTCAATAAAATAGTCTAATCTTTTTTCCCCATACAAACTTACGACCCCCATTTCACCCCTTTGGGGGGGTGACTTTTGACAAATGCTTCTTTTATTGCACCCCTAGACTTTATAAGGACACGTAGGTTCCAAATATGGACTCTAGAACCAGCGGTTTAGTATTTAGACATTTTAACCCCATTTCACCCCAACAGGGAAGATGTTAATTCACGTCCGCCACGTTGTATTGAAAAATCGTAGCGGTTTTCGTAATCAGCGACCCGATAAACCATAAAAACAATACCCATGCTGATTTTCAGACTTTGTCACCACATTTCTACCTTTTAGGGGTTGAATTTTCAAAAAACCTGAAACACGTGTTTACTCATTTATCGTTAGGAATACTCCTGTGAAGTTTCGAATAAAATAGTCTTACTAATCTTGTTTCCCCATACAAACTTTGGAACCCCATTTCACCCCTTTAGGGGGTGAGTTTTGAAAAATCCTTTCTTAGCAGATGCCTACTACATAACATCTACCTGCATGCCAAATTTCAGCCCGATCCGTCCAGTGGTTTGGGCTGTGCGTTGATAGATCACTATGTCAGTCAGTCAGTCAGTCAGTCAGTCACGTTTGAGTTTTATATATATAGATATATAGAAGAAGATAGGTAGTTTTCATTGAAAGTACTTATAAGGCTTCATTTAACCTGAGCGAATATTTACAAAACTGCTGACTATCAAAAAATAATGTTTGGAGACCCCTTTTAGTTTTAAAAGACCTATTTAACGACACCCTACTCACTAGTGTTGGAATGAAAAAAAAAATCTCCCCCACTTTAGGTGCACGGGGGGTACCCGAAAAAATTTTTTTTATTTTACCGTTTTGTCGGCGTGATGATTCATACCAAATTTCAGCTTTCTAATAGGTACTAATGATCACGGAGCTAAGCCTCGGTCGGACAGACAGACGGACAGACGGACATGGCGAAACTATAAGGGTTCATAGTTGACTACGGAACCCTAAAAATGACGAATTTACTCAAAAAAGGGGTCAGCGTTAACTGGATTGGTACAAATTTAGTTTCCGTCCACTGTATCTTGAACTCCGAAAAAGTTAAATTTCAGCCATTTCAAAACAAAGCGAGGTAACTTTTTGAGAAACGAAGCGTAGCGTCTCGCGTAATGTCTCTGGCAACACAGCTAGTCAGCCATTAGCCTGCGCTCAACGACTTGTCGTCGACTTGTCAATTGTGTCTGTTATGCGGCGTGTGAGTACGTACTGTGAAGTGATTTATCATTATCTGATCCAATTTAAAAGTGCCTGCAGTGTATACAAGATTCATCTACGTTGTAAAAAGTGATATTTTGTAACAGACAGCAGACATTAAAGGTTAGTAATATAGGACGTATTATTATTTAATGTAGATACCACCGTCAACACGAAGCATTAGTTTCGTCTAAAGATAAAGACTTTTATTGCAAGTAGGTATACAATGCATGTTCATAAATACATAGGAAGTTCCTTGTACATCCTAAAAAAGTCCGCTCATTACAATATATTAGTAGGTACCTAACCTACACAAGTTTGTTACTAGGCACAATGCTTTTTTAAATGGCGATTTATTATTAATATGATATCAATAGTACTTAAAAAATATATATTTTTAAATATTAAATTGTCATTTTCTTCATTCATTTTCAGGCCAAGATCCTCTTTGGGTCACTGCGCCACAATAGTTAGTTAGTTTATTTTCTTCATTTAGAAAGTCCTGGTTGAAATAGTAACATTTTTCAAGAAGCCAACTTGTTATGTAAAATGGCGCTATTACGTATTACGTATTGTGCCTATGTAGTATAACATAGTTTTCATAGTTTAATCCCTTCCACAGAGCCAGGCAGTTACCTATATAATTATAGCGGATGTACGCTCTACGCTCAGCTGTAGTTAACCAAAGTAAGGTTAGTAGAATTTTTAACTATTTTACAATATTTTATTTATGTAGTTTCATCTGTCCCGTTTGTCATCAAATCTTGCAAGTTAAATTTGACCCACTGAAATTTTGATTTCCACTTAACTTTGATGACAATACAATAATATGGTACAGTCGCCATCAGATATATCGCAGCATATAAGGCGTTCATAATATGTGAACATGTACTGTAACGCCCAGTCAATAAGAGTCGTGTTCAGATATTTATCAGACGCGTTTGGCTCGGTTGGTAGACACCTGCCTACTGAGTCGGCGGTCCCGGGTTCGAATCCCGACCGGGGCAAATATTTGTGCAAATATTTGTTCTTGGGTCATGGATGTTATCTATGTATGTATTTATATATAATGTATATCGTCGTCTAGTACCATAGTACAAGCTTTGCTTAGTTTGGGACTAGGTCGATTTGTGTAAGATTGTCCCTTAATATTTACTATTATTATTTATGAATACCTTACATGCTACGATATGTCTGATGGCGACTGTACCTACCATGGGGCTGTGATGGAGCCGGAAGGTGTTCCTAGGAACTCTGTAATAGATAAAGTGATCCTATTTATTTAAGCATTTTTCTGTTGATCGTCTCAATCTGTGTGAAACTGTAAGTCCCTACTAATCCGAAATGCATTTTTCATGTTTCACAATGAGTGACGATTATGATTACATGAGCGATTTGCTGAAACAATGGGGCCTGGCAGAATACATAGACGTTTTTACTAGTAAGTTAAAACAACTATCACCTTAGAATTTTAGAAATTTAACTGTATTTCTATTTTGTATGCATTTAATTAGTACATTAGATGAGTGTCTTAAAATGTTTTAGATCAGAAAGTGGATGCAGGTTGCCTTAGAATTATAGATGATGGAGACATCAAACAATTGATACCACTTGCAGGCGACAGGGCTCGCTTTAAAAGCAATCTTAAGTTGATTAACTATATGATTTGATGTGTGAGGGTGACTGTGGGTACTTATTATTCGATTACTCGCTGGGGTTTATTTTATCTTAGTAGCTTTAATAATGTCTTCAGTTTCAATGTAACTTAGCGTGATTAACCATCTTTTCACTATTCTAATTTATTTAATCTTTATCGCACGAAAGAAAACTTATCGTACAAAACGCGAACTTAATGCCATGAGGCATTCTCTACCAGTCAACCTTAGGGCAAAGCAGAAAAATAGTGATTATTTAAAATTTATTTGCAGGACGTCTCTGAACCTGTTGAAGTTACTCATGCAGGTGATGCCGCAAAACAAAATATCACGAATTTTGACGAAAATGTAGCAGACATCAGACTTGCGCGAAACCAATTCTGCAGGCGCCAATTCTGTAAGTTACTATACAGGCTGATCAATCCAAATGGTTCAGTAGGGAGAAGTCAAAAACTATGAGAGATAGGGAAATCTGTTCTAAGGAACCATAGCGTTTTTAGATTTAATAAAAACTGCATTCATGCTTTTTTTTAGTATGTAGGTATTTCAGTAGGTAGGTAACAACTTTTTATTCTTTTTTTTTAGGACTTATTTGATATGATATTTATGCAACTTGATAATTATTTTAGGTGTTTTTATGAGTTGTAATAAATATTCTGAATGCATGTTATACCAAGTGACATTATGACTTATGAACATTATAACTAATGTTATTATGATTATTAATGGTTATGATGTTTAAATATTATGGTTGACAAAATTATGATTTTTTTTTATGCAATGTGTTTATTATTAATTTTGAAAGTAGTTAAATGAAAATATGCTAAAAATTTTTATGCAACTTGAACCGCACCCAAATTATATTTCATTTTCATACGAGTATTGTATTTATAGCAGATGAATCAGAGGTAGAAGAAAAGCTACATTGGTTAAGAAACTCCGTGGATCCATGGCACTTAGTGGAAACTAATTGGGAAGCTACCATAAATGTAAGATTGGCGACATTACGATCTAAATCTGGGACTGTAGAAGATTATTTGAACTTGTATCCAGCTCTCAAGCAACCTGACGGTTATCGTCTGGTAAGTATCTTAAATTGATTCTCCTTAAAACAAAAACAAACTTTTCTCAAACATGTAATGAAATATTGATGTTATGTTCCTTAAACTCATAATAGTTTCGTGTTAGGAATCACGACGGGAGTCACTTCAAAAAGGAATAATAAATTTATAACACCATTAAAATCTTAAAAAGTCAATCTAATACAGCCAAAAAGGCTTCATGAAGTGAAACCCGCCGTGATTAATAGGGTCCCGACACTGTCAGCAATAAAATCAGTATTTTGCACCTGCGTTAATCTCATTTCATGTATGTACAGTCGCCATCAGATATATCGCAGCATATAAGGCGTTCATAAATATGTGAACATGTACTGTAACGCCCAGTCAATAAGAGTCGTGTTCAGATATTTATGAATACCTTACATGCTACGATATGTCTGATGGCGACTGTACTAGAATAATAGTCATATTATCATGTATGTACTAGAATAACAGACTTTTATTCTATTACATACATGATTATTATCGCCTTCATACAAAAATGTATTTTTGGTACTATTTAGAAATAAACACACATTTTACTCAGACATTTAGGGTTCAAACTTTTCCTAATACTTCAGTGTATCACCTCCTGTGGTTCTTGAATCGTTATGCAAACACTGTATATTACACTAATATTAATAGTCCTCCGTAGTCCACGAGACCATGGTTTTTTTTGTAATTAACGTGTTTAATTACAGCTGCTGCAAGATTTTAATACAACATGGACTTCTTGTATTCAAATATTATCATCTACCAAAACAGCATTGTCAGATTGGCTAAATCCAAGTTAACACAGTTGAAAAACAAGGACGTCAAACAAGCGATACAGAACTGTATTGATTCCATAAGTGGTAAGTCAATTCATTTTTATTTATGGTTCTCACCTATGCTTGGTCGGGATTTATGGTCAGACATGTACAAGTTAGGTGTGAATTGGAGAGTTCAATTGCTGACTTACTGCATTGCAGCTGTTTGCAATGTATGACCGTATATCTTAATATATCTTAAGATAAGTAATTTAAATGTTTGGATGTTCCCACCTGGATATTTAATAATTACAACCAAACCAATTTCCATCCAGAAGTTCTACAAATAGGACGTTTTGCTTATCTGCTCCTTTCTTTTTCAGATAGTAAACCAGAGTCAAAAACTAATGCTGCGCTGTTACTGCTACCCTACTTGGTACCTTCAATTCTGTCAAAAAAAAAGGGAACGCGTCATGGAAGCCATCACGCAGTGAAATAACGGATGGATTCTTGTTGAAAATAGCTGATATTAGTGATTTACAAAAAACAATATCGGCTAGAAGAACAAAATTGGCTAAACTTGGACGAACATTTCAGCCCTTGGTAATCTATACAGGCACGGTTAGTGATGTAACAAATATTTATGTCATTGTTGGGCAGATTGTTTATAAAGTATATTTCTTACTGCAAGGAGTGGATGTGGCATTTAAGGTTATACAAGCAACAGGAGCAGAATACTCTGAAGAATCATATATTGTTTGGCTTTTTATACAAAGAGCGTTGTATAACATAAATACTAAGTTTGATAAATCACTAAGTGTTCTTCATACCTTAATGGGTGTCAGTAAATCTCATGTAATCATTATATGCTTAGGTGGTTGATACTTGTGTACTAAATTTAAGGTACAAGTTCGCAGCCGACCGCAGGCAGCAGCAGCAGGCGACAGTGTCGCCGCAACATTACTGGTTTCTATGTATTTCTATGAAGACGACAGTGTCGCGAGCTACGGAGGGAATTTCATAGAAATACATAGAAACCAGTAGTGTCGCGGCGACACTGTCGTCTGCTGCTTCTGCCTGCGGTCGGCTGCGAACTTGTAAATTAAGTTATAGAATTTCGTGGCCTATCCCGACCCAGACAGGTAGTTAAACTGTGACTTCGCGACCTCGACACGGTCGTAAAAAGTTAGCGTCATAGACCTGCTCATGTCTTCAGTCAGTCAGTCGTCAGTGTCGGGACCCTATTAATCACGGCGGGTTTCACTTCATGAAGCCTTTTTGGTTGTATTAGATTGACTTTTTAAGATTTTAATGGTGTTATAAATTTATTATTCCTTTTTTGAAGTGACTCCCGTCGTGATTCCTATCACGAAACTATTATGAGTTTAAGGAACATAACATCAATATTTCATTGCATGTTTGAGAAAAAATTGTTTTTGTTTTAAGGAGAATCCATTTAAGATACTTACCAGACGATAACCGTCAGGTTGCTTGAGAGCTGGATACAAGTTCAAATAATCTTCTACAGTCCCAGATTTAGATCGTAATGTCGCCAATCTTTTATTTGTGGTAGCTTCCCAATTCGTTTCCAATAAGTGCCGTGGATCCACGGAGTTTCTTAACCAATGTAGCTTTTCTTCTACCTCTGATTCATCTGCCTTAAATATAATACTCGTATGAAAATTAAATAGAATTTATGTACCTAAAATGTTAAAAACACTAAAGGCCTGTAAAATTAGAAACATGCAAAGGAGAAAAATGCAATATTCGGAAAAAAAATTATATGGTCGCAAGACCGGACTAATAGATTAAAACAATTGTCTACCTTCACTTTCACTATGAATTGATGTTAACGGTGTCTCCTCGGTTGCAGAACTAGTTTCTGATACGGAACTCCTAGAACTCGTCCGCGAAGATCCCGCTATGACGCCCCTCTTGCGCAGATCTTTCCTTCTATTTATTACGGCATCATACAATTTTCCAGAAGCATTCCTTTTAATCTGTTGAGATGTAGCACTCACATATGGATATACGTATATGCAGCGGGACCCCATGTAATTATGGTTTAGGTCCTAAATAATCGAGTTGGTATATATTTCTACCTGTCGATTTATGTACTTTAAAATTTCTACTTTTGCAAATTAATGAAAAAAAAAAATTATTCTGTGCCAGACTAAGTTTACAGACTAAATGAATTAGGTACTATTCATGGAGCATCTTATTTCTACCTTCCAAATAACTTTTCACTACACCCTAGATAGTATAACTAGTTTTTGAGAAATACGCGTTCGAAGATTTTGTCCATCTGGCAGGGCCCTTTGGTATTAAGTGACTTACATGACCCCAGGTAATTTTAAAATACAGCTGGTTATTTCTACTTACTGAATCAATTATTACCAACATGCTAGTGACAGGTATTCAAGAAAAAAAAATAAAAAAAATAATATTGTATTATATTATCACTAAACCTGTCACTAGCAAGTTGGTAATAATTGATTCAGTAAGTAGAAATAGCCGGCTGATTTTTTAAAATTACCTGGGGTCATGTAAGTCACTAAATACCAAAGGGCCCTGCTAGATGGACAAAATCTTCGAACGCGTATTTCTCAAAAACTAATTATATCTAGAGTGTAGTGAAAAGTTATTTGAAAGGTAGAAATAAGATGCTCCATGAATAGTAATTCATTTAGTCTGTAAACTTGCAATTAACAAAGGGCCCCGCTGGCACAGAATCATTTTTTTTTTTCATTAATTTGCAAAGGTAGAAATTTTAAAGTACATAAATCGACAGGTAGAAATATATACCAACTCTATTATTTAGGACCTAAACCATAATTACTTGGGGTCCCGCTGCATATACGTATATCACATATGGAATATAATATATTGTTGGAGATTCCTTTGGAAAAAATTGTGCTATTTCATGCGCACATTTCAGCAGCCTGTTCCCCGGCACTGCACCAGTAGGATTGTCAGTCAATTCTTTCGTGGCGATTAGTCTGGCTAGACGACTTCTCAGTGTCTGGTCAAGTAAGCCTTGATTTTTATGGCCACAATTTAAAATCGCTTTCCCATCAATGGAACTTTCAAGTAATTTCAGTACCTCTAACATCAATTACGTATACATATAGAAATAAAAGCCTTCATGGCGTGTCTACATTAAATAATAATACGTCCTATATTACTCACCTTTAATGTCTGCTGTCTATTACAAAATATCACTTTTTACCACGTACATGAATCTTGTATACACTGCAGGCACTTTTAAATTGGATTATATGTATAAATCACTTGCAGTAGGTACTCACACGCCGCATACCAGACACAATTGACAATGCTCATGTCTTCTGAGTCCTTAAGTTTACTAAGAAAGATGTTTATGTACTTTGCTAGACCCTACTGCGTCAGTAAATCCCATGTAATCAGTATATGCTTAGGTGGTTGATACTTGTGTTCTAAATTTAAGGTACAAGTTCGCAGCCGACCGCAGGCAGCAGGAGCAGGCGACAGTGTCGCCGCAACATTACTGGTTTCTATGTATTTCTATGAAGACGACAGTGTCGCGAGCTACGGAGGGAACTTTATAGAAATAAATAGAAACCAGTAATGTCGCGGCGACACTGTAGTCTTCTGCTGCTGCCTGTGGTCGGCTGCGAACTTGTAACTTAAGTTATAGAATTTCGTGGTTTATCCCGACCCAGAGAGGTCGTTAAACTGTGACTCCGCGACCTGGACACGGTCGTAATAAGTTAGCGACATAGACCTGCTTATGTCTTCTGACTCCTTAAGTTTACTAAGAAAGATGTTGATGTACTCTGCTAGAACCCACTGCTTCCGCATTGTATGCTTAGGTGGTTGATACTTGTATTTATTATACATAAATCTTTAAGCTATAATGAGTAGGTATGCACATGTTATTGTACTCGTAATGTAATCGGGCCATTTTAAAAAACTTTTTTTTGTGAGATTTCGATTTATTTTTTTCGAATGTGCTGAAAGTGTCTCAGTGAGGTTTTGTGTTCTATACCTACGTTGTGTTTCTAGTTAAGGAAAGTAAAAATGAAAACAAAAAGTGTTGTAAAAATATTTTTAATAAATAAATAAATAAGACCACAATTTACTTGTTTTTCTTTACAAATATATTTAAGGATAACTACTCATATGCAACACCAACGATATAACTAATAAATAGAAAACTGGAGTGCATTTAGTTCACATTTAAAAATATATACCTACCTAACGTTGCATTGTCGGTGTTGTCCAAAAGAGTGTTATTATGGAAATTCCATAAAAAGTATTATCAAACAGTAGTTAATGGGGCGGATTACACTATCAATTATGGCGCGATACAATATCAGCGAACAATTTGAAATATTATGATAAATATACCAGTATCACAATAATATCATTGAAAGTGTCATCCGCCCCAATAATAATAATTCATCTTGGTTTCTCTACATATAAGATCGTATTTGTTCTAACATTTTTGTTTGTTTGGTATGTTTTTTGCAATTGTTTTGGTATTGGTTTGTCCAATTTAAAGTTATTTTATGTGAATCTGTATTATGTGCTTGAACTATTTACAGTTAACTTGTTGCTTTATCTTTAAGTTATTATATGACGTGCTTGTTTCATTAACGATTTGCTTGTTGTGAGATCTTGTTGAATCTGCATTTTGTACTGTTATTTTCTTTACAGGTTGATTTATTTATTACTAGCCAAATTTTGTATACTTACTCTGACCATCAAACTGAACAATTTTCACTACGGGAACTACGGATTTTAGAATTGTTCCCATAACGAAAGTTGTTCAGATTGATGGTCTGAGCAAGTATACAAAATTTGGCTCGTAATAAAAAAATCAACCTGCAGAGAAAATAACAGTACAAAATGCAGATTCAACAAGATCTCACAACAAGCAAATTGTTAATGAAACAAGCACGTCATGTAATAACAGAAAGATAAAGCAACAAGTTAGCTGTAAATAGAACAAGCACATAATGCAGATTCAACAAGTAAACATACCGAGCAACATGTTGATAGAACAAGCACGTAATGTAAGAACAACAAGAAAACTTAACGTAGATTCAACCTGACGTAATGTCAAAATAACATTAAGTAGGTTGTTGAATCAACGTGGCAAGCAGGTCAAACCTATATGCTTCAACATGTAAGAACAACAATATAAATTAACAAGCTAGCTGCTGAATCAACAAGCTTTTCATGTTACAACAACAAGAAAACTTAACGTTGATTTAGCCTGATGTCATGTCAAAATAACATGATAAATAGCTTGTTGAATCAACGTGTCAATGAGGTAAAAACTACATGCTTCAACATGTAAGAGTAACAAGATAAATTAACAAGTAAACTGCTGAATCAACAAGCTTGTCATGTTACAACAACATGTTGAGCTTGTTAAAACTATATGCCACACTTGTAACAACAACAAGAAAACTTACTGTTGGTTCAACCTCATGTAATGTCAAAATAACAAGATAAGAAGCTTGTTGAATCAACGTGTTCAATTTAACAAGTTTAAACTTGTAGCCTTAACCAAAGAGCAGATTGGCGCTATTTTAACCAGATATAATGTTGCGGCAACATGATAAGTAGCTTGTTGTATCAACGTGTCAAGCGGGCAAAAACTACATGCTTTAACATGTTAGAGCAACGAGATAAATTAACAAGCTTTCTGCTGAATCAACAAGCTTTTCATGTTACAACAACTAGAAAATGTAACGTAGATTCAACCTTACGTAATGTTAAACTAACATGTAAGTAGCTTGTTGAATCAACGTGTCAAGCAGGTCAAGACTATATGCTTCAGCATGTAAGAGCAACAAGATAAGTTAACAAGCTAACTGCTGAATCAACAAGCTTGTCATGTTACAACAACAAGAAAACTTACTGTTGGTTCAACCTCATGTAATGTCAAAATAACAAGATAAGTAGCTTGTTGAATCAACGTGTTCAATTTAACAAGTTTAAACTTGTTGCTTTAACCAAAGAGCAGATTGGCGCTATTTTAACCAGAAATAATGTTGCTGGCAACATGAAAACTTGTTGTTTTTTTTCTCAGTGCAGTAGGCAGCTTTGCCACTGCGCCAACCGCGTCGTCGCGCTGTATGGAGTAAACATTCATTAATATGTTGTATTCGAATAAATCAGAAAAGCATACTCAAACGTCTTGAATGTTTTAGCATTTCTCAAAAAATTTGTACACAATTAAGACAGAAAATTAAAGTCCAATATAATTTTCCTATTTTGTTACCAATTATTTTAGTAATTTTATATCAAAGTTATGGTTATATTCGGTAATTAAGGTTCTGTTATGCTTATACTTTTTTAATTATACATAATCTGATTTCAATAATTTTCTGTCTTAATTGTGTACAAACTTTTTGAGAAATGCTCTTTTATTGAACTTCCAGGAAGTAGCCAAGCATACTTTGAAATAAACTGAGAACAGTCCGAAGTAGAAACTGGAAGGGTAGACAGTGATGAATAAATTTTTCTCCAAGAGGGTACTCTTTAACATAACCTAAAACAAAGAACCGTCCGGGCCCCGTGCCAAGGGTCTTGAAAGGTACTCCAGAATAAATACCATTACTCCACTACTCCGGGATCCGTTTTATATTCAAGCAATTAAAAAGAAATACGACTTGATGAATAACGTTGCCAATAAGTAAAGAACAGCTTTAGTTGATTTTAATTGATTCAGGTGAATTCTGACAGTTCTAATTTAAGACATTGTCTAAGTTACTCGCCTAATTAAGCATCGTAGTAAATATTCGAGACGTTGATTGATTGGATTTAGCTTGAGAATTGTGAATAAATCTTGCTACCTATCATGGCTAGTTTTTTTCTAATTTACCTACGCTAACAGTATTATTAAGTCTGGGTACAACAGAAATTATTTCAACTAATGGAATACTGTTTATTGCTACCATTTTGTTGTTACTCAAGCCTAGTGTTGAAAATTTCGGATTAAATCAAATTATTTTTTCCGGAATTTATGAAATTTTAGTTTTTTTTAGTTTTTTTGGATTTTTAAGGAAAAAAACAAATAAGTTATGACAATTTATTTAATTTCATTACAGTTAATCATCACTATCACTATCACCATATATTTCAATTGTTTAATTTTTTTTGTTATTTACCTCGGTTGTTTCTCAATGTCTCCAAAAACCGTTCTTTGCAAGCGGCATTAATACGCAGTAAGAAGATCAGTAAGAACTGTTTTTCAATATGAGTGCTAGGTAAAGTATACTATAACCAGGGTTCTGAAATTCGGATCGATATTTACCTAAAGTTGACAAAATCCTATTGTTATCTCACTCATACGTGAAACAAAGCCGCCTATACCTACGACCGAATAACAAAGCCGCCGATAAAGTTTAGGTAAATATCGATCCGGATTTCCGAACCCTGACTATAACAATGTAAGTATTCTAAGTGCCGTATTAATTAGAAATTAATCGGACTGATAAGCGTAATGACATGACACAACTGTGACAACTTAACTGATCTGACAACGATGTCAATGCCAAAGTAAGTCTATAATCATTCACTTACCCATCAGTATTAAGAAAAATAACCGATTGAAACCTGATGTAATCGTTTTTTTCGTTTTCTTCGGAAAAATTGAAGTGGGAAATTTCATGGTTTTTTTCCGTAAAAATCCGAAAAAAGCGAGCTGTTTGGAAAGAAACGGGTTTTTTCCCGGAAATTTTCAACGCTACTCAAGCCAGACAGGTAGAAACAAACCTGTTATGAAAAATTGCAAAAAAAAATTAAGTGAGTAGGTACCTATCTAATTTATTAAGTGTTTTTACGTACATAGTCCATTCTGATAAGGAAATGGAAGGACAGTGTAGGTATTCACTGTATAACTAATTAAATGCATGAATTAGTTACGTACGCGCTACACTACAACTTTTAAGTTGTAGTTTGTTACTCAAATCAGTCGTTCGCACACCCGAACTTGTAGTAAAGCGACGCAACATATTTGCGACACAAATCCACAGTTTTGTTCAATCGATTCGCCAAGTTTGTTGCTTGCATAATTATGGCGATGGCTGATATTGTAATGTATAGGATAAAACAATCAGCTGCATCCAACTCATCACCGTTGGTGTAGTTTTCTTCCCAGTCAAATTGTCTGAACCAATTTCCTTGAAAATAGTTGAGATACATCGCAAAAAAACACCTTCATATCAGCTACAAAAAAAGATTTGTTAACAGTAGCCCAAATATTAGCTGCTATTAATAAATCGGAGGACTAACAAACTGAGGCCGACTAGTAACCAAAATAAGTTATGTAAAATTAGCATAATTTAACTAGTTGAACTATTTTATTTCAGTGTAAAATTACCACGCATTGTCAAATTATATCAATAGATTATTAACACAATTATTATTATGATTATAACGCTGAACTACCAACAACACTGGAAAAACAAATTCTTCATTACACGGTAGACTGAAACCCTGATCAATGAAGCGTCAGTTTTAAAATAAAGCAAAAATGTAAAATAACGAACGGAGCACAATTTCATCGCGGCTGACATTGCAGCGGCGCATCGGAGAAACATTTTAAGAAATATAATAATGTCAACATTCTTTCCTTGCAGCCAGAGAGTTGACGCGAAAGGAGCGATCTACTTGACGACTAAAAATGGAACCTTTCCAATATCGCTGACACCGAGGTCCCGCGAGGCTTCGCCACAACACGCTCCTAAGATTTTGTCCAGCGCCGCCAAAAATGACTCTCTAACTTCCGGATATACAGACCGCGACTATTGGGACACCACAGAGGAGATTCTATCCAACTATTTGAACGCAACGTATGGTGAAATGGACACGCGCTACCTATGGAAAAACAAAAGAAGTATTAATGACGCGGTTTCCAGAAATATAACATTGGTTCTCGAGAACCTTTTGAAGAATTACGAGAACTCGCAGCTTCCTACTCACGGAAAAGGTAGGGTATGTTGTAAAAATGTTGGGTGGGTAATTTAGGCATCGAAATGAAGGGGAAGATGGAATGAGAGATGCATTTCGAGCATTTTCTTCTTATGAACATTTTTCTCGTTTAATAAACTGTTTACAAATGCAAAAGTATATTAGGTACTCGATTCCCGTAAAACAACAACTGAGCGACGGTTGTAATTTGAATACACTACATTTAATTCCGAAAAAGTGCACAATGGAAATTACAATATCGCATGGGCGGAAAGCACAATCTATCTAAATAAGTTGATTTTATCCCAGTTAATTTGATAAATAACATTAATATCCGATTTATATTGTAGTTATTCTATTTCAGGGTACCCCACCGTTGTGCAAACAAATATATTGATAAGGAGCATGGGACCGGTATCCGAGTTGGATATGGTAAGTGTGTGGATCGTTTAGATTACGCATCTCACGTTGTTTATGAACCGTAAATATGTTGACAGGAAAAGGGTGAATAAACTTGTGACCCAAACTTTTGATTTACGATTCACATAGATCGGATTCAGGTTTACTCTTCGATGTTTCCTTGCATGTTCACGTCTTCTATTGGAAAAAAAGGCTTTTCTTCCCTACATAAATCTATGTATGACACGGAAGCACAATTATTTTCGTCGTGGGCGTTAACACTTGAATCCCTCAATATGCTCAGAATTCTATTTTAGAATCCTTCGATTCCTTCGCCTCGTTCTGGATTAAATATACGCCTTCGAGGTAAATACATAATTTTGCTCTCTTGTGACACAAATTACTGTTGTTTATATATAATTTGCGTATCAAACGTTTACTTGATTGAGTAAATGGAAAGAAAAATGCTTCAAGATGTCTTATCAAGAAAACCAATTATCCTTATTTAAACTTTTCCACTTGAAAGTAAAAATTGTTGAAAGGCATCTGTCGGCATCAATCAAATCATTTATGGTACAGCGATTACCGAGCCATTCCACTTTTGGCAATTATCGAGTATATTTGTATCAAGATCTTTAAAATCCAATTCCTACTTTGTTATTTGTTAGTCGCCGATTTTTCATATTACCTCATAAAAATTATCAAAATCGTTACACTCTATGCCAAATAAAACATTAAATATCTCGTTTTTAACTTTCTAGGTGTTATTCCACCTATGTTTTGCGATGGAGAAAACAGTAACAATCAGGCGGGCATTTTCGCCTAATCTATATTATTTTAAAATTCTAGATTAGTATTGAATATCAGTTTTCTATAGAGGTCATGATTTCAGGAAAAATTCAGGATCGTCTTTTGTTTTGTATGGGCGCGCGGCGTCATGCCAGCCAGGCGCCATCTATTGGGCATATAATTTCCATTGTCCTCGCATCACGCCGAAACGGCTGGACAAATTTTAACCAATTTCGGTACAGGGAGCTGGACGTGGAAAGATGTGGACACTTAATATTTTTCTATGCTTAGTTAAATTTTTACGCTGGCTGAAAATATGGGTGCATCAACTTTTCCTTGTTGTTATTTTGTGCCATGACCCAGGGGTCGATGGTGTTTAAACTTCTTAGAAGATCTTGATAATTTATCGTCACGAGATAGTTTGTATAAGAATACGCTGACAAGTGATAACTGTTGGTATTACGAAGTTTTTGGTAACCGCCGAACATCGTAGTTCTAAAGAGTGGCCCAGTGGACATTACCATGGCAACGAGCAACAAATAAAAAGTCATTGTCCATATTTTCTGTTTTTTATTTCTTTTATATTATTTTCAGGACTATTCAATGGACTGCTACTTCAGACAATACTGGCGCGACACGCGGCTCTCCTTCCTCGGTCCCATCCGCTCCCTCTCGCTCTCCATCAAGATGCTGGAGCGCATCTGGCGGCCCGACACCTACTTCTACAACGGGAAACATTCCTATGTGCACACTATCACTGTGCCCAATAAGCTGCTTCGGATTAGTCAGCATGGCGACATATTGTATTCGATGAGGTATGTTAGAATCGGTATATTTTAGCATTGTTTTATCGACGGTGGTTTCATCAAATGTTTCAATTCCTATCATCAAACCGTAGAGAAAAGAGCGTACTCCCGTCTGAAAGACTGGCAACGCACTTGGCAACCTCCGGTGTTGCAGATGTCCATGTGCGATCATAATCGCTTACAATCAGACGATCCGTCAGCTCGTTTGCTTCTTTGCTTTCTTTCGTAATACAAAAAAAAAAACAAATTATTCTTCGGAATAAAACATGTAAAACACATTTACTTAAGTATCATAATCTGCTTGGACAGCTTTAATGACGGTATTGATTTCTTGCATATAATTTTGCCGAAAAATTAAGTGTCATTAATTTTATAATTTTTAAGCATCGATAATAGTAATCATTTGCAATGTTTATCATAAAAACTAAAACTGATCCTCTAATAATATTCTATTCATAAATCTTTATGAATTTCACAAGGAACTATAACAGGAGGAACGTATTCAATGGCAATATAGTTGCCTCTTCATGAATGTCTGTTGAAACCTGTATAAATAATACGATATGAATTTTTGCAAACTTTTCCAAGAGCGCGTATATAGGTCTTGCATACATTCGTTATTGCTATAAGAAGACATTTATCCTTTAGCATATTGTCAACTCGTCGGGACTTTTCAGCATGTTACGCAGTGTATGTCATAATCATAATCAAATGACTTAATCAATTAAATTAAACAACAGCATCATAATTCATTATACATTATCGGACCTACATATTGTTAACAGTATCGTCGAATAAAAAATCCCGTTGAATTATGTTATTAGGAAAATCTACTCAACGAATGTTCCAATAAAACATTAAACGTAAGATGTATATCCCATTACGCTTTGCAGCTATCTCGGACACGATTCTTTGTTCCACATTAATTCGCGCTAAAGTCTAAATTCGTACTTAGTTAAACTCTAGTCAAATAAAGTGACAGTTTATTAAAACTCTCTATTTAAGTCGAATCAGTGATTGGATACTGAGGTGCCAGGTGCATATCTGCATATTTAGCTAAAATTAGGAATGTACGATATGCGTTTTGGTTCACACGTGTATGCACGACGACGCCATACCAATTAAGAAAATGTTCGATCTCTCCTTGCCACAGTATTTCAATAAGTAAAATTAAAAGTAACGGATATAATTAATCACGCTTCTGATTATAAAGGAACCCATTATTCAAAGAAGCAAACGTATTCTTTCGAACTTCCCTCTCAATTAAAATAATTGATAGTTGAAAGCCGTATCGGGAAGCTATCAGGGCATAATTGTATTGTTTAAGGTCCAACGATGCGTTCTCTAGTAATGGTTGTGCAAATAGGGTTCATTAATTTCATAGCCGCTGAGCAAACATAGCCTCGGCTTCCACCATTTAATTGGCTGAGTGAAAAATTTCACGCTCCTGTTACCCGTCCGCGTTATTCATTGGCCGTAAATTGCGATGGATAATATTTATTTATAAAATAATGTTGTACACAACTATACATATACAAACCACAGCCAATTTATGGTTGGCTTGCTAAGTGGCAAGCGCTTTGGCACAGAACTGGTCTATTCTGATATGAGACGTCAGCAATTAATGTATATACAATGAGATATTTAATAAGTTAAAGCCTACTGTTATTTTTAATCAAAATTGTTGACATGTAACTTGATGTTATCAATAAAGGATTTGTATTAGTTTTTGTCTATGGCCACAGTAACTTCTGTGAATGCAGTGTGAATGACACTGCTATAGGCAGCGGACGAATAGGTAGATAGATGTATTTTTATAGCCCCACATGGTGTTTTTCAACCCACGCCATATTGCGGATATAGTGGTACTACTAATTTATTTTACTGGTATTCTAACGACAAAATTTTGGTAACTGACGTTGCAATAGTAGAGTTGTTAATCCGCTGTTTTCTAACATAATTGTGCGCATCGGGTTACAAGCATGAAATTTCTGCCACAGATAGTGTTCCGTGGAGATTATTTTCAGATGTGGAGGGAAGTCAGAATCGTCCCCTGTGAGGCGGGAGAGCGGAGCTATTCACTCCAAACCAAGTATACCTCTTTTCTTTCTTTATTGCTGGTCAGTTAAGTCTACTAGGACTTGTCTGGTATAGTTTCCGTGTAAAACAGATATCAGGAATTCATTTTTTATGTTATTTCTGTATAGTTCTATATACAAATATGGGTGTATGGCCGAAAAGGTAAAAATCACACCAAGTTTTTTATTCAGTGAGGTAAATTAGTTAAATTTCGTAAACATTTTCAAATTATTATTATTATTTTAAAAAGCTCATTTAATTTAGTTTCTAAAAATAGATGCATGTTAGGCACTTCTCATACAAACAGTAGCTTAAAATATATGTTTACGTCGGCGTAACCAACGTAAATCTCCGAACGCATCCTATTTCGCTTCATTAAATACATTAAATGACGATTATTAACATTTTTTTGCATATAATATTTACCATATACGTCCTAGAAAAACAAATTTATGTAATTAAAACAAAATATTTTTTGCTAATGTATCACGAGCACACGGGCTAATCTCAACATCAACAATTTATTTAAGTAACTGTTTGTATGAAGTGTGCCCAGCATGTATATTATATTTTCAGAAACTAGATTAAATTTTCTATTTAGCAATATTTTTGTTAGATGTAAATATTCAGGAAATATAACTAATTTATCTCCTTGAATAAAAAAAAACTTGTTGTGATTTTTACCATTTCGGAAATACACCCATACTTTTTTTAGGTTATATGAATAAATAACCTTAGAAATTAATTGCTGATATTTGTTTTACACGAAAACGATACCAAACAAGCCCTGCTAGCGTTAACTGATCAGTAATAAAAAAAGAAAAAGAGGACTCCTTTGTCCTATTCACCCCGCTTTCCCGCCGCACAGGGGACGAATCTGTCTTCCCTCCACATCTGAAAATTATCACCGCAGAATACTCTATCTGTGGTAGCAATTTCGTGGTTGTATCCCGATGCACACAATTTCGCAACTTAGCAAAATGTACTAGAGCACGCAGGCTAAGCTTAACATCATCATTTTTTTCAAGGTACTTTTTGTATCAGATGTGCCCAATAGGGAGGGTAATTTTTTTTTTATTTCTAATGGGCACAGTTAAAAAAAGGTGCCATTTAGTGCTATTAAAATGGATACATAGTGTTATTTATTTTTATATTTCCGTTTTATTGCCTCCGGATTACTCCAGAAAAAAGTTCCTAATGTATGGAGCACTAAAAATAGTGGTCTTGTATATTTTTTTTTGTTGTATTTCGTTTTGTGATGCCCTACTTATTATACTCAGAATAAAAATACATTAAAATATTGGGCCAAATTTAATAAAACCAGACTTCATAACGCTCATTTTATGAGCATTTCTCTAGTAACTTAAAAATAGATCCGGAGGCAAAAGATCAACATCAATTACAATGCAATTTTGGTATATAGTTTATATTATTACGATTTAAATTTTTTTTGCTATGCCTAATGAAATAAAAGTATAAATTTTTTCCCATACAAAAGTGACCCACCCTAGTGCTCAATACGTATACATTTTTAAAAACAAGATTAAATTTTTGTATAGAATATTTTTATCGATTCATATTTTTATGTGGAAATACCATGGTTCAAATCCTGCTTAGATTGTGGTAGATCGCATTCAATTTTTCTTTCTTAATTTACCTTTGTGTCATTATTTATAAAAATATTAAATTTGCTATTTAGTGATATTTTTTAAATTGTAAATATTAAGGATATATAACTAATTACCGGTCTGAATAAAAAAAACTTGTTGTGATTTTTACCTTTTCGGCAATATACCCATTTTTTTATATCAAACTATTACCAAAATAACATAAAAAAATAATTGTTGATATCTGTTTTACACGAAAACAATCCGCACAAGCCCTAATAGCCTTAACTGAGCAGTAATAAAAAAAAGAAAAAGAGCACTACTTGGTCCTATTCACCCCACTCTCCCGCCACGCAGGGGACGAATCTGACTTCCCTCTACATCTGAAATCACCACGGAACGTTCTATGTTTGGTAGGAATTTCATGCTTGTAACCCGATGCGCACAGTTTCGCGGCTTAGCAACTCTACTACAAGACGGTGAAGGCGTTTAGTCCATATTCGTAATTTCAGTTTCACAATTGGCTACCAAAGAAGAATTATTTTTCACTGTTTCGTAATTGATTATTAAACAAGAATTTATTTTCTGGATTCGTAATTGACTTTCGTAATCAACTACGAAAGAAGATTTTTTTTCTGTGTTCGTAATTGTTAGTTACGAAACAGGAATTATGTTTCTCTGTTTAATAATTAATTATTAAACCAGAATTTATTTTCCTGATTCGTAATCGACTTTCGTAATCAACTACGAAATAATAAAAAATAGTGTTCTTAAGTAATTGACTACGAACGAGGAATCATTTTTTATTGTTTTGTAATTGAGTATTAAATTAAACAATAAGTTGGATACATGTGATAACTTTCTTGTAGTTGATAATCATCGACATCACATCTCGCATGAGGAGAACCTCGTGAAAGCAGGATGGGAAAATTCAGGAAATACCTGTCTTTATTTGGCTCACGAGGTGACCACCATGTGGGATGTTGATTCGCCAATCATTGTTTCGATAGTCCTTTCGGTAAACGGTTGTATATAGCAACAGAGTCTAGACAAACATCCTTGAAAAACTGGTTAAAGGGGTGTGATGGTTTCTCTAGACCAGCACGTGATAGAGAGATTTAAAAATGCGCAGTGCAGGTCAGGCTAGGAAGCATACTTACTGGCCCTTTTCTTTTGTATCAAGAGATAATTTAGGGAAACTGCATTATTAAATATAAAAAAAACCAGCCAAGTACTAGTACTAGGTGCGCGAGTCAGACTAGGTTTAGGTCAGACAAACGATGAAAGCGCTTAATATTTGCTCTGACAAAAACATTATTCTGTACAAGAGGCAAACATAACTTTATCGTTGCAAAACTGTCGTCTCCATACATCGATATAGGTAGGTTTTTCGAGAGAAAAGGTAGCCTATTTCTTAATCCAGAATGTCAGCTACTTTCATACCAAAATTTATCAAAATTAGTCCAGCCGTTTTAGCGTGAAGAAGTAACAGACATACACATGAACACACTTACTCACTCACTTCCACTGTTACCTATTTTAGAATTACACTTATATTATAAAGATAAAAGTTTAAGTAACAGTGAAAGGGAGCACCACAACAGTTGGTTAAAACTGCGTAATTTCAAATCTCAAATTAATTTATTTTGCTCTTTTAAAAATTACGTAGCCCTTATTTTTTTTGCAGTATGTATGCACATCGGCAACAAATTCTTGTTTAGTAATTAATTACGAACAAAGAAAAAGGAAAATTTGTTTGGTAATCAACTACGAAAGAAGAAATATAATCGATTACTAAAACAGAAAATTAATTCTTGTTTAATAATCAATTACGAAACAGTGAAAAATAATTCCTCTTTGGTAGCCAATTGTGAAACTGAAATTACGAATATGGACTAAACGTATTTTTTTTGCAGTATGTATGCACATCGGCAACAAATTCTTGTTTAGTAATTAATTACGAACAAAGAAAAAGGAAAATTTGTTTGGTAATCAACTACGAAAGAAGAAATATAATCGATTACTAAAACAGAAAATTAATTCTTGTTTAATAATCAATTACGAAACAGTGAAAAATAATTCCTCTTTGGTAGCCAATTGTGAAACTGAAATTACGAATATGGACTAAACGGCGGTTACCGGTAGTAGACCGATTCTGAAGAGCTAGCACGAATGGGTCATATGAGTGAATGATTAAATATCTAGAATATGCACGCATCACAAAATTATTAATTAACATAACAAAACAATCCATTCGCGCCAACTCTTGTGAACGTATACTCGTACACTCAGCCTAAACTATTATAAAATTCTAATATATAATTATAAAGTCGGTTTTCTATGAAAAAAATATATCAGAATTTTTAACAGTGCGCCCCAGGATTTGTTTGGACGCGCGCCCCAGCCATTCAGCGCCATCTGTTGGTAAACAATTCTTTGTTCTCTTTTTATAGCACGGATAGCTGGAGATATAAAGATGGTAATAGGATACTTTTTACTCGATTACGGTACTAAAGAAGAAAGGTTTTGACGCAGACAAAGTCACAGGCGTTTTCTCGTAAAAAAGTTCACTAACCGTACAGAAGTCGTTTTTTTAAGCGAACGACATAAATATTGCACCGGTAAGTAAATAAGTGCCGTGGGGTGACCGGCCTTAGAATTGTCCCCCACCATATCGTCCCGTGGTTGCAGTAGAAGCCTGCTAAGGGAATAATAATATACCGGGAGATGGGCAGCAGCGTCTTCCAGAGACCTTAAAAAAAAAAAAATAACTGCGCGCGCCAACCCGCCTGCCAAGCGTGGCGCGTATGGCAAAACCCCCTCTATGAACAGTCACACAAATACCAGGCCCCCAGTCTCCGGCAGCTCCGCTATCCCTGGCGCGGGTAGCAGCCAAGGTAATGGCGGAGCAGGGGGTGCTAAGAATCCCCGGACGAAATCCAGCTACCCATCCCCACGACGACTGGCCCTGGTAACACACAACATACGCACAATGAGGACCTCAGTGCCTCAAGACGAAAGTCCTCAACCAATGTGTGTTACCAGTGATGACTTACGGCACCGAAACGTGGTCTTTCACTATCGACTTTGAGCTTTGAGATGAGCTCAAAGCTCAAAGTCGCTCAACGAGCAATGGAGAGGGCTATGCTCGGGCTGTCTCTCTCTACGTGATCGAATCAGAAATGAGGAAATCCCTAGACGAACTAAAGTGACCGATATAGCTCACCGGATTTGCAAGTTGAAGTGGCAATGGGCAGGCCACATAGCACGCAGAGCAGATGGCCGATGGGGCCGAAAAGTGCTCGAGTGGAGACCTCGGACCAGCAAGCGCAGCGTAGGACGTCCACCTACAAGATGGACAGATGACCTTATAAAGGTCGCCGGAAGGCGCTGGATGCAGGTCGTTTCCAACCGGTATATATGGAAGTCCAAAGGGGAGGCCTATGTTCAGCAGTGGACGTCCTATGGCTGAGATGATGAAGTTAATAAAATGTTGGATCCAAGCTAGATCACAATTCATTATTGCAATGCTTCACATTAGGTAAGTCTAGCATATTAATCAAGCCAGTTTAGTGTAGTGTAGTTTGGTCGGATGGCGTTGAATTGAATGCGCGTATCCATTAGTTTGAAAATCATCTCATCAAGTGCTTGGTATGCCTGAATGCGGACGCAATAGGTGAAATACATGGTACACGGGTATTAATTCATTTGTCTCCAAATAATACAATGTAATACACGTACACGTACTCTTTATTGCACACCTCATAAAACATACAGGAGAAATACAACGCAAGAATAATTGACATTATTTGCCATAGTGAAGTTATACTGTAGTAATATTTATAATCAATTGCGTGACTTTGTCTGTGTGGCAAGGGCGTTTTTCATATGGACAATTGTCCCCCATTATTACACAGAATCATGCAAGTATGAGACAGCCACAGAATCATGCAAGCTACAGAGCTCCTAAAATTGATCCTGATCCTCTGATGTTTCTTTTTTTGTTAATCCAAACTTTCGATTGGTTTTATCTGGTATACCGAATACGCGCCTACCTTAGATTTTCGTGATGTAAATGAGGCGCAATTTAAGGCTTAATATGTGTAATAAGGCGGAATTTTGGCCAGAAACAGACGCCTAACTAGTACACACATTTTATAATAAGTAATTAGCGCAAAAATCGTAACAGTCCGAAACAGAAAATATTCATCCCATTCAGTTTCTAAAGTTTCGTAACGATTGGTCGAGTTTTGGAGGAGGAAAAAGACGAGAACTAAAGCTCAACTTGTATGGGAAAATGAGCAGTAGTATTTCCACTTAAGCTACACTTGTAACGTGTCCGGGATAATTTATATTATGCTACATGTAGTTAGTTACCATGGCAAAGTGCGCACTGGTCATGGGTTGCCTGAGAGACGACATTTGATTAGGGTAAGACGGAATGTTTCACCCTCTTTTCTTGAAGGCACTGGGGTTTCAAATGGCAACATAAATACCGGTATTTTCAGAATATAAAACGAACAAACAAGTGGTTATCTTTGAACGAGGGTAAACAACTAAAAATAAATACTTTTTGTCTATTAACTGACAGAAAACGTTAAAGATTTGTTTATTTTTAAGGTTCCGTAGCTCAATCGCCTAAAACAGAACCCCAATTGGATCACTTTGTTGTCTGTCTGTCTGTCCATCTGTCACCCCCCTTTTTTCAAAAACGCGTAGGGAGGTATCAAGCTCAAATAAATATCAAATACTCAGGTCTGCTACCACTTGGAGCCTAAATAAAAAATCATTTTAAGTCAACGTAATCAAAAGATATATACGAGCGTTTATGTTGCATTTTTTGACGCTGGCAACCTATGGGGAACTTCCCATTGAATGATGAAATTTTGCAAGAAGCAACATCATGTAGCACAAATAGATAAAAACGTCAGAAAACTGTAATTTCTAGTTACATTACAATAAATATATATTTTTGTGATTAAATAAAAACTTTTCAGTTAATAACCTAACCCCGACTTATGTCCATGTATGGGGGCAATAGTTTTGCAACAGCGGCAAAGTTAAGTTTGTTGCTCAATACAGTTTAATGTTTTCGTGAGAGTCATTTGCAGAACCCTTGGTGCGCGAGTCTGACTCGCACTTGACCTTCTTTTATGTCTACTGGGCAGGTAGAAAATGAGGACTAATGACGAAGGCTAATTATAACAATACGATACAAGTACTCTTTATTGCACACCTCATACAACATACAGGAGAAATACAACACAAGAAATACAATTAGAGGTAAGCAACGGGCGGTCTTATCACTAAAGAGCGATTTCTTCCAGACAACCTTTAGGTATAACATTAAATAACAACTAAGTAGGTAATGTTTACCAATAATAAATTCAGCAGATTGTTCATATAAGGTGTCCGCTTTAATAATGTACAATGTACTGCAATAGTAACATGTACAGGATGTTTATTTGTTTCGTTAATTAACCATATTATATGGCATAATTGGACTGGAAATTGGTATTGGAATATAAACATCAACCTTAAGTAAATTGAGCATGAAGTTTTAGTTCAGACTTTGTTTTATTGGATATTAGTATCTAGTCTGAACTGAATACGTTACGTAGTAATAATAAAGTCCCCTTCGATAGTAATTCAGTTTCAGTGATGAGTATGAGGCAACATTTTTTTTTAACTATCTACACTTCTATCCGTTGAAAAAAACTATTTCAAAAGTCCATCATTCTTAAAAAGAGGTTAAGTCACAAGTTGGTCGCAGCGATAGTAATCAATACTTAATCATATGTAAATACATACGAAACGGGTTTACTCACGTCGTAGAAGTCTAATAACGCTCGACATGTTTCGAACCGGTACGCGATTCATCATCAGGACGGCCAATTGAACACTGCGTGCTAACATACTTAATCAAACTAACGCACTGTGCACTGATGGTTAGAATAAGCGTATTAACCATAAAAATTATACTGCTTTTTTTGGACCAGTCACAGTCAGCCAAATGGTGAAATGGCATCAATTATATGCCATGATATGCTTCCTTTACATTTTCTTAAATATCTTCAAAATTAGTCATCATTATCATCACCATACCAGCTGAAAGGCGTCTACTGCTAGACAAAGGGCTCTCCCAAAGTTCTCCACAACGATCGGCCGTACGCTCCCCTCATCCAACTGCTTCCCGCCATTCTTACCAGGTCGTCGGGCCACCTTATTGGTGGCCTCTTCATGCTACGTCTTCCCGTACGCGGTTACCACTCAGGATTTTACTGTCCTAACGTTCACCGGAACTACGAGCAATGTGGCCCGACCACTCATCTTTTCTGATTGGCAACTGTCTGAGCTATGTCTTCGACCTCGGTTGATTCACCTGTGGATTTCTTAATTTCTCGTTCGATTACGCATCTAAGTCACTCTATTGCCCAAAACTATTTAGCTATAAAAATGGTTTTGTGTTCCCTTGACAATGAATGAGCGATTTAATCTTTTGAGATTTAATCTTGTGATTTAAAAACAATGTTTTTTGCAGGTTAACTATTAAAGCTAAATGCCCAATGGAACTCCGAAACTTCCCGATGGATCGTCAGTCATGTCCACTAATACTCGGCAGTTGTAAGTACAGTGAATATAAGTAAATGTTTGAACATATTGCCTTACTTATGCATTAAAAATGCATCTTTGTTGATATGGGCTGGTGGGTAGTTTTAAAGATTTGCCTCGCCCTGCAGAACTCAGAAGAAATTTAAAGGTGTTGCGTTTTTTAGAATTTATAAAAAAAAACACATTTCTTTAGACGGAAGTGTCCGCACCTGTCCTTAGCTAACAAAAACCGCAAAGAAAACGTAGTGGAATTGCATTATCACAGAGAGATAGATACACTTGATATCACTCATATTTTTGCATCAATTGAATTGTGCTTCTAGCAATAAAATCGCTAAAATATCCACTTTTATAGCCATTACGAAGCTGTGGGCATAATTATTATAGTACAGTACACAAAAGCGTTTCATTTTTATAAAAGCGCTCCGTGTTGCGAGGCTAACCTAACCTAATTTACTTAACCCAGTACAGTACAAGCTTTTGTGAGCAAGCTTTAAAATTCAGACCAGCACAACGATGCACCTTCATGACGATACGTTATCACACTACTATTATAAAGCCTGACCTGAAATATATGAGGATTGTCAAGAGGGCGCAATTTATAAGATTTATATGGCAACAATTTTTCAACCAATCGCAATCCACTATAATGACATTAGTTTTAAATACAGGTCAGTTCCACTATGTTAACCTCGTAATACCTTTTAATGGAATGCACTTTTTTCCTGACTGTTTTTCGTGTAGTAAACACGTGTACACTTTATTTATAATCTTACGTTAACGACTGTGAATGATTTTCGGCAATTTCATTGGATAATTTTAAATATGTTTCTGTAAAAGAAATCACCACGAATGACATTGCCATTGTTGATAAAATCATTGCCAGTGTAAGAAATTAGTTTCAGTGAAATTCCGCAATATGGCGCATCCTCATATATTTCTGGTCAGGCTTTAAATACGACAGTTTGTAAGTGTGTTTGTATGTTTTTGGTCCCAACTGATCTTACAGCGTATGTTATTTCTACAGATGCATATTCCAACCAGCAACTAGTGTACCAATGGCAGAACTCGCAGAGCGTGAACTTCGTGCCGGGCATGACGCTGTCCCAGTTCGACCTCATCAGCTTCCCGTACCGGAACTTCACCTTCACAAGACGAGAAGGTATTTTTTTTAAACATGACTTTAACTGTATCAGAGCTGTTTACCCCTCACTACCAATGAGTCGGACTTTGTGTGGGAGTATACACCGCTAATGGGATTATCTCCCCGTCACAGGAGTAATGAGAAGGTAAGAAACTGCTAGTTAGTATAGTCTGCATGCAGCTGTTTATTTCACCAATAGTGCAACGTAATTGTATACAGGGTGGAACATTTGTAAAGACTGAGCTGACAGGATAGTGTCATCGGAGTGATCTACAATTGACCTATTATAATTGTAAAGCAGGATTTAAAAGTAAAAAAAACATCAAAATAAAATATTTTAACATCAGTGACAACCCTACTAATTCAAAGGTTTTATTTACATTTTAAATAGACACCTGTCTTTAACTTTAATGTTCAAAAGATGCTAGGGTTGATATGTGCAGATTTTTGCACTAATGTTTAACAAACTGTATCTCAAAAATTGATAGAAATATTTACATAGTTCATTGGTGAAAAATTAAATACTCAGTCTGAACAATTCCCTGTTTGCTTTAAAGTCCTTCGATCTGTTCCACCCTGTATATGTGGGGCGTGGCCATGTGACCGACTGGCACGTGCGACTGGCTACGAACGCGCTGCAATCGTCCAAAGAAAATGAAAGGGCAAAGCTGGGTGCCATGGTGCGTGCTATACTATGTAGGTACTTGCCTCAGACGGACTTGTCCCGGTTAACGTTGTTTCCTTGTGATATTTAATGAACTATCGATTATATTTGGTTCCTCTTCCGTATTCGCGATTTAATGGCAAATGAAGTGTCCCTTTACAAGATACCTATACCTACTCATATTTAGCGTTAAAGATATTCGATACAATCGACAACACTCTAACAGGTTTGCGGTGTAACCACACACATGATCACTGGATCAGCTTCAATCACGGAATCCAGTTCAGTTACGCGAAAGACACTCTTTGATCTTATCATTGTAAAAGTCACTTTTCTGCCCCGCGAAGTATACTTTAATCGTTTTAAAACACTAAAAAGTTTTGTTTTGTTATTTGGTCTTCGCTAAAATCACCTGAAAATTACCTATCTTATTGATGGCGATGCGAACATCATCCTCCTAGCCTTTGTCCCATTTTTTGAGAATGAATTCTCAATCGGGGTCGGCTACCTAAATCCCAAGATGTGGCGTAGGCACTAGTTTTTACGCAAGCGACTGCGATCTGACCTTCCAACCCAGAGGGGAAACTAGGCCTTATAATTGGGCTTAGGTGGTTTCCTCACCATGTTTTCCTTCACCGAAAAGCGAGTGGTAAATATCAAATGACATTCCGTACATAAATTCCGAAAAACTCATTGGTACGGGCCGGGTTCGAATCCGCGACCTCCGTTGAAAGTCGCATGCCCTAACCACTAGGCTACCACCGCTTTGATGGCGATGCGAACGTCACATGCAATTTGCACGGTATTACCTTAAAGTCATCATAATATCACTGATCCGTGTCTTTAAAGAAGGGATTTAGAAGTACAATAAAATTGTTTTTGTGAAGCTCCTCAGACGGGTGAAAACAAACCAGATATTGGCAAAGAAATTGACGGGGCGTGACAGTGAACATTTCATTCGTGTAATAGTATTTTATTGAAAGATTGAGTGCAGTTTATTAAATTGTCATTAGAAACCATTTTTATTGTTTGAGATATAAAGTAAACAACCCAACATAATTAACACAAAAATAAATAGCAGATTCATCACTTTGGTGTTTGTCGTAAACACTTCCTCCATTATATTGTTAATTGGTGTCAGCCGCGATCCGAAGAAGTAGCATTTATCGCAGCAACTTTGTTTGCGGCAAACATACGGAACTTCCTTTATTAACGATGAACGCACCCTAATTGTGACCTCTACAAATATAACTAAAGCCTTACGATTATTAAGATTATTTGTCTGGCTTTGCTAGCGGGAATGGTTATAATATATTCTAATGGGCAAACTTGAAAAATGTGTTAACGCTAACAATATTGGAAGCAGGCGGAAAACCCCTCGATCCCGCGTTTGGTCCCGTCCAAAAGGACGTAACTGTATGTGAATATCTTTAGAGATTAGTCCTTCTGTAGAGATAGCCGTCTGCCTCTCGTAACAGCTTTCATCTCCACTAATCACGAGCTGGCTTTATCCGCTTATAGACTAACGCGATTTCCTACACTTCGTTTTCAGGTAGGAAAATGCTGCTATTATAAATATTTATCGTAAGTGCTGAATTATCGGCGTCACGGCCTTCGCTCCGAGACAATATTGCGTTACGATATTATATTACTGTGTTGCTTTCGCAATAATATATGCTTGAGTAATATAGGTAGAAATATCTACTTACAAAACAGAAGAGCGTATATTAGATTACTATCTTAGAGATTGAGAGGCTGAGAAGAAAATGGTACATTTACCTACTTTATTTTATTTACACAATTTACAAATGTATATTAAAGGACTCAATCCTCACTCGGTACATCGAATTGTTTCATCCCACTCGCGTTTAAAGCACTTATGCATTCACGCCTATAATATATCCAAGTGCTTTCGACTAAAAATATGTTTCGGTTTTTCTCCCAAAGGCAAATGGAAATAAATGTTTTAGAAGACGCTGCGCTGGTGGCGCGCCATTGACACGAATTGCCTTTTACGCTTCGGAGAATTTACATTTGCTTCGATCACGGGAAATGAGTGACATCTTAAATAGGCATTCTTGTGTCTGAGGGTCTCCCAATGGAAATGTAAAATAGACGAAGCACCCAAGTGGGAACTATCGGCCGAAGTTTTATAACGTCGATCAATTCGGATTCTCAGAATCAAATGTAATTTTTAATGTAACTGGGGTAATTACTAGTACTTAATGACACCTGTGTAAAATCCACTGTACTTGACTAGGACTTTAGTGGCACATAGTTGGTTGGCGGGTAGTAAAATTATATATAGTGGAAATCTTTTAAACTAACCGTTATATCACTTGAGAGCTTATTATCTAAGTTTTAGGTACTATGGATTTCTAATTGATTAGATTTTGCCGTCAGATTTAAAAGCTACAGTTTTTAAAATTTCATGCAAATAACATACAAAACTTCAGTAACTGTCATTCATTTATAAATTTATGAAACATGTTACGTCTCATTTTTTTATGTGGGTACACACCACATTTTTTTATTTTAATGCGTTAATTTAAATGCATTAATACATTTAATTTAAATGCGTTAACCTTGTGGAAGAGACCGGGAATCGAACCCGGTAGGTACCCCTGGATTGCCGGTCCAGCGCGTTAACCTTTCCGCCCAAGCAACCTTTTGAATTTTTCCTTATGCCAGCAGGTTACGCATTTCTTTTTTTTTTAGCTTTGATCTTTGTATCAATGGTTTATCATTTATTTTTAAAAGTATTTTTATTATTTTTTATTTTTGCGCAGGAGACTTCTCAGTGCTTCAAGTGTCGTTCAACCTACAGCGCCACACCGGCTACTTCCTCATCCAAGTGTATGTGCCGTGCATCCTCATTGTGGTGCTCTCCTGGGTGTCCTTCTGGATACATCGCGAGGTATACTTTACTACTGAATAATTCTCGATAACACATTCTGGAAACCTAGATTTTCATAGATTTTCATAGACTTACCTAATGAGCTTGTATGACAAGATGATTCTCACAACAGAACGTCTCGCGCAACTGTAATTCGCCACTTTTTATCGCGTGACAAGTCTCAAGTCAAGTCTGTTCTTCCTTTCAATACAGCTACCAGTGCATGAAAGACGGTTGATGCTGTCGCGCGACAAACGAAGTTGCGGCCAGTAGCCAGTAACTCCTACTACACCGACTTTAAAATGAACGTTAATTTCAGGCTACATCAGATCGCGTGGGTTTGGGGATCACGACCGTGCTGACGTTGTCCACAATAAGTCTGGATTCCCGTACCGACCTGCCTAAAGTGCGGTACGCTACGGCTCTGGACTGGTTCCTGCTAATGAGCTTCTTTTACTGCATTGCTACGCTTCTCGAGTTTGCTGGAGTACACTACTTTACCAAGGCAAGCTTACATCAAATCAAATCTATAAGTATGACGTAGTAGTATCTACTTCATAGACATAAGTAAACAGACTAAGCAGACATAGAAAAATAGCGATACATTTTATTTATCCAGGTCGGTTCCGGCGAGATCGTGATAGACGACGCGGAGTGGGAGGAGCTGATCGAAGAGGTGGGAGGCGACGCGTTTGCCGCGCGGCAACTCGCTGTGCGCCGCCGAAGTTCCGCGCGCTCCACTACGAACTATGTGAGGGTTCCTCTATCTTGTAACCAGTCGGGTTAGCGTATCCATAACGTAACCATCTATGAGCAAAACTAGCCTGTTCCTAATTATCGAATCCACTGACCATTTTCGGCGTGCTGTTAGACGGTGTTCCATATTTTGCATCTCGTGGCATCAACTACTTACTTAGAGTCTTACGCATTCAGCGTCATAACATCGTGTTTAACTATATATATAATATATCCAAAACGGCATCAATAAAGTCCTTTATTTTATCTTTGCAGAGTTTCTCCCTGCCAAATCAAAGCAACTGTTCCACGGAAGATGGTCCTGAGCCTGTGGTCCGGCTGACGATGGAGCGCACCACACAAACCGAAGCAAGGGTTCCGCGCTGGAGGCAGCTGCTGTACTGCCTCGCTGGTGACGACCTCTACCGGAGGAAGCGGCAGGTCGAGGCTGGTACGTTTACACACATTATTGAACAAATCTGAAAGGGAACCCGTATTGAACTGATAACTTTGAGTCACTGAAGTTAAGATGGTAAAATGTTGTGGAACTATATAAAATTGTCTTTAGTGTTCATTGCCTCTTTAAAAAAATTATGTCAATGTCTTAATAAATTGCATTTTAATTGCACTTAAGTCGAGACTTAACCATCTAAACCAGCTACGAGTAGCTGGATGCTATCATGTAGAATCGATACTTTTACACTGTCATTAATTCGCAGGAATGCGCGGGCACATCAACAGCGTATCCCACATCGATCGCGCAGCGCGTGTCCTCTTCCCCGCCTCGTTTGCGATTCTCAACCTTTTCTACTGGCTAGTCTACGTGTTCTCCGCATCTGATTTCGCCTGGAGTGACAACCCTATTAACTCGTTGTCTCATTGAAGAACAGAAACCAACAGAAACCAACGGTGTTTGTGTTGTACTACGCATCATCCACTACTCGAATTTTTCGTGCTCTTAGCCTGGTCTAGCGCACGACGACTTCCAGACAAAATTCCAGTGACAACTTGATGTCTAATTAAAAATACTTATACATCGCATCGACCACAAAGTTTTCTGGCCTTCGCGCAATTCAATGTATTCTACTGATGATATGAACTTAACGCATTCGCTGCCATGGGGCGTGGCCTAGGAACAAACTTGTACGAAGGTGAACGCACATATGCGTTGCTGGCAGTGGATGTGTTAAGGAATACCTGGATAATTAGTAGGATATCATGAAATAGCATTAGGTAATAGAAGAAAGAAAGTAAATAGAAGAAAGTAAAACCTATTGCCCAACAATAAAATAGAAGAAAGTAGATTATATTGCCCAACAAATCGCACCTTTCAAGGTTAATCGTAAGTGAAGCGCATGAAAAAACGCTTCATGGAGACCTTCAACTGATGACAAATTATATTAGATCGGCATATTATATCCCAAGAGTAAAAGATTTAGTCAAAAATCATGTGAGTAAATGTGTAAAATGTATCAGACACAAGGCAAAGGTGAGAACGCAGTTGATGGGATCCTTACCTTCCGTCAGAGTCACGCCTGCTAGAGCGTTCAGTCGCAGTGGTGTGGACTATGCTGGACCTATTGGGCTGCGCACCTCAAAGGGAAGAGGACATAAAGCACACAAAGGATATATATGTTTGTTTGTTTGCATGGTGACGAAGGCAGTACACCTAGAGGTCGCAAGTGATTTATCCTCTAGAGGATTCTTGGAAGCCTTTAAACGGTTTGTAGCTCGACGTGGTCATTGTTTGGAGCTTTTTAGCGACAATGGAACCAATTTTGTGGGAGCTTCCAAGGAACTGCGTGATTTGTTCCAGGCAGAAAAGTCGAGTGTGCTGCAAGAGATACAAGAGAGCTTAGCGACAGTTGGAACCAACTGGACTTTCATACCTGCGCGAGCTCCCAACTTTGGCGGATTATGGGAAGCAGGTGTAAAGGCTACCAAATATCACATAAAACGTGTTATTGGAGACGCTACACTTACCTTCGAAGAAATGTCCACCTTGCTCAGTCAAATAGAGGCGTGTCTTAATTCACGTCCAATGTCAGTGATTAACAATGATCCTGAGGAGCCTAACCCTTTAACGCCGGGACACTTTTTGATAGGTGAGCCTTTAATTACAGTTCCTGAAACAAGTTACGAGACATCTACCCTCAGCACTTTAAAACGGTGGCAACTAACCCAGCGAATGCTTCAAGGTTTCTGGCGTAGATGGTCAGCCAAGTATTTGACGCATTGCTTGCATCGCTACAAGTGGGCTTTCCAATCACCGGAACCTGAAGTTGGAGATGTGGTATTAGTAAAGGAGGACGATTTGCCTCCCACAAAGTGGCTTTTTGGCAGAATCGTACAAAAATATCCGGGACAAGATGGTTTGACTAGAGTAGTTTCACTGAAATGTAAGGGATCTTTGATAAAAAGGCCAACATCCAAACTGTGCATCCTGCCCGTAAGCGAATAATGTACGTCTAATTATCGTACTATTTCTGTTTATAAATGTATATTAGTAGTTAAAGTTAATTGTAGTACCCATAATGTGACTCACTGAGGACAGCCTGATATTCTAGCATTCGCTCAAGAGTTTCATAGCTGTCGAAGGTTAATTAGGTCATGGTGGGCGGATGCGATGAAGGACAGTTTGTCCTTGGTGGGCGGTATGTTTAAGTGTCTAAGTGATTTTAGTTATAAGATTTTCCGCTAGATGGCGCTGATCCCTCCACGGCGAATCGTACATCACGCTATCGTTGTGTTTTCGTACAGTAAACGGCGATAAAGAATGCACATCGGCAATCATCGCATTTCCGAATACAACCGAATGCTAATTTCCATGTACATCAATTATTAGATTAATCGTTCATCAGAATTTGAATTTAGAACTAAGTACTTTATTGTTGTTTTGTTTTGATTTCACGTGGAATATATAGAGCTGTAAAACTCGATGTAATTATATATAGTTATTGCTATAATGTTCTTGTTGGGGAAAAAATCCTAAAAGGGGTTGACTGAGCATTAGCAACTGATGTTATACTACTAGGATACTTAAATGTGGGTTTAAAGATCGACAAAAAGTGTAATTACTTACATTAACATTCTCATGTTTTTTAAATTGGTCGGCTTCTGTTACTAAATATTTATAAACATAATTTCGCGTGACTGGCAAAGTAACGGCTTACCTTTTTTCCCTATAGATGCCATAGTACAAATTTAATATTGTGTAAGTTTTATCAACTCTATATATATATTGACTTGGATATGCGACTGCACTCTCTCGCATTTGAACCACGACTGACAAAACAAACGTCATGGTGTGTGCGACACAGATAACGCTATACGAAGTCGAAATTAGCCGATTGCCTCTTTCCAAAGATCGATGTGCAAACTTTATCGCCGTTTACTGTAATTTGCCTTAAGAGGCCTTATTCCTTTTAAAATTTATTTTTTTCATATTATGACAAATATATTGATAATTTCTACCAAATTTTTGAAGTGAATAATACTTTTCCCCGAGTTCTAGGTAGTAACGTAGCTATTTCATGCTTTTATTGCGTGCAGTCGAAAATAAGTTGAAAAAACGAATTTTCCGCGTGAATTTTGTCAATTTCGAGTAGTTTTTGAAACAAAAATTATCAATGAAAAATTCAAACTGTAGGTTTCAAATATATACCAATAAATCCCAATAGCCCTGTTCTAGAAAGTAACATCAATAGTATATTAAGAAACATGTTTGATCATAGAGAAAAATGTCTAAACAATCAGCATTTTAAAAGGAATAAGGCCTCTTAAGGGATTGATGTTATTTTTGTTAGTGTATTTTTGTTCGGAATAAAGTAATTTGTTGTGAATTTGAATCCGACTTTACTTTAGAGACCCGAGTACAACCTTGTACACCGGTACCATAGAGTATAGAATTTTGGTACAGGATTAAAAAGTGCGTTATTGTGATTTTGTCTGTGATATTATAATTGACAGATTAAAGTACGCGAGTATAAAATAGTACATTACGTAACAAGAGGGTGGTAAACGAGGAATTACAAACGAGTGTCTATTAAAAGGCTTTAATGACACGAGTTTGGAATTCCTTTACCACCAGAGTCACGTACGACGTTTTTCATCACACTTTGGAGGAAATAAAACAAAAGTGGTAATAGTCAATACCAAAATTACTTACTGCCCTAGGGCGTAATATACCACTTATCGTCCTAGGGCGTAATATACGATTTACCGCCCGGTTTTCTAGCATGTAAACTCTTATTATTTTTATTTTATTTTTATTATTTTAAGGGACAATCTTACACAAATCGACCTAGTCCCAAACTAAGCAAAGCTTGTACTATGGGTACTAGACGACGATATACATAATATATAAATACATACATAGATAACATCCATGACCCAAGAACAAATATTTGCACAAATATTTGCCCCGGCCGGGATTAGAACCCGGGACCGCCGACTCAGTAGGCAGGTGTCTACCAACCGAGCCAAACGCGTCGTCAAATTATTTACGAGCAAGTGTGATGAAATAGTAGGTACATTACGTAACAAGGGTGGTAAACTGGGAATTGCAAGCGAGTGTCCATTAGAAACCCGAAGCCGAAGGCGAGGGCTTTAATGACACGAGTTTGGAATTCCTTTACTACCAGAGTCACGTACGACGTTTTTCATCACACTTTGGAGGAAATAAAACAAAAGTAGTATACTTAGTAGTCAATACCATAATTACTTACCGCCCTAGGGGCGTAATATACGACTTAACACCGTAGGGCGTAATATACGATTTACCGCCCGGTTTTCTAGCATGCCCTTAGTGTGACAAAAATTACTTACCGCCCTAGGGCGTAATTTACGACTTACCGCCCATGTAAACCCTTGTTTACGACCAAGTGTGATGAAAAATTAATTTATGATTATGATTTCCGAATGCACCTCTTTTATTGTCCATGGACGAGCACATACCCAGCGGAATCAGATGATGAATTCAGTTTCGGATTCAGGCTGTTTGAGGCCAGCCCAAGTTTGGCAACTAATCTGCGACCGTGGTTCTCATTTCGGACTTGATCACACAAGGCAATTCCGAGCTTGCTCCATTCCATTATTTACAGTTATCCTTTGAGTAAACTTAAGCCTTCTTATGAGTGTTATATTAATAACAAGTCTGCGGTTAATCAAACAGAAAGGGGCTAACTCTTTAATTACTCGCGGGACAGCTGTGTTGTCTCAAACTCGACGCCAAGAAGATTGGATGCCGAAATATAATAAATGAAAACAATTAACTTTTCACGCGGCACTTATGTTGACATTGTATGTTGACTTCCGTTTTAAAGCTTCAGTTTAGCAGTGGCTGGAAATACTGCCGTCACACTGTCTTACTAATTTTGTTTTCATAAACTGAGCAGCGATTAACCGCAGTAACACCTGATGGTAAGGTAAGTAACTACGGGGTCGAAGATGTAGCTCGCTGGTTCAGTAACAGCCTATTCACTCTTGAAGCTATAATTTTCAGGAAGTACACACGATGGGAGCGACTTCCATACCTCAGTGGTTCGCATTAGAAATGTTGAAGCAAATCGCTTCGTGTGAATAAGTGGTAAACTGATAGTCGCTCGCTCGCCTGGAAGAGGAAAAATATAATAATGTAGGTACCTACTTACTTTATCAGTGGTAAATATGGCGTCAAACTTGTAAGCCGAAGCAAAGTTGGCTTATTATTTCTCGAGGACGGTGATTAGATTATCATAATGCCTTAAAATATAATCGCTATATAAGTATACTTAGGTACCTTATTCTACTGCCAATTGCTCTAGAAGAAAACATAACCCAAATTTACTCTGGCTTTACCAAGAATATGTCTGACCCCATTACGCCTGATGCACGCTTAAGACGTTCTCTGTAATACAGATGGAACTGCGCAAACTGGACTACATATGGAGGTATTATGGCATGGTATGGCGTTAAAAGGTTAACGTTGTTCGCAAAGGTAGAACATAGGGGAAGATTGGCACCATTCGTACACTTTTTACATTCCGGTTTTTGTAATTTTTATTTTTAAAGATAGATTCGTCCATCGGCCTCTATAATATAGCAAATACATTTAGCTTCCTAATTAAAAAGTTAGAAGTCGCCTACTTTTACAACAAACGAGTAGATCGACTTTTAGTAGAAGCTGTCAAATGTCCGAATCTACCCCACTCAAGGGGCACATTCGTACATGGGTCGGGGAACATTCAGACAGTGTGAGATAACTTCGTACATGTTAAATAAAACAGCAATCATAATATCAAAAATAGTTAAAATGGTCTTTAAAAACAAGTCAATACCCGCCAATCCCATTGGCGGATATTTCCGATTCAATTCTTTGGCATAATCATATGACAGCTTTCTGACTTTTGAGCCCGCAATGCATTTTCGAAAATTTTCAAAATATTCGATCAATTGTGACTCTATTTCGTTAGAAAACTCTTTTTCGTATAATTCCGAACAATTTTTGCTAATTTTCTGAAATAAAAAGAAACATGTTAATAGGAGGTAGATGCATGACGTATATGAATGTGCCCCAGGTGTAGGCGTACGAACCTGCCCCGAAGGTCAAAAATAAAATATTGGTAACTACACAAAATTCATGAAGAGAAATACACAAAATATGTACTTTATCATGGAAATGATAGTATTTACTTACTGTTGATCAACAAAGTTTTCAGATTTACCGCTTCATTTAAGCACGATACATCCGAGAACATCGACGATAAATTTATTTAAAGGGTGCGAAAACAAATAACGCCCTCTCGTGTCGCTCTTGGTAATCGCACTGACAGCTAACTTCGTGGTCCACCGGGGGCCGTCAGCGCCTACCCACACACACAAACCCGTAATAAATATATTGTCCTGATAAGCTGTAATAGTGATTGTATGAAGCTGCCCCGTGTACGAATGGTGCCAATCTTCCCCTATCAACAAACAGACAAATAAATTCACACTTTTTAATATTTAAAATAAGTGGAAAGATTATCCGACTGACTGATGACCAGTATCTGAAGACGCAGAGCAGACGTAGTTGACTAACGATTTGATGAAGGTTCCGGTCGCTATCACGTGACGTCTTTGGTGATGTAAATTTGTAAAGCATTTTCATTAGGTATTATTTTATGTGGAAATACGGTGAGACACCAAGACTTTTATTGCAACTTTTATACTAAAATCAAAGCACAACGAAATACATAACCTGCCGAGAAAAAAATCTCCGTGCTTTGTTCTTTGTATCGATGACTATAGTGGTGATCGAATTTTAGTGACTAAGGATGTCAATTGAGGCCAACTATTAATAAATGTGTGAATAATTACAAAAAAATTATCACTAACTTTGAGGAAAATATTCAACAAACTCAATTAATCCACCTGTCCTTATATGGTATGCAATTGAGGTTAGTTTTTGAAAACGAATCCCGATTTGTATGAAAATTTTTCTCGAGAACGTTCTTTCCCCATACACATCGGAAATCGTTTAGAGAACGGCACATCTCATCTCATCACATAATCGAGCCAAATCAATGGAGAAAAATTTAACCTTTTGTACGCTTTTCCTCTCATGTCAAAATGTGGCTTTTACGCCAATAGTTGAAAAAAGAAAAGGGGTCGATTGCAAAAAAAATGTACATAGTTAAGGGATTTAATTAAAACAAAACTTAATTGATTCCTTTGTGTGACGAAAGTTAGTCATACAAAATGTATGGGTAACTTTCGTCACACAAAGGAATCAATTAAGTTTTGTTAACTAATTGTGAAGCGATCGTGATTTTTTGTTAACTAAGCTTTTAACTATGTACTTTTTTTTTGCAATCGACCCAAAAATCGAAAATAAGTATACCTTATCTGTCAGCAGGAAAATTACTTTGACAGCTTCCGCCATTACTCCTTTGTTCTTATCGGGTTCTATCGAGCGAGTTGATTAAGTACACGTAAAATTAAATTATATCTTTTATTGTTTTACTGGAAAAGGTAGGGATTATTAAGTAGATAAAGAAAAATGTTTTCCTTAAGTATTAGTCACAAATACATTCTCATGTATCACAAGAAGGTTTCTACTTATAAATATACCAGTACATTTTCAAATTTGTAATGTATAAAGAACGCATCTATATAGAAGAGGTATAATTTAAAGAGAGCTAATTGCATATAATAATCCAGTTTTGGTCCGACATTCTGTAAAAATACACTCCTCTGCAAAACTTCCAACCTTAAAATTCTCCATTTCACTAATAGAAAATAGACATTTCGAAGGCAATATCATAAATACAAGTGGAATGTACAGTCAAGGCTTCATCATAAGTTTAAATAATTCTTATAAGGTAGGCAATGAGAGGACCCTCGTTTGTAAAGTCACCTTTTAGAATATCTTTTTAGGGCAATAGGGAAAATTAGTACAAACAGACATCTTAAAATATTCGAAATATACATACAATGGAAACGCAGTAACGAAGACACGTTTTCCGAATCGTACCTATCAGATACAATTATTATTTATACTAAAGAATATGGGTAATGCAGCGGCACATTTTCTTAACTAAAATTTCACATTGCGTAATAAATATAAGGATACCTACTCGTATCTCATTAACTGTATCGTGGGAAATACATACAAGTGACATTACACAAAACTACTTCTGAGACAGGGTGAGCCGAAGCAGAAGCGGCATAGTACATCGACGGATACTTATTTAATTATCATATTTTTCTACTACGATTACAATATTAACATTTGTAAGCTAGAGGAAAACGCCATCACGTTCGGAACACCATAAATTTTACAAAAACAGTCTCCATCAGATCGTTTGCTTACTGCAATACTTAAGTACAACATCGACGCGGCTACGTCAGACTCACCCACAACCCACCACATTCGTTGTTCGCGGCATTCCCCTATGTCACACATTGCTAGTTTAGAACACTTCAATTCAACTTTACAATACATTTGTTACTAAATTGGAAATAGTCCTCGTTAATAATTACACAAATACAAAACTACGGTCTTTACGATACAGAGAAGACAGGTAAATTATATTTATTCGAATATACAGTTCAAATTTCATTGAAATTTCATCGCGGACTAGAGCACTGGTCACAGATTAGAGAATACGGGCAAGGAGATTTGTATCGATATCATTGCACAAAAACATGCATCACACACACTGCCACTCAACACACTAAGCCAAATAACAATAAATTAATAGCCTTCATACAGGAGTATTTCGTGAAGCCATCATATCACTTCCGTAATGCACACAATAAATAAGCATCATCTCTCACTGTAACCTCTTTAAGTTAGCTACGTAGTTATAATATTACAAATATATAATTAAATCACAGATTCTACTTTCCATTATAAATAATTTCTTCTACCTACAGTTCTTTTTTTCTGACTAAGAGGTAAACGTTCATATTATCTTTACCTTTGACGTACACGCTTCCACGTTGTTCGAACTCATAGACCGGCGACAGCACTGGGATGCAGGCCTCGCCCACCTGAACACGATTGGTAACTCCTGTGGAGTCCATTCTTGACGCGATGTTGACCGCATCGCCCCAGATATCGTAGTACAACTTGCTCTTGCCGATCACACCCGCTGTCACATCACCGAAGTTGTATCCGATACGGAGAATGAAATCAAACTCGAGCAAATCTTGGTTGAAATTATCCACCACTTTCTGCATCTCGAGGGCAAAATCCATGAGTTGGTAGAGATGGTCGTACGTGCCGCGGGACGAGTGCCTCAGGCCGGGATTGAGTCCACTTGCCGCCATAAACGTGCTTCCTATGGTTTTAATCTTTTCCACGTGCTGGAACTCCGGTCTCTCCAGCAGCTCGTCAAAATCTGCGATCAATTCGTTCAGAACTCTGAGATACTCCTTTCCTTTTAAGTAAGATTCGTCGTACATTTCATTGAAATTAACGATACTGGCGAAAATAATTCCGGCGTCCTTGTGGTTCTCGGAGTACTTGGCGGTATTCTTGAGCTGGTCGGCGACGTGGCGCGGTATGATGTTGTGCAGCAGCCAGTCGGCCTGGTTGCGCATATTCTGGACTCTTTGCTTGTCGCGGTTTGCTACGACGTTACTGTAAAAACTTAAACGGTAGCTGATCTCGAACTCTCTATTGAGAAACCATACCAGCATGAGCAGTAAAACTACGTCTAAATAAAGCTCCGTTAGATGAATCTTGAGGTGCATTCCTTCGCCTGTCATCGTACCGTTACTTTCTAGCCAGTCATCAGGATAATCAGTCGCATTGAATGAATTATTAAAATTAACGGGTATTATTGGAGACTTGGGTATATTAAGTTGGTTAATATCAGAGTCTATATAAAGAGTATTCACTTCGTGACATCCGAGCACGGCGAGGAATAAAAACAAACCGGCGTAGATTGTCACCAAAGTGTTTTTCACTAACCAGTTCATCTGAGTGAAGTTACAGAAATGGACTATGCAGATGCAGAGCAAATAGACGTAGAAGGACTGCTCGCCCTTGAGAATCGTCATCGTCGTGTCTTCACAGGTGAAATTTATTAAAATCGCCAGGATGGGCAGACTGATCAGCAGGCCACCGGACAGATGCCACGGAAACCAATTCGTTAATTTCCTAAATATCTTCACCGATCCCTGGATAGTGTCGGTGACCGGAGGATTTCCTTTCGTCTTCCATTTCAAATAGTGGCGGTACACGCAGCACGACATGGTTATAGCCTCTATGACGCTGAAGAACACGAACCAGCCGAGCCACTGTCGCCACGCGTCATATAGAATGAATATAGAAGTCGAGATAGCTAGGAAGATTATAGCGGATACCAGGATATCTAAGGCGGTGTTGAATCTGGAGGTGGTAAGAGTTGGCGGAAAGTCCTCGCAGTCGTCGCTCCGGTGCGCTTTGTCGCGATAATATGCTTCTATTTCGGGCGCTTTGAAGAAGAGTGTGAACCTGTTGAGGGGCGGTTGGACGAAGTAGTTGATGCCTGACCTCGCGTTGTCCTGGACGCAGCGGATCAGCTGCAGATCGGACTGCTTGCGTAGTTTCTGTAGGGAATGGACTTTTTGGTCGTTGAGCGGCGCTGGGAGGCGCGCGCGGCAAGACGGCTCGTTGAGCGAGGACAGGCTGGAGGTGTAGTAGCCTGACACGCGGTGCTGCATCATATCGTGTGGCGAAGTCTCGACCGCCACGTGATTCAGGGCAAATATCTGAAAATTATACTATTATTTTAATGCGATGAGTTTGACTTGAATGGAAAATGTACTTAATCTACATTTTTTCACGAGTTTAAACTATCTAAACATCATAACGTGCTCAGATAAAAAAAATCCAATGGGTGCTTGACGTTAACTATTACTTTGACATTGAAGCCTAAGTCATACATAAGGAAGATTTCAATTTCGATTGAATATATCGGTAGTTTCCATTTTCGTCATTCGTGCAAGTTTTCCTCAATGTTTAAATTCATGACGTGCATGTTATCGCTATGATTAAGTATAAATAATTTCCGGGATTTCTGTTTCAGACCGTATGTAATGTATTATTCAAAATGTATGCACTCTAACATACCGTCGTGAAGCTAATTATGATCATTGGTCAGAAACGGTCAAACAAAAGAACAAGTTTTCTATAGTTTTCCTTGCTTAAGTAAAAACTAACCGCATTCCAAAACACTGATCAGTTAGTAATGTTTTCTTTCTGAATTTATTTTCGCGCAATCATTGCAGCTTAAAAATCCATACGTAAATTTGCTCTAGCGCGAAGTCACGGACACATGACACACATTCATTAGCTTGTGTAAAAAAAATGGGCAAGTGCGAGCCCGACTCGCGCATGAAGGGTTCCGTACCTAAGTATACATATATACATAATCTATAACAAGTTTCTTGTATGGGAGCCCCCTTAAATATTTATTTTATTTTATTTTTAGTATTTGTTGTTATAGCGGCAATAGAAATACATCATCTGTGAAAATTTTAACTGTCTAGCTATCACCGTTGTTGAGATACAGCTTGGTAACAGACGGACGGACGGACAGACGGACGGACGGACGGACGGACGGACGGACGGACGGACGGACGGACGGACGGATGGACGGACAGCAAAGTCTCAGTAATAGGGTCCCGTTTGTACCCTTTGGGTACGGAACTCTAAAAATGCCCTGTGAAAAGACCTTAATGACTTATTATTTATAACTTATGACTGAGGCCATGACCTGTTGCTGAACAGGCCGCTGGTGCTCCGGATGCCGGAGTCCTTGCGGCTGTTGACGGAGGGGCGCAAGCTGCCTGCAACATCACCGCGCGGATAGTATACGCATGCGCGCTGCTCGGTCTGCGTGGCCGGCGTCGTCTCACCTGGTGCTGTATGCTGGAGCGGCGGCTAGTACTCCGGATGCCGGAGTCCTTGCGGCTGTTGACGAAGAGGCGCAGGCTGCCTGCAACATCACCGCGCGGATAGTATACGCATGCGCGCTGCTCGGTCTGCGTGGCCGGCGTCGTCTCACCTGGTGCTGTATGCTGGAGCGGCGGCTAGTACTCCGGATGCCGGAGTCCTTGCGGCTGTTGACGAAGAGGCGCAGGCTGCCTGCAACATCACCGCGCGGATAGTATACGCATGCGCGCTGCTCGGTCTGCGTGGCCGGCGTCGTCTCACCTGGTGCTGTATGCTGGAGCGGCGGCTAGTACTCCGGATGCCGGAGTCCTTGCGGCTGTTGACGGAGGGGCGCAGGCTGCCTGCAACATCACCGCGCGGATAGTATACGCATGCGCGCTGCTCGGTCTGCGTGGCCGGCGTCGTCTCACCTGGTGCTGTATGCTGGAGCGGCGGCTAGTACTCCGGATGCCGGAGTCCTTGCGGCTGTTGACGAAGAGGCGCAGGCTGCCTGCAACATCACCGCGCGGATAGTATACGCATGCGCGCTGCTCGGTCTGCGTGGCCGGCGTCGTCTCACCTGGTGCTGTATGCTGGAGCGGCGGCTAGTACTCCGGATGCCGGAGTCCTTGCGGCTGTTGACGGAGGGGCGCAGGCTGCCTGCAACATCACCGCGCGGATAGTATACGCATGCGCGCTGCTCGGTCTGCGTGGCCGGCGTCGTCTCACCTGGTGCTGTATGCTGGAGCGGCGGCTAGTACTCCGGATGCCGGAGTCCTTGCGGCTGTTGACGGAGGGGCGCAGGCTGCCTGCAACATCACCGCGCGGATAGTATACGCATGCGCGCTGCTCGGTCTGCGTGGCCGGCGTCGTCTCACCTGGTGCTGTATGCTGGAGCGGCGGCTAGTACTCCGGATGCCGGAGTCCTTGCGGCTGTTGACGGAGGGGCGCAGGCTGCCTGCAACATCACCGCGCGGATAGTATACGCATGCGCGCTGCTCGGTCTGCGTGGCCGGCGTCGTCTCACCTGGTGCTGTATGCTGGAGCGGCGGCTAGTACTCCGGATGCCGGAGTCCTTGCGGCTGTTGATGGAGGGGCGCAGGCTGCCTGCAACATCACCGCGCGGATAGTATACGCATGCGCGCTGCTCGGTCTGCGTGGCCGGCGTCGTCTCACCTGGTGCTGTATGCTGGAGCGGCGGCTAGTACTCCGGATGCCGGAGTCCTAGCGGCTGTTGACGAAGAGGCGCAGGCTGCCTGCAACATCACCGCGCGGATAGTATACGCATGCGCGCTGCTCGGTCTGCGTGGCCGGCGTCGTCTCACCTGGTGCTGTATGCTGGAGCGGCGGCTAGTACTCCGGATGCCGGAGTCCTAGCGGCTGTTGACGGAGGGGCGCAGGCTGCCTGCAACATCACCGCGCGGATAGTATACGCATGCGCGCTGCTCGGTCTGCGTGGCCGGCGTCGTCTCACCTGGTGCTGTATGCTGGAGCGGCGGCTAGTACTCCGGATGCCGGAGTCCTTGCGGCTGTTGATGGAGGGGCACAGGCTCACGGCGTCATCACCGCTAGGTTTCCGCACGCATGCGCGTAACTCGTTCTGCGTGGCCAGCGTGGAACTCCGCGCTCGGCACACTGGGATCTAAAACACATTTTTAGAGACATACATTTATATAAATACTAGGCTATCGGATTATGTACCTACTTACGCCAGGGTCAAGTAAAGTGGCAGACGTATAAAGGGCGGCTCACCTTAAAGTGCCGGCCGCCCCTCGCATTTCATTTCTGGCGAGACAAACCTTATACGGTGTGAATGAGGCGCCCTAGCAGCGAGTGTAATTCCTTGTTTGGCGCCTTAGACCTGGTTAAATAAACGCCCTTTAGGAGCCTACGCCTTGGGCGGCCACCACTGCCTTTAGACTAGTGTTTGCCGTCCACAATAATAATTCATAGCTAATTACTTGCCGCAAATTGCACGATAAAAACAGACGTTCGGCAATGTGATGTAAATGTAGGTAGTAGTAGTAGTAAAAGTAGATAACATGCTCAAATATAAATGAAAAAAATATATATATATATATAAAAGATGTGTTTTTACGTCTACACGATTGTGTATTACCCTCATAAGGTCATACGTATTTAATTAAACAGGTATCATGACCATCGGTTGCGGTTATGCATTTAGTTTATGCCTACCTATCGTCGACCCCACAATGGTACCATTGGTTGCACACGAAACAATACAATGACGAATCGGCTTGATGATGTACTGTAGCAAATTACTTTTGCATTAGTCAAGGGATAGTGACCCGTTTTGTGTGACCTTTTTCAGTTGCTATGTGAAGTAATCGTAGTAATACGATTACTTATCGCGTCGCAAAGCAAAACATGTAGATTTTGCATACACTTTCTAAAGTGTGCTCTCTTCTATAGAGTGCGCTCTCTCTATCTCCAATCGCTCGCTCGCTAATATAAATAAATAATAATCCATACTAATATTATAAATGCGAAAGTGTGTCTGTCTGTCTGTCTGTCTGTCTGTCTGTCTGTTACCTCTTCACGCTTAAACCGCTGAACCGAATTAGATGAAATTTGGTATGGAGATAGTTTGAGACCCGGGAAAGGACATAGGATACTTTTCATCCCGAATAAATTTAGTGTTCCCGTGGAATGAGCGGGTATCACCGCGGGGCACAGCTAGTAATAAATAAATATTAAGGGACAATCTTACACAATATAATATAATACAATACAAGTACTCTTTACACACCTCATAAAACATACGACTCAAGAATTTACAATTAATTAAACATACGACTCAAGAATTTACAATTAGAGGTAAACAACAGACGGTAGTAGTAGGCCAAGCAAAGTTTATGTGCCATCTCGAAGTCGTGTCGATGACTTTGAAACCGTCTTCAGCCAGACACGTCAAAATAAAAGGGAAATCTAGGAACTAAGTAGCAAGCTTCGTATTGTGATCTTCATATTACTTCATTTTTAGTAGGTGAATTCGTAAAACATTTCACATATATAAAAAAGTTATGATTAGTAGTAGGTAGGTTGGTACCTATACCTACCTAATAGCAACTAATAGGTATAATTAGTACAATAAACAATGGTTTCAAATTTTATGTTATAGGGTACATGAAACCTTTCCTTATACAGGACCGACAAGCTGATGCCCGAAACCTAACCTGATGTGACGGGCTCAGATTGGGTGCGTAAACGGATTTAACATCTATACCATTTTAAAATTCTGGATTTGTACTGGAAACCAGTTTTCTATGGAAAGGGGTCATGATTTCAGGAAAAATCTTAATGACGTGATGCAGGATCGTATTTTGTTTTGAATGGGCGCGCGGCGTCATGCCCAGTGTAGCGCCATCTAATGGACATATTAAGAAAGAAAGAAAAAAATTATTCGGGGACAAACACAATTACAAAGATAAATAGTGACAAAAAAAGAAAAAAAGAAAAATCTATAAACTAAGTTGGTACTTTAAATTATGCTTGCCTCGAAATGGTCCCACGAAATGGGACCATATTTTCCTTTGCCCTCGCATCACGGCGAAACGGCTAGACCAATTTTAACCAGCTTCGGTTCTGGGATGGCTAGATATCCAAAGATGGTTATATAATACTTTTTATACGACTACGTCATAAAAATAATTACGTTTACAAAGTTAAGGGTACCTTCTAGTCTAAAGTATAAAACATAAAACGGAGAATACTATGTGACCATATTATTGCTGATAAGGGGTGGCCCCCTCTTGAGCAATCTAGTCACATATAGCTATTTTAGTCTTCCAGTCATCGCAGACGTGTCAAAACGGCGGCGTAGTAGCTTTTACAGCCATGACCCTACAACTGAGCAACATTACCTATCTCTCGAACAATAATATTGTTGGTATTGTTTATGATTATGAAACTGTTTTTCATTACTGACTATTGCGTTGCGTTATATAAGATCCTTATATATATATTTATTTATGTTCATATTTACCCATATGCGTAGGTACGTGCTTTCTGTTAGTACCTAATTATGTGCTCCCTTCGCCTTCTGCTGCACCTACTCTATATTAAGTTAAATTTTTCATATATTTCACTACGCAAAGGTTGTCTGGAAGAGATCGCTTTTTAGCGATAAGACCGCCTGTTGTCTACCGTTATTTATAAATTGTATTTGTCTTGTTTCCTTCTGTAAACTTTTATTGGTGTGCAATAAAGTATTGTTGTTTTGTATAATTTAGAACATCTCACCTCGATATTGGTCGGTCTGCCGCACTGCGACCTGTAGCTGCTACTCCTTGCGAAGGGCGACATGTTACTTCTCGACTGGCTGAGATACGAGCGGATATCGATGATCTCTCTCTCAAACGATACCATATCAGGGTTCAGTGGCATATTGAGCTTGCTACTAGAAGGCCTAGCATTCTTATTGTCCTGGGACTCGATCACTATAGGCACTTGTTGGTAACCGTTGCTGGTCTGGGTATCTCCCCGTGCTAACAACTGAAGCGTTTTATCAGCATCGTTAATCTCCTTCTTTATCGCATGCAACGGAGCATCGGAATGCTTCCTCAAGAATCTTGACACCTTCCAATTCTTCACCTTATTCGCATACTTCCCGTAGCTTCCTAAAACGTGAGAATTGGAGTTTAAACAGAGAAGTGAATCAGACCATTTGAGGCGTGTTATGACAACCTATTATCGAGTCGCTTATTGACACCTGAACTGTATTTGATCTCTCGGTTATACTTAAAGCACGTGTTAATTAAATTTGATTGCGTTGACAACGTGACAAATGATCTATCACGATTTCGACTTTAACGCATTGATACACGTTGTATATTTGCAAACGAGTTGATTGCGGCGATAAAGTTGATCCCGAGCAGTTTATTTCGCAATAATTGTCGCCCGTGGACTTGCGGTCGGAAATGTTTTTAGTCCTTCACCTCGATGTCAGCCCCGCGCCATGATATCGCATGTTTACGAATTGCATCGAAGAGGTTCGGCTAATAGCTTTATTATATTTTAGACTCGTACAAGTATACATTGTACCTATACACAACGCTTATCAATAAAACAAAAGACATTAACATTTGTTTCATCCCAACGGCCGCTGGAGCATCACCTTCGGCGAGTCATAGTATCTTATCTCGCGCTGATAAAAAAAGTCTTTAGAGTGTAATTTATAACATCTGAACGCGCCGCGCACACAAATGAAACGGATAATGGGGCAATATTTACAGAACCGCTGAAATCTCGCATGATTCTCGCTTATTGTTGGACTACTGAACCTAAACTCGAGTACGTTTCTGCAACTATTATCCTATTATTATCTTGTTCCATTCACAAATTGTGATTCACTGCCTTTCATAAATCCGACAATCATTCGTTCATAGTCTATCTAGATATCTAGTTATACAGTTCGTTCATCATTATAAAGACATTCTCTAGTTAGTACTTAAAGTTAAACCTCCGGAAACCTATAAACGAATTATTTATACCCTTACTTCAGTTATTTCACGCAATAACGGTTATACGTGATTATTTGCATAAAAACAGATTGTGTTATTGAATGACAGGCATTTTATCCGTAATTAACGCCCCAGGAGAACCATAATTAATAAATTATAAATAAATATTAGGGGTCAATTTTACACAAAACGACCTAGTCCTAAACTAAGCAATGCTTATGGGTTATGGGCACTACAGGACGATATACATAAATTACAAAATATATAAATATACATAGGTACAACAAAATATTCGAGTAGATCACACAAACATTTGTGCTGTGCTTGCTGGGATTCGAACCCAGGACCGCCGCTCAGTAGGCAGCTGCACTGCAAACTGCGCCAACAGCGTCGTCAAAACCATAACATGTCGTAACGATAGTTATCTATATTTGCACACAAGATCATCTAAATATATGATCGAATGTCGACTTACCTACAGACGTTGGACTTTTCGACGAGCTGTCAGTCCTCTCAGAAAACCCTTTGTCTCTCTTCTCGTCCAACTCCGCGTCCGAGTCCAATATACTGGGCAGCGAACTAGCCTTAGCACGAAAATGGAACGGCGCCGGCGATAGGAAGTTGTCGGATTTCCTGGCGTCATGCGAGTTGAACTCCTGGGGGGAGTGAGGGGAGTGCGGGGGCTGGGTGAAGGAGAGGATCGACTGGGGAGACGCTGCGGGGGATATGATGAGGCGTAAGTTAACAGGATTAGAGGGTGTGAGGCACGGGTTGTGGTCGTACGGGGAACTCAGCTGACGGCCCTCTATGAAGTATGTTTTATGACCTGGACATATACAACCGCTTTTAGACAAGTCACAATGCGGGAAACATACAAATGCGATCGGGATTAAGAAATAACATTTATAATTTGACTTTTGTTATGTATCGTTTGCCATAACGTATTTCACAAGATTAACATTCTCAGAGACATAATTAATGAGTTTTTTACGAGTAGGTATAATGAGACACGATCGTTATAAGCGCCGCTGTTTTATTGCGAAATAATATTTATGGAGAAAATAGTAAATGGCAATCGTAATTTTAGAAAAAAATATCATTATGGCATACAACACCTCGTAGCGTAGGTATTATTAGTGTCAATGTATTTCCTTACCGAATACTTCTTCGCCTTCTTCAAGAACGTAAGAACCTCCTAGGAATCTAGTAGTTTCCTCAGAGACGTGCACTCGTCCGGGCTTGCCGGAGGACTCCATCTTATTGGCGAACGAGACATCATTGCTCCAGACGTCGAACTTGAAGCGCCGAGTGCCGACGATGCCGCAAAGAACCGTCCCCGTATGAACACCCACTCTCATGTTTATCCCCTCCCCTCGCTCTCTATCGAATTCTTGGATAGCGTCTATCATACCTATAAAGTGAATGAGATATTTTAATCCTCCGTTAATAAATCGCATCAGTAGTTCACGTTTCACAGTTCAAAGTCAATGCGAATTCGCGGAAGTAGATGATTGCTATTTAACTTGCTCTAATCGAGGTGTCGATTTCCTAGCTTGTAAATGCTAAAATGGTTTGAATCCAATTTATACAATGTATATATTTTGTAATGTAAAGAAGAGTAGGATTTCTATAAGATGAGTCATCACAGATACATACCTAATCCCATCTCGACGCAGCACGTGGCGTGGTCCGGCCGCGGCTCCGGACAGCCCGACACGCAGTAATAACAATCCCCTAGCGTGGAAATTTTCTCGCAACCGTGTATCTGACACAGTTCATCGAACTTCTCAAACAAATCATTAAGTATATTTACTAACTCTTCAGCACCTTTATTACTGGACATCTTCGTAAAACCGACAATGTCAGCAAATAAAATACTGACATTGTCCATGCAGCTCATGTTAAATGGCCGGAATAGTGACTTAATATCTGACGCTCCCGGATTTGACGGCCTCGGGTTAAGCGGATCCTTCTGCAGATTCTGCTCAGACTCTAAAACTTGCTCTTCCATCAACCAGCTGGCGAGCTTCGGCGGCATCACTGAATGTATCATTTTCTCTTTCAACTGTTTCTCCATCTCTAGCTGCCTTCGTACCAAGAGACTCTGACCTACTTTCATAAACGTACCGCGCATTCTCACAAACGTCATTAAATATATATGAATACCGATAATATGCACACACAGCTGCAGCAGAACTCTCACAAATAGCCCTGGGCCTTGCCATTGCTCAGTCAGGTGCAGCACAATGTTCAACACTTCAAAAACAATTGAATACAATATTCCAGTGATAACACAAGCAAAAAGTGGCAATGGTGTCAGTGTATATATAATTAGTAGAATTTCAATGCACATAATGAAGTGTCCCGATTGGCTGATGTCTGCGGTGCCAGTGGGTAGGCCAAAGGGGCATGGCTGCGTGGTTAGCGTCACAAGGGACAGACTGAGAGTGCAGAGCGCCATGGCCATAACTAGGGATATCTTGAATGTGTATCTCTTGTACGCATTTGTGAATGTTACATACAACATGACTGATGTTATCACCAGGACTCCAGCAAATATAGAACACAAAAATGGCCATTTCACTGTCATGCCGTTCAAGCCCAGTACCACAAAGTAGACAAACCATGATATAGAAAATATCAAAATGTATAAAAGTGCAAATCTGAAATTAAAAGAAAAACAACATTGATTGTATGGAAACATTAAAAATTATTGCTATAAAAACATTTAGATTTAGAAAAATTGTTAACGGAAGGCATGCATGTTGACTTTTATTTATACTTAAACATTGACTGAAAAATTAGACAACCATTGACTCACCTGAATCTTAATCTTATTTGTCTAAAGGAACTATGTCTATATTGGCCTTCAAGTATTTTGGAATCAAATCTTGGATTCCACCATGTGCCTGCAGCAGCCCTTTCAAAGGCAATTGGGATGGTGAGTCCACAACAGTTGGTGGTTGGGCTGTTGTGTGCAAGGTAGGCCTGCACGTGAGGCGCCAATCGAATTTGAGCATCTTCACCTTCCGAGCACTCAGCCTCATGTTTCATATCAGACTTCTCCGAGCCATTGCTGCAGTTGACACACCCGCTCGGAGCACTCATTGTGACTGTGCCAAGTATTTCATGATACCCATTGTTCAATCATGTCAGAGTAGGGCTCGCCCATATTGAGATCTACAAAATGAGAACTTACTTAAGTAGGCCAGTATTAACTGAGTAGAACTTACTATCAGGTGTCAGAAATTTCTAATTACTAGCTGCATTAAATAATGTATAAGGCAAACATTGTTGTAAAATGATTAAAATGGATCAAAGTGCAAAATGAAAAATATGCTTGCATCAATTACTTTCATAAAGTGCATATTACTATTACTTTGCAGTGAAAAAGATAAAAACACTCAATGTCAAATGTAAGTACGTGATGTGGATCTTACATCAGTATTCATAACATCCGATAATAACTAAATTACTCTCGTACATCTAATTATAAAAGCTGACCGATTTGTTTGTATAAGTAACATAAATAAAGATACAAATTGAAGCGTTCTTTTTAGCGCCTATAAATCCTATAACATGGTGTGGGTTTTAAGAATATTATCATAATGTTTAGATTCCTCGTTATTTCATGCGATAATATCAAACTCCCAGAGAACAAAATTAAGACACCAATTCGAATGCACAATATCAAGGTTATTCCAAATTGATACAAACACACTGATAAATAATTATAACAAAATAATACATTATTTACCATAAAAGAAACATACTTTTCACACCCAGTCACTACATTAAAAATCAGCACTGAAATATAAATCTCATCACTTCACTGAAGGCTGAAAATCCCTACTAATAAGACCACAGACTTGCCACAGACACAGACAACAATCGACTGCTATATTTTATTGAACTGACGTTGACATTTCGCTGGCTCTAGTATGTTTCAGGTTCAATTTAAAACGGGTAATCTGGACCTTAACAACTATTATATTAATCTGTGCCTTAACTACAACGTACTACAATAAAATATCCATGCACTATAAAACCCTGACCTTCCGATCCTAAATTATCGGATGAAATTGGATAATGAACACAGTCCTAACAATTACAGTCCGACCAGAAAGAGTAGAAATTAAAGTGGCAATTCTGTAGTGTCGTCCCCTTTTACTTATATTGATTAGAAAGGACGGACACTACAGTATTGCCACTTTTTAATTTCTACTCTTTTTGTCGGACTGCACACTACACATTATCCGAATTCATCCGATAATTAGGATCGGATCGGAACAATAATTCAAATACAGTCTGGCAAAAAAGAGTAGAAATTAAAAAGTGGCAATACTGTAGTGCCGTCCCCTTTTCCTTAGATGGATTAGAAAGGGAAGTCACTACGTATTGCCACTTTTTAATTTCTACTCTTTTTTGCCAGACTATAGTTGTCTTATTTCTCAAAACATTTGATATTATTAACAGCTCTTTTCCGCAGTGAGCTTTTTTGCACAAATGAAAAAAGATTTTTCACAAGGCGGACTTAATGCCATTGGGCATTGTCTACCAGTCAACCATAAACCTATAACCATACTCAAATCATACACCCGACTTTATCACCTTACAAAATAAGGTTAAACATCGATATATAACATTCTCATGTCACACGAACCGATTGGGAATTAATGAATGAAACATAAAATAAATTGTTTTTTTTTTTTCTCCTAGATAAGAACCTATTTAGGTAGTATAATTGAGGACAATTTGCAATTTATATTATCTAGGAGCACGGCAGGGCAGTCCCGGCCAAGTCGAAAAACTATAACTTGGGTTAGGTTGCCGTTGCGATAGCCGATGCCCGTAGGACGTATAGTACAAGAAAATTTATATTTCGCATAATGGCCAAATTACTTAAATTTTAAAAATAGCATTGCAACGGTAAATTAAAGAGTAACAGAAATAAATTATACATTTTTAGAAAGTACATTTTCTATTCTTTACTTTTGTCATACATATTTTGGCCGAGATGTGTGAAGTTTTTGAGATAACTAACCTTTTAGCAGAAAAAAGATCAGTAGGTAATTAAAAATGTTAGTGTTTGATAACAGATTGCGCTGATTGTATAAGTGATATCGCTTTTGTATGTATGAAAAGTTTATAGTAAATTTATTCAGGACTATTTCGTTCTTACACATTTTGTATGTATCGTACACGGTTTTCTTTTAAAGTGGAAAATACCACGCTCCGGGACACATTCGAGTTCGCGGGGGGGGTGACGCTCACCCCTGCGGGGGGGAGAGTAGATAAAATTAAACTTGGCTCTATAACCTACATATCCTGATAGATAAAAGTTGTCCTTTAATTTTGCCAAATTTTCAGCTAATATTATTGAATTAGTAGGTACCTACAACGCGGGAAAAAATACTTGAATTTTTTATTAAGCTACAGAATATAACCTGAAACTTTTTTCCTACCTATAAACACCACTTTTTTTTTACTTTCATCCATTCCCCATTTGGACATATGAAAGAATTTAAACCCAAGCGGAAACGGAAACACTTCGCTCGCTCGGTCAAATACGGCTGTTAGTAAAGGGAACATACTTTTATAAAAAAAATATTTATTTAACAAAATACACAGATGTCTGTGCTGATACAGTTTAAAATATTAAGAAAGTATAGAGTATTTTTATTGCTAGTTTATAACATAATTTGCCGACATAATTTAATAATGATTGTACTTGTACTTAATAGATTCACCACTTGTAGAACAATACATGACAAACACTGATAGTAAATAAATATCAAATAAGTAAAATGTAAAATAAAAAATATTCAAAAATTAACATAAATGCACATAAAATTAGATGTTTTGAATATAATGTATAGCTGGCATAAAACTATTTCCTTAGTACATTCCTATTCCATGCAATTGTTTCAATCAGCCCTACTTAAATGTGAGCATTGGTTTATAACACAAAAAAAAAATACTTTTTCACAGTTAAAAATAAATTGGTCTGTCGGTGTATACATTGTAATTCCTATAAAACATTTACTTGTCTTATGTTATTTTTGCTCAACAATCACAGGATTAGTTACAAGATCAAAAATGTGTAGGTAATTATTCACGTCACTCAATAATATAAACCAATATATAAACTATGAATGAATCCAAAACCATTAACCAGAGAAGTTTGTACCTGTGGTCTATAAAATCACATAAAAGCAAAGCACAAACTTAGATATACAGTAAAAACCATATCTTTTTAGAATAAGCCTAGTTTTATAACTAACGATTTTTTTTCACAGAATATTTTTTTCTCATATTCATTATGATACCATAATGGATATTAACAATAAATTCATTTGGTAACCACACTAGTTAACATTTATATATAACATTATTTTTAAAGTTATTACAACCAATTATTTAGTTATTTGATTATGTTACCTACTATCACAATACAATAGTAATATCATGAAAGGAAGACAAAATATAGTAACAAATGTATATTATGAATATCTGTGCAACTTAATATTGTTGACCAAAATTATTTGTTCTCTTATAATTTTTGAATTTCCTAACATCAATAAGGCACATTACAAAGCACCGCAATAATTGCATGCATGCAGCATGGTCTACAGAATTACTGGATGGTTTTTCACATAGTATAAAACAAGAATATAACCAAAACATTATCATAGCACTTTGTTAACAATTTAGTAAAGTTTAATCACAAATGTTATTGCTTATCTTTGATTCATAAGTAGCAGTTTATATGTATGCTGTTCCACGGTAAACATTACATTTTAATCATTATACATTCCATCTAGTAAAAAGTCCATTCTCTTGTAGTGCCGGTTTTTCCATGCTTCCTGGCCTCGCTTCAGTGCCATGTATCCCAGTACAGCAAACAAGGGAACTACCAATATGGTAATAACAACAGGCATGATCATTCCTGGATGGCTTCCTGCTTTATTAGCCTGGGTGGTTGATGTTCCGCCACTTAATGTGAGAGGAATTCTTTCTGCTGTTATACTGCTACCTTCTTGATATTTTAATACTAAAGGCTTATGGGGCTTAATGGTTGGCTTGGCTGTATTATTTAGTATAGTTTTATTAGGTTGTTTCGGTACATTTGTGGGTATATTTGTAATAGTACTCTTAGGAACTGCAACAGGTGGTTCTGTAGAAATGTCTTTCAATTCTAAACTTACGGGAGCCCCAGTTCTACCCACAACATGTTTGCCCTTATTTTTAATATGAGTTTCTTCTATGTCTTCTGAAGGTAATTTTGGTAAAATAACGGCATCATTTTCCTTGAACGTGAAATTTGTCTGTGGGACCACGATACTGCCTCCTTCGACCGGTAAGGTAACGCTTTTCCTCGTGTTGTTATCTTCTTTTTGTAACAAGTTTTTAGGCGTTACACTACTCTTAATATTGTCGACAGTTTCAACTTTAGATGGAGTCTCGTTTATTCCTAAGGTTATAGGAATAAATAAGATATGAAATATTATGCGGTACAAAAACATCGTGGTGAACAAAAATACCGAAAAACTTTGAGCACGAAAGTTTTGATTTTAGTATTTCCCATGAATGAATTTAACTGTGACGTTGACACTGCGTTGACACTTCACCATGTTATCCAATGTTATGTTAAAAACATAAAAAAAAGAAACAACTAGTCCGTATCTGTAAACAAGATGGATTTAAGTGTTTTTAACGATAGCTCAAACATTTTTACAATTGACACTTGCCAATTGTGACTTTCAAATGACATAATCAAAATACACGATAATCGCAAAAATATTTCTTTGATTGTGTCTGTAATTATGAACACGCCTTTAAGTGGTCCACAATGAGGACTCGCAGTAATTCTGGGGTCCGTTTGGACTATTACCAAAGGGTAGTACATAAATTGATATTAGACCATCAACAACCAGTAACAGGATTGTTCCCTGCCAGTCCAGACAATGACCATGCATGGATCAGGGACAATTTATACTGTATATTGGCAGTATGGGGACTGTCCATGGCCTTCAAAAAGATTGCGGATCAAGATGAAGACCGTGCAAAGACATATGAGCTAGAACAAAGCTGTGTAAAGTTAATGAGGGGTGAGTAACCTTACTGCAGTTATATTCCTCACCAGTGATTCCACTCGAGCTTCTAATAATTCCATTTTAGGGCCTCTTTTATTCATTATATATACCAATGATCTCCCATGCCTGATACCCAAAGAACTAAATTGTTATATTGTAGAATATGCTGACGACACATCACTTGACGTCTCATAATAATGTTGCAGATACTGTTGATAATGTTAAAACTGTTCTTAACTTATTAGAAAAATGGTTTAAGGTTAATAGATTAAAGTTAAATGCAAGTAAGATGCAAATTATGTACTAAAGTCACCTAACCTAGTACCTCAGACAGAAAATGTACAAGAATATGAGGGAGACCGGCTAACTGAGGCTAGTGAGACTAAATTTTTGGGAATAACAGTAGATAATGCACTGAAGTGGGACAGGCATGTAGACAATTTATGTAAAAACTTACGAAAGCTGCTTTCTCTTTAAGAAAATTTAGGGAATTCTGTAGTTACCAGGCTGGTACGACAGCCTATTATGCTCATTTTCACTCCATTATGTGATACGGAATATTAGTATGGGGATACGTAGCAACGGCATCTAGAGTACTTGTATTACAAAAGCCAGCCCTGAGAAATATTTTTAACCTACCTGCGCGAGAGTCCTGCAGAGATGCATTTAAAGAGGCTGGTATATATTATAATGACCCTGTACTCGCTTTTAATATATAAAAACTTATTGTACGCTCGTAAACACCTCAGCGGCAACCTAAAATTGAAGGATAGCCACAATTACCCCACTCGAAACAGAAATAAGCTCTGTCTTCCGAAAGTCCGCCTAGCTAAAACCAAAAAAGTTTTATACATCAAAGCCTTAAAATGTATAACCATTTACCTGAAACCATTACCTCCATGAATGCATGACATTAATTATAAATAAAATTTAAAAAAGACATTAACTGAAAATGTGTTGTATAATTTTATAATTAAAAATTGAAAACCTGACATCAATATTGTATGGATTTAGCTAGTAAGCATTCAATGTATTAACCCTAAGACTTATTCTAGAGCATATTGTATGTCAATGGAATAAACGATATTAAAATTTCAATATCAATAAATTAAAGCACATTTTAGTCTTAAATTAAATGCATTATTTTCTAACTCTTCAGAATCAGACTACACAATAGAGAAAACTCAATCACATGTTTACAGGTTTAGGCTTTCTGTATTGACCCTTAAAGGCAGATAAATTAATAATTTATATAATGGACATATCTGTGCAATGAAGATAATATTCATAAGTTCATAACAACAGTATTGTTTACTTGATTTACAGGTTTATTAATGGCTATGATGCAACAGAAAGACAAAGTTGAGAAATTCAAAAGTACTCAACACCCATTGGACTCTTTGCATGCCAAGTATTCATCAACCACGGGCTGCAGTGTGGTCAAAGACGATGAGTGGGGCCACTTGCAAGTTGACGCCATCTCTCTCTACCTGCTCATCCTTGCCCAGATGACGGCATCTGGCCTGCAAATTGTATTCTCATTGGATGAAGTAGCTTTTATCCAGAACTTAGTATTTTATATAGAGTCTGCCTATTGCACTCCTGATTATGGAATCTGGGAAAGAGGTGACAAAACAAACCATGGGCTCCCAGAACTGAATGCCAGTTCTATTGGCATGGCCAAGGCAGCGCTCGAAGCTATGAATGAGCTAGACCTCTTTGGAGCCCGTGGGGGCCCCTCAAGTGTTATTCATGTATTAGCTGATGAAGCTCAGAAATGCCAGGCTGTGTTACAGTCCATGTTGCCAAGAGAATCCAACAGTAAAGAATTGGATTCTGGGTTACTTTCTATCATTAGCTATCCAGCATTTGCTGTGGATGACCCACAGTTAATAGCCAAAACAAGGGATACCATAGTCAATAAACTGCAGGGCAAATATGGCTGCAAAAGATTCCTGAGAGATGGCCACAAGACCCCTCGTGAAGACCCAAACAGGCTGTACTATGAGCCATGGGAATTAAGAATGTTTGAAAACATTGAATGTGAATGGCCTCTATTCTTCTGCTACTTGATCCTGGACTATTGTTTCCAAGGAGATAAGAAACATATAGTAACAGAATATATGCAAAAGCTGGAAAGTATAATGATAAGGAAAGGGGATGATGGAATAAAGTTAGTGCCAGAGCTGTACTCTGTGCCTGCTGAAAAAGCTGATCTAGAACAGAGTGAGCCTGGGAGCCAGGAGCGTATACCCTTGGGCCGCTGCCCTTTCATTTGGGCTCAGTCTTTGTATATTTTGGGGAAACTATTGCAAGAGGTAACTACAATATTTTCCTTCACTATTTCCACATAATATAAATTAATAAGTATATTATATTATGTTTTTAAATATCAGCTGTGCCCTGCAGTGTTATCCGCTCGTCCCATGGGAATACTAGTTTTTTTTATCAGGATTAAAGTTGCCTTTGTGTTAATCTCGGGTGTGACCTACCTCCATACCAAATTTTAAAAAAACTGGTCCAGTCGTTTCAGTGTGAAGCTATCAACCAGAAGGGTCCAGTTTGTTGTTTACCATAAGAACAAAATTGGAATGCATCTTTATACCAATAACGTGTGAATTCATGCTTACATTTTACTTCACATATACTGGACTTCTGATAAGAGAACCCAAATTGCTCTGCCATACCAAATAGTCATACCTCAGTAGATAAAGTTTACCAGTGTATTATTTTGCAGGGTTTCTTGGCAGTTGGAGAATTGGACCCATTAAATAGAAGGTTATGCTCAGAGAAAAAACCAGATGTAGTGGTTCAGATTGTCATCTTGGCAGAGGACAATGAGATAAGAGACAAATTGATAGAATATGATTTACATGTGCAAACTATCGCAGAAGTTGCGCCCATAGAAGTACAGCCAGCAAGAGTGCTGAGCCACCTGTACACATATTTAGGTAAATACTATTTTATTTGGATTAATTTAGTCTTACCCTGAATATATACTATAATCTCTGAATTGACTAGGGAGGTGAAACTTTAATGTAGGTATATTATAGTCCTTCGGTTTGTGTTGTATATCCACTTAAAAGGCCTTATTCCTTTTAAAATTCTTATTTTTCATATTATGACAAACATATTGATAATTTCAACCAACTTTTTGAAGTGAATAATACTTTCCCCGAGTTCTAGGTAGTAACAGCTATTTCATGATTTCATTGCGTGCAGTCGAAAATAAGTTGAAAAAACGAATATTCCGCGTGTATTTTGTCAATTTCGAGAAGTATTCGAAACAAAAATTATCAGTGAAAAATTCAAACTGTAGGTTTCAAATAGGTACCAATAAATCCCAATAGCCCTGTTCTAGGCAGTAACATCAATAATATGTTAAGAAACATGTTTGATCATAGAGAAAAATGTTTAAAACTATCAGCATTTTAAAAGGTATAAGGCCTCTTAAGCAAAACAATATTATTTTGTGGTTTTGTACCTCATAATGGTCCGTCATAAAAGAGACGCGTGCTAAGTAGATAACGCCTTCGTGCATTGTCATTTTGGTATATTAGCAACTCTAAGGCCTTTGGCATCAGTTAAAGAATAATAGAAATGACAAAGTTTAATAGAAATGTGTTCTAACTGCTAAAAGGAAATACATGTTGATGAGTTGATGACATGACATGTATTTAAAGCCTGACCAGAAATATATGAGGATTGTCAAGAGGGCGCTATTTATAAGATTTACATGGCAACAATTTTGCAACCAATCGGAACCGCACTACAATGACATAAGTTTAAATACCTGTCAGTTTCTATGGTAACCTCGTAATATCGTTTTATGGAATGCACTCTTTTCCTGACTGTTTTTCGTGTAGTAAACACGTCTACACTTTATTTATAATATTACGTTCACGACTGTGAATGGTTTTCAGCATTTTCTTTGGATATCTTCAAATATTTGTCTTTTCAAAAAACCACAACGAATGACATTGACAATGTTGACAAACCATAAAATCATTGCTAGTGTAAGAAATTAGTTCCAGTGAAATTCCGCAATATGGCGCATCCTCATATATTTCTGGTCAGGCTTTACAAAATGAAATTGTTTGATTGATTGTTGAGTGACATACCTAAAGCTACTCACACATGTGATATGTCACTCATCATCTTTATGACAGTCAGTCTAGCCAAGTATTTTTTTCACACACACGCACGCACGCACGCACGCACTCACGTATGCACGCACACTGACACCTTGCTCTTTAGGGTGCCTTACCATTGACGCACACATACGCACGCACACCGACTCCACACGAACATTACAAAACGATATTGTACAAATAAACAATTTAAAGTGTACCTCTCTTAGAGATGTGCCGTTCTCGAGAACCTTTCAAGATTTGTATGAGGAAATAACGTTCTTGAAAATATTTCAAATACAAATCGGGAAACGTTCTTGAGAACGGCACATCTCTATACCTACTAATGAAATTCCAGGTAGAAATAAAAAACTTGGCCTGTCGGGAAGAAAATCTCGGGATGTTGGTATACTCAGTACGAGCAAACTTTACTCAATAAATGACAGGATATTCGCCTTCACACCTCAGGTATTTATGTTTGAATAATTATGTATTTATGATACAACAATTCATTATTCTACACTGACAAGAAAAATAATACAAATTACTATGGTTATTATCGCTAACCTAAAGAGCGATCTCTTCCAGGCAAACCAAATAGTAGGTTGTAGTTTTAACTTTATCTATTTTTATGTTTCTTTTAGTAAGTCTTTTAATATTTTTTCGTTAGAGTGCAAATTGCGCTGAAACGCACGAAAGGGGCGCGATAATCATTCAGTGTTGCCACAGTTAATGTAATTTTATAATTTTTTGTTTTGCTGACCATAACGTCAAATCAGCGCTATGATCTGAATGGTGTTAATTTTAGGGCTATTTGTATATCGATTTTATATATCTTATAAATACGGTCATTTCCATTTCGCGTACGTTTTTATATTAACTGTAGTTATAACAGGCATTAAACTGGGTGAGTATAATATATTTTTGACAAAAATCTTTAAACACTAATAGTTTCTTTATTTTGTTAGTTCTCTGACATGAAACGTTTCTACATCGCGTCCGATTCTGAACTGGTGGTTGACACATTAAAAGCGGAAATAAATTTCCTGAAATCCTCTTGGCAAAACCTACTTGGGCGCCCGCTTATTGTCTTGACTTTGAATCAAATGTATTTAGGTATTATTATGAGTTATTTTATCATTTGAATTATGCTTGCTGTTTACCCACCCTGGTTTTATTTTAGATTAGTTAAATTTTCTGGTGTTTATTAGATATAGATGGTTTATATATTTTAGTTTATGGTACTGCCGTTTGTTTTTTGTCCAACGAGTGGGTTGTTTATTTATGTCACGTCACTAACTGTACGATTATTTTGTTCGTCGAAATGTATGTTATATATATCTCTTGTACAAACCTTCACCACCCTTCACACTTACTATGATACCACTCATTATATTCGGTTCCGCTAGTATAATGAAGTTAAATTTCAATGCACATTTTATTAATTTTTACACATTTATCTGAGCTAGTCTGTTTTCACTAGAAGATTTCATTATGACATGCAGACTGTACATATACAGCATCAAAAGTAACTGACCATTTTAGTATGCAATTTGACATAAGCCACTAGTAAAATTGTGAGCTACTTTTGATAATATTATGAAAACTATCGTGAGACATCTTTAATAATTATAAAAACGGTCTAAACTCACGTAAAAATTGTCACGAATGGCCCGACATGTTTCGAACTCATTGGGTCACTGACAGTGGGTCGCGAGTCGCGTAGCAGCACACGGATAGCTACCCCTGATGAAGAGCTCCAAATGAGTTCGAAACATGTCGGGCCGTTCCTGACAATTTTTACGTAAGTTTAAACCGTTTTTATAATTAGTTACTTTTGATGCTGACTGTACTAATGGTATATGAAAGTTGGGTGTGTGTGTAGTAGGTACACACCCAAATTTTAATCGTCAAATAATTACATCACATTTTACAATGTAGATCTACCCTACGAGTCTGTATTAAGAGTGAACATTTCGTTATTTAGTAGTATATTTATTTACAATTACGCTTGTAGTTAAACATTTTCGACTTTTCCCCCACTGAAAACAATATACAATCACTTACGTCACCAATCAATCAAGTACAGCAAAGAATTCCTAAATAACTTTGCCGAATTTCAATAATTCTGTTACTCCGAAAGCAATTTTCGAAGCAAATATTTCGACGTTTAGTATCCTTACTTTAGCAGCAGCTACTAGAAAGCAAACATAATGCGGCAAGGATTCTAGTTGCTGACCCATATCTACACACGCACACACACATCCACATACATGGGTGAAGACCAAGAAGTTTTGCTCCCTTAACTCATTTAATTAAAATTTGTATCAATTTTTCCATTGTATGACGACAAATTAACCATCGAATAATATACCTTAAGGTACTGTTTTGAGGGTGTCGTTAATTTTTGTCGCACAACGGAACTTTTCCGATCGCTTTTTTTCTAAGGCTAATTAAAGGGAGCAAACTTTTTGGTCTTCATCCACATATCGATTATGTTTGAAAGTATTATTTTTTCAAAAACACATTAATATTACTAAACTAAAGACCCATCAAATCAAATTAAAAGTTCCATTTACAAATTGTCATTGGTAAATGCTACAAACTGCTTAGCAAATAATCTTAAACACTAAAATTTGTGTTACTTTTAAGTTAAGTTATAGGGCTGTCCGTCCACAGAAGCGTTGATAGTTCATTTTCTCCGCTCCGGTTCTGTAGACAGGCAGCATTAACATGTGTTTATGGGGAACGGAATCTTGAAACGGAGAATCGATTTAGGAATCATGTGCCCAAACTGTAGTGTCATTAGCTATTCTCATTCCCGGTGTGTTCCCCGCATGTTAGAACTTCGACTACGAGGAATACTACATGTCGCGCGACCCGGCGTTGCTCGCGAGCACGTTCACCGCCAACGTCGCCTTCCTCGGGATGAGCTGGAAGCAGATGTTAGGCCGGCCCACCATCACGCTGCTAGCTACGCAGTATTTGTTAGGTAAACTAAAGGCACAGTTTCATTGGTAGATAGAGCCTGCATGCGGGATGCGGGAGGTTTCCAGAACGCGTAGGGTCCAAATTTTAATTTTGCCGGTCGTTATACCGCCTGCGGCGAGTCACCGCATGCGGGGTGACGACCGAGTTATTGACCAATGAAACTGTGCCAGGATAACAGATACTATTGTTTATACGATGCTAATGAAGGCGGATCTGTTGAGTAAACCTGATTGGGGCTATCGCAATGGAAATGTTAGTGATCAAGAAACTTCTTAGGAAAGTAGTAGGCTAGATCGATTTACGTTTGATATACATTTAGATTGATCAGTAGGAGTAATTAATTAAACCATTTATTTCAGGCAACTGTGTGGCCCATACATACCTTAAAACTAACATACCTTCATATCAAATACAAAATTATAAAACCATATTATGTTCGTGATAGTCGTTCATTGTCTGATTGGTACGACCTGAACGCTGGGGTGTCTCAAGGTGGTATGCTGTCTCCGCTTCTGTTCTCAGTTTTCATTTACCTCACCACCAGTAAACTTCGTAGTTCTTACGCTGATGATTTGCAAATTTATACCCAAGCTGATCTCAGAGACATAAACTTGTACCATCTCCCTACTCAACGACGATTTACAGCACATCGCTTACTAGTCAAGTAGTTTTGGCATCAGTGTCAATCCTACTAAATGTCAGGCTTTAGTGTTGGGTAGCCAGGAACTGTCGGAGGTAAGTCGGTAAGTTACCGGTGCGTTGCGTAATCTTTATAAATTTAAAAAAATCTCCCAGTAAGCACCAAAAAGCTGCACAGACTTTGGTGCTGCCCCTTGTTGATTATGCTGATGCGTGCCTCACTAACCTCACTCAAGAGTCCCTCAATAAACTAGATCGCCTTCTTAACACTGGGATACGATTCATCTTCGGCCTTCGTAAATATGACCACGTTTCGTCCTTCCGGCGTCAGTTCTTCCCATACGTAGTCGCAGATCCCTCAGGATCCTATGTACTCTGTTCTCCATCCTGTTTGAGCCTTCTGCTCCAGGATACTTCAAAAGTTAATTCACTTATCAAACTCCCCTTCCAGGCGGTAAACTTCGTTCCTCCCGAACTCTCAAACTCTCGATTCCTTCGCACCATTCTGGTTTCATGTCCAATTCTTTCGCCGTTCAGGCAAGTCGTCTTTGGAATACACTCCCGCTCTCTATTAGACAAGCCCCAAGCAAGGTAGTTTTCAAGCGGATGCTACGTAAGCACCTGCTCGAACAAGAGCTCGAATAGAGTCCATCATCCTATGCAGTAGACATTTCATCGTATTTATTATTATATTATATATAATATACATCTTAAAGTATGTAAATATATGTATCATTGTATTTATGGTACCTAAAGTTATATAATATACTTACATTTATTCACTTGCATCTTAGATGCTTTCCGAACGATTAATTTTCTACTCTGCACCCATTGAAGCATCTCTGTTTGGCCCTATGGTTGACTAGTAGATAGTGCCGTTAGGCATTAAGTTCGCCATTTGTACTGACTTATGTTTTGTGCAATAAAGTTTAAATAAATAAATTATGTAATTAAACTAGGTCACATTTTTTACCAGCGTTGTGTTACACGAGTTGGAGGTGTCAGGTAGCCGTGATATGTCAGCTGTCTTTTTGTACTTTAGTTAGGTAACGCCATGTTTGCATATCAACATCCGTTGAACGGACAAATATTTCGAATTGCTAATGAACTGGAATGATTTTACATATCGTTGGCGATAGTGCAATACCGCGTAAGTAACAAGTGTAGATACGAATCAATATTCAAACAAATGCTAAGCATTTTATTGAAATGAGAACTTTATCGACAGCTGTTATTTACGCGGTATTGCACTATCCCCGACGATATCTATCTCCACACTTATTAAAGTTGCTTTATTTTTAATAGTTTTATTTCACTTTCGAGATATATTAATAGTTTATAATATATGACACTATTATAAAATTCTAAAATTGTATTAACAAATCAGTTTTCAGGAAAAATCTTAACCGTTTGATGCAGGATTACCTATTACCAAGATCGCCACCTGTTAGCAAAATATAGCTTGGTCCGCTCGTCATGTCGAAACGGCTTTTAAACAATTTTGGCACAGGGATAGCAGTACATCCAAAGATATAGAATACTTTTTACGGCGGACAGTTTATACACATTACCGTAACGTAATTTTACCAATATTATTATTAGAACAACCTTATTTCATTACAATCATCAAGTTGATACATAACCTACAAGTTTTTAAACAAAATTAGGGAAAGTGTCTTTGAAACAGTAATTTTTCCGAACCCAAATCTGGTTTTCACAATAGATCTACTACCGACGCAAAGCTTTATATCATACCTATTACGATTGCTTTTCTTACTCGTTAAATTCGTTAGTATTGCCTTATAGTTAAACAAATCTGAGTGTCCGAATACCCATAAAGATCTTATCTTGAAAACATAACCGTGCTCGGAAGCTCACTTTAGGATAAATGGAATAAAGCAACATAAAACGCAAACAGATATGTTCTTACGTCAGATGTCTAAGTAACTTATAACTCTTCTTAGTCTCAAGGTTGAAATTGTAATATTGTCCTAACTTAATAGAAAATTTAAAGCCTGACCAGAAATATATGAGGATTGTCAAGAGGGCGCAATTTATAAGATTTACATGGCAACAATTTTGCAACCAATCGCAACCCACTATAATGACATTAGTTTTAAATACCTACCTGTCAGTTCCACTATGTTAACCTCCTAATATCATTGAATGGAATGCACTCTTTTCCTGACTGTTTTTCGTGTAGTAAACACACATGTGCACTTTATTTATAATCTTACGTTCACAATTGTGAATGGTTTTCGGCATTTTCTTTGGACAATTTTAAATATGTCTTTTAAAGAAATCACCACGAATGACATTGACATTGTTGACAAACCATCATAAAATCATTGCCAGTGTAAGAAATTAGTTCCAGTGAAATTCCGCAATATGGCGCATCCTCATATATTTCTGGTCAGGCTTTAACTGAGTTCCGCTTCCCTTGTTAAAGTATCATACTCTTAAATAAAAGCTATGCTATTGCAATTTCGACCTTGTGTCTTAATAAAGATGATATAAATTCATTCCATTTGTCCTAAAGTAAGCTCTACACGAGTAAGACAATGGCATTGTGGGGCCATGTTTACAAGATAACGTTAAACCATCCACTATTCGGACATCTTAGAATTTTTTACTTAACATTTCTTTGCATGCGATTCGAGCGTATCATATATCGTCGATCAAAACATTATGAACTGAACATTATTTATTTAGCTTTGTATGTTGTTAAGGGTTATATGTATTTTAATATACTTTGCATACGAACATAACTCAAATTGTATTATTAATTCTCCATCATTAACGGTTTGTGATGTTTTTATTAACATACCTAATAAGAAGGCATCGGATTTCTCATAGCACGGTAAAGGTTAGAGAGCTATGGAGCCGATATTAACATTAAAATATATTTTACTGAGACTCATAAAATAATTTAATTCGCATTTTTAACGTTATAGTCAATGACAAAGTCAGAAGAATATACAAAGACCTGATTTGTGTAGGCGTTGTTTTTTTTTCGTTATCATAAAATACGAATATACCTAATTGCGACGTTTTCCGTGCTTCAAGGAGTAAATTGGGTTCAATATTGATCGAATATATAACAAGAAAAACATGAAATAGTTTACAAGTTTGTAATATTATACGAATTTACACCCCAATAATCATAAAGCCACTTTAGAATAAAGTAAATAAATGAGTATGCATTATATTTGAATATCGAGTCCATAGCTCTCTATCGTCCTACAATGCTATAAGAAGTCCCATGCCTACTAATAAGGTTGTATTCTAATTTACGCCGCAGATTTGTAAACTATGTATATATGTAACATTTCGTTTTCAAGCTAACATCCCTCCCTGCTTCTGGCTTTTTGTTCTATACATCAACCCATCACTTATAATTCGTATGACAGCACAGTGTATGTTTCAGATCAGGGTAAAATCCCAATGGCGATGATTACGACCATGAAGAAATTGAAGTCCGGATACATTAACGGGACCAGGGTGATGCTGGGCAACCTAGGCGATTTCTTGAGCACATCTGCAATCACTAACTTGAGTTTCTTGGGAAGTCAGGAAGATGGGTATCCGGATAGTGAGTATCTAATCACTACTTATTATAAAATTTTAGATTTGTAATGAAAATCAGTTTTCTATGGAGAAAAGTCATGATTTCAGGAAAACCCTTTATAGCGCCATGCAGGATCGTCATTTGTTTTGTATGGGCGCGTGGCACCATGCAAATCTGGCGCCGTCTGTTGGTCATAACGACACCTTAGTTCACACAGTCGTACTAATTACAATTAATTATAATGTGGACACCCCAGGAAAAATTAAGTCCGCCTTCAAAGGCAGCGGCGCCGACGCCAAAGTTTAGGTATAAAAGCATCCGAATTATATCATATCGTTTATTTGAGTAACGATTCAGGGGCATCATCCGCCAGCTCGGAATCACCAACTCTTCGGTTGCATGAACGTTAAGGTGTAGTTTATATTGGAAAGTATCCTAGTTCTATATGCAGACCTGCACCCTCCTTTTTTAGAGGTGATAGGGTGACAGTAAAATACATTATTTTTTCTGTCAAATTAAAGAGTTCTAGAATATCTGGAAGTACCCTTGAGGTTTTGATAGATGAGTGAGTGAGTGACAAAATTGTCGTATTTATGGGTATCAATAATATCTAAAGTATGAAAGATAAATTAATGAAAGTTTGGGTATATAATGAGTTCCCTAAGTGCATCTTATCCTGTAAATTTGAATCATCTGATGAGAGTTTCAAAAGGAGACAATACGGTTCGAGAAAAGGTTGGTAGGGCTGTTTTTTTATTCGTCTTGGCGATAATTTATTGTAAATTTTAAAACATGCGTGTAACTATACAAGCCATCTCTAGCGTTCGCACTTATCCGAGATTCTCTATTGATGGCTTTTAAAATAATGTGCTGTATTTATTCCTAGAACTGAACCCCCGAGTGCAAAGCTACTTAGAAGAACACCTCCTGAAGTCGTTCAGCAACAAGCTGAGCTTCCTGTCGGGGCCGACGGTCGCAAAGAACCCGCGCATGCTTAAGCGGCGTATGTCCGTGCGCGGCGCCATCAAGAAGACGCGCTCGATCAACGTAGATTGTAAGTCCATTTTTAAAAGCTTTTATTTAACTTGCATTGTATGTATGTATGTATGTATGTATCTAAGTATGTTTGTTCGGGTGAAATCTTGCAACTCAATTTTGAAGCAGATATCGTCAACCGATTGAGCTGAAATTTTGCATACTTACTTAACTTTGATGACAATACAATAATATGAGCCGGAAGGTGGCCATAGGAACTCTATAATAGAAAAAGCAATTCTACCGAGCTTGGGCTCTTTAGAATCGTCTCAATGAGCATTTGATGGACATCCAAAGAAAAGTACAGTCGGCTATGAAAGCTTGCCACTAAAATGTCATTTTTGACAGAAACTTATTAGACTTAGAGTGCGCAAGCATCACTTCCATAGGTGCTATTAAACAAACAGCATGCCACCTTACTACATTTTGTTTATGAAATGACTTCATAAAAATCAAATCTATGTCAATTGAGACATTTGAGACTTTGTGACTCAGATTGAAAAAGTCGCAATACGGTGTTTGACTAATTATAGTGAATATAAAATATATAAATTGAGGCATTGAAACCACTAAACACACATTAAAAAATACGCGGAACCAAATAAACTATCGCTAGATTTGGACATTATAGTATTTTTAATTGTACAATAACTAAAAAGAAGACGTGTTTTGACTACTGCTTTTTATGACGTCACACGCCTGTATCATCATAGAAGCTTCATACTAATAGATCGTTTTTGACATTTCATAAAGAGTAGGTAACTGATTTGAGCTGTCATCAAATACCGTATTGTTATTTAATTGATTTCGTGTGTGATTGGTTAGCATATCTCGCCGCAACTTCGACTCAGCATCACCCGTCTTGCTCGCACGGTATTGTAAGGATAGTGACCGAGCATTTATCGCGCGACAAAGAGTCGCGTGTGCAAGACTTAGGGTGCTCCATTGCAGCAAGGCGGAGAGGAGACGTGCGGAATAGTGTTCCGTCTTCCAATCTTGGATAGTAAGGTATCCGCGGACGGTTAGGAGCATATTGGTTTTGGATACTATGCTATCGTCGGACGGTCAAGTGGTTAGATAAGTATCACAATGTTACAGCCGACACCCTGGGAATGGAGGGCGAGTACGTGGGGCCGCAGCTGGAGAGGAAGCCCTCCTGGCTGGAGGTGGACCCGCACTACGGCCGCAGCCCTTCCCCGGACACCGCCAGGAAGAAGTCCATTACCAAGTGAGGGTTGCTTATATTTTCGTGTCGTTTTCGCGATTGTCATATATTTCCATAAAAAAAAAATTGGGCAAGTGCGAGTCCGACTCGCGCATGAAGGGTTCCGTACCATAAAACAAGTTTGTGTACGGGAGCCCCCCTTAAATATTTATTTTATTTTATTTTTAGTATTTGTTGTTATAGCGGCAATAGAAATACATTATCTGTGAAAATTTCAACTGTCTAGCTATCACCGTTCTTGAAATACAGCCTGGTGACAGACGGACGGACGGACGGACGGACAGCGAAGTCTCAGTAATAGGGTCCCGTTTTTACCCTTTGGGTACGGAACCCTAAAAATAACGGATTAAGCACTATTTCCACCAAACGGCCCGCATCGGTCGGATCGAAAAGAATACGAACGGATGCGGCGACAACCGATCGTGTCCGGCAACATGTCGACGCATACGATCGGGCAGTAACAGCCGTTCGCGGCCGACAGGATGTCGACGCACACGATCGGCACCGTACGGTTGCTTGCGAACGTATCCGCATCCAGTCAAATAGTTTCGTTCCTACCATGTTGACATATTTTGCTTGCTTATTTTATCACTGTAGTAGCTGGAATTAATGTCATAAAGACACGTATGCTTTTGCACCAAACAAATATTTTTTTCCTCTAAATCCATGATGTAGGTATAAATTATCTATGCAACGCGTGCACTTTCGAGAATGAGGGTTGACTGAATGGGCTCACCCGGTCTTGGCCTCAATCATACGCGACGACATCGACAGCAGAAAGGTTCCGATCGCACACGGCGACAAGCGAACGGAGCCGATCGCGTGTCGCAGCATACTTTCGGTAACGATCACATGTCGCGGAAGAAGCCTGCGGTCAAGCTGTTGTGCGCAGCTTGGTAATGTAGACTTAAAAACAGTACATATATGATTCAGTATCGTTTAAAGACCATAAAATTCTTTCCGTTCCGATCTGTTCCGGGCCGTTTGGTGGAAATAGTACTTTATACCGCGTGTATTCATTATTTGAGCCTTTCTGACGTTTGAGGATGACACAAATAATTTTCATTTTTTTATTAATATTTTTAAATGGATGATATGCACAAATATAACTTTATCAGAGAAAATTTGTGTTTTTCTCAGTCAATTTTTGACAACGGTAACTGGAATATCCACATTTCTACATTATATAAATGAATGTTTGTCTGTCTCGCATGCGTTCCTGTATCATCCGTCATATTGCGGCGAACTCGGTGAGTTATTGTGTGCAATGGTGAGATTTAACTGGACGGTGTTGGGGATTGGCAAACTGTCTAAATAACTGAACGTTTATAGAAACTTTGTATGCGCACATTTAGTTGCCAAATAAATGTGCTCCCTTAGATTTTTATGATTTTGCATTTTTTTGCTGTCTATAGTCGAGTTCTAAGGGCGTTGTTACCAGATAAGAGCGCAATCTGCATTTTTTACAGGCACTGCAAGTTTACAGGGTTCGTTTACTGACGAAAATTATTTAACATAATTGGACGTGGTGTAAGGAAATTAATCCATTCATAAACCTTTTGAGGTACGGAATAACGGAACCCTGAAAACTTTCATGGAAATATCCAACAGTTATCTTAGCGACTCAGTTCTAATTTTGAAATTTTCTTTTGCATGGGTTGGTTTCTTTTGGTAGCGTCCTCTACGTGAGCACCTTCCCCTCTTTCACCTCCCCCGCCTCGCTTCGCGTTCGCCTTTAATGTAACAAGTAATTATATGAAAATGAGACTTTATAGGCGAATGTTCGCTTTGAGTCGTCAAAGCAATTGGATATAGTTTAACGATAAGGAGCGTCGCCTCCTTATCGTTAGACTATGTATGTCCGGTTATTCGAATAAATTATTGTTCGAATATATACCCATCTCTGTATTCGAAAACACTCAACCATTCTTTACGCGTCGTGCAAGGAATGATTTTTTACAGTCTTAATTAAATGCTTCGTATTTCCCTCTTCTTTTATTTCATATTATAAAAGATGAATCTTTTTCATGATGCCTGATGAGTGATGACTAACAGTAAAAAACACATCCCGAAAATATAGTAATTCGCCTATTTTGCGCTTCCGCGGCAACAACCCTCTTAACAAGATACCATTATCGCACCTCTCAGTGCATTGTATCGAGGATGGTCTTAAACTTAAAAAATAAATATCGGCCAAGTGCGAGTGGGACTCGCGCACGAAGGGTTCCGTACTTTGTTGTATTCAGCCCCCCTTAAATATTTATTTTATTTTATTTTTAGTATTTGTTGTTATAGCGGCAATAGAAATACATCATCAGTGAAAATTTCACCTGTCTAGCTATCACCATTCTTGAGACACAGCCTGGTGACAGACGGACAGCGAGGTCTCAGTAATAGGGTCCCGTTTTTACCCTTTGGGTACGGAACCCTAAAAATCAGCAAACAGTTCAGTTGATTCATTTACATCTGTGTAGATGGTCGGATGTTCGTGTTCAGATATTTTTGTTCTCGTAAGTGTGTACTTACGAGAACAAAAATATCTGAAAGAGACGAGAATAGGGTCGTGACCCTATTGTCAGGAGCATAAAATCGTGTTCAGATATTTTTGCTCTCGTAAGTGTGTAGATGTAAATGAACTCGACTGTTCATCTTTTCTCGTACTACTGAACATAAAAAAGTCAAATCATGATGACATGCGGGGCTATCATATCTAGCTCGCACGGTATTGAAAAGACAGTGACAAGTAGTATTTGTCGCGCGACAAAGAGTCGCGTGTTACATTGATGCTAGACCTACTGGTTTTCTATTATTTAACTTTTTTTTTGTCGTTGTTACTTGTATTGTAGTTTCTTGATGATTGACTGTAAAAATATGAATGCAAGGTAATGCCACTCTAAGTATTTCTCCACTAACTGTACTATACTTTTTCGGTTTGCGGTTTTTCACTAACTTTTCATCTTTACTTACATTTCTCCGTGTAGTAGTCTAAATATTTACCCGATTTGTTTGTTTTAAAGGGGCACATCTACTACCAGCTTGGGCGTTGTATCAACCACTCCCTCTACCGAAGTCGCCAAAGAAAAAGTTCCATCACCCCCTAAAGAAACTGGTTAGTAAGCTTATTAAAACTATCGTGAGTTATCTTAGCTTAGCTAGGCGATGCGAACCAGTGGACCGTTCGCCGCGCAACAGCACTGAGCTGTCTCTGATCATACGCGTTCGAAACATCTCGGGCCGTTCCTGTCAATTTTTCGTGAGTTTAACCCATTTTTTATTATTAAACAGGTTAGTCATTAATAAAACTAAATTTAAACTAAAAATATTGATTCTCGCTATTGAACGCTATGAAACTACAAAATATTTAATTATGTTTACAGGCCCGATAAACAGAAACATCCCTACGATAGTCCGCTTTAGGACTGCATCGGAATCCCAAGGCGTGTCGTATTACGCGGAACAAGAGACAGACGAACTCCTTACCATGCTGCGAGAGACGGAGAACTTGGACGAGCAGGGAGACATCCTGCAGTACTTGGTGGACACGCATGGATTGGACTTCAATAGCGGTCAGTACACTTTATAGCGATAGGCAAAAAGACATCGGAACACCATACCGTCTAGCACAACTTGGCTTCGCGACATAGCATCGCCCGTCACACAATACTGTGAAGAAAGAGACATGTAATTTCTCGTGCTAGAAAGAGGTGCAGAGGTACGTGTCGTATGTGGAACAAGAGACAGACGAACTTCTTACCATGCTGCGAGAGACGGAAAACCTGGACGAGCAGGGAGACATCCTGCAGTACTTGGTCGACACGCATGGATTGGACTTCAATAGCGGTCAGTATAGGTACACTTTATAGCGATAGGAAATAACACATCGGAACACCAGCCCGTCTAAATCAACTTGGCTTCGCGGCTCTTGTCCCACAGTACTGTGAAGAAAGAGACAGGTAATATTTCTCGTGCTAGAATGAGTCGCGTGTCACAGTTGTGCTAGAGGTGCAGAGGGGTGTGTCGTACGCGGAACAAGAGACAGACGAACTCCTTACCATGCTGCGAGAGACGGAGAACTTGGACGAGCAGGGAGACAACCTGCAGTACTTGGTCGACACGCATGGATTGGACTTCAATAGCGGTCAGTACACTTTATAGCGATAGGCAAAAATACATCGGAACACCGTACCGTCTAGCACAACTTGGCTTCGCGACATAGCATCGCCCGTCACACAATACTGTGAAGAAAGAGACATGTAATTTCTCGTGCTAGAAAGAGGTGCAGAGGTACGTGTCGTATGTGGAACAAGAGACAGACGAACTCCTTACCATGCTGCGAGAGACGGGGAACTTGCACGAGCAGGGAGACATCCTGCAGTACTTGGCCGACACGCATATATTCGCCGAAACGTGGGTTAGGTTAGGTTAGAACTGCGTCCCTGACAAAAATAAGGCGCTCCCAGAACAGTAGGTTAGGTTAGAACTTTGTCCCTAACAAAAATAACTCACTCCCAGAACAGTAGGTTAGGTTAGAACTGCGTTTCCGACAAACATAAGTCGCTCCCGGACTGCGTACCCAACAAAATCTAAGTAATATTCATTTAATAAATGCGACAGTTTGGATGCGATTATTAGTGACACCAATATTCGGAATACCAATTTTATGCCTAAAATACATTCGACCAAACAATGTTATTCCATACAAATGTTAGACTTAACAATTTTCGGCCAAAAAAATATATGCGGAACAATTTCGGCCAAACAATTTTCGACGTAAAAAACAATCGACCAAAGATTATTAGGCCAAAAAATATGTGCCGAAAAAAATATCGGCCAAAAAATTTTAGACGATCAGATATAGACCCATTGGACTTCAATAGCGGTCAGTACACTTTATGGAGATAGCAAAAAAGACATCGGAACACCAATAATACCCTTACTGCGTAAACTATTTGTAGTTCTACAAAGTAATCGCTAGGGGCGCTATACTATTATCCATACAAATCGTTTACACTCATGGTAAGGGTACTGAGAAACGTGTCGTACGTCAAACAAGAGATAGAAACTGCTTACAGAGAGCTGAGACGTGGTCCGGTGTATGAAGTTATTGGCCCCGGGTTCGAATCCCAACAAGCGTCAATACTTGTGTGATGAGCACGGTACAAATATGGGTGGGCCTTATATGTTTCATAAGTAATTATTTAGCTGTATAAAAACATGTCGTCGTCTAGATGGTCAGTTGACAATTTTACTACTGACTTATGTCAAATTGCATATGTACTAAAATTTTCAGCTACTTTTCATGCTGACTGTACAAGCGTAATTGCAATGAGTAGGTTGGAACCTAGCTAGGAAGCTCGATTTGTATAAAATGTGCCGTGATTAGGGAATTCAGAACCGGTCATTATACTATAGATTCAACCGGTTATAACCGGTTTTATCATAAATAACCGGTTTCGCATTCGGTGCCCGTGATAATGAATATTTAAATAACAAAAAACAAATAAAGCCGCGCACATGTTGCAACACGCCTAGAAACTATATATTTACATCTCTGGGAATATTTAATAACTATTTTAAGAGTCCGCAGCAAGCTCGATTCTTCATACAAACGTAGTTACGTCCTTATTTTAATATAACATGTCACATTATCATGAAATTCTCTAAATATAATGAGATAAGATATATCTAGGGCTAAAACTAGTTTATGACTCTTGAAATGTTAATAGAAAGAAAATAGAGCGAGTACAAGTTTTGCATTTTTAGACCCCAGAAAGTTGTTCAGTTTGGCGGCATACTACGACCAAAATATAGTTTAGATTGAAGTCAAAACCTATTTCCGGTGTCGATTAAACTATGCAGTTTGATAAGAAAAAAGATTTATCAAAATTGATCTCGTAGTTTTAAAATGAGAGCGTAACTACGAAAACCTTAAAATAAATTACAAAAAATTGTTGCGAAACTGCAGCGAATTACTCTAGCGCGGGGAACGGTCCGGGGGGGCGGCGGTAAGCACCGCCCCCCGCTAGCGCGCTCTCGCTTTACTGCTAGCGCCCTGTCTTCCTCTAGGTGAAACAACAACATTTTAAAGCGTAAGCGCGCGATCTCAACGCGGAGTTGAGCGGACCTTGCTGCGGACTCTTAAATTGATAGTTTAAATTTTATTTTAATTTACCTACCTAACATTTGGAGAATCTATACATCTCCCTTACGTGTACCAATGTAATTAGTTATAATATAAATGTAATTGATTGTTTTAAGTATGATTTACGAAAAAAAATACTTACTGTTGAGTTTCATTCGGGTTTTTATCAACAGCAGTCTCTTCTTAGGAAATGCCGGTAGATTCACAATCTGACCTGTAAAAGTGCCCTCGTGGATACTTACTGAATATTTTATTAAACTAGCTGTGCGCCGCGGTGTTACCCGCTCATCCCATGGGAACACTACATTTATTCGGGATGAAAAGTATCCTATGTCCTTCCCCGGGACTGAAACTGTCTATATACCAAATTTCATCCAAATAGGTTCAGCGGTTTAATCGTGAAGAGGTAACAGACAGACAGACACACTTTCGCATTTATAATATTAGTATGGATTTCACACTCATTAAAATGACATCCACAGGTATGACAGAGAACGGCAAGGTGGTGACAGTAAAGGACCTGCTCAAAGCCCTGTACGAGAAGGCCTGCACGCAGAAGCTGTGGGGGCTGGTGCGGCACACCGCCGGCATGCTGGGCAAGCGCGTCGAGGACCTGGCCAAGGCCGTCACCGACCTGCTGGTCCGCCAGAAGCAGATCACCGTCGGCATGCCGCCCAGCAACGAGCACACCATCACTGCGCCGCTGCCCGAGAATGAGCTGCGCCAGTTGATACATCTGGTACGTGCATACACTTGAAGCACAGAACAGGTAGGTACAGAAATCAATCTACATACAAGCGCGCTCGAGCAAACGCATACATAGACATTGCTCTCGGACACGTCAAGCGGATGGCACTCGCGGTCGAATTGGTCCGAGATATCGTGTCCGTGAGCAATGTCTATGTGTGCGTTTGCTCGAGCGCGCTTGTATGTAGATTTATTTCTGTAACATTCAGCGGAACGGAGCAAAAATATTACAGGTCGAAACTGCTCTAGCAGGGTTCGAAAGGATAATAATCAATGATAATTATAGATTATCGATTGAGAATAACAAAGAATTGCGCTCGTGAAAGTGAACTGTATTCGAAGTATTCGAACATGTATTTCCGCACATGCGTCTATCCGAACTAGATATGAGCGCCGATGGCCAATTCCGCGGCGGCGGCGTGATAGGCAAAATTCCGCGGCGGCGGCGGTGTCGGCGGCGTGACCTTGAGCTTTAGATTTTTATGAGGGAGCAATTTGAGAAAAAAAAACCTGGTTTTTGTGACTATTATTTATTTTAATAAAGGTATGTAAACAATCATATTTTTTTAATTGCACACAAATATAACTAATTAAACAAAACAAAACAAAAATAACACTGAATGAAAATTCTCAGATTTTTTATCGAAATACTATAAAAAGCATATAAAACCATCACAATCTTCACTTTAAAAACGTGTCTATGTTTTAATACAAGTCTTAATGTATAACTATAAATCAGTTAAAGATTACGTTTCCAGAAAAATAATCATATTAAAACTTAATATTTTCTTCGGTTTCCGCGACTGTCACACATTTAAATAAAACAATTTAAACGGATTATATCGCGTATATTAATTATTTGAGCCTCCCTGACGTTTCAGTACCTTTACAGATACCGTTGTCAAAGGTTGACTGAGAAAAACATAATTTTTCTCTGTCAAAGTTACATTTGTGCAAACTACCCATTTTATAAACATTAATTTAAAAAATAAAGGTGTTCATACATGCCAGATGGGCCTAATGTGTAAAGACAGTTACACATGTGCCAGAAGGGTATTTATTATTTTATTTAAAATATCTACCAGCGGTTCACTATAAGGCTTACTGAGGAGAAAGAACCGCCAAAGAAAACTGGTCTGCAGTCTGCGAGCATGTCATGGACAAACCAAACCATTCAATTAAGTTTGATAACACTTCAATCCTTGCCAGAGAGAAACGATATTTTCCCAGAATGTTGCGCGAGGCTATTGAAATCAAAAAATATCCCAATTTCAATAGAGAAGATGGTTTGTCAATACCACCGGCTTGGGATGGGATCCTGTTGTACATCTTATCAAGGATCAAGCAAGACAAGACTGGAAACCTTGGGCCTCGAACGGTGTAAAACAAATTAGTGTTAAAAGTAGTATATGTAGAGTTTTGTTTAAAAGTATTTTATAGTAATAAGGCAATCTGGGAGTTTTCTTTAAGGTACTGAAACGTCAGGGAGGCTCAAATAATTAATATACGCGATCTAATCCGTTTAAATTGTTTTATTTAAATATTATAACTTAACAAGCATATTTTTTAACATCACAAAAATTTTAATCACAATCTCTTAGTCACAACACAATCAATTTCAAAAGCTAGGTGGCGCCAGGTACGTTAAACACATTTTAAGAACTCATCATCGTGTCAGACTCATATTATGACGCGGCTCAAAAAAAAACAACGCGTTCACTCGGCAAAATACTTGACTCGATTGAAGCCATCGTGCGACCGAACGCGGACGCGGGTGGGATACGTTACGAGTGCGAGCGGGTGCAAATCGCAACTTGTTGCGCCGGCGCGCCGCGTATTTCACACGGCGGCGGCGCGCCGACTCGAATCCGCGGCGACGGCGGCGCGCCGGCGCGGCGCTCATATCTAATCCGAACGCACAAAGTGTCTACGTGCCGCGGCGTGGGGAGTCTCACTACAAGAAAAATATGAATGTTACAATTTGTTATGAAACAATATAACAAATTATTTCTTATGAAACAATGAATTTCTCACACCAGGGATAATTATCCCATAAATTATCGGATAATTTTCAAGAAGCGTAATTATCTTGATAATTTCGAACCCTGTGCTCCAGGGGCTAAGCGTTATTGCTTTCTAAGAGTATTTCAGTAAATGTGATGTCAATAAGTAATAATTCTTTTTTTGTCGCATGTTCCCCGTGTAACGTTATAATTATACAGTCTGACACAAAAGAGTAGAAATTAAAAAGTGGCAATACTGTATTGACGTCCCCGTTTTCTTATATTGATTAGAAAGGGACGACACGACGGTATTGCCACTTTTTAATTTCTACTCTTTTGTGTCAGACTGTAAACTCCACAAGCTATAGTGTAGTTTTTACCCCCGAAAATGGTACCCTAGCTTGACGCTATTGCGAAGTTGGCCGAAGTATCGGTTTCGGCAGCGAAGTGCCTTTCCACACACTCATATTCGTTCGACCGCGGTCAACTACGCAAATAGTGTCGAGCTAGGGTTACCGTTTACAGAAACTTCAGTGAATCACTCTGGTAGGCAATCAATCGGAAAACAGCATGGTATAGGCTCTAGTGGAACTGTGACACGCAACTCTTTCTCGCGCGAGCTATTTATCTATCTCTTTCTGTACAGTACTGTAAAAGTGACAGTTAACGCTATGCCGCGCCACAACTCGTGAAGCACAGTTGTACTAGATAGGCCGATGTAGCCTTGTACTGACTAACATTTAACTTTTAACAAGGCATCGCGATTTGTTCCTAATTTGTTTAATAAGTATTCCACTATTTGTTACACGCAGACATTTCGCAATGAGAAGAATGAGCACGATCAAAATAAGGTAATGGTTTTGTAGTTAGATATTTGGGTTTGGATGTTTGTGAGTTTTGTTTTTATTTCATACCGAACCGGACGAAAGATACTTTTCTGACATAAAAGCATTGGAATTAAATTGCGTAAATATAAAATCGATATTCTAATAAAATCATCTAAATTTAAGTTATATTTATTACAAACACGGCGACGTATTAGTGCCTGCCCATTTATTGTATATAGAAGACGCGAAATATATACTTGTGCAATGGTGCATACATGCTTTATCGAACGCATCATACCCATATTTATATTTATTATTGGTTGAGGATACATTTCAAATGCATTGCCTCCGTCACTGTACGTTGTACTGTACTTGCGCTTTTCGCATCATTTAAAATTGTACAGTCAGCTTTAAAAGTAGTTGACAATTTTAATATGCAATTTGGCATAATACTAAAATTGGCAGATACTTTGATGCTGACTGTACAATGGGAAGGTACCTCAAAACAGTGCAAAACAAATACGAATTATTTACTGAAAAAACTGGCTTTTTAACAGTATGCCAACATAATAAATTTTTAATAATCATATTAAATAGAAATTCATAATTTAAATGAATTCAGAAAATTCAAAACTGTACTTATTCTATTGAAGAGCGAATCATACGGGTATGGAACTATTTATTAAACATTTTACACCGTTAGTTGAATACCATAAGGGACAATAGTGCAATTGAAAAAATCACGAAACACAACATCCAAGAAATCATATGAAGATTATATCTTGTGATATCGTTTTGTGGAGGTCCCTGTTTTACATTATTTCAATAAGTTGTATTTTCCCACAGGCCTATGGCGATGACGAGAGTACTGCCATGTTGACGCAAGAGCTGCTGGTGTACCTGGCGATGTTCATCCGGACGGAACCGCAGTTGTTCTTAGAGATGTTGAGGCTCCGAGTCGGGCTTATTATTCAGGTTAGTTCAACCTAAACATCATATATTTTACGTCACCCTTGGCCGTTATTGGGACTTTCTGCCCGCTACGCGGGGAGAAAATCTAATTTCCTGGCCAAGGCAAGGCGTAAAACCTTAGACAAACCACGGGCGATAATTAGTAAAGACCTGGTCGCATATTTATAGACATCTGCGATCTGGGACGATCACTAATTTGCCGCCCTAGGTATGTAATGTTATTGTACGAAAGGGGGTAGTAAAAAGTCCATCCTGATGCGTTCCTTTGGCAGCGTAGAAATTAGTTTTATGCGAAACTGACTCACTCCTGAAAGTCACTTACCCTCAAAAAAAAAAAACTTGATTGCAACGTTTGCGTAGTGGTCTAAAAAACTGATTAGTGATTAATAGTATTAGTCAAGAAGTAGAATTTGTCAAGTGAGCTCGGCAGCTTGAGCACGTCATGCTCGCTTAAAGGTCTTTGCTTACGTTGGCGTCGTTGATCGGGTCGCAACCTTCCCTATAATATGGTTGAGGGAGGCGATGGCTGAGATATGCATCATACTCGTGAACGGCCGTTTGTGGGATCCGGTCTGTTCAAGTGTTCATGCTAGCAAGGGCCAAATTAAATATGTAGCAACCGCATACTAGTGTTAAATTAAGTAAACGTGAGAAACTTCATCCTGCACTCGATTGAAGTTATTCATTCAATGTTGATTTAAACTTTTTCAACTCTTAGAGACTGTATACATCTCTAAGAAACAGCTTAGTGTAGTAAGACACTCCAGAGACCATATACTTACATCTCTAAAAAATTTAGGTTTAATAATTATTTTCTATTGTAATATTCACGTTGACGCCTAGAGACCTTATAGGTACATCTCTGTGGCATTAAATTAATTAAGTAATTGTATTTTATTGCATGTTGGGACACCTAGAGACTTTATACATCTCTGGGTATATTTAATATTTTAAATTGATCAATTAAATTTTATTTTAATGTTCCTATCTAACATTGATTTGGAGTATCTATACATCTCCTTTACGTGTACCCATGTAATTAGTTATAACACTAATGTAATGTAATTGTTTTAAGTATTATTTACGAAAAAATGACTTACTGTTGAGTTTCTTTCGGCTTTCTTCTCAACAACGGTCTCCTCTTGCAAAATGCCGGTAAATTCACAATCTGACTTATAAAAGTGCCCTTGTGGCTTACTTACTGCATAAATCATTTCATTTCAATAACTGTCACTGTGATACTTGCCAGAGTGGCGATTAAGACATAAAAAAGGTCAGACATCAAAAAAACGATAATTACTTAAACGATATTCTTTTTTATTTAGGTAATGGCAACAGAACTATCCAGAACACTATCGTGTGACGGTGAAGAGGCTTCAGAGCACCTGTTAAACTTGTCTCCTTTCGAAATGAAGAACTTGCTCTACCACATTCTCAGCGGCAAGGAGTTTACTATCAACAGTGGTAAGAATACACAGATTATAGATACATACCTACTTCGATAGTCTAAAGATTATAATAGTTACAAAACAACATAAAATCTACTTGAATGTGACGACACTAATACGCCAGATTCTAGAATACTGGTGCACTTAAAATATACCTAACGGCACTGGTGTTGGTTCAAGTAAAGTTTGCAGTACTATTCCCACAGCCAATGGGCTAGTTTTCTGCCAGATCAAATCAGCAAATTTTTTAAGAAACATCAAAACGCTGGAATTGTATGGAATTTATAAGACGCAAACTATGACGTCACTGTCGTGTACGGTCCTTTTATTTGGTTTTTGGGTTAATTGTTGTGTCCATGTATGTATATTTTCTAAAATTGTATTTAGTGGTTAGTGTCGATTCATCGTCGTCAGGAAATTATCAATTAGGTACCTACATTTAATAAAATGTAATCTATATATATATTACGCGAGGCCGATTTTTGTACATCCCATCAGATCTACAGTTATGGTCCGATTTTGATAAATGATATGTCATTAGATTCGTCTCATGCTGGAGAGGTGCATAAAACTCTTGGAATTTTATTTTTTTCATGAAAAAGTACTGAAAAATGGATTTGAAAAAACTACTGTGCGCTAACCACGTGACTTTGACCACGTGACCTGTGATCCCTATTTTGACATAAGATGACCAAATAATAATAAGCATGATTACGTAACACACCTGTAGTAAGTTGTTCAGCATGATGAAATATTATTTTTGAGTCGGCTACATAATATCCGCAACACTTAAAACATGTACGAATATGCAAAAATGATTTTACAGTTTGTTGACAATGAATGACAGTAACCATATTCTGACAACTTTTAATGTCTTTTTTATTGGGGGCTGTTATGTCAATGCTCTAAATTGCCAGGTTGTTTATCTTTTTAAAATGTTGATATGGAAACTTTTTTCGCATACCTGTTAAAAATGTGGAGAAAAAAGCCGGTTAAGTGCGAGTTGGACTGGTGCTCAAAAGAATAGAAAAACTGACCGTCATGCAAGAATAGATTATTTCTATAGGCGAGTTTTACTAAATCTAAATCAAAGCAGAAAAAAATTAGTAAAACTAATTTTTAAACGTCATTCAAATAAGTAAATTTATGGTAGATTATTATAAATATGATTATATAAGTCCATCAAAAAAATAATTCCAAGGAAAATGGCATGAGTTATGGTAAATTAAATGGTATTTGAAAGAAACTTAGTCCTTCCGCTTGCATGTCGACGGGATGGGAAACGTGGTCGAGTTGAGAATATGGATGACTTATTGACAATGTAGCTAAGTTGGGAATGTATCTACATTGGTAATATGGATGAGTTGGTAAAATGGACGAGTTGGAAATGTGGACGAGTTGGGAATATGGACGAGTTGGGAATGTGGATGAGTTGGTAAAATTGACAAGTTGGTAATATAAACGAGTTGGGAATATGGACGAGTTGGGAATGTGGATGAGTTGGCAAAATAAACAAGTTGGGAACATGGACGAGTGGGCAATATGGACGAGTTGAAAATATGGACGAGTTGGAAATGTGGATGAGTTCGCAAAATGAACAAGTTGGGAACACGGACGAGTGGGCAATGTGGACGAGTTGAGAATATGGACGAGTTGGCAATGAAGACGACTTGGTAATACGGACGAGTTGGTGATATGGAAGATTTGGCAATAAAGACGAGCCGATAATAAGGACAAGTTGGTATTGTAGACGAGTTGGGTGTATCGTCGAGTTGGGAATATGGATGAGTTGGCAATGTGGATGAGTTGGTAAAATTGACAAGTTGGGAAAATGGACAAGTGGGCACTATGAACGAGTTCGCATTATGGACGAGTTGACATTGAAGACGAGTTGGTAATACGGACAAGTTGGCAATGAAGACGACTTGGAAATACGGACGAGTTGGTGATATGGAAGATTTGGCAATAAAGACGAGCTGATAATAAGGACAAGTTGGTATTGTAGACGAGTTGGGTGTATCGTCGAGTTAGGAATATGGACGAGTTGGAAATGTGGATGAGTTGGCAATGTGAATGAGTTGGTAAAATTGACAAGTTGAGAACATGGACAAGGGGGCAATGTGGACGAGTTCGTATTATGGACGAGTTGGCAATGAAGACGAGTTGGTAATACGGACAAGTTGGTATTATGGACGAGTTGTCAATGTGGACGAGTTGGGAATGTGGATGAGTTGGCAAAATGAACAAGGAACACGGACGAGTGGGCAATGAAGACGACTTGGTAATACGGACGAGTTGTCAAAGTGGACAAGTTGAGAATATGGACGAGTTGGAAACGTGGATGAGTTGGCAAAATGAACAAGTTCAGAATATGGACGAGTTGGCAATAAAGACGAGCTGATAATAAGGACGAGTTTGTATAGTAGACGAGTTGGGTGTATCGTCGAGTTGGGAATATGGACGAGTTAGAAATGTGGATGAGTTGGCAATGTAGACGACTTGGAATTGTGGACGAGTAGGGCATATGGACAAGTTGGAAATGTGGACGAGTTGTATTTGTGGACGAGTTAGCAATATGGACGAGTTGGCATTGTTGATGAGTTGGAAATGAAGACGAGTTGGCAATGTAGATGAGTTTGGTGTATGGACGAGTTGGTAATGTGGACGACTTGGCATTGTGGACGAGGTGGGAATATGGACGAGTTGGAAATGTGGATGAGTCGTATTTGTGGACGGGTTAGCATTGTGAACGAGCAAGTAATATGGACGCGTTGGCATTGTGGATGAGTTGGGAATATAAACGAGTTGGCAGTGAAGACGAGTTGGTAATACGGACGAGTTGATAATATGGACGAGTTAATAATAAGGACGAGTTGGTATTGTAGACGAGTTGGGTGTATGGACGAGTTAGAAATGTGGACGAGTTAGCAATATGGATGAGTTGGCATTGTGGACGAGTTGGGAATATGGATGAGTTGGCAATAAAGACAAGTTGGTAAATATGAACGAGTTGGCAATGTAGATGAGTTGGGTGTATGGACGAGTGGGCAATGTGAACGATTTGGCATTGTGTACGAGTTGGGAATGTGGACGAGTTGGGAATATGGACGAGTTGGAAATGTGGACGAGTTGTATTTGTGGACGAGTTGGCATTGTGGACGAGTAAGCAATATGGACGCGTTGGAATTGTGGACGAGTTGGTAATATGGACGAGGTGGCATTGTGGACGAATTGGGAATATGGACGAGTTGCCAATGGAGACGAATTGATATCGATAAACGTTTTTTACTCTATATTTCATACAATTGAGTTTTTGTAACATTTTTTATTATCAATATTGTGAAATATTTACGATTATAAATGAATACATAAACAGTTACGCACTCCATGATTTCCTTTTTAAAACCTGCGTAGTGAGGGACCAAATCTGTCGTTTCAATTCATGTGCTATTTCTGGAAATTGATCAAATCGATAAATTGATGTCCTGAAGAAAGAACAACAAATTAAAATTCACCAATCTTATGTTCGGTCCTATGAAAATATGTCAATTATTTTTTTAAGATATGGGACTATTGTAATGAATTATATTTTTCCATAAATCGAATAATATGCATTTTATTTGTGAAACAGATCAGCAGATCACATGTCATTAATGCACAAGTTATTTTTACAAAAGAGTTGAAAAAATTGTCACGATGAAGCTGGCAGTTGGCTATCAGGCCTGCCTCTAGCCTGGCATGTTTTAAAGTTTTTAGGGTTCCGTACCCAAAGGGTAAAAACGGGACGGGACCGGGACTTCGCTGTCCGTCCGTCCGTCCGTCGGTCCGTCTGTCACCAGGCTGTATCTCAAGAACGGTGATAGCTAGACGGTTGAAATTTTCACAGACGATGTATTTCTATTGCCGCTATAACAACAAATACTAAAAATAAAATAAAATAAATATTTAAGGGGGGCTCCCATACAACAAACAGGATTGGTTGCGTTAACTTTGCACCTCATTTGTATGGGGCGATGTACATACCAGGTGCAAACTTAACCACTTAAGGATGGAAAGAGTTTGTACGGATCCCTCGGTGCGCGAGTCTGACTCGCACTTGACCGGTTTTTTAAAACATCATTTTAATGTGTTTTTTTACAGTACCTATTAATTTATTCTTCGTTCCCCAAAAACTTCTTATCGATAAAGTAGTTATTTTCTGTAACACTACCGGATTTCCATATTCTAGCGGCGGCGGTTCGACGCCGCAACGGGTCTCTAGTTATATTATATTATCAATTTATCACTATTCTATTACTCTTTATTTTCAGCGAATTCTGAGTTTTTCATAAAGCTCACTAAGAGTAAAGGCGAGTTCCCGTCCTCTACAAAATGTTTCTTTTGTATATGTTGCGTGTGTGTTTCTCTTTACACTGTGATTATGTTAAGTTTACCCCTCATTCAATTATATTCTATTATGCGTTATAGCCATCAGTGCCGCTCTCATGACTACAAAATGACCGCACTCGCTAGCGACTACAAAATAGATTTGCATAGTCTCCACACAAACAAAGAATATATATATATATATATATATTAACGTAAAAAGAAACGACAGCGACACTTGTGTGCAGTAACAAAACTCGCGGCTATGTGTGCGTGTCGAGGGGCGAGCGCGGGCGAGTGCGGGACGCGCGCGGTGGTGAAGGGCATTCACGTGAATGCCTCGTCGAAGGATTCGGCATTACAAGGTCACCGACGCCCGAGTTACACCGATAGGCCGTTGTCGCTAGCGCTAGCGATGCGGTCATTTTGTACGCCTGGTAGCGATACAGGTGCAACCTTGATTCTACCTTATGTGCAAGATATGTGCAGTTTTTTGTATTTTGTGTTTGTTACATATGTGTGCCTGCAGTATTGCAATTTTCCATAAATTCTCTCATTCCAATACAAAATATTGCTTCATTTAAAATTGTGTTTTCTGGTCGTGTCCGTCCCAGTTTTTTTTCTATCTGTATGTATATAATGAAGATATTAACAACTAGCATAGATAACACTAAAACATGATTCTAGAATATTACTAATAAATCATGCAATTTTTCAGTAGGCCGTGGAAACTTCTCAATCTTTAGCAACAAATCAAACCGCTTTGGCAAGAAATCGCAGATTATTCTGGACGGAGGGCAGTCGCTACAAGGCAACATTGAAGACAGTACGTATTAGTAATTAATATATCATACAAATTTGAAAGTAGCGTATATGAAAAATTGGGTTGTGAGCTATTTTGAATTGAAAATGTAATGAATGTAGTTGGATTTTTTAATGTTAAAACTAAGAAGATTTGGTCATGGAAGTTATCTAAATATGTATTTTATATATTATTATGTACATGGTCGTCTAGTACCCATAATACAAGCTTTGCTTATTTTGGGACTAGGTCGATTCGTGTTAAATTGTCCCATAATATTTATTTATTTATTATGATTTCAGTCGCGCCAATCTCGGAGCCGGACCGGCAGGGCCAGTGGCTGCGCCGGCGCCGCCTGGACGGCGCGCTCAACCGCGTGCCCAGGGACTTCTACCCCAGGGTTTGGGGCGTGCTGGAGAAGGTATTTGGTGCAACAACACCACAGACAACCCCCACTAGACGGAGCATGTAAGGCGACCCGCGCGCACCAACGATATGGTACGGCAGAACATTAAAGTATCAACACGCCGGCCACCGTTTAGTTGCGTCCATGTTTATGAGGTCTCTCTACACCACTTAACACTACAATTTACCATGTTATTTATTAAATTTCTTTTTTCGTTGACGTACTCATAGATCATAAACAAGGACGCAACTAAACGGTGGCCGGCGTGTTGATACTTTAATGTTCTGCCGTACCATATCGTTGGTGCGCGCGGGTCGCCTTACATGCTCCGTCTAGTGGGGGTTGTCTGTGAACAACACATAGCAGAACGTTTCTTTAACTGAATAATAAATAAAAAGTAACATGACACAATGAATGGCAACTTTCAAGGATTTTGTACCTTAGTAGTTAGATATAACGGTTTCTTATGGAAATAAAGGGGCAAGGGGAAGTTTTATTTTTAATTGTTTTTTAATCTATGGTCACAAAATTTCCAAATCTTGAATACCTAAGCCATACAGCCGTAAAGAGATTTGACAACTTCTGTACTATGCAATCTGCATATGTGACTTGGCCAGAGGGGAACACTCATTAGGCCGTAGCCCATCAGATAAAAAACCGTTATATCAGACATAGAAAAAATCCCTTTATCGTTTATCACAACAGCAATTTAACGATATGTGGAGAAATATAAAAAGGGACTTTATTCATTTTCCGGGCAACGACAGTTTTTTGGTAACTGACGTAAACAAAGAGGATACAGGACTATTTATTCCGCCAATTTGCAGTAATACATCACATCTATGATCCAAAACTATCTTGCAGTGATAAGTCTTTTTTTTTTCAATACCTACGATTCAGTATTTATTTCAGAAGAAGATCGAAGGATTGAGCTTTCCGGTAAACAATGAATGAATTTAGCTGTTGACATGTCGCTACTGACATTTTATAATGCATATATATATCTATATATGTGAGGTATGCATGTTATTGTCATATGAAAGCCGTTTGTAGCGCCGCTATCCCAGGGCAAAACCGCAACTTGTTAGGTTATAATAACAGTAGGAATTTCAATATATTCGAACATTGGACGAATGTTCTATTTCTGACGCCTTATATTATATTTTAGGATAAAGTGTTGTATTAGGTAAATAGTTTTACCTTATATTATAATACTTTATCCCTAAAACATGAACAACAAAGCTATTATTGGCAATATCATAATTTGACGACGCGGTTGGCGCAGTGGTTAAGCAACTGCCTACTGGGCCGACGGTCCCGGGTTCGAATCCCGGCAAGGGCAAATATTTGTGTGATGAACACGAATATTTGTGCCTGGTTCATGGATGTTCTATATGTATTTAAGTATTTATTTATCTATATAAGTATGTATATCGTCGCCTAATACCCATAACACAAGCCTTCTTGAGCTTAATTTGGGACTAGGTTGATTTGTGTGAGGGTGTCTGATATTTATATTAGGGATGTCACGAATATTCGCATTCGCATTCGCATATGCGAATGATTCGCATCATTTTCAACATTCGCATCAACATTCGAATTCGCATCAAAGGATGCGAATGTTTTGCGAATGCGAATGTATGCAAGTCGTGAGTCACGATTCGAAGTTCGAAATCGCCTTATGGGTGAAAAGGCGGCGAAACTACTATTTTTGAAATATAATATGCCTCTTTTAAAATTCGATTACTAATTTTATGTACTTGAAATTTGAACAACAATTTGTAATTTTGTAAACTGAGTGTTTTAATGAATTTCCTTAAACATTCGCATTCGCATTCGCACATTCGCATCCGAAATATTCGCATCCGCATTCGCATTCGCGAATGTGAACAAATTGACATTCGTGACATCCCTAATTTATATATATATATTTTATATTTAAGGTGGTTGCAGAGATGTCACTTTCATACAAATCGTTTGATCAATACACACTTAGGCAGTTATGGCTTTAGGTTATTAAGCATTCTTAAAAAAATCTTTAAGCGATCTTATACTCGCCAAGGAAATCAGTTTTGCTATAAATCATACAATTACAAAGTTATTAAAGCTTTAAAACCCGTTGAAATATTGTCCATATATGTATGTGTGCGTTGCTTTTACACAACATACAAACGTAAGCGCACGTAAAGCTATTCATGAACAGTGCGTTCTGAAATATAATACTACTTAACTTATGATTTAGGATAATAAATTTAAATTGATGTTTCGATATGAATGCATAACAGTTTATTTTTAAATGATTATAGCTTTCATTAAACATGTAACAAATAATTGGAAACATTTGGATTTTAAAGATACCTATTGTGTTTATTTGCTCATAACAATAAAGTGGAACAGATTTCGAACGCACTAAATCTTGTGAATGAAATAATAAATTATGTCAATACTGTCATGTCAATTGTGGAAATTCGTATAAAATGAATCATGTTTGGTTTACAACTTTAAATTTTTTTTGTTTCGTGAGTTTTTACTTTATGCAGTGTGAATAATGAAACGTGCATATAATAATAATAAACATGTGTACTCAGGACATAGTGATCCCTAAACGATATTGCGATATCATGGGTCAGAAATTGCGGGGAAAGTATTGTGTTTGAAAACATGACAAATCGAAGCGTCCTGCCGTGAAAGAGGTGTCTCGCGCTATTTTCTTTTTAGACGAAGACAAGCATGGCGTGATGACAACCGTAACCAACCACAAAAACTGAACGCAATCGCTCGCTTTGGGTGATGAAAAAAAAACAAAGCTGTTCATAGTGGGTTCATATAGGTAGTTTCTTCTCTCTGACTGAATTGATACCAAGACCTACCCATGTTTTTCAATAGGTGTGGGAAACCAAATCCTTTTGGGAATTATCGATTCAGTGACTAAGTTTCCTCCTTGAAGGATACCTGTAATAACACTAATTACCGTAACTCCCTGTAAGATAGGACATGCATACAGCCGTTTCCATTGCCGGCACTTTTGTGGCGTAATAAATAATTTCATTACAGATTCAAGGCCAGCTTAGAGCTTCATCAAAAGGGATCACTGCAAGATGATTTCCTGCATTGAATTATCCACAAAAATAATGTCAATTAAAGTTCAAACAGATGAAGGCTTCATCCAAGAAAAGCTGCAGAAACTTATAATTTTCTACAAAACATGCGTGTTGCCTAAAATAATATTACAACGTATACACCATTTCGAATTAAAGCGACGTCTACAACTCACGCAAACACTAGTATTATAATAAAACCTACATGTAACAAAAATTGTTTTATTTTATTTAGTGGTTGGTGGTTCTAAAATCCATATATGTACATAATAACAATATATTGTCATATATTTTTATATGGCGCGAGCTAGCTCGGGGTCGGCGCAAACAACTGGTGCTGCGCTCAGTTAGTAGTAGTTCTAGTAGTTATATATTTTAAGACTGAACATTTTTACAATTAGAGTCTCCATGGAACCACGATTTAGAACCACGAAAATCCCAACCCTAATCAGTACCAACTATACTTGATGTCGTTTTTTTGTATATCAGGTCAGAGTATAGCAAAAAGGGCCCGATCTTGTCATTAAGTAATAAAAAACAGAGGTATACTTGTGTTTTTTTTTTCATCATAAATTTCTAAGTCCCAGCACAGAATGGATGATAGTACAAGTAGTCCCAGGCTACGTAGTAATTCTATGTTAATTTAGGACCACTCTAGTTCTTAAACGGGCAAGTTATTCAAACAATTGTAATTTATAAAAGATACTTATTTTAATGTATTCTTTAGTTCTAATCAAATAGTAACAAAAATGAGAAAAATATTTTTCAACAAAATATGTGTCCTAAAATTGGGCCCTTTTTGCTGTACCCCAATCTATCATTCAGAAAAACTTAGGACAAACTCAATAACATCACAAATCAGAATCACAATAAATCAGAACAGAAACCCAACTCATATACTCATTTAATTTCACCACATACTTAAAAAATATAGAACTGCCAAAGATTTGTAATTTCTTCGTATTATTTATTTTGACAATCCAGCCCGTCTAATACAACTAGGCTTCACGATTCTTGTCACGCGACATAGCATCGCCCGTCAGTCTCCTACAGTACCGCAAAGAAAGAGATAGGAAATATTTTTCGCGCGAGAAAGAGTTGCGAGTCACAGTTGTGCTAGAGGTGCATCTTTACTTCATCGTCAAAATCAAATATCATGCCTGCTTATTTATTCAGCGCTTACTATCAAACTGACAGATGATACGCGACCCTTTAATGAATGAATCACCCGCACACAGTCACAATTAGTGTCTATTAGTGTGAGTACTTGCTGATTTTTCACAAATTGCCAACACATGGTAGAATAAGACAATTTATGACGTGCTACTAATACTACATGAATAAAAGACAAATACGCGGACTCGCCAAGATACAAATTTTACTTCAAACTAAAGTAACATACGAAATAATACACAAAAACTACAAATCTTGCTTTTCAGCGCCATCTAGCGTGGAATGTCTAGTTTTGTTTCCTCTGCAACCACCTTAATGTATAGTATAGTATAAGTAAGTATGAAATATTCCAACTACATCTAACATTTCTTCCAGTGCCAAGGCCTAGTAATCCAGGGCAAAGTGCTCCAACCGAATCTGACCCAGGAAATGACGTCAGGAGAACTAAAGTTCGCGCTAGCGGTTGAAACAGTCCTCAACTCTATACCCCAGCCAGAATATCGGCAGCTCGTGGTGGAGGCTCTGATGGTGCTGACCCTGGTGGTGGAGTACAAGGCGGTCAACAATCTGGGCGGGACCATCACTGTGGAACACTTGGTGCACAAGGCTAACCAGATATTTTTGGAGGATCAGGTAAGGGTAAATTAGATTTAAGTTTTTTTTGTTTTGTAATGTAATTTTGTAAACTACGATTTCTAATTCAAGACCAAAAAAACTACCACAAGGTTGCCACTACAACAAAATATGTTTACAACAGTAAATTCCTTTTTCTTTTTTAAACACGCTAAGATAAATTATTTATTTGTAACTTTAACTCTATGTTTTAACAAAATAACTAGATATATTTATTATTGCATAATTACGAGAGGAGATAATAAAAACTTAAACATCGGAGATTTTTGGTACAAAATCTGGTATTGTACTTGTAACACTTGAGCATTTGGTGCAAGCCAAGAAACACACTCAAATGTCATTTAAATGTTGTCAATTTTGACAGTGACGTATCTGTCGTAGTTTTTTTGGTCTTGAATTAGAAATCGTAGTATAGTTCACAGTGCCTTGGTTTATTTACTGTTATGCTGTGTAACTAATTTAAATAAATAAATAAATAAAAGGGATCAGCCCGTCTAGCGCAACTATGCTTCGCGACTCTTGTCGCGCGACATAACATCAACCGTCACTCTCTCACAATACGGCACAGAAAGAGACAGGTTAATATCTCGCGCCAGAAAGAGTTGCGTCTTGTGCTAGATGTGCAGGTTCAACTAAATAAAGTTTAGCATACTAAACAAATCTTGGTCTAGACGATTCTATTAACTGACAAGTCCGACAACCCAAAGACTTATAAGCGTATAAACTTGGACAGTGGTGTAACCGTTCAGCTCTTAACAAAAACTACTAGATTGCCTTTCCTTCACAACATAAGAATCCATACTTAATATTATAAATGCGAAAGTGTGTCTGTCTGTCTGTTACCTTCACGCTTAAACCGCTGAATCGATTTTGATGAAATTTGGCATGGAGATAGTTTAAGATCCGAGGAAGGACATAGGATAGTTTTCATCCTGGAAATTATCCCTAAAAAGTTTGAAAGTGAGTAAGTAATTCATGATGACATTGATGACCCTGTAGGAAATGTAATGATTAGACCATAAGCACAATTGCTCTTACATTTGCTTAGGCGCTTTTAATAATCCCTTTTATTAATTAAGGTGATTAGGTGGATATCTATCGAGTTGTACGAGGTTGCTTCCATACTTCCAAGTTCCACGCGGACGTAGTCGCGGGCAAAAGCTAGTAGTACATAACATAGCTAGGGTGGTGAATTACGAAATATCCCAGATCGCAGGTGTTTGGGCCATAATCACGCGATCTGGGGCTTTACTAATTACCTCCCGTAGTGTGTATAAAGTTTTACGTCGCCTTGGCCAGATAGTGCGATTTAGCGTAGCGTAGCGGCCACTTACGGCTTAGAGTGACGTAATACTCATTGCTCACACACGCCCTCAGGTCTGGCCACGCTATTTGACACCACTGAACTTCGTGTTGTCTCACTTAAGGATTACTTGGATCCAACTTGGATCACACATGTGACTGACATTGATTGATTATTTGGTTATTATTATTATATAGTATGTTATTTTCCTGTTTTAATTATCATGACTGTTTTTTTTTCTGACATTTTCTAATCTTTATTATGCTCTTTCTGACATTTTCTAAATTAGTTAATAATAATTTGAAATAATTTCGTCGCCCCTCTCAACTATTTGCATGCCTATTTCACGGTTGAACGCACTGAACTTTTATGTATAATATGTATATCACATTTTACTGTGTTCGAAGTCAAAGTCAAAGTCAAATCATTTATTTGCTAGAACACAGTGTTTAAGGTCTTATAATTCGATGTTCGTTTCCAATGTGCTCAGCCTGCAAGCAAGCGTGCAAATGTTTGAGCGCGATATACTATATATTAATTACAATAATCCATAATAATAACATTAACATTAACAAAATTGCATATAGACAAAACAAAATAACAGAATAAAATTAAATAGAAATCAGGAATTCATAAAACAGGATAATAAAATTGAGATGTCAGTTACGTTCCAAATAATTTTTAACGCTATAGAAGCACCTTTCCAGGAGCCAGGTGTCCGATTTGTGCTTGAACTGATTTCCTTGGAGCACTTTAATGTCATCAGGTAGACTATTTTAAATAGTTCGATGCACATGTTATACACGTTTCTACCGTATATCGTCTTACTAACCCGCGGTTTATACAATAGATCCATAATTCTTTGTCTGGTCGGCCTGTGCATTACTTCACCACGCGTCTTGAAATATTGCTGGTGGGTGTTGACGAAGATACATACGTCTTTTATATATAAAGAAGGTAATGGAAGTATGTGTAGTTTTTTGAAAAGTTAGTAAGTTAAAAAGAAGCAAATAAAAATCTTTGAATCTTTTGAATCAGATGCGCTGCAACGGCGACGCGACCCTGTGCTGCGCGAAGGCCGACAGCTCGGGCGGCGCGCTCGTGTGCGGCGGCGCGGCGGGCGTGTGCCAGCACCTGTACGACTCCGCGCCCAGCGGCTCCTACGGCACCATGACGTATCTCGCGAGGGCCGTCGCCACCCTGCTGACCGAGCGGCTGCCGCCTGAAACGCCTATCGAGTGCGCCATCACCTGAAGTGTCATGTGCCCCTGGTACATCATGCGCCGTATGCCATCATTTAGTTAGATCCCTAGTTAGCCTCTATTGTCTCGGGTCGTTTTTTCTGCCACGCGTGGTTATGAGAAAGTTTTGTTGATGTTTTTGCGGATAGCGTAACGATAGAGGAACATATCATGTGCGGCGGCGCGGCGGGCGTGTGCCAACACCTGTACGACTCCGCGCCCAGCGGCTCCTACGGCACCATGACGTATCTCGCGAGGGCCGTCGCCACCCTGCTGACCGAGCGGCTGCCGCCCGAAACGCCTATCGAGTGCGCCATCACCTGAAGTGTCATGTGCCCCTGGTACATCATGCGCCGTAACGGTCGAGCGCTTCCCAACCCATCTATGCCATCATTTAGTTGCGCCATCACCTAAAGTGTCATGTGCCCCTGGTACATCATGCGCCGTAACGGTCGAGCGCTTGCCAACCCAATGCCATCATTTTAGTTAGATCCCTAGTTAGCCTCTATTGTCGAGTCTCGGGTTGTCACTCTGCCACGCGTGGTTATGAGAAAGTTTTGTTGATGTTTTTGCGGATAGCATAACGATAGAGGAACATATCATTTATCTCTGCGCTCTGTCGCTTTACGGTACTATATGACTTACAGAAATTACTTGACATGATTGTATTTGGCTAGGGAGTTCCAATTTACTTACTGAAAATTATAATAACGGTTGTCATCTGATGGGGTGCCTATCCAGCTCGGGCGGCGCGCTCGTGTGCGGCGGCGCGGCGGGCGTGTGCCAACACCTGTACGACTCCGCGCCCAGCGGCTCCTACGGCACCATGACGTATCTCGCGAGGGCCGTCGCCACCCTGCTGACCGAGCGGCTGCCGCCCGAGACGCCTATCGAGTGCGCCATCACCTGAAGTGTCATGTGCCCCTGGTACATCATGCGCCGTAACGGTCGAGCGCTTCCCAACCCATCTATGCCATCATTTAGTTGCGCCATCACCTAAAGTGTCATGTGCCCCTGGTACATCATGCGCCGTAACGGTCGAGCGCTTGCCAACCCAATGCCATCATTTTAGTTAGATCCCTAGTTAGCCTCTATTGTCGAGTCTCGGGTTGTCACTCTGCCACGCGTGGTTATGAGAAAGTTTTGTTGATGTTTTTGCGGATAGCATAACGATAGAGGAACATATCATTTATCTCTGCGCTCTGTCGCTTTACGGTACTATATGACTTACAGAAATTACTTGACATGATTGTATTTGGCTAGGGAGTTCCAATTTACTTACTGAAAATTATAATAACGGTTGTCATCTGATGGGGTGCCTATCCAGCTCGGGCGGCGCGCTCGTGTGCGGCGGCGCGGCGGGCGTGTGCCAACACCTGTACGACTCCGCGCCCAGCGGCTCCTACGGCACCATGACGTATCTCGCGAGGGCCGTCGCCACCCTGCTGACCGAGCGGCTGCCGCCCGAGACGCCTATCGAGTGCGCCATCACCTGAAGTGTCATGTACCCCTGGTACATCATGCGCCGTAACGGTCGAGCGCTTGCCAACCAATAGGCTAGTTGACCCAGTTTTGAAATATATTTGAAATGGTTATTAATGATCTTACTAGCTCTAAAAAAATGTCTTATATTTTTGCGAAAGCTAGAAAGCTGAATTTTATCAATTGAAAATTCGAAATTTCATGAACAGTCAAAAACGCCGTCCGCCATTTTTGCCTTTTGCTAATCTGTGGCGTGACGTAGAATTACGTGTAAATATTCGAAATTCGACCGTCGTATAGTGCCATTCCGCTCACTCCAATATACTTTGACAGGGGATCGAGAGGGACGGCACTATTCGAAGTCGTCAAAGTAGACTTTCAGTTTTCTTTACAGGACCGATGACGTCACTATCATAAGCGAAAATGGCGGACAGCGTTTTAGGCATTTCAAAATACAGATTAAAAACCATATTTTCAAATTCAATTTTTTCAGCCATCTTTCGCTTTTATGAATTGAAAAATATATATTTAGGTTTCCTTTCTTTAATACTATACGGCATAAACATTAGTTTATGACAATTTGACATAGTCAACTAGCCTATTTATGCCATCATTTAGTTAGATCCCTAGTTAGCCTCTATTGTCGAGTCTCGGGTGGTTTTATCTGCTACGCGTGATATGAGAAAGTTTTGTTGATGTTTTTGCGGATAGCGTAACGATAGAGGAACATATCATTTATCTCTCCATATGACTTACAGAAATTACTTGACATGATTGTAGTTGGCTAGGGAGTTCTAATTTACTTACTGAAAATTATAATAAACGGTTGTCATCTGATGGGGTGCCTATCCACCAGATGTACTATGCAGCTATGCTGCGAGGATGCGAAAGCTACCCGTTTCCACCAGTGCTATGCTATGTGGACCAATAATTATGTTATAATTGGTGGATATCAAACATATCTATAGCAACGTAGCGTAGCAACATCTCTGGTGGAAAGGCACCCTTACAGTAAATTATATTGTGGTCTCTGGACAAGTAGACACCACGCCCTGCTCATGTCAATACATTCACGTCGCAACCTTAACGCAAATCTTGTATTTCTGAAGAGAAAAAGCAAAAACATTTGCAAGCAAAGCATAAGCAGTTACTCGAAGCACTACACGTGCATCATTGCTCGTGAAATCTTGATACGTCGCCAGGAAGAAAATACCTTAATTTATTCTATCAACATTGTTGTTCCTATAAATAGTAAATACTTAGGTAGCCCGCGATACACTAAGTATTGAAACAAAGCCATGAACGGGATCATAAGGATTGTTAGTTAGGTTTTTAATAACAAAGGATTGTTTATAGCCACGTAGAATTAGAATGATGTTTAAATGAATTAGCAATATATGCCATGAAGGTAGTATAGTTAAATTATAATTTGCAAGACATACTTACAGTAGTCTCAAACTTACTGTTGTATAGAAAATTTTAGTTCTGACATTAAATAATTAAACTCTTTATGGATGTTATCATAGAATCATAGTTTTGTTATCATTTATCAATCAGCTATCGTACAGTTCAGGACTTCAGGTTATGTGCTATTTTTTATTACATCAAATATTGACTTGCATGTCGCAAATTGGTTTCAAAAGGATAACATGTAGTTATAATTTTAATTGTTGATCATTTGTAACTAACTGTAATTGTTTAAACACTATATTAGTATTAACTAAGAAATCAACAAAATTATAATACTGCATAGTATTTAAGTTTGATAATAATTTTATTATGTATCCCTTATTTCTCCACAATTTAATTAAAAAACCCGATAGACAACAGGAAACAATGTTCTTCTTTCCGAAATATGTTTACAAAATCAGTATCATATTATATTCCATTTATAAATCAAATCAATCTCAAATAAAGCCCTATGTATTTAAATAAACTTTAGTTGTTATTGTCATTCCTAGTTTCAATTAAAACAAAAATTTGGCAAAAAAAAAACAACCATTACAACTCAACTACCTATCTATTTCTTCAAAAGATACTTTTTTACACAACAATTTTTAAATCACGAATTCACTACACTAATAATTCACTACGCTTGGTCGTCTTTCTTCCCAAAGAGGTTCATTTTGGACAGCCAGGAGGTAGTGTTCCTGAAAAAGTGAAATTAAAATGTGTATAGACTTGAAACATTCTTGTGATTCATGTAATAAACAGCTGTAATAAGTAAACTGCGACCGGCAAAAATGGAGAAACCTGAAGGAGGCTTTTACATGCAAGGGACCACAAACTGAAGACTGAATGTTATTTATTTTAATGAAAACAACTCATATACATTTAAAAAATGTATTGTGGATGTATAAAGCTAAAAAAAAAGAAAACGGGTTTAATTCAAGAAATTAGCGCAGTGAGAAATATATTTAAATGACTGAACGCTACAAGTAAATATTTTAACCTAAATCAACATGATACTACCTATACATATTGTCACTACTTTGACAAAAAAAAATCTGAAGCCAACTTTGGGAAAAAGGTAGTCTCAGTATATTTTTATTGAATTTAGGTTGTAAAATGTACTGAGATGACAAATATCACATGCACAAAGCTATATGGACATTCTTGCTTCGCAGCACTCCAAAAAAGACTTCCGGTCATTTTGGAAAGCCACAAATAACATGAAATACCGTCCTTCGTGTCCTGTGAGTGTTAATGGCAAAACTGACACAAAAGACATAGCTGACCCTTTTAAAGACAATTTTATTGTTAACTCTCCTCTTAGGCCATCGCAAAATGAGGTTATCGATGCTGAGACTAACGACTTGGAACCTGGACCGGGATACTTGGCTAAGGATGTGGCTATTAAATCTATCTCCCGAGGTAAATCCCCAGGGCATGATGGCCTCAGCATCGAACATCTCCAGAATGCAGGTCCCCACGTCTCAAGAGTGTTAGCTTTGTTTTACACGCTGTGTGTAAGGCACTGTTATTTTAACACAGTGAATAAAGGATTTTGACCTTACAAACGGTCCGGTAGTTTTGAATTTTTGATATGTTGTCTAGGATGGTTAGTGAATGTTTAATTGCAAAATGCACAATTCCCCCCCCTCCGCGCCCGCCGCCATATTGAAAAAACCGGGAACTTCTTCACATTTTTGCTTAATTCTTTGTCTAGGAGCACTTGAGCTAGATAAAAGCTTAGACAATGTTGAAGAGGATAAAATTTACTATAATTTACATTTTAAATTTTGTTTCAAAAACTGATAGTTACAGAGATATGCACATTTAAAAAAACGTAAAAAATCGCAATTTCCAACTCAAAAACTAACTTCTGGATTATATCTTCGTTTAGGAGCATTTTAGCTAGAACAGTGCTTGGGCAATTTTGTAGAGAATTAAATTTACTATAATTTGCATTTCAAATTTTGTTTCTAGGACAGATAATTACGGAGATATGTAAAAAATAAAGTCACATTTTCCGAAAATGTATGTAAAAATGGACATGAGTTTTATAAGCAATTATATTTCCTACATGTTTTAATTTGTCCTAGACTAGTCCGTAACTGAATGACAGCGTTCTAAACCAAGAATTTTGAGAAATTTTAGGAAAATTCTACTTTTCCTGTTTTTTAAATGTGCATAACTCCGTAACTAACCGTCCTTGAAACAAAATTTGAAGTGTAAATTATAGTAAATTTAATTCTCTACAACATTGCCCAAGCTTTGTTGTAGCTAAAATGCTCCTAAACGAAGATATAATCCAGAAGTTTGTTTTTCAGTAGGAAATTGCGATTTTTTACGTTTTTTTAAATGTAGATATCTCCGTAACTATCTGTCCTAGAACAAAAATATAAAATGGAGAATGTAGTAAATTTAACTCTCTATAACATTGTCGAAGCTTTCTTCTAGCTAAAATGCTCCTAAAGGAAGATATGAGTAAAAATATGAAGAAAGTGCCGGTTTTTTCAATATGGCGGCGGGCGCGGAGGGGGGGGAATTGTGCATTTTTTATTTAAACACTGACTACCCATCCTAGACAACATATCAAAAATTCAAAACTACCGGACCGTTTGTAAGGTCACACATAGTACTTTAGTCTCTATTCACCGTATTATTTACCCGAGGATATGATGAAGACTGTTGTTATTCCTGTAGCTAAAAATAAAACTGGAGATTGGTCCAACACCAGTAACTACAGGCCTATATCCCTTGCGACTGTTATTGCAAAGGTATTTGATAGTATGCTTAATGTACAGTTAAATAAATACGTGAGTCTTAACCCCAACCAGTTTGGTTTTCGACCAGGGTTATCAACGTAGAGTGCAATACTGTGCCTTAAGCACACTGTCAAATATTATTTAAATAGAAGAACGCCTGTTTACGCGTGCTTCCTGGACCTGTCTAGGGCTTTTGACCTGGTTTCCTACAATATCCTATGGGAAGAGCTAAAAGCTATTAAATTACCTAATGAGACCATACAAATTCTAAAGTATTGGTATGGGAACCAGGTCAATAGTGTTAGATGGTCAGGTACTTTTTCAGACCCGTACAGGTTGGAGTGTGGGGTGAGACAGGGGGGTTTGACCTCGCCCACACTTTTTAACCTTTACATAAATGAGCTTCTCGAGACGTTTGGCAAAACGCATATCGGCTGCCATATTGACACAATTTGTTTGAATAATTTGAGTTACGCCGACGATATGGTTTTGTTGAGCGCATCGGCTTGTGGTTTGCGAAAGCTTATAAATACTTGTGAGACATACGCTATCCAACATGGGCTAAAATACAATGTAGGTAAAACTCAGTACATGGTATTTGAGCCTTCTGGTTATCAGATACCCAAGGTACCTTCTATTAATTTGTATGGAGGTCCTTTGGAAAGGGTGAGGATTTTTAAATATTTAGGCCATGTGGTCACCTCAGACTTAAAAGACAACATGGATATCGAGCGCAAACGGAGGGCCCTGTCGGTGAGGGCAAACATGATTGCGCGTAAGTTTGCGCGCTGTACCAGGGAGGTGAAATTAACACTTTAGTGCTTATTGCACTTCCCTGTATACGTACAGCTTATGGGCATAATATTATACGCAACGGGCCTATGGGGCCCTTCGGGTCCAATTTAACAACGCGTTCTGGGTGCTGGTGGGGCTGCCCCGCTTCTGTAGCGCATCGGGATGTTTGCGAAAGCAGGCATTGACTGTTTCTATGCGACCATGCGCAAACGCTGCACATCCCTGGTGCGCCGGGTGCGGGCCAGCCCCAACCCCATCCTACGCTCGATTGGGGACAGGCTTGAAGAAACTGCTGTGAACAGCATGTGTCAAAAAGCTTGTAGGTATGTTGTGTAAGTTTTTGTAATGTTTTTACTAACACTTTAGATATAGATTTATACTAACAAATAATATGAGTCACCAGTGTTACTCGAAATAAACGATTTCATTTATTCATTCATTCATTATATATGAAAAAGACTATAGTGGGATATAGAGTTAATACTACATTTTACATTGGAGCAAAACAACTTGAGAATATTTTCATCAAAGTAGTGACAATATATCTACATATCTGCAGTTAGTACATCACTTTTTATACACCCATACATGTATTTTCTTTCATCATCATCATCATCATCTCAGCCATAGGACGTCCACTGCTGAACATAGGCCTCCCCTTTGGACTTCCATATATACCGGTTGGAAGCGACCTGCATCCAGCGCCTTCCGGCGACCCTTACAAGGTCATCTGTCCATCTCGTAGGTGGACGTCCTACGCTGCGCTTGCTGGTCCGAGGTCTCCACTCGAGCACTTTACGGCCCCATCGGCCATCTGCTCTGCGTGCTATGTGGCCTGCCCATTGCCACTTCAACTTGCAAATCCGGTGAGCTATATCGGTCACTTTAGTTCGTCTACGGATTTCCTCATTTCTGATTCGATCACGTAGAGACACCCTGAGCATAGCCCTCTCCATTGCTCGTTGAGCGACTTTGAGCTTTGAGATGAGGCCGATAGTGAAAGACCACGTTTCGGTGCCGTAAGTCATCACTGGTAACACACATTGGTTGAAGACTTTCGTCTTGAGGCACTGAGGTATGTCGGACGAAAAGACATTGCGTAGTTTCCCGAACGCTGCCCAGCCGAGTTGGATTCGGCGGTTGACCTCTTTCTCGAAGTATATCGTATTTTCTTTAACTCTCAGCAATAGTAAACATTATGGCACCCTAGAGGCCATAAAAGAAACCGAGGCAGGCAATTCAAGAGGTGGGCCGATGAGATTGAACTCATGGCAGGAAGAACCAAAACCTGGCCCAGACTGGTGTATGACAGGAAGGAGTGGAGAAGAATGGGGGAGGCCTTTGCCCAAAGGCACACAGATTCGGTTACTTAATATAAAAAATATACATAATGTATTTTAATTTTGTATATCTGATCTGATATAAGGCTGAAATAAATAAATAAAATAGTAAACTTGGTAAGGATACTTACGATATCTCTTCAGGAGAAGCAGAGCTGCCGTCAATTCCAGCAGCTTTTAACTTCTCCACTAAATTCTTTCTGTACACATTCTTCAATGGAACGGGCCTGGAGGCTGCCTCCTTCTGTTTAGCAACCTTACACAGAGCCTCATACCAAGTCAAACCATACCAGTCAATCTCTTCCGGAGTGTACTGAAAATAAATTCAGACAAGGTATAATACAGTCTATATGAGGTGATGGTTTGTGTGACTCGATGGCTAATCAGAATTGCATGAAATTAAATGAAAGAATGTTGCTGATATTTGTGAGGTTACCCCGCCGATCCATGCTTGGTTCTTCTCTATGATGAAAAACATTTGTCATCATCAACATCCCAATTTTGGCCTCAATTAATGTTTCAGATAAGATTTTTGACGGCAAAAAGCAGAAACGCTGTAAACTCCAAGGGAATTCATTAGTGTTTACAGCGTTTCCGCTTTTTGCCGTCAATATTGAAGTATTTAAAGTTGACACCACAGAAGGTTGACTACTTTCATTAATTTATATTTTGGTTCTGATACATAATGATCAAATTTTCACAATCCTTACCGAAGACAAGTAGGTTTTATATTCTTCATATATTTGCTTTTGTTTTGCAGGATCATAGGCATATCTTGGGCATCCATTCATCAGTTCCATCAGTATGTGCTTTTTCAATTTCAAGGCCAGCATGGACACTAGGTCACAGGCCGGTGTCTTGAGTAGATAATGGTCAAATCCATAGTGGTCATTGATTAGTCTAATGGTTCGGTCAGTAACAGTCACTGAAAGATGGGTGTTCAGGACTTCTGACTTCACAACAGTGCGCTTCAACACTGGAACCCAGTAATGAGGTACACGGCGCTTTTGAGGGTCCCGTTTTTGGAAACCTAAAATTAATACATATTTAAAATTATTAAAACAATGGCGATTGCATAATACACCTCAAAACAAAAAACTACGCATTAGACATGATAGAACAATGTTGGCAAACAATGACATTACATAAACACAATAATAACCTTTTATCACAGCTTCGCCACCCCAGATCCCGTCATTTATTTCCGCAGGATGCTTCAGAGGAATAGGAATATTCTGTATAGGCAAAGTTTCACCAGTCAGCTCGTCACGTCTCCATTTTCCTTCCTGAGGAACAAAATGAACAGCCGCAGGTCTCAATATTTTCCACTCACGCCAAAATTTCTTGTACGCTTGTGGTAAATCCGCTGCTATTCCGACATCAAATCTGCCTTTCTTTTTAAAAGTCTTAGCTAAATGCCGCGCAGTATACTGAAAAAAATATATAAATTGAGATCATGGCAATGAGAAACTTATATTCTCTAAATCAGCATGATGAAACCTAGAAAGAGGATTTACCTGAATGCGTGACGATGCCATTTATTATTTTTTTCTAAACTATCTACATAAATTTAGGAACGTCATATACTTAAGAGAATCAATATATCTAATTTCAAAGGGAATTGATATTGATTCAGATATGATTTATTTTTCGTCAGCTAAATTTATCTAGATATAGATATAGATAGGTAGTAGGGCATGACATTAGAGAAAAATGTTCAAGATGATGTGAAAAACGTCGAAATACAAATATATTTCCATAATCTTTTTTGAATTGAGTGTGTTTAAAATAATTTTCCTTTTAATTTTGCAATTATGCTGTAAAAAAGACCGACCACTCCTTAATTTAATAGTTACAATAAAATAATAACATCAGGAAAGCTACGACTTTTTTTCTTGATTTTTCATACAATGGAAAACCGATAAAGCCAGAAACTAAATTGACAGATGTCATCGAATCGGTAATTTCAACATTTGATATGACACGTCAGTTCAAGAAATAGCAAGTGGTGGTGGTGGCAAAAATATTATTACATTTTGTTTATCTTTAATTACTCCATTTATATTATATTATTTAATTCGGGCGGGTGTCTCCGAGGTTCCCTAGTGTTACACTTACTTGTGCCGTGTATTTCCGTCATTAATGTTAACAGAGCGTAGTGAGCTATGTCTGACAATAAAAACGTCGATAACAGCCCCGAGACGGGCCAACAGGAGGCCCCTGACATCAATATAGCAGTAGCAGCTAGCGAAGTGTCCAGTGTAGCAGGGAGTGTGAAGAGTGTAAAGGTACGTCACACTTATATTTACTTAATCTGTGTGTTACGCGTCCTTGACACAACTTATTTCCACATCTTGCACTACCTAAGCACCTAAGGCGCATTGATATTAAACAATCCATATGTTTCGCATTAAAAATGCGACGCAATTACCAATCGGTCAACTTTTTTTTTTTTGTTACTACAACCTTAGCTCTTAAACTTCAAAGTAAATAATCTGAAACATAGCTTGCTCTTAAAATGTGAAATAAATGCTGATATACATACCATTAGTCTATGTTTATGCATACAACAAACAGATCAATATATTATTAAATCTTATATGTTTTTTAGACGCACCAGAGAGTATCATCATCTTCTGAAAGACAGATCAAGTTTGAAAGAGCTCAAAAGTGCTTGGAAAATGCTGCACTTGTGTCAAAACGAATTAAGGAGCACCGTAAAGCTACTGCCGAACTCTTGGGAAGACCATTCGGTTAGAAATACAACTTTCATCTTATTTATGGTTTATGGTTGATTGACTTGATTTGTGGGCCACTAAATGATTGCCCACTTGATTTGTACCAAGTGTTGACATGCCATACAAATGAGCAGCAAACAACTGTGGCATACCTACCTTTTTTTAGCAATGATTCTATAGTGGCAAACAAATGAAGTTGGTTCTTTGACAATGCATTTAATTAATCATGTTGGAACTACAACTAGTATGTGTACATATACACTGTAATAGTTTTATGGCTTTCCAATCAAACAAGACTTTTATTGATTTAGTTGTCATGATGGTGAAACACATTTCATATTATGTAGGGTAGAAAGTGTGCTTTATGCACATTTCATTAAGTTTCGATTTCCAAATCTAGTATTACTTTATCTTAGGTCTTATTGTCACTTATAACCACAGACCAGATTTCTCATGGCACTTTTGAGCTGTCATAGAGACTTCTCGTTTATTGACTTCTGATATATATGTGTAATATCGATAAATACAATATTTAAAATATGATCAAGAGTATAATTAAACAATAGGTAGACTTATTGCGAAGGAGCAATCTGTCTGGGCTCTGGGAGCGGTCTATGAGATAACCTTTGGATACCAACATATTGGAATTTTTAAATAGGAATTATAATTATATTTTATTATTAGCACTAAAACAGACTTTGAACATGAAATTTATAAAACACTGAGCTGAAATGATTATATGTGAAACTATTAACTACCTTATAACTTTTCATTGTTTTAATTAATAGGTTGTGTTCTATAATGTATGGATATAATATGTTAATCGGAAGTCAATGAATGAGAAGTCCCTATGACAGCTCAAAAGTGACACGAGAAATGCGGTGTCTGCTTATAACAGATGTGATCTAGGATGAATAATTAAAAAAACAATATACCTATACTAGATACTTAGAACTTAAGGTTAAAAAATATTACATTAATGTATAAAAATATAAATGAACACATCACATCTTTTTGAATTTTTTGGTTACATTCTTCTGGTAATGTTATTTTCAATTAAAAGGGCACACTTTGTTACTTGTCATCAGAGTTGATATTTCTTTCCATCTTTATACCAATAACCTGTAAATACAACCATTGGTAAGCAACAAAGTGGATTCTTATGATTGAAAATGTTATACAATGTGTCCCAAAATTCAATGATGATAGCCCTTAAAAATATCAAAATGTAGTTTTAACACAAAAATAAACAAAATTATTTTTACCCCAAAAAATTTGAAAGTTTCTCTTTCAGTCCACTCATCATGGTGCTTAAAAAAGTATTGACAACTATGGCAAGTGTTTTAAAAAGTTGATGCAACTAACCAAGATTCCAAAATGGTAGGATACTCTATTAAAACTAACCCCAAAAAAAATAGCTATTTTTAAACAAGAACCGATATTTAATCACTTTTAAGTGCTACCACTTACTCTGTAATTTCAGTTTTTTTTTTCTTTCTTTTTCTCGAGTAATCATGACCAGATCCATCCTCTGGTGCCCGCTTATCATTGAATTTTGGGACACCTTGTATAATTATCATCTTCCAAAGGTTGCCTGGAACAAATCTCTATAAGACCACATGTTTTTATAGTAGTTCTCACTTTAGTCCTGTTTAACCCACTTTCACCTAAACAAACTTTTTGGAACCTGGGTAAATTTTGCGATATCTGAAATCGCAACAAGCATTAGAGTAAATTATTTAAAAAAAATGAGCGGTGTTATAACACCTGGTCGGGCTATCTGGGATAAGGTGGACAATGGAGACCTGGTATATTATGGTAATATATATTAATTAATTAAATGATCTTTCACAGAGGATGATGATCCTGATGACTCAGTGTCAGAGATGGCGTCCACCGTGAGCGAGAGAACTGGCTACTCAGTGGCCACTGATACGTCCACAACCCTGTCTGTACAAGAGGCCTTAAACAGTAAGAAAAATTCATTTTTTATGGACTATGTTTAACTGTCCACCTCACAACATTTCTAATTTTTGGTATCAGCACACCAAAACTGAGATGAAATTTAATTGTTTTTTTTTATTATTTTCGAAAGACTTATTTTCGTTCTCATAGGCTAAGGCGCATAAGGATAAATACCTTTCAAAATTAAAATAAGTACAGAGATCAAAACAGATTGGGAAATTGAAAGTGTACGTACAGTCTCTGGTCGAAACGTTAAGACATTTGGACTGGTAATTCAAAGATATCGACTTGGAGTCCCATTGCGGACCACATATGATCGCGATTTCATTTTTTTTTTGCATTTTGATATTTGTATCTATATATAGCAATTGAGATGGAATTTACCAATTCTGGTTTGCAAGTGACTAAATAATAATATAAACACTTTTTTTTTCGGTGTTTTACATCAACTTGTATATTTTTAACAACTTGCATTATAAAAATGTAATATTCGCTAAGCTATTATTATTCATTTGTTATACATGAACATGACGGTGAATTGATCTATGTAAAATTTGCTTTCATTTATTCTTCCAGTTCCCGGTATCAGTGAAAGTTTAGCAAATACATTGAAGCAGAAAGAATTACTAATGGAAAGAATAAAACAATACAAGGACCTAAGCAAAAAGCCCATGTATAAATCACCAATTAGTAAAAAAGAAACTATTACAGAAACTAAGTTTGAGCTCAAAAAGGTTAGTACTGTTGGTTATGGGATATTAACAGAAACAATAGATTCAATTAAAATAATATTTATTTTAATATACTGTTAGGAGAGACGTGTACTACGAACAAAACAGCGTGATCAACAATAAACTAAACCAATGCATACCTCTTCAGGATAGAGGTACTTATAAAAACAACGAACACTTGACAGTGTAGACTAGTCTCCATGTGAGTAACAGAGAAAGTCATATAGCACACAAGTTAGAGTAGGACGGATTTGTTTTTGAGAATTCCAACACGCCCCTTCAAAAATAAATCTACTTTCTCTAAAATAATTAATACTTATAATCTATTTACAATAATAGATCACACGCTCTCCTTTATCTGGGGTACAATTTTATCATGGTCCAACATTTGTTGCATAGGATTAGGGAAAACCCAGTAAAACCTAACCAGACCATTTATATATTTAACTATATATATTTACATTATCCAACTTTAATATAAGCTATCTATAATATTCCAAGTTTCTCTCTCATGAGAGAAAAACGCACTGTGGGCAATGGTTTTGTAAGGATGTCAGCCAGCTGATTACCTGTGGAAATATAATTCACTTTAATAACATTGTTCTCCACCTGTTCTCTAGAAAAATGATATTTTATATCAATGTGTTTCGATCTTTCGTGACTCGTTGGATTGTTTGCAATGCTTATACAACCATTATTATCCTCATAGATCGGTATGGGACTAGTTGTTTTAATGTTTATACTGGTCATAAAAGACTTTAGCCAAAGAGCTTCCCTAACAGCTTCGAATAAAGCCATGTATTCAGCTTCAATAGAAGAAGCTGCCACTATTTGTTGTCTTTTTGTTTGCCAGCATAATGTGCTTTGTTCAAATAATTGAAATAAATAACCGGTTGTACTTTTTCTGTCCAATTCATTACCACCCCAGTCAGAGTCAACAAACCCACACAAAAAGTTTTGACTGTTATTTCGGACATATGTTAACTTCAGGTCCATAGATCCTTTCAAGTACCGTAATAACCTTTTTAAGTATGACCATAGTTTATGGTTGTTTTTGTTCGTAAATCTGCTCAATAAGTTGACAGAAAAAGTTAAGTCAGGTCGAGTGCAGACCATAAGATACATTAAACAACCGATAAGGTTTTTACATGGGGCTTCAGTTATTTCACACGAATTTAACTCGTTGTAATCAATTTTACTTTCTAAGGGTGTGCTGACAGGTTTACAGTCACTCATGTTAAACTTTTCTAAAATAGTTTTTATGTACAGTTCCTGAACTAAAGTGATTTTATTATCGGTTCTTCCGATTCGAATTCCCAAGAAACACTTAATTTCGTTTAAGTCTACCATTTTAAACTGGTTCAATAAATAACTTTTGAAACTATTCATGGTATTTAAATCTGCAGTTAAGATAACGAGATCATCGACATATAGTACTACGTAAATGTTTTTCATTATATCACCCGCATCTAAAATGTAAATGCATCTATCAGCTGATGAGTACCGAAAACCCTTATTTATCAAAGCTTGTTCGAACATTTGAAACCAACAACGTGCGGATTGTTTTAATCCATATAACGACTTATTTAATTTGCAGACCTGATTATCTGCACATGGGATTCCTTCAGGAACTTTCATGTATATTTCTTCCTGTAACTTCCCATTTAAAAATGCCGTTTTAACATCCATATGATGAAGAAGCAAATTAAATTGATTCGCAAAGGCTAACATAAATCTGAAACTTGTAATTCTTGCGACTGGTGCAAATGTTTCACTATAGTCAACTAAATATTCTTGACTAAAACCGCGAGCCACTAAACGTGCTTTATATTTCAAAGGTTTTCCAAACTCATCATTTTTAATCGTAAATATCCATTTACAATCGACAATATTTCTATTTACGGGTTTTTCTACAAGTGTCCAGGTCTCATTTTCAGTGAGAGAATTTATTTCCTACTTAATTGCATTTTCCCATGAATACCTATCATCTCTAGATTCAATTTCATTATAACACGTTGGTATTTTACAAAGCAAAGACTTTGCACACAATAAATAATTAAAGGTACTGTCTTCATTTTCATTATACGACACAGTAGGTAGATTTTTAATCCTTTCACTCCTTCTTAAACTATTTTCATTTACCGATTCATTTTGAGATTTTGTCAAGTCATTATCAAATGTGCTACGGCTTGGATATACATCTGTTTCACTTACAGATTTATTATTATAAGTAGGTCGATTATCAAATGAACTACAAGTTGGGTACGCATCTGTTTCACTTACAGATTTATTAGGTCGTTGACCTAATGGTGCAGAAGAACTGCCAGTTTGTTTAATTTCATCTGATTTTGTCTTATCAGATTTTATGCACAACCTCTTATACGAGTGCTTGTCAGATTTACCATAATTATCTGAAATAATTTGGTCAGGCAACAACGGCCTACTAGATAAGAAATTAATCTCATCAACTATAACATCTCTGACTTTTACAAACTTTTGATCTACCATATCCCACACCTTATAGCCATTCGGTTCATAACCAATTAATATACCTTTTTGTGACTTTTCATCAAACTTGGTTTTCCTTGTTTTATTCAGAAAATAAACAGTTGAACCGAATACCTTCAAATATTTCAGTACAGGCATTTTACTATGCCACATTTCAAAAGGTGTTTTATCGGTTTTCAGTGCTTTTGTTGGGCTTATATTAATTAAATATGTGGCTGTTAATACTGATTCGCCCCAGAACTTTTTATCAAGCTTAGCACCTGAGATCATAGCTCGACTTCGTTCTGTTATTGTACGGATCATACGCTCAGCAACACCGTTTAATGCTGGCGTATGCGGCACTGTTAAATGGTAGCTAATACCTTTTTGCACACAATACTGTTTCATTTCATTAGATAAATACTCACCGCCATTATCAGAATACAAATTGACTATTCTCAAATTAAAATGCACTTCAGACTTAGCGACGAAATCTTGAAACGCAGCAAAAACATCTGATTTATGAGCTATTAAGTACGTCACAGTGTAGTGCGTAAATTCGTCTACAAAAACAACAAAATAGTTTTTTTTTTTTTTTTTTTTTTTTTTTTTTTTTTTTCAATTAAAATAATATTTATTTTAATATACTGTTAGGAGAGACGTGTACTACGAACAAAACAGCGTGATCAACAATAAACTAAACCAATGCATACCTCTTCAGGATAGAGGTACTTATAAAAACAACGAACACTTGACAGTGTAGACTAGTCTCCATGTGAGTAACAGAGAAAGTCATATAGCACACAAGTTAGAGTAGGACGGATTTGTTTTTGAGAATTCCAACAAGTACAATAAGCTTGTTCATAATTATTATCATTATTACAGTTATTAAATCTTTCCCTAAAAAGTTATACTCTCACCTTTTTCAGAATGTTGTAAGTGTTCTAACTGTAGTTTTTAGTAATATCACTATCATCTAATCATAAAAACATGATAATATGTCAATAGGTTCATTCAACTTCTTTTAAAAAAAAATCCATTTCGCTACTTATATAAGATAGCTATATCTTATATAAGTAGCGAAATGGAAAAAAGTCATACATTTCCAAATCTTTTTTTACTTTTACTCTTATAATACTTTTAATACACAATGTTGATTCAGAGAGGAAATAAAATTTACTAAAGGAGTATTCCACAAGAAAGTCTACTTTGTCAAGCACGTCAAGTACAGTCACCATCAGATATATCGCAGCATATAAGGCGTTCATAAATATGTGAACACGACTCTTATTGACTGGGCGTTACAGTACATGTTCATTTATGAACGCCTTATATGCTTCGATACATCTGATGGCGACTGTACATGACGCCTATGACGGTTACCTTAAAAAACATATACTACTCAAAATAAAAGAAAGGCCACTTGAATTTTACGCATTTTCTTTACAAAGTTATAATATGCATATAGAAACTTTTATAGGGTAGTTAAAACTATGAAATTTCAGATCCTGAATTCATTTTTTTTCCCTTATAATTATCATGGTACCTACTGTAGTATATAGACATTTATAGATAATAAATGTACCCTCGATCCGCCAGTTACCGGTCATTACGTTGACAGACGTCACCGGTGGCGGACGCACTGCAGGTTTACTGAAATATATATATCGGACAACGTGACACAAATCAATATAGTCCCACAGTAAGTTCTAGTAGGCTTGTGTTATGGACACTAGACGACGACGATAAACATACTTAAATATACGTCGGTAAATTCCCGATTAATATGTTTATTGAAGTATCCCAATAGGAAACCCCAGTGTCCCCAGTGAACACTACACCTACATTTGAGGAGTATATTTCCTTAATATTTACATTTATATTTATATCAAGAGTAGAGCGGCCCTTATATATTTTTTAACAGTATACACATAAACTTCTAGGATTCGCCCGTCAGTCGTCACATGCCCGATATTCTGGTGGAATACCCCTAATTGCTGTATTTATTGTTATAGAATTAATCTTTTAAGTATTAAATAGCTTTAATGGTTTTTAGAGTTCTGGTACCAGTGATGTAGCACAGCTGAACAGCACAATAAAAGAAAAAGAAAATGCCCTGAGTTTAATTCAAGTTAAAATGAAGGCAATGGAAAACACCATCTTAGACTTGCAAGAAAAGATAAATGAAAAAGATCAAATCATTGAAACAAAGAATAAAGCAAATGTACTTATGTCAGAAAACTTTAATAAAAAAGGTAACGTAAATGTAGCATTAATGTGAATGGATATTATGTAAAGCAGCCACTAATTCACTTTTATTATTCCAGAAAAAGAATTACAGGTTATACTTGAAGACACCAGACAACAAATGACAAAAATGCAAGAGAATTTCATAGAAATTGAAGCCAATTGGAATGATGAGAAAAGTAAATTGACTGATGAACTTAAACAAAAAGACGAGAAAATTAAAAGTCTTGAGGAAGCTAAAAGTATTTTAGATAATTCCAGATTTGAAATAAGTGTTGACCAATCAAAACTAATTAAAGAACTTGAGTATAAAAATAAGGAAATAATATCTTTGAAAGAGCAAATTGAGTTGATGTCTCAAACACCTGTGCCAGACTCCTTCCCAGACCAAACAGAAAATGCTGATGTAGAGAAAGCGAGCTTAGAAACCCCTGATGTAAGCGAGCTAATGAAGAAAATTGAATTTTTAGAAGAGTTGAATTGTCAAATAAGGCAAGCAAACAAGGAGCTAGAAAATAACTTGTTGAAAAATATTCCTGAATCCAAATCAACTACTGTTTCTCCCAGCAAAAGTACCAAGAGTCCTCTTCCAGGTCGCAAAGGTGGCAGAGCTGCTAAATCCAAGTCACCTTGGAGCAACTTGTCTGCTGAACCTGCCACTCCAGAAGCCGAAAAGAAATCTACTAAAACAGAACAGTCTAAATTGGAAATAGTGATTCAGTCTCTTAATAAAGAAATTGTAGAAAAAGAATATGAAATTACCAAGAAGGATGCTTTGATTTCTGAACTTCAGGCTGCAGTTTCGAGAACAGAAGCTTCCTTAAAAGAAATTCAAGATACTGAACAAAAACCGAAAGAAACAGTACATACACTTGATGTTGGCATATCAACTGATGTAATTGACGCTGTGGAGCCTTCCTTAGAAGGTAATACTGATGAATTTAGTTCTGAAACTGTCAAAGACTTGCAAACGAAGCTGAGAAAAGCTCAAGATCAGATTGCCAGTCTCACCAGTGAAATTGAAGCCGCTAATAAGAATATGATAAAGGTTAAATCCAACCATAAGTTAAAATTAAAACAAATGCAGAAAACGATTGATAACTTTAGTAAAGTATCTGACTCTAACGCGGAAATTATAAAACTAAATGAAGAGATGCACCAACTGTCACAGAAAGTGGCAGAGCTAGAAGAAGAAAAAGGAAATCTGCAACTGCATCTTGTTGACTACGACAGTGGAAGATGTAAGTTCTATATTATGTGAATTTTCTTTAAAATATATTAGTCTTAGGCATAGTAAATTGATACACTTGAAGTCTGTAAAAATGTCTATAATAAAACTTTCAACTATGTTTTTTCAGTGACGGAATCTGACGTGTACAAGAAACTTTTGGAAATGGAGAATTTAGCTGAAGCAAGATTAAAGTCTATAAGTGTTTTAGAAACTCAGAAATTCGACCTGGTTCAAGGTAAAACTGACTTTATTGTACTACACAATATAGGTTATTTAGAGTAAGGTTTTATACATACGTTTTTCTTGCATTGTTTCTTTAAATTTATGTGAAATTGTAGATTACTATCAAGAGATTTAATAATATATTGTAAGTTGCAATAACTACATAACTAGAAAATATAACCTGTGGGTTCGACTTTTGTGCAAAAAAGATAAGACTATACCCCTTGTTAAATCCATGATGGTGCGTCTGGGGCTATTTAAGACATCACTGACATTAGCTTTTGATGTAATTTTGTAAAAAACTAACACTTAACTATAATTTAACTGTAACGAAATAACATTTTGTACATAGTAACGTTATTTTGATTGAAACCCTTGGTCTATTTTTTTACAACATACATATATATTTGTTATATATTTGTCTTTGTTTTAGAATTACACGTATTACAACAAAAGAATGCTGAGATGGAAGACAAATTGGAAGATATATCACATTTACACAGCGAACAAGTCAGTTCTGAAATGAAATCAGTTCAATTAGAGGAACAGGTCGACGAGCTCACAGCTTCTAGGAAAGAACTTGAACTTGTAGTGGAAAACCTCAAACTTGACAAGGAGCATTTGAATGATACAATAAAATTATTGCAAGAGGAAAAAGAAGAAGTCAATCACAAATTACAACACTACATTCAAGAAAACATTGAATTAAATGACAAACTTGAAAAGCTTAGTGCTGAGAAAGTTAGTTCCGCTGAATCTATAGAAATAGTGGAATCACTAACCACTCAGGAGAAACTTGAACTAGAACAGTATAATAAGGGCATAACTGAGAGCAAAACTGATACACACAGCACAGATGAATACAAAGGCTCGCTAACACCAGAGTGCAATGAGAACATAGAAAAACTAGTTGGAGAAAGTGCAGAGTTAAATAAAAAAATTGAGCTATTTACTCAAGAAAGACAAGAAGTAATGGAGAAAATGGGTCATATTAGTTCAGAAAATGATTCCCTTCATAAAACTATTGTAGAATTGACTGATAGGTGCAACTGGTTGGAATCTAATATAAGTGCACTGACTAAAGAGAAAAATGATTTTGAAGCGGTAACTGAAGAGCTTAATCACCAAATCGAAGAGCTAAAACGAGAGCGAGTTGAAATGATCAAGGGAAGTGTGGAAGCTACTAAACCATCTAGTATTGAGGATGTTGCTGAAGCAATAGCATCTGATCCACAGCAAGATGAAAAGACGACTGGTGATAAAGCAATTAGTAGAACTAAATCGGTCAAACAGTTAACCAAAGAGATATTGAAACTGAAGAATACTATTAAAGAAAGAGAAGCTGAAATTGGAGACTGTCAAATGAAGATTTTATCATTAGAGGAGCAGCAACAGAAACAAATAGAACTTATTCAGAATAACGCAACTTATGAAAGCAAGATCAAAGCCTTGATTGAAGAAAATAAACAATTACGGGAAGAATTGGAAATTGTTAAAAAGGACACAGAAGCTGAACAGCAGCTGTTGAAATTGCAAGAAGCTAATAATTTGTTGCAACTTGAATTACAAAACATTCAAAAAGAGTACGCGAATGCAATAAATACTCGTGATGCTAGGATACATGAAGTGGAATCTATGTTACTTGACTATGAGAAACAGATAGTTAACTATAGCAACACTTTGCAACAAAAGGACAAAGATATTTCAGAATATATTAATCAGATAACTAAACTTAACGATGTTTCTCAGAAATTAAAATCAACCGTTGATTTACTTGAGGAAGAAAAATCGAAAGATCAAAATTCAGATCTTATAAAGTCACTTAATAAGCAAATCACAGTTTTCCAAAGGAAACTTGCCGAGTATGAGGAAAAACTTAGACTTTATGAGGAAGAGAAATTGCAATTACTTAATTTGAAAAACACCATGGAGGCTAAGAATACTTCTCTCGATGCAGAATTGCAAAAGCTACAAGAAGCTTTGTCTGAAAAACAAATCCTCATTAAGGAATTACAAACACAACAACAGCATCACATAGAAGAAATGAATGTAATCACCCTACAGGCTAAAGAACGAGATGAAGAAATTCATGAAATAAAGTTACAGTTGAGGAAAGAGTCTATTGAGAATGAGAAATTACGTAATACTTTATCTGAAAAAGAAAATGTGACAAGTAACGTTAGTAAAGAGTATGAAGATATTAATGAAAAACTTCAACAACTAGTGAAAGAAAAAGAAGAATTAAATGAAAAGTTCTCTACTGCTGAAAATAAAAACAAGGAATTAATGGAAAAATTGAAAAAGTTCGCGGTGAACTTCAAGAAGAAGACTAGTGGTTATGCTGCTCTCGAAGCAGAATTCAGTGAAGTTCAGAAACAGCTACAAGAAAAAAATGCGCAAGTAGAACAATTATTGACCCAAATAGAGTCTTTACAGGATAAGTTTAAACACGCTGAAGAAGAATTGTTTAGAGTACAATCTCAAAGTTTATCGTCAGAACAGCAAAACGCAAATCACATTGAACACTTACATGCTGAGTTGAGGGCTACCCAGGAACGATTGACAAATGCGGTTAATGAACTTTCTAGTTTAAATGGTTCAATCCATTCAATAACTAATGAACGCGATATTGCCCAAGAGGCTAATACGTCACTTAAAAGTCAAGTCGAAGCCCTTAACAAAAAAATGGTTGAATATGAAATAGAACAAAAGAATAATACAAATTTCATAACGAAAATCAACAGTTTAGAAACAGAATTAAATCAAAAACAAAGTCAGATAGACGAATTGACGAATCAACTTAATCTCCAAGAGCAACAAATTGAGCAAGTTCGCTATGGGTACGATGCCAAGTTGCAAGAAAGAGACTTGTATATCGAAAGCCTAGATTCCGAGATAAGTAAGTACAAAAGCCGCATCTGTCGTCTTGAGGACACTATTTCTACTATGGAGGATAGACGTCACTCACTAGAACGCAAAGCTGATCAACTTGGCAGTCAATTACAAGAAAAACATAAAGCGTACAGTGAGTACACTAGTCAAGAAGATGAGTTGGTTAGTAGATTAGCAGTTCTAATGGATCACGACAGGGTAGTTGAGAAACAATTACATGAAATTGAAAGTGAAAACAAAGAATTACAATTTAAAGTACAACACCTAAGCGAAGAAAACCTTCGTTTAAAAACGTCTTTATCGGATATACAAGAGTATTGTAATACATTAACAGACAAAGCCAGCAAAGCCGACTCCGCCGAGTCAGAAACTGTAAAGTACCAAACGCAAGTTCATGAGCTGGAAAATCAGTTGAGACGGATATCGCAGGATCACCAGATCCTTTTATTGCAAAGAAAACGGGACGTTGAAGAGTTAGAAACGGAATTTAATACACAGATTGAAAATGCAATTAAAGAGAAGAAAATGCTGAGCGAAAAATACGAGAAAACTTGCGATCATGTAAAGCAGTTAGATATAAAATTACAGGAATATATTAATAATAATCATGCATTAAATATTCACGTGGAAGAACTGACGAAAATCAACCAAGAATTACGCGAAAAATCTGAAACTAAAGAACAAGTTCAATCGGCCGATTATACCGAGCAGTATATAAATGAAATAAATAAATTGAATTCTATGCTAAATAATAAGAACCAAGAAACATTTGATCTGAACAACAAGATCCAAACCTTACAGACCAGTAATGCTGCAACTATATACAAATTAGAGTGTGATATATCTGATTTAAATTCAAAACTACAAAATAGTTCAATTGAATTAGACCAGCTTATTAATAATGTAAATACCTTAACGCAAAATAACCAACATTTACAGTCGATTCTCTTACAAAAAGATGAAGAGTTAAAACAACTATCTGAAAACCAGAAAATGTTCTTTGAAATCAATATACCTAAAACCGAAGGAATGGTTATTTCGTCTACTATTGAACCTCTAAAAGGCGAGGTAAAGCATTTTGATATGTCATCACTGGAATCTCAAATTCTTTCTGATGTGCCCTCTATTCAACATGAAAATGTTACAAAACCTGTAAAAACTACGGAACACACACAAAAGCAGGCTGCTCCATCGCATACCAGCTCAGGGGAAGTAGTTATTGAGCCCGAAATAGTACCCAAGAAATCTTACTTATGTTATAAGCGAGAAGAAGATGTCCCACAAGAGTCTGACCCATTCAATTCTGATGAAGGTTGGGGTCTAGGAGAGGGTGAAGAAGGAGCAGATGTAACGCCAGGTTTATCCCATTTACAAGAACAACTTCATCAACTTAAAAAAGATAATGATACTTTGAAAGCTGAAGTACAAGCATGTAATACTAAACTACTTAAAGCGGTGAAAAAACTAAAAGAACTTAAAGCTGCTAATGATATGTTAACAAACGAACTTAAAATATCTAAGCAGATATCACAATCATCATTTTTGGACTCTGCAATAGAAGATGAATTGAGAATCAATATACAAGATCTAGAGAAGAAATTGGAGGAGGTTACTACAGAACTAAACAAAGAAAAACGTGAGAAAGAGACCATCAAGAAACAAAACGAAGTCTTTATTAACGCTAATGAAAGATTGACCGAAATGAAAGAAAAAATGGATAGTGAGATTGAACTTTGGAAATTTAAGTTTAAAGAAGCTAATGATAAAATGTCGACCTTGCAATGGGAAGCTGATACAAAGGATTCACCAGATCACAAACGCTTCGTGGCAGAGCCAAATGCGCATCAAGCACAGCTTAATGATGAAATACAAAAACTCGAAAAAGAAAATGATGAACTTCATTTAATGATTGAGCAATTAAACACTCAAAATAAAGAACTTGTTGCACAGCAAGCTTCTTTGAAAGAGGAATTAACTAAGCAATTAAAAGAACAACCCGTTATTTGCAATAACTGCGAAAGTCTACGTAAGCAACTTAGTGAAATACAAAATGTGAACGCTGACTTGTCACATAATATTGAAACGCTTAGTAGCCAGTTGTCAGGTGTTGAGCTTAAATTAAATGAGGTTACTCAAGATGCCGAATTTCTTAAGTCTGATTATGAAAAATTACAAGAACTTTCTAACAATAATCAAAAAGAGTTAACTCTAAAAAATGAAACACTGGAGCAGGAGGTTATATCCTTAAAGCTTAAAGAGAATAACGCTGTGTCCAAAACATCCGCATTAATGACAGAACTAGAATCGGTCAAAGACAAATTACTTTGGTACGAAGATGAATTGCAAAATAAAGCCAAGTCAGATGAATCTAGTATTTATGACCTTCTTCAGAAATGTGCCGATCTAGAGGAACAATTATCATACTTGCAATCTAGTTTAGAAATTGCTAATTCAAGAATAACAGAATTAGAATCTGAGAATGGTAACCTTTTGCTTAAAATAAATAATTATGAACTGGAAATTAATAAATACAAACAAAACCTTCCGAGTCATAGCGCAGAAAATGATCAAAACACTGAATTGTTACAAAAAATACAAACTTATGAGATACAAATAAATGAACTGAACGAAAAACTTCAAAATCTTAACACAGAGAATGATCAGTTACTTTCAACTGTAGCCGAGCTACGTTCATCGGTGTCGACTGCAGTTGATCAGCGCGGTTTCGAAATAGCTGAACTGTGGAAACAGCACTTAGCTCAAAGAGAAGCAGATTTCCAAAATACGGAGCTTGAACTTAGAACTCAATTAAGTGCGTCAGAAGCAAAGTATGAGCAGCTTTTAGACCATGTCCAGTCATCAAGCCAAGAAGAAACAAACAAACTAGTAACTATGGAACAGATGAATTCCTTACAAAATAAGTTGAAAGATAAGGAAGACCACATAACTAATCTCCAAGATAAATACGGAGAAGCAATGAATCAGTTAGATATGTTACGATCAGAAATTGAAGATGAAAGACATATGCAAGAAAATAAATTATTGGTTCAACAAGAAGAATTTGAAAAGCAGTTACAGGAAGTAATGAGTAGAAATCAGGAAAATACAGACGGATTTAAACCCGTTATTCAATCTCTCGAAACAGAATTAGGTTTGACGAAACAAGCAAATGCTGAAATAAAACGACAATTATTACAATTAAACGAAAAATTGCAGCAGGCTGAATCTATGACTGTCGAATTAAACCATCAGTTGCAAATTAAAGAAAGCGATATTTATCAGAAGACTCACGATTATACCATCGCATTAGCTCAAAGAAACGAAGAATTTGAAAATGTTAGGAAACAATTAGTCGTTTACGAAAAGAAGGTTGAAGACTTAACTTATGAGAAGGAGTCCGAACTGGCAGTTCTTAGACTGAAAATGCATGAAAAGAATCAGGATTTTGATAAATTGCGAAACGATTATGAAGCAGAAAAGGCTAATTTAGCTCAGGCTCTAAATGACAAAATTGTAGAATGCACCAATTTAAATAAGCAGCTAGTTGATCTGAATACAATTTTAGAGGAACATTCCAGTAAAGCTGCCGAAACGCAGATAGTTTTGGAAAATCAAGAGTACGAAATAGTCACGTTAAAGGACGAAATAGCTAATCTGCAAGATGAGTTGCGTTCAGCAAGCAGTAAAATAGAAAAGCACGTGAGGTTCGCTTCGGATACTAAGCCTCCGGCTGAGAGTGAGGGACTTGATGATACGAGTAGCGATTTATTGGACGCCGTCCCTAGAGCAGAGTTAGATTTGGCGTTGTATATGCTGCACCAGAGAGATGTGCGATGTGAAGAACTTACTATGGAGCTCACTCAGTTATTAGAAGAGAGAGACACGCTCCAATTGCGTTTGTCTGACAGCTTGCGGTCGTGCGAGGAGATCAAGTCGAAGTGTATCGCTGCCGGGTTGGACGTGTCTACGAGTTCTAGTCAAGAGGCTATGACGGAGCAGCCTAGCTACAGCCTGGAGAAGGAACAGCAGTTCGTGGACATTCACCGCGGTCAGACTTCCCGCAGCAGCAGCATAAGCGATCCTGATGGAGAGAAACCAAAGTTACAGGCCAAGTAAGTGATTTGTATAGTAACATTAGTTGTTTTCACCTAACAAAATTTATTACTATGAGTAACTGCAGTTGTTTCTGTGTGTTGCGTGTAAACGTTAGCAGGTACGCTGATTGTCTGAATTGACGAACAATCAGTTTTTCTGCTGAGAAGTCGGCTTGTCTTTAAAGTCTCTCCTTCATCTACCAAATTCATTCACTTAGGTAATGGTATTAATGTTTGCGGGATGTGTCCAGGTTATCGGAGCTGCGCAGCGTGAAGCACAGCCGGGACGTGGTTCTACGGCACGAGAGCGAGGCGCGGGAGCTCGGCATGAGGCTGCTGCAGCGCGACGTCGCCAATCTGCCGCCTGAAGCTGTGCATCAGCTGACCCAGGCCCACCACACGCTCTGTGAGTATACTCTGCTAGTGCTATATGTATATAATGTAGTGTTCAATGTTCCCGTTCACCGTCTTTTTATTCATTCGTGCGTACACGGCTTTAGTCCAAGCTAGCAAATATTTGGTGGTCTATAGGCACCATTGGATATACATATTGTAGCGAACTTAGATATAAGTTCAGGTATTAAAGGGAATTTAACGGTGCTCTGTAAACTTTGGTTACCGACTGTACCACCCTCAAAGTAAAATAAAAGTACACAGTCAACCCTACTTATACTTGTATGGAAATTCATATTTCATCTTCGGATTACTAACGTTTGGCAAAAAACGTTTCCAAAAGTATCACATCGCAAACTTTGTTTCCAAAATTTTTATTTGGCAAAAACTCAATTGTCAAAACAACTTATCGCAATTTTACAATCAGCAAACCTCTTTTTTGGCAAATGATTGCTTAGCAAATAATAGGCTAGTTGACCCAGTTTCGAAATATATTGGAAATGGTTAATAATGATCTTACTAGCTCTAAAAAAAATGTCTTGTATTTTTCTGAAAGCTAGAAAGCTAAATTTTATCAATTGAAAATTAGAAATTTCATAAACAGTCAAAAACGCCGTCCGCCATTTTTCCCTTTCGCTAATCTGTGGCGTGTCGTAGTATTACCTGTAAATATTCGAAATTCGACCGTCGTATAATGCCATTCCGCACACTCCAATATACTTTGACAGGAGATCGAGAGGGACGGCACTATTCGAAGTCGTCAAAGTAGACTTTCAGTTTTGTTTACATGACCAATGACGTCACTATCATAAGCGAAAATGGCGGACAGCGTTTTAAGCATTTCAAAATATAGATTAAAAACCATATTTTCAAATTAAATTTTTTCAGTCATCTTTCACTTTAATGAATTGAAAAATATATATTTAGGTTTCCTTTGCTAAATACTATACGGAATAAACATTAGTTTATTACAATTTGACATGAGTCAACTAGCCTATTACATGGTCATGTTCTATTTTCCCAAATTTTTTTTTGGCAAATGTAGCGTTTGTCATAACATTAACATACCAATCTACAACCTACAGTTTTCGGTTTTGGGACCCATTTTGACGCTCCGCTATACATGGTCACAAAACAAACCTAACCTAACCTACAGTTTTCGGTTTTGGGACCCATTTTGACGCTCCGCTATACATGGTCACAAAACAAACCTAACCTAACCTACAGTTTTCGGTTTTGGGACCCATTTTGACCCACTACTACCACCCCCATCGTTATTTATCTAAGTCCTAAAAGTTGAGCACGGGAAGGGAAGTGATAAGTTTGGGAAAAAAAATTGCCATATAATTTATGAGAAAATTAAACATTTGCTTAATAAGCATTTGCTTAATAAAATCTTGACGAAGTGAAACTTTGCCAAATGATATTTTGACCAAATGAATAAGTTGCGAAATGTAACTTTGCTAAAGATTCGTTTGGGAAATGAAACTATTGCAATAAGTTATTTGGGAAGTCATATTTGGGAAACATAATTTGCCAAACGGAAGTACACCTTCATCATCATCATTCTCTTGCACGATGCACACATTTCTATGTAATGTACTATTTCACATTTCAGCTCGAGAATCCCAAAGCACTTCGACTGTCCTCCTAAATTGGCTGCGCGGCAAGAGTACGCCAAAAGTCGTCCACATGTGAGTCTGACAGTTCTTCCCGGTAGGTAAACACGGTTTTAGTTCTAGACACGAACGCCAATCGACGCCAAACTGTTGGCGTTCCTTAATTAGATACATTTGTAGAAAAAAATAGGTTAGAGGTAGGAACGCATTTATTTTAAGATTGTTTTTGCCACCACTGAACCATCCTGAAGGATATGATGCAAAACATTTTCTTCTAAAATGTGCTCCTTATTTTGCTATCTACTGACGTCAAGGGGAGAGTTTGTTTACCAATATCATTTATCTAAAGTCCATGATGCTTTCTATTGAATACCGGTTGGCCTATAATAGTTGCGTTTATTCGACAAATAAGTAAATAAACATCCGTCACTTTCGCACTTACATACTTGTCAGAAATTGCGCTGTCATTTATCTATCGGGCGATAAATTAAAAAGATTTTGTATGATCTTTAGATAAACGGTTGGCACTGTCAATATCTGTACTGTACCTGAGAAGCATAACACTGGAAGTGTGGCCGTATCTGAGAATAAAATAATGCAAGTGCTATAAGTGTTAAATGTATTCATTTACAGGGTTATGCTTCAGAGACGGAGGCACGTATAATTATGCTTCTCGTTTATTACACCGACATTTTGTCAAGTAAAGAAATGATATTGGTTAAACGGTTATTTCAAGTATTTCGATAAAAAAAAACGAACGACTGACGAGCAGTTTACCCACGAGTTTATAATTTTTCACTATTTTTAAATATGCATTCCTTTCACTATTCATTTTAATTCCCTGTAATTCTTAACGCTAGATTTCATTCTTCTCGATAATACTTATGTATTCTGTATTTATTCGGTGGACAATCTACATAATGGTCTATAATTTAATAATAGCAGAAAATAAGAAGAAAAATTTACATGATAATCAAGATAGGTTTATTTGAGTACCTATTCTAATTTAATCTAAAATATATAATTGTAATAATTCTACAAGTACTCTTTTAAAGCGTGCCTTTTCATTTACAATATGTAACCATTAATAATATAATGAATCAGGTTATCTATAACCAGTAAGTATTATTGTGACTACATTTAGAATCTGTATATTATATGTATATAAACCAGTGGTCCAAATGCAGTGCGGATCCTTGTATATGAACGTGTAAATTTGTTTTTTGATTAAATGGCATTTCATTAATTGTTATATATTCTTTTTATTCTTTACACCTATAATTCATATACTAAGTATTTACTAGAAATATCTGTATCTACGAAAGTTTTGCCATCACGAAAACTCCATTTAAATTTTTATATCCATGATTATGAAATATAATGATCAATGTTAAATGTATATCTTAATTTTTGCCATTTTGGCCATTAAGTGGAGTACCTAATTCATCGACACTTCCGAATTTTGTCAGGATACCGAGTTTTCCGCTTGGCAATTTTTTGCACTAGGTATCTACAACAGCTGAGATTTTCCGATTCATTCTGACCTGACAATGTGTTGGGATTGGCAGCCAGGAGCGTAGCTAATACTTGCAGGCCCGACCACCACGTGATAAATATTTTAAGAATGCACAATTCCTCATTTTAACTGTGCCCATTTGTGCCAGTGCCACTAATCCTGGTATTTGCGCCTCGTCAGTTTGTTGTGATTGTGTATAGCCCAGATAGCCTAATTAAGTGGCGATTTTTCCCTGAGATAGTGGACGCTTAGGATCAACAAAAGAGCAAAATAATGTTGTATATATTTATTGTTTTTTATTTACATTTCAGTAGGTACCTAGTCAGAATTTTCAGACAATCCAAAAATAAACTACCTACACTAGTTACAATCACACGGCCTTAGCGCTCATTAGCGATATCGTTAAGATTACTTTTGATTATTCGTCTACTGTGTGACTCACACACCATACAAAAGATAACTTATTTGGAGCTACACTCTTACTATACAAAAATTAGGAAAAGTATAATTTTCCACTTACATTTCATGTCAAATGTAACTAAATTTCTTAAAAAAATATTTGAAGCGAGTCCAAAGACCAAAGCATTAAATAAGACTAACTATGTAATGCGTATTATTTTCCCACATAACTTTCTTTATACAACATATAAACTAAATAATAAAATGTATACTTTCATTTATGTCAACTGAAATACTTTCTTTAGGTGTAACGTAAATTCAATTCTAAGTGTGCATGTACTGAATAAATTGGAACACGGATTAACGGTACATTTTATATGTAATAGTATTTTATTTTCATTAGTGCTAATATGTTACAATACTTTTTAGAAGTGTTACTATGGCACCGCATGCTTACAGCATAATTTTATATAAACAATCTACTTATTTACAGAACTATAAAATATCTACATTAATAAATGGCTTAATCTAATTACTACTATATAGAATTTACTCAGTGAAGATTAGGCGCGTACCGACGCGATCATTCGTACACGCATCTTGCCTAACTCTTCAATAATATCATGGAAGACACTGGACTGATAGTTTGCTTAATCTATTTAATTCTACTGAGCACAATGTTTTCTTCACATCCGAAGCGCAACGAAGTCTGGATTTTTTGCACATTTAGTGACCGCCAATCTATTTAGAGTGCGGTAAAAAACAGACCACGGCGACTCTACTCGTCACAGCTTAGTCAAACCGACAATAGATAATTCTATTGTTTTACCTGCCGTTCGTCAACTTCTTTAAAGTGACAATGTGAAATTGCTATCTACATCTACACAGATTTAGCAATGTCAAAGTTATAGTAAGTTGCAACGTGTTAAGTTGTTAAGTCAAGAATCGATAATATCAGATAAGTGGTCGTCATTATAAAGGAAGTCAGCGAACGGATCAAATGGGTCATTATTAGGGCGTTTGTTTCGAATCACTTTCGTGGTCACATTTTTGTAGAAGTGGCTGCAGATTTCGATTTCGTTTCTGGTTAGGTATCTAAGTTTACCGGACATCTAACAAATATCCGGAAATGCCATCAAAATCTACGCCCAATTCTTCCAAAATATGTCCACGAAAGTGAGGCGGTTGAAACGCTCGAATAATGACCCAAATACAGGAACATATCGTCCAAAATAAACTAGCTACTGTCAGCACCTGACTTGAATAACGTTTCATAAATGTGGGTTGAAATCCTAAAGAACTTAATATTAATGTCAATAACAAGGTAGGTATAATATCACAATTATAAAAGTGTGCTTGGATATGTATGACTTATTGTAGTTTTGGTAATGAGATATTAAGTACATAGTGGTGGAGTCGACTATTGCATGCGTAACAGTTGCTAATATAGGAACGATAACGAACATTATGTGCTACATACTTCACACCTAGCCTAGGTACATTACAATTTCTTGCAAGAATATTTTAATAAATCACATTTTTTTTCTATTTTTCTAATTTATCCAACAAAAATAGTACCTCTAAGTTAACATATTATGACTTGAAGTGACTATGATATGAAGTTCAATCATCTTTTGACACTATCACATTAAATGTTAAAAATATACCTACAGTTGTTGATGCCTTACCGCGGCGTACCTAATTAAAAGCTTAACATCACTGTTATTCTTACAAGAGGAACAAGAATTTATTTGCCTACGTACAAAAAAACAGTTTTTAGAGAATCTTGGAGAGAGCGGGAACAAAAATACAGACACGGCCCCTACACAATGTGGGGCCCTGGATACCTCTAGACTCCGAAACATCGCACAAGCGCTGAGAAGTATCCGACGCGTCCAATATTACCGTTCTATCAATGATTTTATGTGTAGCGCCTATAGTATATAAATATGATAAAATTAGTGAACGTAACATTAGTTTTTACAAAATATAAAAGCGTATTTTATTGCCTTCCCCCGATATAAGTAGAATCTGATGGATATAGTGATATATAACAAGTTTATCAGCTTTATGGAATTCGACTAATGTAGATACTGTTCTCAACATCTAATCAACTCTCTTCAGCTCCCCGAATGGAACATGTATGACCGCCCTATAATAATTAATTAAATATAACAGTCGTTTTATCTGTAAATTGTATTTAGAATCAGATCATTTTTAAAACAAAATGATGCTTTGGTCCCATGCAAACGTAATTACTGCATGAAAATGTGTCGGTCCGCGCTTTAATCTATAATAATGTTATTATAGTTTGTGGCCAGACGAAACTGAATCTTTTGTCTTAAATAATAAGAGGTAGATTGTAATTTCAAGAACAATATTTACTACAACTGGAAGATGCGTCTCTAAAGTAAAATCACTGAGTGCAGTGCCGCCTCGCCCAACACTCGCGTCGAGACGAGCGGGCGCTCGCAGGGATTACTTATCATAAACTTACGCTATACATGTACTATACTTATAGTAAGTAGGCGCTTGCCTACCTTTAGACATGTGCTTGTCAGTCTTGGTATCAGTCCTCGATCACTATGCACCCTAATAACTATAGGTTTAGTTTAAAGTATTTTCGTACTTGCACCTTTTTAAATGTCTATATATTCACTAGGACGCAGACTCAGAAGTGCACGTCCCTGACGTCGGTGGGGGTGGCGGCGTTGCTATGTGCCTTGTCCTGGGAGGGCGGCGGCGTCCATCCCGCCGCCTCCCTGCTCTGCCCGTTTGGGGCCGAGACGGGGCGCTCTTCTATCATGTGTTGCACCATAACTTCTATTTGTTCGAGGCACGTTTGTAGACAGTCCTGCGATAAAAGACAAGGTTAGATTGCAGACGTCAGCTTAGTCATAAGAACTATGCGTTTACAGATGGTTTGCGTCCCAACTGTATGTAACTTGTGCTGTTGCTAAAAACAGTCCAGTATTGACCGAATGTTCTCTTAAACGTGCTTACCAAGTCAATGCCTGTGAGCTCGTGGAGTCGCGCAAGATGCCCATCGAGGCTGAGGCCGCGAAGAGCAGCAGCGATGCTGCACGAGGCGAGTGTGCTAGCTGAATACAACGTAAACTCGTAATCTGTAACAAAAAGAAACACCAACTGTAAATTCCTAAATAACCAAGCATTTTGTTAACCTGTTACACAACGCCATTATAAGAGATGGGTCTGCAATGCGATTCGCGATAAGAATCGCCGCGTCATCTCGCTAAAACGTCTTGTAATTCTCAGCGGGAGAAGCAATTGCATAACGAGCAACTGGCGATACCGGCTGCCGATATGGCAAACCGGGTTAGGAACCTACAATGTAACGAGGAACATACCAATAATGTTCGTTCCGGATGCGAGCATTTTCCTGTATGGGAGATTAAAGTTATTCCTGTTCATATCCCAGTAACAATAGCTACTCGGCTATAAAACTCGGAATGCGTAAGGCATAATGTCAATTTAAATATGTACGCGATGTGACAACATTTCCAACAAGCAGTTTTAAAACGACCTATAAAATTCTTAATGAGATCATTGAGATCTACCGGGTAGTATTCGTAATCCAAGGTCGATGAAGAGTTGATGAAAGCAGGAGTGGAGTAAGCGCGTGGGTACACAGTTTGGGTAGGTACATCCGGTAAAGAAATGGCGCTTTCTCCCTCTCTCGGGTCGTCGGTCCCTCTCGGAGGGCTCAAAGGAGCCGGCACCCGCCCTCGGCCACATTCCAGAGCCTCGCCCGCGACCGATTCACTCGAATATTTCTCACGGACATACTTTGGCGAAACCATTATACGTAGGTATATACGGCTCAGCCATTTTAGGTCTGGACGTCTCGAGTATTATGGAGGACTCTTCCAAGTGTGGTAATTGACGTGTAAATGCAAATAAAACTGGGCGTTTTATGTAGTCTTACGTAACGCCGTCTAATTAAAGTTTCATAGGTACTAGAAATGTATGGGCCAAGCTTTCATAATTTATAGTTTCTTTATTCCGATGTGGTCCGTTGATCGCGTACGAGGGTACGTAGCTACCTACCTACTCGATATCGGTCTCTGACGTGTGTCAAGGTGTGCGAATACATTTATCAAAGACCCAGCGGCTGATTAAATATTGATAATAGTTATAATTGTATAGTTATTCAGTGAATAGGCAAACCGATTTAACCATGACTGTTCAGAATAGCAACCAGTCGAGACACTAGCGATTACACAGACGTACATACGTTTATTCTACTCGAAGCAGTTATGAACAACTAGGTTAGCTCGGCTAACGCTTGCTGTTTAGTGTTTATTAATAAACATAAACCTAGATACAACTAGGTACACACATCGTCTACCAATATGACTCGGCCGCAGTAGGCACGATAATTCTGCAGGAAAAACACAAACAACTGTTCCAATTATTATTCCCAAGTTTTAAATGTAACCGACTGTTTGGAGTCATGTGTCCGTTCTGTTGCAAAAGAAAAAAACCGGCCAAGAGCAGGTCGGGCCACGCTCAGTGTAGGGTTCCGTAGTTGCCCATTCTTCACAATAGGCTTAAAACTGCTGTTTTAAGCCCGAGGTTTAAATGACGAGAAAGATTTCAAGCTCTATAAAAAGGTCGTAAACGCCAAAGTAACTGTAATTACTTATTACCTTCTGGAAGTTATCGATAATACGCGCCAGATTGAGGGAAATAATTTAATACAGTATGGCTATTAACTAATATGTGTAATGTTCGAAGTATAAGAACACCGCGTGGCGTTTACGTCATTTTAAAGAAAATGATGAATTTTTTCGATAACTCTAAAACGGCTCGACCGATTTTATTCAATATAGTTTTCGTTCAAAGTGCTTATAAGGCCTCATTTTTATGAATTTTTCCATATTTTTTTAACCCGTGGTTGAGAAGTTAGAGGGGGGGACACAATTGTTTGGATTTCTGGAGCAAATATTTACAAAACTGCTGACTTTATCAAAAAATGATGTTTGAAGACCCCTATTTTAAAAGACGTATTCAACGACACCCCACACACGAGTTTTGGAACGAAAAAAATAAACCACCCCCACTTTAGGAGTACGGGAGGGGAGGTACCAGAAAAAAAAAATGTTTTTTTTTTAGTTTTTATTTTACCGTTTTGTCGGCGTGATACATACACATACTCATACCAAATTTCAGCTTTTTAGTACTAATGATCACGGAGCTAAGCCGCGGACGGACAGACAGACGGACAGCCGGACATGGCAAAACTATAAGGGTTCCTAGTTGACTACGGAACCCTAAAAAGGAGAAATTTATAGAACTGCTATTTTTGAAGTAGGTACATGTCCCGTTTTCATGATGGACCTTAAAGATAGAGTTAAGACTACAGATACTTGAGTATATACGAGAAGAAATGCACAAGTACTCATACGCTGAGGTTGGTGAGAACCTAATTTAATTTAACCCGTTCCCACGCATCACGAGACCAGTAGGTATTGAAGCCCGCGAGAAACCACAACCGGCCGCGACTCGAGGACGCGCACAATGAGCGAAGCCTTCAAGGGCCCCATTCATCATTAAGTAGACTCCATTATTCCGACCGTAGGGATATCGAACACTCTTTCAGCTCATTTAAAAGATTTATTTTGATTTTTTTTTATTTGCATGTCGGCATTCCCGAGATAAAGGGAGGCAGAGAACGAGCGGAAAAAAAGATGAAACAACGAGAGCGACCGCTCACTCGAGGCATTTGCATAATCTGATGTTAATCAAACAGCGACAGCCCTACCGCCTCGTCCGCGCCCGCGCCGACCGGTTCGGCTACAATGTGGCCAAATCACACAAATTTCTGCCCTTATCATAATCCACGTACTCGCAAATCCTGCTGACTTATTCTCCCGCCCGGTCTGTTGCACGTCTGTACCCTATGGTTATTGCATCGTGTCGAACCGGACGGCCGGAACCCACACGCGGCGGATGCCCCGCTCGTACAATCTTCCTTATTAGTGCCACCAGCGCATTAGCCTTGCATCGCAGAGGAAGTGCCGAGGAAGTTCCATATGAACATTGCCTAAGCTTTGAAACAATTACCTACTAACTGGCGTCCTGCCATACACGGCTGACGACATGCGTTGGTAGCGCAAAAAATATAGGTAAGACGTTTGTATCAAATGCGACCGAAACATATGCTAATTTAATTTTAACTTCCAGCGTTCGTTTTGGTCCTAATTTGAAACTTGGAAATGACACCATTATCGCACAGGAAAGTTCACGATCGGCAAGAAACCGCAAGTGGCTCGGGACGAGCCATCAGAGGTGACATAATCGTCGTTTTGCCCTTGAACGTGGAATGGATGTGGCGATAGAAGAGGTGCGGGCTCGAGCTCGCGTCTATTCGCGAGGTGAACGCTCGGCCGAGGCCACGGCGCGGGCGACGTCGGCGCTAGCGCTGCCACCGGAACAACACCCGCGGGGCCCCTGCGCCCGCGACGCCGTGCGAACGCCCAGTGATAAAGCCCCAAAACGACCACAGACCTAACCCGAATCCCCTCAAACATTTATCTATATAAGAACCCAAACGAATAAAACATCATAATTAACTGGAACGAAACAACTTTTCGTAGCTGCGCATCGCGTATGGTCTTTAAAATAACCCATTACGAATTTAATATCCAGACGAGTTATGATTCCAGAGTAAATTGTGCCATTCAAATAATGATACATAATGCAGGCTCTCGGTCGCGCCGCGAACTATGCTCGATTATGACCAGCTCGAGGGTAGCCGTATTGTTCGACGCATTCATAATAATAAAACCGATGTGACATTATAATTTATAAAATAAATTCCTCATCCTGTGCCTCGTTCATAAATGTCATACCGCAAACGAAGGCGCCCGTGGAAAACTTTATTATGGCAATCATTCTGTAAACGGAATATCGCCATTACGGTCGTAATGTTCATCGTCTGATGCAAAGGATTATAAGTAGAAGGAGCGGCGAGAGATGATACCCGAGAGCCAGTAAAATAAAAGAGCTGGAGCGTGAACTTTTTGAACAAAAACAACACGACATCGGCGGCGAACAACAAAAACCGTTGCACAAAAACATATGATCCCATGAGGGCTGGGGGGCAGTGAGGGAAGGATGCGGGGAGAGGGGAAGCCGAGGCGTGCTGGAATGCGCTCTGGCGAGCGGCGTGGGAGGCGCCGGCGCACCACTCGCGCAGCCACACACACCGCTGTCTCCCGCCAAACGCCGCCGACCTCACCAACAAACAACCCTTGCATTTTGTAAATAAACTTAACTAGTCTTCAATTGCATGGATCATTAAATTTAATACTGCCTTACTGCCTCAGTGCAACTGAAACAATGCATTCTTCAGCTATTCTACACGAATTCCGCGACATAAAACCACGAGTAGCCCAACATCAATTTCCCTAGCATTCTGTGTTAGTCGTGCGAAAATGACATAACTATTTCCTGTCCACAAGACCAGAGGTCCAACACGTCGAATTGTCGGCCTACAGTAAAGTCGGTATTTTAGGCGGATCCACTCTTAAATTTTATAAACGCGTAAAATTCTAAGAAGTTCAGTGACACGTGACGGCGAAGGCCAAGAGAGGCGCGACACTGTCGTGACGTGGTATCTCGATGCTAATTACCGTCTGCCTTCGGACAAAACCTCCGACGCCAATAATTAGGCGTAGATGGTAAGCCACGGGTCGGATTTCTATTCCCAACGGCAGCCAAGAGCGTCAATTGTCCCACGTTGTCTGATGGGATTGCGATGAGTCACGTCTACTACACATACTTAGACAGTGCGAGGACTCTGCAAGGGAGTTTCGCTCCAAGATTAAGGGCCAGTTGTCTCAAACAGACTGTAATCGAAGTCCCGTACGTTACAAACAGAAGTATGTGAAGTGTAACGTAGATCTATGATTTAAGAGTTGTCATTTAAGTATGGCGTTGAACTATCCGCTAAATGAAGTAGAGGTAACACTAAGGGTAAAGATAAAATAAACTCACCTCTGGCAGCAAGCGCGATGAAGGTCTGGGCGTGCCGATGCACCATGTCCGTGTTGACGAGCCCTCGCAGGGGCAGCCGCGACAGCAGCAATGGAAGGAAATCGTGCGCCGTCACACCGGCTACGTCCCATTTGAGTTTCGACAACACGAGCAACTCCCAACTCTGTGGACAAGGATAAAATCAAATAATTTACAGAGTAAATAACATAGTTAATATATATTTCATGGGAACATCTGATTTTGTTAAGCACTTTTATGGTTTCAAGGTTACCAGTTAGCGTGCTCGGCTCTAGGGTGTCAACCCTATGTTTGTTTTCTTTTTTATCAAATCCTTAAAAATCCAAAAGCGGTGGCTGTTCAAACAATAAAATGGCATTCCTGCCACATCCGTCGCGTATAATCGTAAACACGGCGAGTTCGCTCGACTTCCCGGAACCGAAGGTAGGCACATTGTTATGTCGCATCTACCCCATAAGTTAACAACATCGTATTCAGAAAAAGATGAAATCTACGGAAAATTATGATACCTATAAGGCTCATTTCATTTAACAAAGCTGTCAATTCCGTAATACCTCTTACTTACATTATCTTTTCCTTTTAACCTGACCTAGATTAATTTAATTAATATAATAATAAAGTTCACTTGTAATTCTAGTGATACCGCTGCGTTATCTGAATGGTTCAAGTTATGAATAACATTATTTCGTGTATACATACACGCATACATGGACGCGATGCATGTCCGTTGACAGATAATACTCGATGTTTACTTAACTCAATCGACGGGGTCGGCGCGGCGGTACTCGACTGGCAACCACTGACAACCCATTGTGGATCGCGTGCCACTAGCTTTAGAGCTTCAACTCGATCGTCAAGAGCGACGGCATAGGCCTTATTAGATCTTGATAGAGAGATTTGTGAATGAATGAGTCTCATCACAGGAATTCGAAATGAGAACGTTTGTCAGTGTAAAGGACAACACAGTGAACTGTTGTGGGAGAAGATAACTGAAGATTTCGCATAAAACGTTTGTCATTGTGCATTGTTTCATTGTTGGCGGCTCTAAGTCTATTTTTTTGGTGTGGTCGAGCCCGCGGCCAGTATGCGGGTCGACCACGAAATGGAAAGATTCAGCATCTCGTCGCAGCGCCAGATAAGGTTTTCGGAACAATGTGCTCATAAAGCATTCACCGCAGACCGGCGCGCTCGCACGCAAGCGCGGGCGATGTCGACTGTCTACTACACTAGTATATTATTATTGCGGAGCTGTTCGCATTGGCAGCGCGGATCGTCCATAAATCCGCGCAAATAATTAAACACGCCGCATTTTGATATGGTACCATACATTTAGAGCTAACCCGAGCTGATGGAATGTGGGGTCGTAAACGCGAGCCCTGACGAGTGTTCATTAGGATGTAGTGCATGAAGGCGAGTACCTACTGGCGAGACGTTACAGTCAATAAAGCGAGCTATGCAAACAGCCGACGTCGGTCCGTTGCTGAATCCCTCCCTGGCGATCGAAACAGGTTCACGTATATTCGATTTTCCATCGCACGTACGCCCTTTTTATCGGCGTGGCGGAATTCCTTTCTCTGTTCCCATGCTTTATCCAATTTTATCCAACGGTGAGGCAGTGCACTTGATTCGAACAATGAGCGCGGTGTCGCGTGGCCCCTGAAACGAAACTGCGGAATTTTCCGAACCAGCTCCCAGTAACCACCGTGAAACATATCGATCTGACTTTTACGAGGCTTTGAGAAAGAAACTAAACGCAGAAAATTATGATAGCGTCGGAAGCGAGTTCTCAGCACTGCATAGTAAACTCGCGAGCGAGTAAAACGTGACACGCATTTCTAACTAAAACCTTACGTAACGATCCAACGTCAGCGAATTCCTACAGGTTGTGACTAACAAACGTCGATTATCGATATTAAGTACATTTATAATAAATGTACTTAAAATTACACGTTAAAATTGTGCAAAACCTTGAGCTTGCCGCGTATGGCAAGTATCCTGGAATTGTCTACACCGCAAAATTTTCATTTTTCCTTCCCTCGGCGTCGCCGCCCGCATGAGGGAGTTGTCAGACTGGTATCGTAGCAATTTTATTACCGTTGAACATATTTTAGCATTGAATTGTTCAATTATACAAAAGAGCAATAAAATACAAATTTTACAGGTTAGTACGATTATCGTTGCCGTTTTTGTTGCATATCGACATCGCGACAGTGATCTCCGAATGCGCAATTATACAAAAGAGGCCTTATTCCTTTTAAAATGCTGATTGTTTAGACATTTTTCTCTATGATCAAACATGTTTCTTAATATACTATTGATGTTACTTTCTAGAACAGGGCTATTGGGATTTATTGGTATATATTTGAAACCTACAGTTTGAATTTTTCATTGATAATTTTTGTTTCAAAAACTACTCGAAATTGACAAAATTCACGCGGAAAATTCGTTTTTTCAACTTATTTTCGACTGCACGCAATAAAAGCATGAAATAGCTACGTTACTACCTAGAACTCGGGGAAAAGTATTATTCACTTCAAAAATTTGGTAGAAATTATCAATATATTTGTCATAATATGAAAAAAAATAATTTTAAAAGGAATAAGGACTCTTAAGCTATGGAAATTAAATTCTTAGGTAGGTACATAAAACATCCTAACTTAGGCAGTTTTCTGGCGCGTATAAATCGGTACCTATTGCTTTACATGCTTTTATATTCGTCATTTAGTTCAGCATCAATATTACAATCATATAAAGTTGCCTGGGTGTTTAATCATGAGGCATGAGGGCACGAGATGAGATAGCGGCGACGAGGCCGGCGGCGCGGGCCCGAGAAGGCCGCCGAATGGAATGCGACTGGTTCCTATCCTGTCCCTCCCGCCTCGCTCGCCAATTCGGTACAGCTCGAGGGAAGCAATACGCCAATGCACCTAATGTAAAACTACACACAAAAGCAGAAATCTCTTAAAGTCCTTAAGCAAGCTAGTGGGAATTCCTTGAAAGGAAAGGGCGTTCTTCCGTGAGATCGGCAAACACTTCACTTCAGCTAATTTACTTATAGGATCGCCGCGAGCTAAATAACTCGCGTTTGCCGACCGTTTGTGTAGGCAAGAACAAGCACAAACTCGCTCGGCACATAAATATTCAAACGCTTTTCTTTATCAATTGTTTCTATTAGCTAGTGTAAGCGTTCATTGTACGTTTCCAATCAAGCCGCTGGAGCAAATCCGATAATGCAGGGAGTAGGTCCCATACAAACACTTTCGTTTATCGGTGTCGACCGAGAAAGATAGGGACTCCGCGCCACGGATTTCTTCGGAAATGGAACTCGGCGATAGCGTCGCGAACATGGTACTTCACAGACCTACTAGCACAGAAATAATAATAGCGTTGCCGATTGCACCGCCATAGTCTCGCTGTAAACAATAAAATCAATTTCCAAGCAAGAAGTATTAAATTTATCCTTTTGACAGGCTCGGGAACGGGTCGTAAAGTTATGTTTTAATTATTGTAATGGTTTACGGTGCTGACGTGAGAAAGCGTGATGTTTTATTGTTGGAGGGCACCGACCGCCGGACACAGGCTGGCTGCCCACCGTCCCCGACGCTAGCGTCGAGTGCCGAAGCGCGCTCTTTTTGCTTTCCTCGCATTTGGTCTGGCCAAGCCTTAAAGCCGAACTCGCTCCTCCACAATTACATTTGCATTGCAACTCTTAAAAAAGCGGACTTTAGAACCTATACGGCCACTAGACGCAATCGAAGGGGGAAATGTTTTGCTTCCTGTTGCTCAGCTGATATATAAAAACTGTTAGATTTGGAACGCAACATTTTGTATTTCAGTTTTGTGCCGCCTGTGGCGCCACTTTCTTACGCTGTCAGATTTCTGATCTTCTTTTTGTTTTGTAACGTACTGAGACTAAAAAGCTAAAGTAATATATATTATAATTGTTTTCCACACAATCCAACGCATTTTCCTTTATGGTAGCAGAGCGTGGTTGGATCAGTAAACGTGAAAAACAAAGCTTCCGTTAGTGTCAGCCGCACGAAATGTTTTGAGGTTAAGACAAAAGAAGAAAATTTCGAACGTGAAAAATACGTGAAGATGAGCTCAAATATGTTCAGTTTGGAGAAATTAACTGGCCGAGAAAACTTCTCGACATGGAAATTCAGCATGAAAACATATCTGGAGCACGAAGATTTGTGGAAATGTGTTGTGCCGACTGCCGATGAACAAGTCGACTCCAAGCTAGATATCAAGGCCAAAGCTAAGTTGGTTTTACTTTTGGATCCACAAATCTATGTACACGTACAGGAATGCACAACGGCCAAACAAGTTTGGGAGAATTTAGAAAAAGCCTTTGACGATAATGGTTTAACAAGAAGGGTGGGCCTGCTCAAAGATCTCATCAACACAACACTTGACTCGAGCAATTGCGTGGAAGATTATGTGAGTAGAATAATGTCTACCGCTCACAAACTTCGGAACATTAACTTTGATGTCAATGATGAATGGCTTGGCACTCTGATGTTGGCTGGATTGCCTGACATTTATAAGCCTATGATTATGGGGCTAGAGAGTTCCGGTACTAAAATCAGCGCAGACTTGGTAAAAAACAAGCTGATTCAAGAAGTTAATACATCAAACCAAAATGCTGCATTTTATACAAGCTCTAAGAAAACCTACACTGAGTCGTCAAAGCCGAAGGGACCAAGATGCTACAACTGTAACAAGCATGGACATTTTGCGAAGTTCTGTAAAAAACCGAAGAAATTTGCAAATAAGACTTATAGTAAAGGTGAAAGTTCAAATTTTGTCGCAGCATTCACAGCCACAATTGGAGAAATGAGTAACAAATGGTACATCGACTCTGGCGCATCCATGCACATGTCAAGTAGAGGAGATTGGATGTATGATGTCACCGAGCCATCTGTGAAAATTATAACTGTTGCTAACAGAGAGCCGTTACCTGTAAAGGGAGTTGGCTGTGTTGATATTCAATTGGAAGAAAATGAGAAGATACAGGTCAAGAATGTTTTGTATGTACCTGGGCTAGCAGCAAATCTTCTCTCAGTCATCACCATTGTGAAAAGTGGACATAAAGTTACATTTAATGACAAGAAATGTGAAATCCGTGATCCTAATGGAAAACCTGTATGTTCTGCCACATTACATAATAAGCTATATATAGTGGACACTGTAAATAGCTCAGAGACTGCTCACTTAACTTCAAATGTAGAAAAAAGTGAAGATACTTATCTGTGGCATCTTCGTATGGGTCACCTGAACATTCCTGATGTGAAGAAGCTGCCGAGCTGTGCTGAAGGTGTGACTCTGTCTCAGGATAAAAGTGATGTTACCGGTTGTATCCAATGTTGTGAAGGTAAACAAGCTAGGTTGCCATTTAACAATGTTGGCAGCAGGGCAACTAAGCCTCTCGAATTGATACACTCAGATCTGTGCGGACCCATGGAGATCCTGTCATTTGGAGACTTCAACACCATACACACCTCAGCAGAACGGCTTGGCGGAGCGCATGAACCGGACATTAGTGGAACGAGCAAGGTGCATGATATTCGCTGCGAATGTAGACACGCGCATGTGGGCCGAAGCTGTAGCCACTGCCGCGTATATTGTCAACAGATCTTCCAATAAGGCCTTAGAAGGTAAGACGCCTTTTGAGATGTTAACAGGAAAGAAACCCAATTTGTCCCATATGAGAGTATTTGGCTCTGTCGCTATGGTGTATGTTCCCAAAGAGAAACGCCAAAAATGGGATAAAAAATCAGAGAAGATGATACTAGTTGGCTACTGTGAGAACACTAAGGGCTATCGCTTGATGGATTTAAAAACACATAAAGTGACCAAGAGCAGAGATGTTGTTTTTATTGAGGAGCATGGAAATAGTCTCACATTGTGTAAAAATAATGTTGTTTTGTCACTTGAGGGAAATCCTGTGAGTCCTGCGACAGACGCAAAGTTGGAGGCCAACTGTATCAGTCAGCAAGAACAAAACCATTCAGTGGAATCCATCATCCCGACACCTTCAGATGCAGTACCTAGTAATTACACTGATAATAGGTATGATGATGGTGATTCAAGTGAGTATGCTACTGATACTGGTGATCTTGATGATGCCTACACTCCTCCTCATCAATGTCAACTACAACAGCCATCTACAAGTAAAATGACACTGAGGCCGCGTGAAAAACTGCGAAAAAGAAATGATGAAGGCACCCTCTTATGCCTTTTTACGAATTTCACAGATCCACAGTCCGTAGAAGAAGCCATGTCATCCCCGCAGGCTTCAGAGTGGAAACAAGCCATGGATGAAGAGTACCACTCTCTCATAAAGAATGATACTTGGAGCCTGACAGAACTGCCGGCGGGGAAGAAGGCACTCCCTTATAAGTGGGTTTTTAAGACAAAAACGGACCAGAGTGGAAATATTGTTCGTTACAAAGCCAGGCTTGTCATCAAAGGATATGCTCAGATTAAAGGTATAGACTATGATCATGTATTCTCACCAGTTGCGAGGTACACCACCATACGCTACCTATTTGCTCTGGCGGCCAGATACAGTCTTCAGATTGATCAGATGGATGCAGTGTGTGCTTTTTTGCAAGGTGATATTGATAAAAACATCTATATGGTACAACCTGAAGAATATAAACAAGGAACACAGGTATGCCTCTTAAAGAAATCAATTTATGGGCTGAAACAGGCTAGCCGCTTGTGGAATATGAAATTAAATAATGTTTTACAAGAATTGGGCATGCTTCAGTCAAAAACAGACCCTTGTGTTTATTATAATGCAGAGAAAAATGCCTTCATTGCTGTATGGGTCGATGACTTGATAATATTTACATCACAACAAAGTTATAAAAATACTCTAAAGGAAAACTTAAAACAACGCCTTGAAATGAAGGATCTCGGAGAAGCGAGACAGTGTGTTGGTTTAAACATAACAAGAGATGGCGACAGTGTGATGCTGGATCAAGAAAAATATATTAAAGAAATACTTGCCAGATTTAATATGTCGGATTGTAGACCTACAAAAACGCCAATTGAGGCTGGTCTTAAATTTAATGAAAACGGTGATGATGAAATGCAAGACTGTCCTTATCAGCAGGCCATCGGTGCCCTGTTATATGTGGCTCAAGGTACACGACCAGATATTTCTTTTGCTGTCAACATGCTGAGCAGATACAGTAAGGAGCCTAAACAGGAACACTGGACTGCAGTCAAAAGGATTTTTAGATATTTACAGGGTACAAAAGGTATGAAATTAATTTATACCAAAGATGGTAGTGATAAAATCACAGGATATTGTGATGCTGACTGGGCGAGCGATGTACGCGACCGCAAATCGTGCACAGGCTACGTTTTTATGCTGCAGGGAGGTGCTATTTCCTGGCGCTCGCATAAACAGCAGACCGTGGCCCTGTCAACTGCCGAGGCCGAGTACATGGCCATGTCTTCTACAGCACAAGAAGCACTCTGGCTACAACAGCTAGACGAAGAACTTGGTACACAGCAGAGTGACCCTATGAACATTTACAGTGACAATCAAAGTGCAATAAAGCTCTCTTATAGTGACTGTTACTTACCTAGATCCAAGCATATTGATATACGCTATCATTTTTTGAAAGACCATGTTAATAAGTTAAAGATAAAGTTTTCGCATGTTAGTGGTGATAAAATGATTGCTGATATATTAACTAAGGGTACCACTGCTGATAAACATTTGTACTGTGCAATAAAAATGGGATTGCGTTCCAAGGGTGGGTGTTAGATTTGGAACGCAACATTTTGTATTTCAGTTTTGTGCCGCCTGTGGCGCCACTTTCTTACGCTGTCAGATTTCTGATCTTCTTTTTGTTTTGTAACGTACTGAGACTAAAAAGCTAAAGTAATATATATTATAATTGTTTTCCACACAATCCAACGCATTTTCCTTTAAAAACATTGATTTGCCTGATGTGCTTTAGCATCAGGCAGTCTTTAATATTCGCTACACTTGGATGAGCCGTTATGAGCAGAGTATTAGTTCATTAAGCAGGCAGTGGGACGGCACCGTTACGCCTCCTGAAGAGGCAGTCTGGGGCAACTAGACGCTTTCTTTTTATAAATAATTATGCAGCATCTAATCTAATAGCATGTGACTAAGAAGTCTATGAAGATAAGACAAAGAACGTAGAACCCTCGACAGTATATATTGTAAGAAAATGTAGATCGTTGTTTGTCCGCGATTCTGAACGTCTACGGCTTTCGTAGACTTGCTACGAGTCTGCTACGAGGCGGTTGTTTACACTTGATCGTCTTATTATTAACGCTACAAGACACTTAGCAGGCACATAATTTTATAAATACCTTCCATTACCAGCATTGCAATGCATTATGAAATTATCTTTTGACTTTTATCGCGATGTTACTGTAGGTAAAAATGTTTTTATCACCGGCGAAGCTTTGATGATATGGAATTGCAGACGGAATGTTTTTCAAGATAATCGTTAATTGGTACGCATTAAATAATATTAGTATTGCACATTTTAGGCGAAAGAAGTTATATAAGTGTCATTTAGTACCTAGTCATGGACACATTTGTTCAAGTAAACAGGTTCGAGTTCGAAAGCAGGCTGACGTTACAAGGCTCCATAGGTACTAGTCCAAATGAGCAAAATAGTTTAATGGCGAAAACTTATTCAAATGAATGGTCGCGTTACCATACGAGAATTCGCGCATCGCGATATGCCGGCGAACGAGGTCAGAGGCGGTCGCGGCGGCGTGAGAAAAAAGCGGCTTGCTTCTGTAATTGGACTGATTGAAACGCAGGCTCTTCTGAGAAGCCGGGGACAGTGTCCGAGCTGCCCAGCTCCCAGCCGCATTCCGGCGCCCGAGCACTTCCACATACAGCCTCCCTCTCATCCTCATTACACCCATCGATTATTCTCAAATTAACAGCGCAAAAACCCGCAACTACCTCGACTCCATCAAGCAAGTTAAAAACCTATCAAAATCAATGTTATGTTCAAGTGTCCCAGATTTCAAATATCTAATCTTTGACATGGCAAGGAATGCCGTAAACCCGGTAACGTTTCCTCACATTGTCTCAAGCCAAGCTGCATGGAATGCACTTGTAAAAACGGGTCGCGCATGCATGACAAAGATGTGCCTTGCTTATTATCTTCGGGACGGCGAGGCCCCCGCGGGTGGCGCGCGGTGCACCGAATACCTACTCGCTACATATCGTATGCAGCCGACTAATGTAACTTATCAATTAATTTACACATACGCAAACCCACTAGCAAATTTGTAATAGAGTACTCGTATGACGTAATCATATAACTAGTACAATACGACGATAGTTGCTCTACCGATATAACTGCGTATCTATCGCAGGTATTAGTATCTATAGTTGCTCTTTTGAACACTGTCTGACCTTCTAATACCCTGTACCGGTTTGATGTAATGTCTGCGTACGTACTACTTTACCATGCGGAATTATTATTAATTGCAGTATTCATTATCATGTTAATTCACATAATGCTTTAAACTGTTTAACCCACTTACGTCTAGTGCAACGAGTGCATCAAAGCTAGCGGTTTCAGTGAACTAAATCTGGCGTAGATAAGCCCTAATTGTAGTGTAGTTTTTACCCTATTATTCGTTATCTATATACTACCTAATACAAAAGTCTAAAATACGGTATTTGATGACAGCTCAAATCAGCTACTCTTTATGAAATGTCAAAAACGATCTGTTAGTATTAAGCTTCTATGATGATACAGGCAAGTGACGTCATAAAAAGCAGTAGTCAAAACACGTCTTCTTTTTAGTTATTGTACAATTAAAAATAGTATAATGTCCAAAAGTTAGTAATAGTTTATTTGGTTCCGCGTATTTTTAATGCGTGTTTAGTGGTTTCATTTCAATGCCACAATTTATATTCACTATAGTCAAACACCGTATTGTATTCCAAACTTTCTATGGAGACGGGTTTTTTTCTCAGGAAATCTTAAAACGCGATGAAGGATCTGTATGGGCACGCGGTTACCAGCCATACTTTGTCCTAATTGAAAGAGCTGGTCTATTTTTAATTAATTTTGGTACAGGGATAGCTGGACATCCAAAGATGGCGATGGTCCGACTACGGTAAAGAAAAAAACACTACACGGACGAAGTTCCGGGCACAATCGATTGGTCTGTCTGTTATAAACTTGGAATTTCTTATAAAGTTTATTTCTGACTGAGGTGACTCGTATTGCAGTGGGTGTAGTGGGAAAATCTCCAACCACAACGGAAATAGAAACGGAGACAGTGTAATCAAGCGCATCATTAATGCATATCTCGATTATTTTTAGCGTAACTATATCGTAAAAATATATCTATTAACACCTATTAACACTAATTTCAAAATTTCTAATTAGATGATATCCGTTGTTACCACTATGTGTTTCGTTTTTGATGTACCTCATTTAAATGTCATTTAATGCAGATATAATCAGAGATCAGCCGGTTTTCTATCCTTTACCCGAATCTACATTTCTTTGCAATTTGAAACTTTTCGGGATTGTTAAAAAACAAAAGTGGCTAATCCATCGCTCAAATAGCAATTTAAATCATAGTCATGTGAGTTGCACATCAAAACGCACTTGTATATAAAATAAGTACCTACTAGTTAATTTGTGATTCAATGGTCACATTAGGACTAATAGCGATTCATGGCATTTTATAATTGGAACAAACCTATTAGATACACTGATATATCTATAGATACTACCAGCATCTAGCATTCCAATTGAGTGTACTGCGCAAACTAGTCTGCCTACATGCATTGCACTTGCATTTTCTATATCTACGTAAAACAGTGTGTCAGTGCCCTTCGGACAGGACAGCATAGAAAGGGTTTCCTTGAATAGTGCACAGTTGATAGGAACGATACAATGGTCAATGGCAAATGTTAATCGAATTTCAGAATATGCGTTAACTAAGTTAGTCAAGTGGCTTGGTGGTCGTACAAGCCGATTCCATCCAGCTTGCCCGATTCAGGACGATTGAGCACCATTCTCTATTGCTACTAAAGGAAAAGTCGGCGAAATGTACCCCGGCTTGCTCTAAGTTTTTTTTTGACACCGCGCCACTGGTTACAGTACCTAGGCAATCGGTAACCCAACCTAGATCTTATCAAATACCAAGTTATTATCATAATATCTATAAGCTAAGGTGCATAGATTTAATGATGCCGAGTTGACAACGTTGCAATTCCACGTATCTCGACGGGTATAGGTACTAAAATTTATGATTCAGAATTCTATTCATGGAACGCAACTCTTCAGCCGCCTCTTATTAGAAATAGAAACCGTGCACCTACTTATATAAATCTGATAAATCTGGACGCCTAATGAACGAATCTATGTGATTGATTCTTCTTAAGAAAACCGGTATGAAAGTTTTCTAGGCAAGATGGAATAAGCAATATAAGCATCGAGCAAGAAACGAAAATACATTTACAAAGTCTTAAAACGGATCACACGCTTGGCCTCACCATTTAACGACACCAATACCAATGTTATAGCAACGATACTCGAATTCCATTCATTACTAGTATGGATTATCGTACAGAAATCAAGAATTCCAATCTCACGGATGTTCGAACGGTATATGGCTTAGAAACCGGCGCAAGAGTGAGACACGCGCGTTTCGAGCCAGTTGCCGGCTGTGCAAATCAGTGCGCGTGAGCACGGCAAAAAGCGCACGGAACCGTATGACTAACGAGATCAGCTGTTTCCTTAGAAGAAAGTTAATTGTCTCTCTCATTACCTCATTCGATATTCTATAACTGCATCGCAGTGTCCAAGAAAAATATAACTGCTCTATCCCAAAAGTCTGCACAAGTTCTATCATAGGTACTACGTAATGCAATTCAACTGCAACTACCGCTTGGTCCATCCAGAGTGTTTCCAAGTTGTAGTTGGATGTTAGTCTGTGTGTAGGTATACCTACATTCCGACCCTTTCCAACAATAGCAAATATTCGGAGCCCAAGCTTTAAGTCTACCGAGGAATGTCAATCTTATTAGAATTGCCAGTGAATGATGGCGTGAAATCGTAATCCCCGTAGACCTGAAGCCCGCGCCCCGTTATCAGAATGTATATATACTCACGAAAAGATCGGCGAGTGTGATGCTGTTGGCGGTGTAGAAGACCAGCAAATCCGCGGGCAGGCACCGCGAGCCTGGCTCTCGAAGCTTCGACGCCAGAAGCAAGCATGCCGTGCCCAGGAGCTGGACCTGGCTCTTGCCCACTGGGCAAATGCTCAGGAAGCGGTCCAAATACGACACCGCCAATGGGAACACCTCCTCTTGGCATCCTTGGTCTTCACATACCTGGAAACAAAGACTTTGTTAACATGGAAAACTAGAGATCTGCACTGTTACTTGTAGCTAATTAACTTTGAACAAAATCTAAATGAAACGCTACAAATAGTATTACTCAAATAAGCATCGAGCATAAAACGAGAGGAGTCTGCTGTAATGGAAAGGATTTCCAGAAGAGAGTTCTAGGCGGAAGATTGTGATGGTAACGACGCACTCAAGCTTAGTTATTATCATCCGGGATTTCTGATAAGTCATAACCTATATTTAAAATGGAAATAGGCACGTAGTGTAGTGATAAATCGAGTCGTATGCAGAGTTGCTACAATGAATGCGCCTTTATCGCTGCAAGTCGAATGTAACGAACCCAGTTTGTGACCCACCTCGTGTATGCCAGTGAGATTCCTATGGGAATCAACGTTTTAGATTTTATTAGAAACCGGATTCTTACAAGACATCATTATCCAATAACTGTACATATAAGAAGCATTTCCATTACAATCGGTTCCCATAGGAAAAATGGCGTGTGGGAATCGGTTTTATAGATCCGAGATTGCTTTAGGATCGTGAAATGAAAAGCGGGGAAATCGAAAGCGGATGACACCCGCCTAATGAAGTAAGTGGATATGTCATGGGAGACACGACGGGAACTGGAAGTGTTCGCATAGTTTCGCACGGTGTAATGCGACGCGCGGGCCGTGCCATAACCCGCACAAGCTACACACAACCAAAGTGCCATAAAGACAACTATGTACCAACGCCACTTGCGTCATTGTTAAATTAGACGACAGCACAGCTGACTGCCTGACTGTCCCACGCTCAGATGCCGTCAGCTGATTCGCCGCCTGAGATCGAGACATCGTTCTTGGAATTAGTTACTAAAACATTTGCCTATTATCACACGAGCGTTATTAGGGTAAAGAACACGTCATGTAAGGGAAACTAATCGTGAGAACATTTTCCTTGTAATTAGTATGTATTAAATGTTAATTAATGTCTCAGTATCGGTAAAGGTTTTGTGTATCATTTATTATAACGGAAACACAATGATATAGTACAGCATAATTATTAATTACCTAATTACGTGAGTTTTTAATGAATCGAGAATTTATGCTTCTAGCAGGATTTGAATCTGCGTCACCAACGGCTTTCTGAGCCTTCACATACCTACAATTTCGATAGTAATGTCCTAACCTATAAGTATGTAACCTATACGTCCTATAAAATAATAAGTTTTGCATGGCCATGGACGACCACGTGTTACTTAAAGTCCCAAAACACGTCTAAAACAACCTAGCCTAACTTTAACTAGATTTTACTATCACCTATTCGTATTTACCTATGCTATGCTGATATCATTTGTTAAAGTCCCAAAGATCCATGTAAGGTGATGTAGGTACAATCGAGCGATGCCATCGACCTCATCGTTAGGTACGTTATCGCGAGATTTTACGTCTGATTACATTGGAAATGTGGTTTACTTGGAATTACTTCATCACAGTTTGTTTGTTAATGTCATTTTAAGCAATAATTGTAAGTAATTTTGTCAAGCAGGCCGTAGTCACGTTTACCTGGCTATATGACTAGTCTCGCAAAATCGCTAGTTTTTAAAAGTACTTATCAATATACTTGAACAAATGTTTTGTCACGTTTTACATAGAGAATCGAAAGAAATTTGAAATGTAGCATTTGTAGCAGCCCTAGTATATCGAAGGCGGGCGGCCGGCGCCGGCGCAGCACATCGCACTCGATGACGTCATCGCCAGCGTCGCGCCGCGACCACGTGGCCGGCACTTCACAGCTGACTGCCTTCAACTAACTACACGACTAATATCCTCGCCTCAAACACGACCACTTCGAACTAGTTAATAATTACCCTGACATCAAAATCGCGCGGCTTAGTCATTAACAACATTGAACTTTTAATGCGTAGGTATTAAGTATGTACACGCTTGCGAAAAGGGTTTAAAAATCCATTAAACGTATGTCACAGAGGCCACTGACCCTTCCTCACTTATGTACGTGAGATAGCAATTTGTGTCTATGTAATAATATACGTAAAAGATAAAAGCGTATCCGGCGTCAGCTGTGTGCGTGCGTGTCAAAATCAGCTGATTATTCAAATAGAACGACGGCCGCCGCGGGGCCCCTCGCGCACTATCGGCCGACTGCAATTATTCCTACTTATTCAAATAACGCAACGAAACCGAACCGCAACAGTTTTTAATAGAAACGACGAAATATATTCAAAGATATTCTAATAAGATTCTAGCATAGCCATGAAAACAATAATCAGCTGATCGTGTAAACAATGTCACTAGACCTATTTCTCGATAGATTAGAGACTAGTACGTGTGTATTTAGAATGTGCTATCGTTACCATGACATCACCGTTGCTGGAAATGGAACACATGATCGCTGATGATGGGCTGGTGAGGAGTAGGGGGTGTGTGGACGGTGGACGGCGGCCGACGGGCAGACAGTGGCGAGGGCATACGGGGCCACTGGTGCTGCCGACGCCGGCGCCGCTGCCGGGAGCGGGACACGTGGCCGGGCGCGACAAGATGGCTGCGCGGTCGGTGTTGGGTGCGGCATGGCGCTCGGCGCATGGCGTACGGCGCGCGGGCACGGCGCGGCACGCTCACCTCTAGCATCCACTCGGCGACGAGACGGCGCATGTGCGGCGTGATCTCCGTCTGTACGGTGCCGAAGTAGTTAGCGGTGACGGCGTAGCGCTCCTCCGTGCGCAGCAGGTTGTCGAGCACGCGGCGGCGCAGCAGCACCGGGTCGGGCGCGGCGGCCCGCGGGCCCGGCGCCGGCGCCGGCGCGCCGGACGACCCGCTGCCCGGGCTCACGCGCTCCGCACACAGCAGCTCCATGGCACACCGCACTGCGGCTTATAGCGGGGCTCGCTTGCGGTGCGTGTCGGTCTCGGTCGCGACAGCTGATCGTGCGCGGGCGAGAGACGTGTACAAGTTCGTGACGTTGCGACGACGGCGAGTGCCCGAGTCGCAGTGAGCGGTCGGTGCGCGCCGGCGCGTCGAACATATGATCGGCGGGGAGAGGGGGGCGGGGGCGGGGCCCGTGAGGCCCGCACGCAGGTTTCTCCCGCCCGGCTCGACTCGACTTCGGTGTTCTAATCGAATACATACATAACATCCTTTTCCTACACGTTCACTCGTAGGGTTGCACTTAATCTTGTGTCTCGTTCGCGTATTTCCGAAAAGAGCTTGTCGAAAAAATTGGATATTTAAATTTAACAAATAAACTTACGTTTCATTATGTTTTCTTCCATTATTGATCAGTTTCATCCATCTTTTATGTCTTGATCAGTACGTGACTAATTAAATTAATCACGTTAAATAGGTAAGTACCTACATTATTTGACATGGCAATTCATAATCAGAAGTGAGGTTTAGTAGGTAAGTACTTTATTATCGTGTAAAATATTGTTGGTGGATTTAGCCTCCAGGAAAACATTAAAAACAACAATCACTTAACTTATGAAGTCAAATACTTACGTCAAATATGATACCTATATCTAATAGCTTTAAGCCTCAGTATTTAACCAAATATCAAGATAGACTTGACGACGCGGTTGGCGCCGCGCTGTTTGATTGAAAACACCTGACTACTGAGTCGGCGGTCCCGGGTTTGAATCCCGGCCAGAGCAAATATTTGTGTGTTGAACTGGAATCTTGTGCTTTTATCTATAAATAATGTATATCGTCGTCTCGTACCCATAACTCAAGCCTTCTTCAGCTTAATTTGGGACTAGACTAGATCCATTTGTGTGATTATAGAATCGAGCGAGACAACAGGATAGATTAGGATAGCAGTATAGATTGGGATGGGGCGACTTCCTGTAATTTTATCTAGCTGTAAAACCCGGTCCAGACCTTCCGATCCGATCCGATTTATCGGAAGAAATCGGATAATGTGTAGTGTTTTAGGTCCTAACTATTGCACTACACATTATCCGATTTCCTAACAATTACGCTACACATTATCCGATAAGTAGGATCGGATCGGGTAGGATCGGAAGGTCTGGAAACTTATCTGTGAAACGTCGATATTAGGCTACGATTGTCATGCTGAAAATTACATACCCGTCTCCACTACTCGCGAAGTTGCCCGAAGTATTCGTTTCCGCAGCGAAGTGCCTCACACTACAGTGCGACACAAAAGAGTAGAAAACGGATGATAAAGGAACTACAATTTTTCATACAAAATTGTTACCATATTCAAGCACTTTACGTCAAAAATGTGGCAGTTGCGAAGGAAGTGGCGCCCTCATTTATTTTCTACTCTTTTATGTTGCACTGTATCATATCATATTCGCCCAACCTGGGCTAACTTCGCGAGTAGTGTAGCTAGGTAGGATTACGATTGTCAATGTCAGACTGCGTTCGAGTGCTCTGTCTGTGAAGATTGTGGCTAGAATAACACCCTGTTTCACAGATAAGTTGGTCGCACCGTAGATTGTTTGACAAGAGGCGAAAAATAAGCCATTATGATAATGACACGAAGAAACAGACTTTTCACTTTGAGTGGAAAAAAACAAAAAAAAATAAAAATTCAAATTTAGACCATTTGCGCAAAAAGTGACTGATTTTTGAAACTATGACAAGCTCATTAATTCAAGCTAAGCTAATTGTAAGGTCAGACAAACAAAGTCAAACGCTTCATTGTCTAAATTTTGCTCGACGTTTTTCGGTATTTTTCCATTTTTATACAGGACTGCCAGACGATCAGAAATTTTGGCCGATCTGATCGGGTTGGTTTGGTTCCAATTATCCGCATCTAGTAGGTATGTAGTTGGCCACGAACTAGTTAGAAATTATTATATTATGATTTCCAATTAAACCCTAGGGGCTTATACTATCTCTATAGCCCTGCCTCTGCCTCGCGTAGCAAAATCATGAAATTTTGTGGAGAAGTGAATAAAAATACATCGAATTATGACAATTACCTACCTAATATAGTTAAGTATGTAGTATGTATTAAAACACAAGTAATGCAATTAAAGGCTAATGGTGGTAAATGGTAGGCAGTAATTTAGGTATGGCCGAACCGAAGGCGAAGGCCATAAATATGCGATCCGGGACTTTACAAATTACCGCCCGTGGTTTACCTAAAATTGTACGTCTTGCCTTGGCCGGGAAGGGATATTTCCCCGCGTTGCGGGCAGAAAATCCCACTTACGGCCTAGGGTGACGTAAAAACATAAACTAAAGGGTCTAACTTACGAATCCCACCTCACACTAACTGATTCTCGAATTACAGGTTCAATAACATTTTTGGGCACCGTAAACTGAGTGTTTTGGAAAACGACACTAAAATATTTTTAACAGCAGAACCTGCTGAAAATAATTTTGTTACTTTTATAGATAACTAGCGACTCGCCCCGGCTTCGCACGGGTGCAATGCTGTATTATGCATATAATATAGCATTAATATAAGTACATGTAAACCTTCCTCTTGAATCACTCTATCTATTAAAAAACCGCATTAAAATCCGTCGCGTAGTTTTAAAGATCTAAGCATACATGGACAGACAGAAGCGACTTTGTTTATGCATGTAGTGATGATAACCGATCACTAAGGGCCTTATCACACTTGCGATTTGCGAGCGTATTTTCTATACAAATAAGCGACGCGGCGAACACGCTGCGCGATCGCCTTCATACAAAATACGCTCGCAAATCGCAAGTGTGATAAGGCTCTAAGGTGGCCTCATTAATTTACCTAAGCTTTAACTCACCGCTCACCGACCTGTTTTAGATTTGTGGTTAAATTAAATAAACGTCTTCTGTTTGTTTCTTAATTATTTTCGAACGTGATCAATTTGATTGCAGTTTGGTGCTTTAAAAAGCTTGTTCAATGTAGTATACTCCAATAACATTTACTTACCGGAAAAATATTTAAACTTTGTTGGACCTGAGTAAATGCAAGTTTAGCAAGTATTATGTTTGTGGTAGTGCGTGACTTATTGGTATTGAACACCGGTAATATCTGCATAAATGAGTTAGCAGGTGTCATTTACTAAGAGGCCTTATTCCTTTGAAAATGCTGATTGTTTTCAGTTCTCTATGATCAAACATGTTTCTCAATATATGTATACCTATTATTGATGTTACTATCTAGAACAGGGCTATTGGGATTTATTGATATATATTTGAAACCAACAGTTTGAATTTTTCATTGATAATTTTTGTTTCAAAAACTACTCGAAATTGATAAAATTCACGCGGAAAATTAGTTTTTTCAACTTATTTTCGACTGCACGCAATGAAAGCATGAAATAGCTAATGTTACTACCTAGAACTCGGGGAAAAGTATTATTCACATCAAAAAGTTGGTTGAAGTTATCAATATAATTGACGACGCGTTTGGCTCGGTTGGTAGACACCTGCCTGAGTCGGCGGTCCCGGGTTCGAATCCCGGCCGGGGCAAATATTTGTTCTTGGGTCATGGATGTTATCTATGTATGTATTTATATATTATGTATATAGTCGTCTAGTACCCATAGTACAAGCTTTGCTTAGTTTGGGACTAGGTCGATTTGTGTAAGATTGTCCCTTAATATTTATTTATTTATTTATTTATTTATTTATAAAATTGTCACATTATGAAAAAAAAAACTTAAAAGGAATAAGGCCTCTTAAGAACTCACAAAAGAAGAGCCCTCGAATTCGATCGATATCTTTATTTATGCCACCTAGATGATCTGGCGGACTGTCGAAATAAGTCACAAAATACGTATTTTCGTAGATCTAGTTTACTACTCTCGACTCAAATTCAACTATTTATTCAGGCCATTGTCGCTTAATTTTACGGGTAAATTTTAAAACCGTTGTTTGTTTATGATAAATATTTGAGCGCTTAGATATTCTAAGTGAAACTCACAAACGTAATGCTGACAGATCTATTTAGTATGAGTATTGGCCATATGGTCAGGCGTTGGCAGCTGAGCTCTAGAATGCGCGGGCCCCACACTTACCTAGCTTGCGGGGATTGGCACAAGCCAGGCAATATGTCATCCACACTAATCCAGCTTCAGGCTCTCGCTCGGGGGGAGGCACAAGAGCCCTACCGGATCAGTCCGACCCTGGATCTGAAACACGATTAGGACAAGGAAGACATGCTGCCAATACAGGAAGGTTTTCGGACAAATTACAGACAAGACCTTGTCTTAATTAACGATATCCTTACGTAAGCATAATATTTGGATAATATTATTAAGGATTGACCAAACTGATGAGGCATTCATAAAAACATAGAACCTAATTCCCACTGGCTTCCCCAGTTTATGACATCTACGAATCTTATCTTACATTCAATTTCGTCGCCATATACCCATTTGCTTCTTTTATTAGTTTATATTCAAGGGCAGAAAGTCGCATTTTACGTAGTAATTGGTACTATAGTACCAATTAACTTTTTTTAATTAATGCGAATGCTCTTGACTCCGAACATACTTACTCGCTGGTATGCACTATGCAATATGCATGGTTGAAGTATACGATACGATGGAATCTACGATCGCAATAGGTACTAAATATATTGCTACACAGCCTGTGGCCTATTTACTATAGTCTGTTTTTTATGTAACCACAAAAAATTACACTTACATCCTCTATGTAAAAGTTATATATAAATGACCGTATCGTATAGTTATAATATAAATGACCGTATCGTATAGGTTGTTTACTATGGCCAGTACTCTAAGGAAGTTCTAGGTAACCATTAGACAAAATTGGGCTATGTAGGCATAGACATTTCCGGTACTATAAAAAATACAAGTTAACCGCGAGGCATGCTTCCAATTTCAAAGTTTAATTGATATCATCATACCCGAACTTACCCTACTAGATTTTTCTTGGTAGTTGGTGATCAAAGTTAATGTCAACTTTGTAGCGATGTATCCGTCAAATATCTACGATTTGGCCGGTGTAGGTATATCTAAATTGTTGCTAAAGCTAAGTAGGTAGGTACATTAAGTGACATTGACAAGTTACTTTTAAAGGAAAATAAACAGCGCTTTTGAAGACATATCGTGATCTGAAAAACACAGGCGTTATTATAAAGCGTTGGTTTTAGCACTCGTACTTTAATCAATATTTAACTATTTCTGAAAATTCACACATTTTTAAGATTTGGGCGATCTAGATAGAAAACAAAAAAAGACAGTTTTGTTGTAAGGGGACCACCTCCACTTTTTTTATAAAAAAAATTGCAGTATTTAATTGTTATCATAGCGGTCACAAACATTATACGAAAATTTCAAGTTTCTACTTATTACGATTGGGAAAAAACAGCCCTGATGTGGCCGACAGACAGACTGCGAGTGCTTAGTAACATGGTTCCGTTAGCACCCGTTGGATACGAAACCCTAAAATGAGCTGATTTGATCTGCTAGTCTAGTACCCTAACCAGGTCTAGTAACCGGTGTGCACTTGTGCCTGAGTGGCCTGGCCTGACTGGGCCTGACTCGGGCCTGGGAGCTTGCGCAGGAAGTGCGCTATAACCGCGCGACATTAATCACCTCTCGGCTTCCTTCGTGCCGACTCTAGCATGACCGCACTGACACATATACCGCAAATTAGGATAAGATAATGTACGATGGTAGTTATATTTAATTTAAAACGAGGAAGTTAATACTTTTAGTATGAATAAAGTTTAAATTAAAATTACACTCACTAAAAACGTCTTGGGGCAAGATAAAAAGGTTAAGGTGTTAGTCGTTAGTAGACTATACTATACTTGCTAGCTTGTGCAATTTGCTATGCATAACTAATTTATTATTCAGGATTAGAAGGCAAGTAAAAGTTTTCGAAACGTCTGAATGTTCGAGACAAGAGTTTGGCCTATACTTATTCAAAAAATAAGAAGTTTTTTGTATGTTGTTGCCTTTAAGTCTCTTATTATGAACCATTAGCTTCAAATTTAAGATTCGTGGATTCAACTTACAGGTACTTATAGACTATTTTAATGTAACCACACGCTATGCACAAATCTGTCGCCTGCAATGTTCATCCATCATATTCCATTATTTTCGACTTCTATTTATAGTTTGAAGAATGAAGAAACAGCTAGCTGTCACTCACATTCCTAGTGAAAGGTCAAACTCGGAAACAATAGACGCTAAACATCCTGCATGACTACAAACCAAATAACACCTACTACACTACCCATGTAATGACTAAATGGACTCGCGTGTATGTGAATGCATCAGCTACAGGGTCGGCTTGTGAATTGACTATTCACGTAACAGTCAATTCTACACGGGATATATGCTAGGTACTTACGTTACGGACCGCTTTAATGCACTCGTGCAAATTCTAAAGCATCAAGATAACCTTCAGCGATTTCAGGCGCTTGGCTATAGAATCTTCTAACGTCACTGGTGCCGTCAACGTCTTAACTACTAACGTCATAGAAGAACGGGAAGAAGATGTCTATACGGAGCTATCGCTACTCGCTAAATAGTCATATAGATGTTGTCATAATCGCCATATTTGGCTACATTGTTGTATTATCGTTTGTACTCCAAGTGGTCTCTGCTGCCTGATCTGCTGCGTGTAACAACTTATTGCCACATGGTGACTATACCTACACTTAGTTAGTACCTTTAAAATTATACATGTAATTCTTACACCGGGTTTAGAGCGGATATGGGTTAGTAGGTATACGCAAACTAATAAATATTGGAGACTATCATTGAAGCGACCGCGTAGAACATCCTCAATTGTGAATTATCTATGTATCTCGATTTTTTTTGTGTAATGTTTATTATTAGTGCCGAAGTACTTATAACAGGTAGTGCTAATAATCTTTAGTTTTAGTATTGAATGTATGTAATACCCACTTGAAAGCTGCCCGGGAGTCGGCGCGACGCATGCTAGCCTCACGCGCGCATAAGGGCGACACTTTTATTGTTTCATTCCTTTTTCTTTTCTTTTCCCTTTTCTTTGGCGACGCGCATTCTGCGGTTGTGATGAAATTCGCATTTTATTACAAATTATCTTTCGCTGCATAACCATAGAAGTATTATAGGTACCTATGTCTACCGTACCGATACAATGTTGGAACAGTCCTGGCTTGACTTGATAGTAATTACAGTTAGTTATAAATAAAGGTTATTGGAGTAGGTACTTACCTATACTAGATAATTTCTTCGGTATCCGCGACTGTCACACATTTAAATAAAACAATTTAAACGGATTATATCGCGTATATTAAATATTTGAGCCTCGCTGACGTTTCGGTACGTTTACAGATACCGTTGTCAAACGTTGTCGCGACGACGCGTTTGGCTCGGTTTGTACTACCTACTGAGCCGGCGGTCCCGGTTTCGAATCCCGGCCAGGCCAAATATTTGTGTGATGAACTCGAATATTTGTGCTTGGGTCATGGTTGTTCCATGTATTTAAGTACTAGCTGTTGCCCGCGACTTCGTCCGCGTGGAACCTTTATGTTGAAAAATCTTTATTATTTTCAGATCTAAGTAATGTTGAAATTGCTAAACGTGCTTTTTTTTCAATTGTTTACGAAATAGTAACGAACCATTCTTACGTGAGTCCGACTCGCTCTGGGCCCTCTTTTTACTTTTTCTTCGGCTAATTTGCTCTAATTACGCGGTATCATTATAAAATCAGGTACATCTACGAACGAATAGCTTTACTAAATTCGATGAGTTAAGAACGACGTTTATAAATTCTTTGATTCGAATAATAATGCCTTAACACAAAGTTTCAAGTACCGCAAAGTTCTTTGATTCGAATAATGATGCCTTTACACAAAGTTTCAAGTACCGCACTCAAAAAAATTTTTGATCTACATACAAATTTTCAACCCCTTTTTCACCACCTTCAGGGCTGAATTTTCAAAAACGCTGAAATAAGTTTTCTTATCTTTTAATCAAATACCTTATTACAAAGTTTCTAATTCCTAACTTAAAATACAACTTATACCCGATACAACCTTTCATCCTCTTTTTAACCCCCTTAGGGGTAGAATTTTCAAAAACGCTGAAATTACTTTTCTCATATTCTAATTATATGCCTTTATACAAAGTTTAAAATCCCGCAATCAAAAACATTTTTGATCTTCATACAAACTTTCAACCCCTTTTTAACCCTTTTAGGGGATGAATTTTTGAAAACGCTGAAATTACTTTTTTCGTAATCTAATAGTATGCCTTTGTACAAAGATTCAAGTCCCGCACTCAAAAAAATATTTGATCTCCATACAAACTTTCAACCCCTATTTTACCACCATAGGGGATGAATTTTCAAAAACGCTGAAAATAGTTTTCTTCTATTTTATTTTAATACATTTTTACGAAGTTTCAAGTTCCTAACATAAAAAAATACTTGTACCCCATACAACCTTTCATCCCCTTTTTAACCCCCTTAGGGGTTGAATTTTTCAAAATCGCTTCTTATCTCTTGTACACTTTATAAATGCAACCTACTGTGCAAATTTCAACTCTCTAGCATTTGTAGTTTCGGCTCTGCGTTGATGAGTCAGTCAGTCAGTCAGGACACTTGCATTTATATATATAGATATATTTATCTATATAAGTACGTACTTATATCGTCGTCTAGTAACCATAACACAAGCCTTCTTGAGCTTAATTTGGGACTAGATCGATTTGTGTGAGGTTGTCAGATATTTTGACGACGCGTTTGGCTCGGTTGGTAGACACCTGCCTACTGAGTCGGCGGTCCCGGGTTCGAATCCCGGCCGGGGCAAATATTTGTGCAAAATATTTGTTCTTGGGTCATGGATGTTATCTATATATGTATTTATATATTATGTATATCGTCGTCTAGTACCCATAGTACAAGCTTTGCTTAGTTTGGGACTAGGTCGATTTGTGTATGATTGTCCCTTAATATTTATATTTATTTATTTATTAAAAAAAAAGGTTGACTGAGAAAAACACAATAGGATGGATGGATGTGTAACTGTCTTTACACATTAGGCCCATCTGGCATGTACACACCTTTATTTTAAATTAATATTTATAAAATCGTAGTTTGCACAAATGGAACTTTGACAGAGAAAAATTGTGTAAAGGTATCGAAACGTCAGGGAGGCTCTCAAATAATTAATATACTCGATATAATCCATTTAAATTGTTTTATTTAAATTATCAATGATTAAAACGCTATTTTGCTGGGTACCTATTATCTCGCACGGCTGTATGGGCTATCAGCAGGTACCGCATACAATAAACACATGTACAAGATATCTATTAAGTACGTTCAAAATACGTTCGCACTGTACATGTACCTGTTAAATTAATTTTCAATCTTAAAACAAGCAATCTTTATATGTTAATTAAATAGTAAATGTAATAAGTAAAAAAACTAAATGCAAGATTCCACCCGAACAAACATACATAGGTACGTAGGTATTTTGCAAGTTCAATAAAAGCTTTTAATAATAAAGGCTTTTATTAAATTATTATTCTTATTATTTTTTTAAAAGATCAGGGTTCAAACAGTTCAAACACGCTTATATCTATCTCATCATGAAATCCCTCACATTTAATTCACACTTCTTAAATTACATTGTTTCCAAACATATTATAAAAACTTAAATTATTATGTATTTGGACATTGAAAGTTCTCGAAAGGAAGATAAGCACTTAACTATCTATTTTTATGTTGTGTAAGTAAGTATCACTGTTGGGGTTGTTGATAAGTCGGAAGTGGCCCTTCTGAGTACCTATAGTCTGTTTTTTTAGGGTTCCGTAGCCAAATGGCAAAAAACGGAACCCTTATAGATTCGTCATGTTTGTCTGTCCATCTGTCCGTCTGTCCGTCTGTCCGTCTGTCCGTCTGTCCGTCTGTCCGTCCGTATGTCACAGCCATTTTTTTCCGAAACTATAAGAGTTATACTGTTGAAACTTGGTAGGTAGATGTATTCTGTGAACCGCATTAAGATTTTGATGCAAAAATAAAAAATATAAATAAATATTGGGGGCTCCCCATACTTAGAACTGAAACTCAAAAAAAATTTTTTCATCAAACACATACGTGTGGTCACACATCTATGGATAGGTCTTCAAAAATGATATCGAGGTTTCTAAAATATTTTTTTTCTAAACCGAAGTTTGCGTGACAGACGCTTCCAAAGTGGAAAAAAGTTGCCCCCCCCCCCCCTCTAACTTCTAAAATAAGAAAATGAAAAATCTAAAAAAAACATATGATGTACATTACTATAAAAACTACCAACGAAAATTGTTTTGAACGAGATCTAGTAAGTAGTTTTTTTTTAATACCTAACTTTGCACCTAATTTATATGGGGCGCTATACATACCAGGTGCAAACTTAACTTAACCACTTAGGGATGGAAAGTGTTGTACGGAACCCTCGGTGCGCGAGTCTTACTCGCACTTGGCCGGTTTTTTTAAACACACATTTGACACATGACCGCACCCGAATCTGCACGACCTATTGAATTTCATAAAAAAAAACAAGCAATGACATAGTGGTTTTTCAAGTCCCTATCTATAAACTTTTTTAATTTTCTATTTGATACAATTGAGTTCATGTTATATTTTTTCTTATCACGGTGTTGAAGCATAATTAACGATAATAAATCATTACATAAAGAGTGACTTTACTACGTCCTTTTTTTTCCAAGCTGTGTTGTGCCCAAATCATTTCGATTCATGTGCTATTTCTGTGAATTGGTAGAAATCAATTAAATCGACAAATTGATAACCTGAAGAAAGAAAAATAAAACAAATTACTATTTTACAGAGAAAGCTCCAGTGAATCCATACGGCTCGTAGCTGAAAAAAATATTAATTTACACAAAATAAACAAAAATATACGCAGGTTTGAAAAATTGTTCGTCGATAAAATCGATTCGATCAACCATTCATACCTAATCGTTAGATTTGTGTTTATTGCTCCATCACAACAAACATCAACAGAGAAGAGTCAAATGTGTGTTAAAAAAAATGAATGTAGGTAGGTACTTACTATATTATGCAGCCATCACGTGATGAACGTAACGACAGTGCATTTAAGGCTTGCTAAAAGTCGACAAATTCTTACCATTCTAGATGATTAGCCCTACAACAGGTTTGTTATACAACACCTAGTTAGAGCAAGTACGTTGTAGGTAGGTACCTGTATTCGAAAACCAAAAGCTCGCCTCCGAGCCTGGGATAAAAGTCCGAACCTAACTTTCCTATACATATTAAAACAAACCGAGCACAAACAATGAACAGCATTCCAAAACATAGGCAATATCAACGGATACGTTGTGCGAGCGAGACGTCACTCTTTCTTGGAATCACGAGGCACGTAATGCAACGCGGCGAAATGGAATGCAACCGGCCTGCGTCCCTATTCCGACGCTCCGGATCGTAACACACGTTCGATATACGGTTCCGTCGTTCTTTCAGCATAAAATTCATATGGGAAAGCGGCTTACGTGATAGTTATGGGTTTAAACTTGCGTTGAACGGTCGGAATCGGCCCGTTTCTCAAACAGCGCCGAGCAACCCATTTCTGCTCGGACGCCGTCTACCTAGGCCCGCCAACCATTCCCTAACAAGGAATCTGTCTTGGTTTGAATGTATAACTTTTCAAAAAAGACAATATGCTGATTATAACTTCCTTAAGCAAATCCCAAGTAGTTAACTTAGGTAGTCACTTTTTTAACAGATCGTTATCTATTTACGTTTTATCATAGTTGTTATGAGCGGCCAGTTCAAAGCAAGTTCGTGTTTGCCTTAAGGACAGAGGTAGGAAAAAAGATGTCTTATCTACAAATATATTACAAAGGTACCAACCAAGCGACCCCCGCAGATCTATTCTAACATCTCGTGTTTAGTTTCTCGCCGTTGAGGCATTTAAATATATATTTTTTAATTCGATATTTCCTTTTGGACCTTATGGAACTTAATTTCATTTGTTTCACATGATTTATTTTCATCCGCAAAGCAAATGAAATATTCTTTATTTGCTTTATACCTAAAGCAGAAAGCAGAAATATGAATTTCTAAAGAATAAGGCGATATTTTAAACTGAATATTTTATGTAATTCTTTAAATAAGTATAAGATATTTCTATGTACTTAGCAAGGTTTGTTTAAATATATAGCATAATTTAATATTTATTATTTATTTGTATTTTTATATAAGTAATCCTTATTTTTTTTTACCTGTAGGTACAATGGGAGTGTTTGAGGCGGCAACTGTTACATATTTAGGTAGCTATGTGTTAAGAAATTAAGGTGTTGCAGATTTTGCAAAAAAAAAACACTGTTGAAGTCTAACGTGGTCTAACGTAAGGCTTTTAGATGAAATTGTTTACTAACCAATGTAACCTGTGCACCTACTAACAAAAATATGGATTGTTTTTTTTTATCCGGATGAAATATTATTCATTAATATTCATTCATGCTTAGCGTTTGTGGACTATGAGAAAGCCTTCGATTCGGTGGAAACATGGGCGGTGCTCGAGTCACTTCAGCGATGCCATATTGACTATCGGTACATTGAAGTGTTGAAGTGTTTGTATAGTAACGCCACCATGTCGGTCCGAGTTCAGGAGCAGAGCACAAAGGCCATTCCATTGAGAAGAGGCGTGAGACAGGGGGACGTTGTGTCCCCGAAACTGTTTACGGCCGTTATGGAAGACGCCTTCAAGCTCCTGGAATGGCAAGGACTTGGCATCAACATCAATGGCGAATACATCACTCACCTTCGGTTTGCCGACGACATCGTAGTCATGGCAAAGTCGATGGAGGAACTCAGCATGATGCTCGATGACCTCAATCGAGTTTCTCAACGGGTGGGCTTAAAAATGAACATGGACAAGACGAAACTCATGTCAAATGCCAAGGTTGTGCCCATCCCAGTCTCTGTTGAAAACTCGGTACTCGAAGTTGTTGACTCATACATCTACCTAGGACAAGTGGTCCAATTAGGTAGGTCCAACTTCGAGAAAGAGGTCAACCGCCGAATCCAACTCGGCTGGGCAGCGTTCGGGAAACTACGCAATGTCTTTTCGTCCGACATACCTCAGTGCCTCAAGACGAAAGTCTTCAACCAATGTGTGTTACCAGTGATGACTTACGGCACCGAAACGTGGTCTTTCACTATCGGCCTCATCTCAAAGCTCAAAGTCGCTCAACGAGCAATGGAGAGGGCTATGCTCGGGGTGTCTCTACGTGATCGAATCAGAAATGAGGAAATCCGTAGACGAACTAAAGTGACCGATATAGCTCACCGGATTAGCAAGTTGAAGTGGCAATGGGCAGGCCACATAGCACGCAGAGCAGATGGCCGATGGGGCCGTAAAGTGCTCGAGTGGAGACCTCGGACCAGCAAGCGCAGCGTAGGACGTCCACCTACGAGATGGACAGATGACCTTGTAAACCGCCGGAAGGCGCTGGATGCAGGTCGCTTCCAACCGGTATATATGGAAGTCCAAAGGGGAGGCCTATGTTCAGCAGTGGACGTCCTATGGCTGAGATGATGATGATGATGATGAATATTCATTCATTCAATTATTTAAAAACCATTATTAAAAAAAATGTGAAAAGTAAAATAAAATTTTGAACATAATTTATTAATTAAAAACACAAAACTACATAGTAAGCAAAGATATAGGTTAGTATTTAAAGGTATTAAAAGGCGGAAACGGTCATTTTCGGTAATGACACTCGGTAGGTATAGTCCGTAGTCACAGCGGTATGTCAACAACCAATTTCATTTCAAAACATTAATAATTGGAATAATAGTCAATCCCTCGTTCTCCTTCTGAAATACGTACTTATTCATATTGAAAATTACTTTTCTTGCATCGATCGCTGTTTGACTACATTAGGTATGGGATTTATGGGAAAACGATTAATAATAATGGAATATTTTGCTACATTTTCTCGTTGTTTATCCTTTGATTTTCAATGTCAGTTACAAACGAGAATACTCCTTAATTGCTAGTAAAATAAATTTGTAGAGTAAATTCCCTAAATATGGACCAGTCACATAATATGGACCACGACAATAGTTCGCTAGGTGTCACTGCTATCGCAGTGAAGTGAGCCGCTTTTGATGCCCTGGCTTCGCGCCCCTCTGTCAGTCGATTGCCACGAGGCTACATGTCCGTACGCGTCAGTGATCGCCATTTTGAAATAGTAGGCACATTTCATGTAACTTTACGGTGAGTTTTGTAAGATTATTACTACGTTAATTACAGCAACTTATTCTTGAATCTACATTTTTTAGAAACAGTGTTTTGTTAGGGAATATTCTTGATATAATGTGTAACTGTATGCCATACCTATAATTTTTGTTAAATGTTTAACGCTCAAAAGGCACTGGCTTTTATTATGGACCCATAGGGAGGTTTCATATATGGTCTAGTGGTCCATATTATGAGGTATGATGACAATATGGACTACTTGTGAATCCATATAATAAGTAGGTATCTACATTCGAAAATTTATTTGTTTAAGGTCATGGCATCTACATCAAAGAGGCAAATATGGGACAAAGACTCAATGACTATGGCTATACTGGCCCTGGAAGAAAACCCTCTACTTCCAAGAAAATAACGAATACAGAGAGTGTTTTAAAAGAAATTCCACAACTACTCCAAAATGATAAGGGCAAGTCAAAGAAAGAAAAAGGGACTAAACAGAAGACTGCACCTAAACGAAAATCAAAGAACAACCAAAAAACATCGAAACAGACAGCCCAAAGGAAGAGAAAGACTACAAAGAAGGTCCTGCTATCCAGTTCTGAAGACGATAATTATTCAGTGAACGATGATACAGATGAAAGTCCAGATCGAAGTGAGACTGATAACGCTAAATGTTTGTATTGCGATGGTCTCTTTTCGGAGGACGTTCGTGGGGAGCAGTGGGTACAGTGTCCTTCTTGTCAGCGATGGGCACATGAGGAATGCGCTGGTGTAGATGGCGTTTTGTTTTTATGTGAATATTGCAAAAAATGAAAGACATTCGATTTTGCATTATGCCAAAGAGGGGGTTTGCAATTATATTTGTTTGTTATTTAAGACTAATTATATAAAGAAGTTCCTTACTCAAAATATCATACAAATACCTTAGTGGTCCATATTAAGTTACCTCTGTTGTAAGACTTATGTTTGGCATAGTTTATAAAAAAGAAAATGTTGTTAGAGGATTTGTTTCTTTATTGCATTTTTATTATAGGATGTAAGTACTAGATTGTTTTTCGACTGATTCACATTAATTAGACTAGTTTGACTTTAAAATTCTGTGTTTTGCATCATGGTAAATATGCTGCTGTTAGTCGTATTTAATTTTGATGGGAATATTGCTAAAAATAATGGTATTTCAAGGCGGGGTTTTAAAACATATATTTACTTGTCATTTAAGACTGATTACATGAATAAGTTCCTTATATTTTTTGCAAAATTAAGATTATATCATACTCAAAATATCATGGTCCATATTTTGTACCCCTAGTCCGTATTAAATACCTAGTGGTCCATATTAAGCTACCTCTTTTGTAATACCTAAGTACGACATATTTTATAAAAACTAAAATATTGTTTGAGGATTTGTTTTTTATTGCAATTTTGGCATAGGATGTAATTACTAGATAGTTTCTCGACTGACTGACATCAATTACACTTGTTTAACTTCAAACTTCTGCGTTTCATTTCATTAAATCCATAAGGTAGTCCATATTTAGGGAACTTACTCTACCTATCCGCAACATGGCGAGGGTTCAAAAACAACTTATTGGGCGTACGTACGAAGTTACAAATGTGTGTAAGCTACAATTACAATAAACATTGTTTAATGAGAAAAGAGATAAGTACTTTGATAGCAGTGCATCATCCGGTTGCACTCAATGTGTATCAGATGACACAATTAACACACTAGAAGTCGTACCTGGTTCAATTAAAATGGGTAACTAGCAGAAACAATGGCATTAATATAAAAACTACTCCCGTTTCTGTTATTCGTAAATTAAGGCGCTATTGTCGCATTTGACGCCAGATGCTACTTACGACGATTTCCTCGAAAGTTGATTGTTCTGCGTTCTGTAGCGTGTAAAAAATGTATATGTTACGAGTACAATAAAATTTATATCTTGAGTAATTTTGTTGTAAGATGAATATTATGCAATTACGAGGGTGAATTGAAAAGTTTTGAGCCCTACCTTTAAAATAAAGATTTTGGTTTTTATAACAATTTTATTTTCTACATATAATCTTCATAACGATCTGTCAAATCATCTGTGGAATTTTCTGTCAGTTGACCTACCGTTATGGTGTTACGTAGAATTGTTTCATTTGAGCAACACATTTCATATTAAATCGTTAAAGTTTCAGTTAGTGAACATAAGTAATACTATAGCATGTTGGTAGATGCTTAGATAGACTTGTTATGATGTTTCACTCTACTGAAGATGGTATGTTCATTGTTAAAATGGTCAAAGATTGAAGTAACGTTTTCTGCAACATATTTTTTACTAGAAAATACAATACGTGTTATTTTAAAAGCACCAATCTAACTGCAAATGCAATAGAACCAAAAATTAACAGGTGGAACCCGATATTGCAGTGGTTAATTGTATAAAATAAACGATTGGATTGGACGTATGCCAGTGACCCCTACTTGAGAGGACAATTTTATTTTAATGATATACAAATCATATTATATTCAAGTACCTACGCGCTTGTTCATGAATCCAACGGTAACAAATTATGATTGACAGTTGATGGAGATTAATGCATTGACACTAGAAATGTAAATTGTCCTTAACTCGACTTGACCCTTTCTTATTAAGTAAATTGTTAAAGGAAGTATTTATGAAACGACCTTATAGTTTTCATAAAAGGTCGTTTAATAAAATATAGAAAACTACCGTGAGTCTCAGACATTAAAATACCTACAAAACGGAACGGGCTCCTGATGATGAATCGCGTACCGATTCTAAACATGTCGAGCGATATTAGACTTCTACGACGTGAGAAAACCCGTTTTGTAGGTATTTTAATTTGACCTTAACTTACTACTTTGACTTTAGCTACTTTAGACTGAAAGTTGATTATAAATTCATCAGTCTCGCAGTTCCCAGCTGCAAGAAGCCTTTAGCTCTGTCTCGAAATCCGTTTAACTTTGAAATGGAAAATATGCAATTTTCTGTTTCATAGCTAGTGTCAATTGTAAATCACATTTCGAAGCTAGTTTTTGAATCCGGTTATGGGATGAAAATGTAGGGCCTAACAGGCTTTTTATTTAAGTAGTATGCCAACTGACTCCATTCGTGGCAGATTTCACCCAGTTGCTCGCCTCTACATGAAATAGTCATGTATTTTTAGGCAAAACATTAAAATTACACTGTACAACTGTGACAACATTAGATACTTAAATGTAAGTTTCGCTATCTGGATCAGTAAGCGCCATGTGAGTAACAGTCTTTCGAAAGTAACAGTGATATTTCACAGATCACAGTGTTTTACAGAGACAGTTTATTTTGGTTGAAAAGTAACGCTCTGTCCCATGTCTAGTTTGGACTGATAATTTGCATCATTCTTCAAGTATTAGACAAGCTCGAAACTAAAAGAGAGAAAGTTATCTGTAAAGGGGAATGAACTTGTCGTTAATTTGTGTTCCAAAATGCAGGCTTCTGCATGCCTATGGCGGCCGTGTTTGTCACGTGATAAATAAGTAATTAACATTCACTTGATGAATTCTGTATATCATTAAAAATCCCACCAAAAACATTCTGTAAAAAACTAGCCAAGTCTCGATGGAGCTGCTTGTTTATCTCTAAAAAGTAATGAAATCTAGACAAAGTCGTACCAAGTCTAAGGTTCCTTACTGCGATTTCGCCACTTCGCCATATAAGATTATCGAAAAAACAAACGTAAGTGCGTTTTAAAATACAGTCAGCGCCGTCTAGCGACGTGTGCGGGTGTCACCGCCACTCTTAGTCCAATGCATTATATTTTGACCAAATTATGAGCGAAATTAACATTTTAGTGTAATTTGTTTATTTAATTTGTGTAATGTTCGAGTAGAATACAGTTAATCGTTCGACTATTTCTTCCTGTAAACTTGTAAGTATAAGTATAAAAGCCAGTCTAGTCTTATCCAGAGTTTTCCTTTAATTTTATTTATATGCGTATTAAAAGCAGAAGGGGAAGCATTCGCCCAGCAGTGGGACGTTATAGGCTAGATTAAATTAGAAGATGTGTCCCACTACGCTGGATTTTTGCAATGACAGTCGAGACAGTCGTTTTTTTATGTACCAATAGTAGAAGGGGGCATTACCATATCTCTAATACAGCTGAGACCAGCTGAGGGTTCTTCATCAGATAAATAATAAATAAATGAATATTGGACAACCTCACACAAATCGATCTAGTCCCAAATTAAGCTCTAGAAGGCTTGTGTTATGGGTACTAGACGACGATATACATACTTATATAGATAAATATATACTTAAATACATAGAACAACCATGACGCAAGCACAAATATTCGAGTTCATCACACAAATATTTGCCCTGGCCGGAATTCGAACCCGGGACCGCCGGCTCAGTAGGCAAGTGTCTACAAACCGAGCAAAACGCATCGTCAAAATACTTCAGACCTTGGATTTTTGACATCAAATGAAGCGGCCCCCCAAGTTGAATATTAAAATACTTAAACGGGATTATTCACGTCGTAGAAGTCGAATAACGCTCGACATGTTTTGAATCGGTACGCAATCCATCATCAGGAGAGACGATCAGTCGCGGCGGCGGCCAACCGAACACAACAACAAGTTGAATATTTTTTGTAAAGGCGGTATGTCGATCTCTAATAGTTTGGTTGGGCTCTTGTGTTTTCTAATCAGGATACTCCAGATCTTCGATTTTCCTAGTTTTTAGGGTTCCGTACCCAAAGGGTAAAAACGAGACCCTATTACTGAGACTTCGCTGTCTGTCCGTCCGTCCGTACGTCCGTCTGTCACCAGGCTGTATATCAAGAACGGTGATAGCTAGACAGTTGAAATTTTCACAGATGATCTATTTATATTGCCGCTATAACAACAAATACTTACTAAAAATAAAATAAATATTTAAGGGCTCCCATAAAACAAGCTTGTTTTAAGGTACGGAACACTTCATGCGCGAGTCGGACTCGCACTTGGCAAATTTTTATAGTTTTCGCTTTATGCGGCCAATTAAACCCTAACTCTGTGTTTATGAAATTTCAGCTCTCTGAATTTATGGGAAGTACCTACTAGTTCTTTTCTGATGATCATGAGTGAGTGAGTGAGTGAGTGAGTGTCATAAATGCGAAACTTTGCTTTCGCTTAACTTCGGAACTAAATGACCTACAGACTTGAAATTTTGGATTCTAAGTATGTGATGTAGCTTACTGGATGACGAAAATTTCTGCGTTCTGGTCTTATCCAGAGGTTCTCAAATAGGGGCCTGAAAATGCGGCGAAATGATTCCAGTAAAGGATGGTACGGCAGTGTTTGCTTCGCGCGCGATAGACGCGCCGAATGCATTACAGCTTCGCAGTGTATTTCTTGGTGTTTTGCGATTTGTACGTATTTAGTGTTCAAAGTAATCACAAGAATTCAACAGAATAGAGTCTGTACGCCGCGAACCTGATCGATGTCTCTAAAAACGAACTGCATACCTACGAGCTAGAAACATTTCTGGCCGTTCCGTATGAAACCGTCATTTTCAATATTGGTAAGCACGTGGTTGACGTATCAACCTCAGAACCACCGCGGAAACGCCTCGAAGGCCGTTGACCTGCAACACTAGATGCACTCTGCTGCACCGGCTGCAGCGCGGCGAAGCGCGACGCCATCGCCCGTGACCACAGTAAATGTAGCTACAAAACAACAAAACAAATCCATAAAAAAAAAAACGAAAATAAATCTATAAATATACGCGTTTATATAATACATTTACAATGAATCGTTTATAACGACTTCAGATGACGAGGAACTCTTCATCTGAAGTCGTTATATTCGATAGTCCACCGATACCTAACATTTGATTATGAAATTGCCCCCCTTTCCCTCTTAAAATCCGGAGGTGGTCGTTTATCAGAACAAACGTAACATGACCTCCATGACATTCGCCTTTGTTTCTGACAGTCAGCCTTTTATAAGTTCGCCGCTGCTTATGTTTCCCGCACTAATTATGTACCTACAGTACACTATATGTATATCTATTAGGTATGTAGTCTTTTATAAATTTATATTCGTATAATAAAATAACACACACACACGTCGCCAAACGTGACACGTGAACGTGACACAACCAGTGAGCGTGTGTATATTAAATACGCGTGTGCGACCTAAATTTTGAGACCTAGAAAATCAATGTAGTTGAAATACTGTTTTAGCTTATATAGTTGCTGTGGCGTAACTGTTCATAACGCTCTGATCAGCTGATCTGATTGAAATTATGGTTTTTATGGCAACCGTCGCATTAACTCATGGGGTTTCCACGAACTCAAGCAATAGAGGTCATTACCATTATCTTAATTACTAGTGTCTATATCAACTTACTGTTTGCATCAATTAAATCCTCTTCTAACAAGTTAAGTAGTTGTCTTCACAAAGGAGTTCAGGAAGGTTTAAGTCCTTTTGAAATAAATGGTTCGGAACTTATTACAGGTAATGTATATGGTTATGAAAATAGTTGACTGGAGATATTTCGCGGAGCGGAGGATTGTGAAAAGTGACGGTGATACAAGTTTTAGACAAGTCAATGCGTCAATTCCTGATTGCTTTGTAGCACCTAGTGACAGTAATCGCAGGCAAGGATCCCGTTATATTATGATTGATGGACTACTGCTATAGTAAAATGTGCGGCGCATTTATTTGTTGACAATAAAACAGCCTGAAGATAAAAAAAAATTGGGCAAGTGCGAGCCTGACTCGCCCATGAAGGGTTCCGTACCTATACAAATATATAATCTATAATAAGTTTGTTGTATGGGAGCCCCCCTTAAATATTTATTTTATTTTATTTTTAGTATTTGTTGTTATAGCGGCAATAGAAATACATCATCTGTGAAAATTTCAACTGTCTAGCTATCACCGTTGTTGAGATACAGCCTGGTGACAGACGGACGGACGGACGGACGGACGGACAGCGAAGTCTCAGTAATAGGGTCCCGTTTTTACCCTTTGGGTACGGAACCCTAAAAAGTAAGCGTATGCTGTATCGCTTACTTCGTTCACTCGGTCAAACGGTAAAAAATATTTTGTATGTCCGAATTTCAGCTGTCCCGATTTCCGTAACCTACATATGTAAGTACTTTATGGCTAGTATCTTTCCACTAACCGTAATTTTACCGTTATAAATCAAATTTCTTGAGCATCTCGCATGTATTTTGTTCATTTGATATAGAAGTGTAATAACAATTTAATTTCTTTTATAATTCCTGACGCTTATTTAGGTTTCTTCAACCGAGCTTGTTACTAAACTGAGATGAGATGAAAACAAATTTAAGTAACTTTTAGGAGAATAAAAGCGACATCTTATTACATATATGAACATGCTAGAAGCCAATACCTACCTCGTTATCATGAAAGAAGAACTATTGCCATAATAGTAGTAAGGATAAGAGAACAGGCTCACGTCCAGTACTTAGACTACTCTTTGTTCTTGAAGAAACAGTTTTTGTAGCAATCTTCTACCTGCACTACTACCGCTACGACGTAGCACTGTTGGAGCCGTAGCGTCCTCCATACGACTGGCAAGAGGCAGGCAACAAGAAATGCTGAATACTCGCGACACGCGCCAGCCTGCACTAAGCTGTCAGACTCTGTTCTCCACTTTTGTAGCAATCTTCTGCCTGTCCTCCAGACGACTGACAAAAGACAGGCAACAAGACATGCTTAGTACCTACCTACTCACGACTCGCGCCAGTCTGCACCAAGGTGTTCGAGTCCGTCTCTGTTCTCCGCTTTTATAGCAAAACTTCTACCTGCACCGCTACTGCTACGTCGTAGCACTGCTAGAGCCGTAGCCTTTTCCACACGACTGGCAAGACGCACAAAGGTGTCCGACTCGGTTCTCCGATTTTCAACCGACGTCATAAAACGGAGCAGGTTATCAGTCCGACGGGGTGTTGGTTTTTTATAATGCGTGGGCCCCGATTGCTCGAAGACAATTTGCGAAATTCTTTTTTTGTTACAAAGGGCATACTTTCTAGTTAGTCCCATTATCAAAAACATAACTTCGTTTCGTTGACTCGGTTATTTTTGTTGAAAATTATTATGTTCGAGTGTCGTTGCCAATCATAGCAGTCTTCATTTGCGAGTATAGAGAACACATTCATGACTTAGGAACAAATATTCGAGTTCATGCGACAAACATTTGTCCACGCTCGGATTTCACACGATAACTTCGTAGCCGGCTGCGCTACCGCGGAGATGGAGCTAACAACTAATAAAATATAAAACAGGCGTAGAGGGCAATATGTTATTAAGTGACTTTATTGAGCGTAGCGTAATATCATTGGCATTTCATAATAATTTTATGCAACCGTCAGCAGAACTTATATTCACTTTTAATGGCCAAATAAAAAATAAATATGCCCATATTTTACTTAATTATTTCTAATTTAGCAGATGATCGCTCATATATGTGTTATTTCTTCAACTAGAATTTCAATATTGTAACTTACTAGGCATAAAATAGGGATTATTTTAGTACAAAGTATGTGCTCTTCAATTATTTAAGGGCATTTCTCAAAAAGTTTGTACTAAAAATCAAAGTTTTATTTCATTTTTCTATTCTGTTACCAATTATTTTAATAATTTTATATAAATGTTACAGCTATGTTCGATAATTAAGGTTTTGTTATGCTTATAATTTTTTTATTATATATAATCTAAAATCAATCTATTGGAAATCACAAAGAAATTGGTAACAAAATAGGAAATATATAATTGAACATTAATTGACGTAGAATTTCAATATTGTAACGTACTAGGCATAAAATAGGGATTATTTTAGTACAAAGTATGTGTTCTTAAATTATTTAAGGGCATTTCTCAAAAAGTTTGTACTAAAAATCTAAGTTTTATTTCATTTTTCTATTCTGTTACCAATTATTTTAATAATTTTATATAAATGTTACAGCTATGTTCGATAATTAAGGTTTTGTTATGCTTATAGATTTTAAATGATATGTAATCTAAAATCAATCTATTGGAAATCACAAAGAAATTGGTAACAAAATAGGAAGTATATAATTGAACATTAATTGACGTCTTAATTATATATAAACTTTTTGAGAAATGCTCTTAAGTACATATAGTGACGGTGTTCGCTTAAATAGGAGTATCATTTGACAGGATGAACCTTCTGAACCCTTAGAACATTTTTAAGTAGCAGAGCCATCTTAAAAATTAGTGCAGGCGGGAGTTGACATCATAAACTTTTTTATGGAATATTGACATTTTGTGTCCTGAATATATCATGCGGGGGATGTATCTAATAAAATGGCTACATGAGTTTATTCCAGATATATACTGCATTATTACATTATCTTAACTTGACTGAAACTACATTACTACTACATTATTATTTTTTTACGAGACAGCCGTCTCCTCTCCTATTTTTGTGAAATATGCACAAAAAGAAATTTGGGAAAGAAAAATCGTAAAAAAATCTTTTTCAAAAATAGTGACACGTCATATCGAAGTTGTTTTAATTATGAATAAATTACTTACCTGCCCTATAAGCTTCAAAGGAGTACGTTTAGATAAAACTATTTAGTACCTAGTCGTAAAAAAGCTGTTTCCGCGATAAATGTAGGTACATAAAAGCATAGATATTGTTGCCCATTCCTGGAAAGCAATGCAAAGCAACTAGTTCCAAACAAGGCGGCACTTATGCAATGGAGTGTAGTTATTGGCCGATAGTGTTTGTGTGCGTGCCGGGAAGAAACACGCGGGACCGGGGAAGTCCCAGAATGTTCTGGAAATTACTATGTTTGATAAGGGCCTAAATTCGACGTTTGGCTGACTGAGATCTCGCTATTTAAGCGTTACGATCTATTTCAAGTAACCGTAATAATATTTTCATTTTCATTGAGATCGATATAGGTACCTACTTATATTATTGTTAAATACTGCTATCACACTAATATTATACAGCCGAAAGTTTGAGAGTGTGTTTGTTTGTTTGTTACTTCTTCACGATCAAATGGCTCTTTAATAAAATGTAAAATGGAAGCTGACATCGTGGATTGGTAATCCACACATGATAATAGGCTACTTTTTGTCCCGAAAAAGATTCAAACCGCAGGTAGCACCGCCGGGCGCAGCTAGTACTAAAATAAGAGATACATCAGTAGTACAGTTAAGTAGTACAGTAGAACAGTTAAGAAAATTAATTTACTTAACACCGTAGAACACTGTCGCAATGGCAAACCACCATCACCACAACGTGAAGAAATATATGCGTTCACTGACCACCACTGAAAGTACTGAAACTCTAGTGACGATGTCATGTTAATTGCGATAAGGTGTTATTTATTTTATTGTACAATTTATAGCTTTACCAATTTGTGTCGGTAGACATGTAAAAAGCAGAATTGGCAAAAAGTCACAGGTCTTTGCCACCATCAAGTATGTAAATCACTTAAACAAGCTTCCTTGTGAATTAAGTAATTTTACGTTTCATTTGAAAACCCGATCGGTAATGAAGTGTACATAATTGCTTCAGTGACTCTGGTTATTAAATAACCTCAATTTTTTATGACATATTAGATGTCTGCATACCTAATACGCCAACATTTCTCTAACCTTGGCGTGAATAATAGTCCTCAGCGAAAATTTCTGCTATAGACAGAACGTCAGTTTCAATAAGGGAGAATTTACTAGTTTAATCGTATTAAAAATAAAATGTGTTCCTTTTCCCAATCTACCGAAATAGTGAATTCACATGACCAACATCCAGAGCGAATAGAATACCCACTTAGACATGTATGATGTAAAGTATATAAATACCAACAAATAAAATTTGGTAGGTAAGTGACCTCAATATCTTCAAGGCCCTATTTGATAACTACGTGGACGTTCAGTATTATGAACGTGTTTTTGGATAGGTCACACATACATATAATATAGATAGGAAACTAACATTTAAATAGATAAAAATCGTCAATATTCTGGGATTTCCCCAGGATTCTGCATATTTCTTTCTGGTACACATTCAATTAAGTCATGTGTTGTTGTTCCCTCAATATTCCCGGTAGATATAAGGAATTATTTCCCAGATTGGAATGGAGCAAATTCAGTCCATATCAATGAATAACTATTTAAGCTCAATGATAGTATAACATGTAGCATTGCTTGGTAGAAGTTTTTTAATACTTTTCTTCGCGAGGCAAGGAACTGAACTGAACTGCAACTGAAGCTAACGATTTATATGTATATGTAGGCTGTGTGTTATCTGTGAGAAACATGTGTATGAATATTGTCGTGCTTGATATCAGACCAACTGCAACATTGCAGACTGCAACTGAAGCTAACGATTTATATACATATGTAGGCTGTGTGTTATCTGTGACAAACATGTGTATGAATATTGTCGTGCTTGATATCAGACCAACTGCAACATTGCAGACTGCAACTGAAGCTAATGATTTATATATGTAGGCTGTGTGTTATCTGTGACAAACATGTGTATGAATATTGTCCTGCTTGAGTATTATATCACAGTTTCCCTTGGTATATACCCGCTGACGGACAAAGTACACTCGTCTACGATGATTCCTTTATGAGTAGTGCGCTTGTGCATCATCTAGTATTGCACATTTTCTGCGTGATCATTCATCAATTCTGGTAGCCAGAAGGCATAATCAGAGTCTCAAAATAAAAAATCATTCAACACGTCGAGCGCGTTTAGTATCACACGTGTGATACTAACGTTTTTGTCATTCATTATGTAACTTATTTGAAAATCAAATGTTATAGGTACAAATTAGATGGGTATAAAATCTGACTCAACGCTTCACGTGGAATTAAAAATATGTCAAAATACTGTCCCAAAATGATGTTTTTTTCTTATGTTTTACCTTTACGATCCGTAAAACTAGTTACGTAGAAGGTATCCGACCGTATGTATAGGTATGTAGCGCGCTGCCAGAATACGTAGCTATATAAATATCGCATTTCTCCCGTGCGATCGGTAACCGATAGCATTTCAAACTCAACGGTTTTCCTACACGTAAATTCGCTACACAAATACACAGACATCCTGCGGATTGCCGTTGTGGGTACTTTATGGGCAAATTAAGCTGTTGGGCTAGCGATAGCGGCGAGCGTTGACCTGGCGAATGTTTACTGTCCTTGTCGGCGGCATCCGGAGTGACGTCACGGAGGTGCCGATGGGTTTCAGCGTGGAGGCCCGCGCTCCGCCGAATCTTACAATTATACGCTTACAATACTTGCTTTAAAATATTATTTGACAAAAGCTTGACAGTAAAGTCAGGACATATATCTACGATGACTTGAAAGAGATATGTTTTTTGAACTCGTTACTCGATCTCAGGAGCCTATATTCCCTTCACTGTAGAGTCGTGTTTGGCTCTTTTATTTGAGAATTATAGACCCACTTACGTATTTGCTGCTAATTATATTAATTAACTGATTTTTAGGGTTCCCAAAGGGTAAAAACGGGACCCTATTACTGAGACTTCACTGTCCGTCCGTCCGTCCGTCCGTCCGTCCGTCTGTCACCAGGCTGTATCTCAAGAACGGTGACAGCTAGACAGTTGAAATTTTCACAGATGATGTATTTCTATTGCCGCTATAACAACAAGTACTAAAAATAAAATAAAATAAATATTTAAGGGGGGCTCCCAAACAACAAACTTGTTTTACGGTACGGAACCCTTCATGCGCGAGTCGGACTCGCACTTGCCCAATTTTTATTAAGACTTTACATCCAACAAATTCAAACCTTTAATACATATAACATTTGTCCTTGCCGGGATTCGAACCCATCAGGACCGCCGGCTCAGTAGGTCATATGTCGCCTTAAGCGTACATACCATGTGCATGAATACCTACGTAGGTAAAAGATGTGTACTATCTTGAGGTTTTTCGTTAATTAAGATTAAGTAACCAAGTTTAGTACCTACTTAAAAAAACGTCCGTGTTTACTATGCTTTACATTTTACAATGTAAATCGAAATTATCATTAAAACTTAATTAAATTATAAAATCGACATAATTGCAATTACATTATATTACTATGGAACTGAATTATCTGATGATATACTCACATCCCGTAAAGTGTAGGTAAGACATCTAGGTAGAACATGTACCTGTAAATAATTTTATAAATTTCACTAGCCCAAAATGATGATTATAGCCGTCAAATGGTTAACGCAAAAATAATTGGGTTGAGTCTGACCCTGTCGTACCTATCATCATCATCATCATCATCAGCCCGGAGTCGTCCACTGCTGGACATAGGCCTTCCCCAGTTCGCGCCACCATACCCGGTCCTCAGCTTTCCGCATCCAACCGCTTCCCGCCACTCTTTTTAGGTCATCGGTCCACCTACGACACGACACTAGCCCAAAATGATGATTATAGCCGTCAAATGGTTAACGCAAAAATAATTGGGTTGAGTCTGACCCTGTCGTACCTATAGGTATGTTAAATTGCATAGTCCACAGAGCTTTAATTTAAATAAAGTTCTGGGGCACCAACGAGCGAACTGCCTTAATCGAACTTCGAAAAGAGTTATAATCAGCAATCAGTTTTCAAGTTTTTGCCTTAATTGTTGTTGTCGTCTTATTCAGTTCAAATGACAGTCTACATTAATAAATGTATTTATTAACCTAAGTAATCGTGTTAAATAGTATCTACCAATTTACTAACATAAATCCTTAACACATCTAAATCATAATCCGAACAGCATAGAGCCAATTTCCATTGTTCAACCAGCCCCTTATACGTTTATGCAAATGTATTAACAGATAACACGTAATTATTGGTAGTAATTAAAATTCTCTCACATGCAGCGATAATGAGGTTAGTGACTCGGAGCGGGTCCCGATGGAAACGCTCAAAGAAAGGCCGCCATAATGCCCAATCACAATAATGGTTACGTGAGCGCGATGCCGGATCCATACACTTGGCAACAAGTCTTCTCAACACTACAGTGCCCACAAAACCTGAACCTGCCCGAACCTATTCGCAGTAAAGTCCAAATGAATACTCAACACCGCCTCGAAGCATACATACCTGTGTTACAGACTGTATTTACGTCATTCCTCACTGATTCGATTAGGTACGCAGAATAAAAACGACCAAATCCATACACATTCCACCTACGCCAGCCAGTCGATATTCAAAATCTCGGAATGCTATTGAAGTAGAGCACTCACGGCAGCTATTACAATAATTGTTACAAAAACTTTTATTTATATGCTTCTTTCAATCAAAAGTTTAAAAAAGCCGTCATGTTCTTATGAAACCGCATAGGAAACATTAGGTTTAGATTAATAGATTCAATCTGCTCTTGTTTATATCAATGAGAAGTAACTCTTTAAAGTGAGGTGGCGCGTAAGTAGACGGCGAGAGTAACGTCCTGTGGGAGCAAGTGCAGCGAATGCAGGCGCAGGCGAGCGCAGCAGCCGCGGCGCGGGCGCATAGTTGGGCGCGGCTACTCGTCGGTCACACACTTTTTGCCGCGCGCCGGCGGCGAAGGTCGGTCGAGGCAAGCCACGAGCTATCTAGAATTCCAACCGCTATGAATGAATAGTCGCTCGACTAGTCCCCGACCGCGCATACTAACTAAGTGACTTCAGATTAATTTGACAACAAACATTTAAAAGTTGGCAAAAACCGGAATGGCGGCCGGCACCCGCCCCGTGGGAAACATCGGCCAACGTTTTGTCTCCGGCCGATGATTGTCCGACCGATATAATTGATGTTGCGCTTCATGTTCGCGTTTATTTTGCGCTTTGTAGCGTGATGTGAGGCCAATTTGGCGTGCTTTTTTGAACACGACACCATTTCGGGCCGGGCCCGGTCCAGCACGCAATCGTCTGTACATACTGCAAAGGATGTAATCGGTGTAATACGTTGTCTTCGTAGAAGTTCGTCGATAATTATTAAATTATCTCTCAACCTGTTCAAGTCCAAGTGTGGTGTAACATATTAAGTCTTTCAGCTCCTGAATAGACCATGACAGCTCAGAATGCCGGTTCCGAGTCATGTCTTTTACTTGAAGGTTTCTTCATCGATTCATAATAATAAAGTATTTTTTCATTAATTAATAGTTAATACCTATATTCTATACTATTAGGTAGGTACTGTTATATGTACAATTATAAAACTGTATTGAAGATCAGGTTTCTATGGAGATGGAGGGGTCATTCAGGAAAAATCTTCAGCGCGATGCAGGTTTGGAAAGTGCTCGCGGCACCAGCCATACAGCGCCATCTGTTGTTAAAAAAACATTTGTCCGCTCATCACGCCGAAAAGGCTGGACTGATTTTAACCAAATTCGGTTGGACATCCAAACAAATGGTAATAGGATACTTTTTACTTGACTACGACGGAGAAAAATAAAATTCGCGGACGAAGGGTAGAAACTAAAACATATCTTCATGGAAGGAGAGAACAAGAATAGGGTTATGAAATGGTGGAATTGTATGTTGAAATCTGGTAATAAAAAATATGTATTCGTAGTGATCTTAACATAGTGTTACTATATAATTACATTGGGGTCATACCTACTTTGCAATATAATATGGCTATAATTTAAAATGGCGCATATGCCTAGACATTTTCAGCAATATACTCAGGTACCCATTTCCATACGTAATGTAACGACCACAACAAAGAATGCAAGAGTAGCGGTCTTGCCTTGGTTGATCTACGCTGCGTGCGGTTTCGGGTTAACGATTACCATTGTAATAATATGCTACTCTGCAATGTATATGCGTTAAAAACTCGCCATCGATTACACTTCTGATGTAGGTAATTGCACGAAACGGTTGCGGTCACTTCATCGCTTTATAAAGAAAACAGGGTTGGTTTTTTCAGGGAGATGTAGGAATAAAATGTAATAATTATAAAAACGTATAAACGTATGTAATAATTGTCAGGAACGGCCTGACATGTTTCGAACTCATGTGGGCCGCGAGTCGGGTAGAAACATGTCGGGCCGTTCCTGACAATATAATTATTTAAGATGCCTTATGATAGTTTTAAAAATATAAAGGAATAAAATTTAGTTGCAACCCCGCAGTGAGGTGCGGTTTAGGAACATATTTTAGTCGTCATGATTATTTGGGCGGTCTGTTTTAAACACAAAATACCGAGTTTAATTAAAAGTTGACATTGACACATTTAATTTAAAAGGTTAATAGATCAATAGCCAAGGTATTAAGGTATGGTCTCGGAAAAAAAAACATAAAACCGTCGAATTTAAATCCTGAGACAATGCGAAAAGTTCAGCTATGATTAGTTAGATGCTTTTGCATTGCAACTGCGTTGTTGGCAGACCATAATGCGCACAAAAGTTGCACAGGTCAGAGTAATAAATTGCAATATTTACAACCTAGCAGCTAAACAGTGGAGAAATAAATAAGACACTGAATGTGCAGTAGATGTGTACGATCTCAGACGGCTCAGCTTCTCACGATACAGCTGATATAGGTATAACTGGTACAAGCTTGGTCGTGCTTGGTAAATCATTATTTATAGTAGCGTGTCTGTTGCGTAGCGAATTTTAGGTGTCACCATAATGTACATAGAGAGGCAAAAGAAGGGTGGGCGGCTGTAGAGGCCAGGAAACCTTGACCGTCCTTAGCGCAAAAATATTACGTACTGGTAGCCTGTTCAACCAACTTCAAAAGAGGACGTTCTCAATTCCACGCGTGGTTTTTTAGTTCGGAGTTTAGTTTTGCAGTTTACTCTGTCGTTTATTTATGAACCGATTTGAAGAATATTTTAATTCGAAATGATGAACCTCGAATAGTTTCCTTTTTTATCAAAAGTAAGATGTGACGGCGGGATCCTGAAGAACCGACGGAATTCCTCAATGGTTATAAGTTATAAGTATTATACCTACCTATATGTTGTCATTTCTAACTTAAGTTTTTTTTTCCTTGTTTAGTTTTTTTAAGCAAATGTGAAATGACATGTAAGTAGTTACATTTAAACGAGAAAATGCAAGATTTTAGAAAAAGGGTTCTTTACGAAAGTACACATTAAATAACCGCAAGCGCAATGACGGCACCATATACGAAAAGTAATTTATTATTACACAGTAAATGTAAATACATTAGTGAAGGAATCAGCCAAATTATTAGTCAATCGACAGTAAATACCAGAGTATATTTTTAACATTAACGCATGAACATATTGGCTAGGTACCGTCGGATTATCTTGAAACGCATATGAAGTTAAATGTTGAACACGTGATAAAGTTCAACGTATCGTATGTGTAATAAATAAACGCTGTTTTTACAAAACCTCGAAAAGACACATGGGGACTAAGTACATAGCAGATGACGGGCGACTGGCCGTGAACCCGCGTTGGTTTATCTGAAAGCCCGCATTGCCGATGCCTCTCCAGCAGATGCTTGCCAAAACGACGCTGATAATGATAACATACTCGTAATGCCGGCACTACGCCCTTTATTACAACGCCCACACGTGGAATTTGGAAACATTTGACGTTATGCTTTTGCGTAATCGTTTTTAAGACAAGTAAGAACTCTGTGTAAAAAATAGAGGCCCCTTGAACACTGAAGCTAATTCTTGAATAAGATGACGCATCATTACTGTAAATAAATTGTAATTAATTGTGTCTCAAGGTTCGACGCAACTCTTAGTTGGAAATTCCACGAGCCACGTCTCCCTGGACCGGGGTGTTAGCGCCACATCTCAAACGAGGCACTCCACTCCAATATTCACAGAACCAGTTCGAATCGCTCCGTCGAACAATAAAAGTGGCCTCTATTTTGGGAACGCCGTCGCGTCCTTATGGGGCCTCTCGCGCGCGCCGCCGCTCCACCCCAGAGAACCCCAATAGTGTTGGGCCGCCTCATTTTCCATAGACTTCCCATATATTCCGAATTACATTAGTAAGCGGCACCTGCCTGTTTGCTTATGGAAATCGATTCCACAAATACGTCATGTGCCAGACATCCAGCCATCAAATTCAAAAGATCCTACATTGTATATAAATTTAGTTAACTGTGAATCTGCTAGACGAAAAAAAGACGGTGACATATTCATTGCGTATATTATTATTTTAATTCATTCAACGATTAATATGATACTAAAGCTATACGTTCGTATAGCTTTAGTATGTTCACTGAGGTACCTAAAAATTAAACGTGTTGCTACATATTACTTATAGTATTAATGTCTTCGATCTGGGTTGTCGATCAATTTAAGAAAGTATTTAGGTACTTGTTCTTCCAAAAACCCTGCTAAAATCATGAAACCGGACATTATTATAACGCTTTTGGGAGATTCAAAGTATGAATCCTCGTTTAGGTCACTTAGTTCACTAGGCATTCATAACGCGACTGTTTTATGGTAATGTTGTCATTTGTATAAGCGATATCGTCGATTCTTGTATTCTGGATATGTGTAAAAGTTTGGCATTTATTTGACTTAGGTATAATAAGAGCTGTGCAGAGGCCAGCGCCCGCAACCGTTATCGAGCAGATTTTATTAATTAAATCGCAATGGTTTTTTTGACGATAAGATTATTTAAATTCACACCAATCAAATCGAATGTTATACAATTTTGTATCCTTATCGCTATCCTACAATATACTGATTTTGGCAATCATACATGTAGGTACGTTCGTAATGTAAATTGAAGACGTGATCCCTAAAGCGTTTGCGTAACATCTGTCGAACTCCAGAAAGTATAGGAATTAAGAAATTTCTGGATGAATGCTCTAAAAACAGCTGGCAAACATTAATGTTTCAAAACACACATGCCTCTTAATAATTTAATTACTGGCAGCACATTTACTTATATACAAAACAGTACAAAAAAAATCGCTCACATGTTCATACTATTCGAAAATCCGAACCCATTGTTGGACCACGAGTGAGCTCTATTAGATTTTCTTGTATCTACTATTAAAATTTCGGATCAGACGATCATAAGCGCACTTAGGTAATAAAATGAGTCCACATTACCGCGTGAGTTCACGGCCGGGGCCGGCCGGAATTATTGCTTAGTCGGCTGTTACGTATCCAGTTTATAGTTTTCTAAATAAAGCTTCATTATTTTGGAGGATCGCGCGGCACTGCGAGCCAATGACTCGTAGCCTTGCCTTGAGTTGCCGTAGACCGAATTCGCGGCCTCTCCGCCATTGCTCATGATTCCTAATGCTACACTATACTAGTATTATTATTTTAGTTCACTGAAGAACGGGCTAATTATGTTACTCACGGCTCATAGGTTTTCTGGGAGAAATCGCTTTTTAGCCATAAGGCCGCCCGTTGTTACCAATTTAATCTTTTTCCTCTTTCTTTTGTGTTTATCTCTTTTATTTGTGGTTTTATTATTATTATGTTTCTCATTATCTCTAATCCTGTAAACGGGGACGTATTTTGAAATTTGGCGCTCGGGCCTATAAGTTTCGTCGCCCCAGAAATCAAGGAAATATTTAACGTTTTTTTTTTGTATAATGGATAGGGGTAGTTGTGTCAATCAAGCACTTAGATTTAGCAAGTGTAAGGGTTGAGTCATACGAAAAAAAAAACATTATTGGCCATAACATAATCTGATGAAAGCGCGAGCGTAGCGTGCGCCAAATTTTTCGGCGATGGGGTGCCTACTAACACAATCAGAAAAAAACGCGAGCGAAGCGAGCGCGAAATTCTTCGGAACGGGGTTACGTAGACTGCGTAGCAACACAAATAAATAGATGTTAACTCGAGCGCAGCGAGCGCAAAATTTTTCGGCGCGGGGGTGCGTAGTAACACCATCAGATTAAAACGCGACCGCAGCGAGAGTGAAATTTTTCGGCGCGGGGGTGCGAAGTAACCAAATTGACCGATATAGTGTAAAAAAAAAATTATCTGTCAACGCTGATGCAATGTATGGCCTATTGCCCCTGCCCCTCTCGTCGCGCCGCCCCGACCTCGCTCGGCGCCCGCGCCCTATATATTTGGAGCATGTTCTTACTTACAGACGCGCCCCGGAGATATTGAACCTATAAGCGTGTTCTCAACCAAGACTTACTAGTTCTTGTTATTTTTCATGTTAATTTTAAATTGTGGATTGACAAAAAAAAGGTGAGATTTAATTGTTGGTTAAATGGCGCCAATACCAAAATAAAATGCAAGTCGGTTTGGGGCCCGGGCCATGGCCCGGATGGCCCTAGGATAAATACGTCCCTGCCTGTAAACTTTTCAGAACTTTTCTAAAACAGCAGCCGGAACCTAATCACCACTAGGTTAGGTTACATACATACAGTGACAAAATCCCAAATAATTCAGTAAATAAAGGAGTTTGACCTTACAAACGGTCCGGTAGTTTTGAATTTTTTATATGTTGTCTAGGATGGTTAGTCAGTGTTTAAAATGCAAAATGCACAATTCCCCCCCCTCCGCGCCCGCCGCCATATTGAAAAAACCGGCATGTTCATATTTTTGCTCATCTTCCTTTAGGAGCATTTTTGCTAGAAGAAAGCTTTGACAATGTTATAGAGAGATAAATTTACTACATTCTCCATTTTATATTTTGTTTCTAGGACAGATAGTTACGGAGATATGCACATTTAAAAAAACGTTAAAAATCGCAATTTCCAACTCAAAAACAAACTTCTGGATTATAATTATCTTCGTTTAGGAGCATTTTAGCTAGAACAGCGCATGACCAATGTTGTAGAGAATTGAATTTGCTATAATTTACATTTCAGATTTTGTTTCTAGGACAGATAATTACGGAGATATGTAAAAAATAAAGTCACATTTTCCGAAAATGTATGTAAAAATGGACATGAGTTTTATAAGCAATTATATTTCCAACATGTTTTAATTTGTCCTACTTAGACTAGTCCGTAACTGAATGCGATTTTTTACGTTTTTTTTAAATGTGCATATCTCCGTAACTATCTGGCCTAGAAACAAAATAAAAAATGGAGAATGTAGTAAATTTATCTCTCTATAACATTGTCAAAGCTTTCTTCTACCTAAAATGCTCCTAAAGGAAGATATGAGCAAAAATAGGAAGAACGTGCCGGTTTTTTCAATATGGCGGCGGGCGCGGAGGGGGGGAATGTGCATTTTGCATTTTAAACACTGACTAACCATTCTAGACAACATATAAAAAATTCAAAACTACCGGACCGTTTGTAAGGTCACACATAGTACTTTAGTCTCTATTCACCGAATTAAAAAGGGAGTAGGTAGGTACAGCTATTTTTTTCGTTTTGTTTTTTTTGTGGTTTCGTCCGTCTAGCAGGTTTTTTGCTTACCTATATGTATGTAGTTACTAAAAACCCGGATAAAAGTTCTCCTATCTAGTCCCCGTTAGCTCATATTCCACCTATGTGTACCTAACGCATACCTTCGCAGTTTCGATATATAGAGATACGAATAAGATCTTTATTTTAATTTTAAAATCTTTATTTTTGCAACATAAAAGTTGGAACTGTTTCAGTTCTTATCAAATATAGCAATGTGCTTCCCCGCAAGATCAAACAAGCTCCGAACAAATTCGCTTTCAAAAGATGTTTGCGTGACCTCTACGCTAGCAGAGTTGTGAATTCTTAAGTTATCTGATTATTAGTATGTTTCATCTGTATTTATTTATATGTGTATATGTATATTATATGAATATATGTATTTATTTAAATATTTATTTATTAAAACTTGTTTAAGTTAGTTGCACCGCCCACAATTTATCTGCTTTGCCCGAAGGTTGACTGGTAGAGAATACCTCATGGTATTAAGTCCGCCTTTTGTACGTTTTTCTTTTGTGCAATAAAGATTAAATAAATAAATAAATGTGAATGACACCGTCATCATATTAGTAGTAAGCAGATATGTAGGTATATACATGATTTAAGCATCCTTAATCAAAATACTGCTGCACTTTTATCTTTCGATCATGGTACATTCCTTGTAAAAGTATGCACAGTATGCGTAAAATTAATGCTCGGGCAGGGTAGATGCCCATTAGTAGACACCTTGTCAGCATCCGAAATAACAGGTACCACATAAATATTATCATAACCGTGGGCGTGGGTTGCAATCATCAATCACTGATGTTAACAATCGGATGTTAAATTTTTCGTAAAAGTCAAGTATGTGTCGGTGGTCGACTGGCGCTTATCAATGTCGGCCGAACGCTCGACGACGGGCGTTCATGGGGGCGTTATCGCATATAAATATGTATCACACTTTATACGAGACATTTATCCAATAAAGGCAATAATCGTTACGCTAATAAGCCTTTCCCGAACGGTCCAATCCGAACATAACCGACGCGGTTCCAATTATTATCGACCCGGGGTATTATTATCGAAGGAATGCAAGTAAACGTAAGCAGTGCGCGGAGTGCTGCCGGACCGTCGAATGCTCGCAAAAACTTATCGAAACCATCAAGGGAATGCGTGCAAGGTAATTAATTAAGAGCTATTAATTGTTGATTCTCCTTAACCATTCTGTAGGTTTCATTGTCTCCAACTTAACTAGGCCTATGAGAAGTTTTTCCCAAGGCTATGAGCTTCGATTTATGATATGGATACTGTGCTTCACATTACTCTGACGGCATCTAATAATAGACTAATAGCATGCGGTTAATCCTGGCTCATCTCGGTGACAAATATGGAGTGTGTGCGAGCTCCAATCCATAACACGTTTCTTCGGTACGTAATGGTTTTTGATGTAAGTTCGTTATTTCAGTTTACGTGATGTTCATTCTCGACTCGACCAAATAATAGTTTCGCATACACAAACACTGCCATAAACTCTTGGTACAGCGGCAGCATGTCGGTTTTATATGTGACTAGTAATATAATTAGCGAAACATAAAATATGGTTGCAATTTATTAAATTATTTTTGGAAAAGATCGTAGCCGAGAATGCTACCTGTACGTTGCTTCCATTTGGATAGTACCATAGGGTAATAAGTTTGTTTTTATCGTGTATGAATTGCACTCGTAAATCCAGAACCTTGAGATTGTTGTCATAAACAGATAGTGAAAGGAACATAATAAGGTTTCGAAGTGGTAAAATCAACCATGGGGATGGATAAAACAACTGCTCAGCTGGAATTTTGCGTCGGTACATTCTAGTGCTGTGTAGACATTAGCGAATCTGCACGCAATGGTTCATTTATCATAAACTATATAGGTAAGAAGTCTCGGACTAATGCTTCAGGTGAAGCAGCTGTATGTGTGTTAAAACAATTGCAGTTTCTATTCTATAATATACCACATGTTTAGAAAATTTGTGTTCATATTTACTCTATCTCTACTTTACATTTGTCAAAAACTGTGAAATCACCAGCACTAAAGTTTGCGTGGACTACTGGGCCCTCCGCAGACCAGACCGGTCGTAGGACACACAATTCAATAGGCACCCATAAACAAAGCAATTTGTCGCTCGTTGACAGCGACGAGCGTCTCAGCGCTCACTGCGACAACTCTACAGGCAAAAACAGGCATCAATCTACCTCACAGCCTTTAATAACAAGACATAAGACTCACAATTGTGAATCAATTCAGTTTTCAGTCGGCCAGAGGCATTCAGTAAGGGAACAGTAACCACGCGATCCGCCATCCCAGGACAATGACTTCAAGAATTTCGTTCTAACAATTATCTTACACCATTCCAACGCGATTGATTTTTTGCGCTTCGTCTACGGATTTCGCTAAAAACTCCACTGGTTTTTAATCTTTCCGATTCCTATTGAGTGTTTCCTTATACCTAGTAGGTACATGATACGGCCACGCTTCATAGATCTGAAAAGGTCAGTGAACTGATTTTAAACAGAATGTAAGTGGTACTTACCTAATAAAAAGATAATGTGAACATTTTGTAGGACAGATAAGATCTAGGGAATAATATAGGATAATTACCATCAGATCGATTGACACGAATTCGGGAAGGTGCTCAATATCGAGCCAGTCAATATGGGAGAAACGGTTGACGCTGCGCTCTGACGTAGTAGGACGGACAAATTCACGGCCAGTTATGCTAGCTTGGAAGGTTTAATTGATGGGAATTACTGTTCCTGACAAAATACCTTATTGTCGTGTTTGTTTCAATCACGGTTACACGGCCCATTTTGCGAACTCGTATGGAGTTCATCTTATGGGACGATGATGCGATTTGCAACGCGACGAACGGTGACGTGCTAATCGCATCAACGTTAGAATTTTAATATTAGAGATCTGTCACTAAAATATTAAGACCAACATTTGCCACTCACTGTCGAATGGCCACCCTCTCATTTGACCGTAGGCCTCCGGTCCGACTCAATTAAAACTCATGCGCCGGGGCGTGCGAAGTGCCCGGCGCCCGGCCCCTCCGGCACCCCACAGGATACTCTAACTCGACCATTTTCGGTCAATAAACTTGAAATCAGCTACTTTAGGATCTATTAGGCTTCGCAATCAAAATAATTATAGTCCGCCTATTTAACTCTCGGTAGCTCGGGAATGTTGTATCATGATAGAAATGGCTCATACAGAAACTTATCCTTCTCAAATCGGCGGCTGAGCTAATTTTAAACTGTATTATTTTGAATATTTGTATAGAATCTTTTTATCGATTCATATTTTTTATGTGGTAATACCACATTTTTTTATTTTTATAAATAATGACACAAAGGTAAATTAAGAAAGAAAAATTGAATGCGATCTACTACAATCGAAGCGGGGTATGAACCCGCGACCTCTGCGTTTCCGGCGCATTGCTCTCCCAACTGAGCTATCCGACCGCTACGTCAGTCACACCAAATCTTTCATCCCTTAATCCTTTACGCTACTGGAGCGCCCTCTGCGTCATATATGTTTTTTGAAATGCTTATTGCGCATTAGCCATACCCTAGGATGTGCGTTTTACACGCACGATCCCCAATCCCCATTGCTTTACAGCAAGTGTGAAGACTGCGAGAGAGATGGCGCTGTTCTAAATATTTGTATAGACTCTTTTTATCGATTCATATTTTTTATGTGGTAATACCACATTTTTTTATTTTTATAAATAATGACACAAAGGTAAATTAAGAAAGAAAAATTGAATGCGATCTACTACAATCGAAGCGGGGTGTATTATTTTGAGTTCACTTCACCTTTTGGTACATTCAGGAGCAATCGATCACCAGGTCTTTGAATCTCATATACATAGGTCTCTTTTACCCATTAAAGATATATATCGTTTGCAGAAAAGTAAAGTTTGCTAAAGATGTGTCACTACCACTAAACCTCACAACCTGGTAATTTAGGACACTTAGCGAATATTTCTTCTCAACAAACGACGTAAAAATTCTTAGTGATGAGCTCAAGCACACAGGCAACGCTGTTGGTAAAAACTAGTACGTATACATTGTAAGTTTGGTGCCAACCCTTGGTCGGGGCCACGATACAATCGCTCGGGCAAGGTGACTTTAAACGACTACTCTTGGAATTTTTATCAGTCTGCATTATAGCCAAATTTGGTATAAACGGGCTAATAAGCCATTTATTCTGACTAAATTGACAACGATTTGAAATTAAGGCTAATATTTATATGTTGATATTGAAACAAATACCGGTTGTTACAAACACATACCAATACTTTAAAATAGGGTAATAAATAACCCATTGATTGGAATATGATTTGTTGGATGGTTATTGCTATGTGTTAGGTTACTACTTAGAAGTAAAATTAAACGTGTAATTAATGAGAGGAGTGCCGAGGATAGCATTTTTTAGGGTTCCGTAGTCAACTAGGAACCCTTATAGTTTCGCCATGTCCGTCTGTCCGTCCGTCCGCGGCTTATCCGTAGCCGTGATCATTAGTACCTACTAGAAAGCTGAAATTAGGTATGAGTATGTGTTATGTATCACGCCGACAAAACGGTAAAATAAAAACTGAAAAAAAACTTTGTTTCGTGTACTTACCCTCGAACACCTAAAGTGGGGGTGATTTTTTTGTTCGTTTCTACGGGTCCATATTGGCTGACATAAAATTCTTATACATAATTGTCATTAGTCATAATTTTCGTACTCCTAATTTCTACAAATAACTTTTCAGGATTGTTATAATACAAACCTAACCTAATCTAAACTAAGCTAATGGGTTTTACTCTTAAAACTCGCGTAAAGTTATTAATTTCTGAGTTATGATAACAATTTTATGACAAACAATACGTTATGATTATGATTATCAATCATTTTGTGAAAAAATGCGGTTTCACTAGTGTGATGGGTGTCGTTGAATAGGTCTTTTAAAAATAATATTTTTTGGTAAAGTCAGCAGTTTTGTAAATATACATGCCAAGGTACATAGGTACTAATATGTATAAACATAATACTTACTTTATATTACAAGATGGAATTAGTACTCGTATTTCAGCGCCATATATTTATTGTAGTATTTTTTTCCTGTTTTATCTTTTACATGTCTACCTATTTAATAAGCGTGTTTTCATTTTAAATACAAAAATATGGTAATAAATGAAAAAAAGGCCGGTAAAGTGCGAGTTGGACTCGCGCACCGTAAGTTCCGTACAAACTATGTAATTACTTTGATATTGCTAACGAAAATATAAACTATACTGAGCGACAAAGTTAACTTTACCGATGGAAAACTGATTTACGTAATGCTTATTGATACAAAGATCAAAGCTTTAATATAAAGATTGTGGCGTGTACCCACATTAAAAAAATGAGACAGTACGTTTCATAAATTTACTAATGTACCTATCGTTTTTAGATTTTTTCTATACTTGTAGTAGACGGCATTATCAACGGAAAATACCCTATAAATTTAGATTCCCTTGTGAGTCTACATTTTTGTATCATAAAAGGCCGTATCTTTATTTTTACTTTAACTTAGAAGTTAGTGTTTTTACAGCTTCAATTCAAGGGACTGTAGACCTGAGGATATGGTTTTAATTTTAACTAGACAGCTCCACGCGTTCCCGATATAAATGACGGATTGACAACAAAGTGATCTTTTAAGGTTCCGTAGACAACAAGGAGCCCTTATAATTTCGCCATGTCCGTCCGTCTGCCCGCAGCTTAGCTCAGAGACTCTTCGTACGAGAAAGCTTCAATTTGGCATGGAATATTAGTCACGTTGACAAAGTGGCAGCATACAACTTTGGAAAACTTTTTATTCGTGTACCTCCCCTACATGTAAAATTTATTTGTTCGAGTAATAGTCAACCACCTTATAAAATGTACTTACTCATAGAGATAAAAATCCCATAGAAAATCACATGTTGTTAGTTTTATAAAGCAGATAGTGAATTTAAATAAGTTCGTGGAAAAACTGACCCTGAACCTGTAAAGTGAACTGAGGAGACGACGTGTAAGAGGCGGAGGGCTCGGGGGTCGGAGCAAACCCGCACAAAAAGAAGCGAAGGGTAAGAACGTGCACCAGATAGTTTGCCTCCTTATTATACTAGGTCGATGCAGTAAGCTTACACCATAGATTGGAGCGGAGTTTTTTTTTTTTTTTTTCGAAATTTTCTCTTCGTCATGACCTAGCGAAATTTAATTTGTGCATTTTAAAACAAAAAATTCTAAAATCGGTTGAGAACTCGCTGAGATCTGCGCATTGTTACAAAGTCCATTCGAGTCGATCCATGGGAGCTTCGCTCGCTGCGCTCCAATGAAGTCAACTGAGGAGACGATGAGTATAAGAGAGGAGGGACTTGGCGCAGAGCCACCCGCACTAAAAACAAATCAATTACCAAAAACAGACACAAGATAACTTGCATTCTGTTGCCTTTAAATCAACCAAAAAAAAATCTAATGATTATTATACTTCAACCTCCTTGAACCGCTTGGATCGTCTTCTGAACAATTGCATCAGATTCATCTTTGGACTACGTAAATACGACCATATTTCTGATTTTCGCCGTCAACTTAATTGGCTCCCGATTCGAGAACGTAGGTCGTTACGAGTCTTATGCACGCTTTATTCCATCTTATTCGATCCAGCCGCTCCTGATTATCTCAGAACCAGATTTCACTTCGTTACTGCTCGACCAGGCTGTACTCTCCGCACTTCTCGTACCCTCACGCTCATCGTCCCTGCCCATCGCACCGGGTTTTTGTCAAATTCTTTTACCGTCCAGGCAATACGACTCTGGAATGATCTTCCACTCCCCATCAGGCAAGCACAAAGCAAACCTATTTTTAAGCGCATGCTACGCAAGCATCTTTCTGATATATCTGTCTAAAACAATTGTCTCAAGATGAATTATTATTGGTACGATGTTATCACTGGGTACATGAATCTATATTATGTATGTAGTATATTATAATTATGTATTTGTGTAAGTTTAAGTATGTATATTATATTCTATTTAAATTTGTGTTTTTTTTTATAGTCTCCTACGTTATACTCGTAGACCCTGCACCAACTCAATGTTTCTGTTTAGCCCTATGGTTGACTGGTAGAGAATGCCTTGTGGCATTAAGTCCGCCATTTGTACTAGCTTGATCTGTGCAATAAAGTTTAAATAAATAAATAAATACTTGATAATATACTTGCAATAACGGCTACGGAACCCTACACTGGGCATGAGCATGACCCGACATGCTCTTGCCCGGTTTTACCCTATAAGATACGGAGCCCTACAAAACATTCGAATCCCGATTGCTAATATTAATGCTCATCGCGTCATACAAATACTTGCCCTTGTCGGGATTCAAACCCGGGACCGCAGCTAAACTCATCGTCAACTTTAGATGGTACGGACTATTTTTTGCCAGCTGTATGCATGCCTGCAATAAATACTGAGTCTTAGTTAAATTCAGCGACAGCAATTTATTTAATGGCGTTTCAAGGCGAAGGACTAATCATGGTTTAATTGCAAGGCGCCTGTGATCGTGAAGCCTAATTTCGTTTTCGGCACGCTCAGCCCGCGGGCGGCGCGGGCGCATGCCATCTACTTAGAAAAACTATATTCACAACTTTGTAACCTTCCATCTCTTTCGTACTTGAGTAGCTTCACACCAGAGGGAGAGGGAACACGAGTGATGTCATGACTTAGGTTTTTCTTTGTAGGTGTCAGGCGAATCCCATACCAGACTGTTGATGGACGAAATGTATTTTACGATGGACGCTAATTTTAGTGTCACGTCACGACCCAAATAATATGTTTAGTTTGATGGTTTTCGACACGCGAATTTCCGTGAAAAGTAGATAACTTTGACACATGATCAAGTAAGTTTGTATTCCTGAGAAAATGCACATTACATAATTTATACTAGGAATATTTACAATAAGAATATGTCCTTGAATCTTGACTCGAAACTCAATGGGAAGTCTTATCGATGTGCGCGCATCATTATGCAGTCCACTAAGCAGCTCGTCAAGGTTGGAACCTTGGGGTCGACTCAAGGTTTGCACGAATGATATCCACGAAGCGATTTTGCTTCAAGCTACAAACGTGTACATTTATTTTTATAGTTATCTAGATTTAATTAAATTCTTCCCAATATCTGTTTCTTTGATAGTTCTAACAAGATGGCACTGATGGAAATGGAAATAATCAGAATTGGGTGAATGGAAATGTTTAAGTTAGAGGTTCGTGCAGTTTGTTTGAGGCATGGCTGTATGTGCCTCTGCGGGCTGCGGGCAGGGGCCGCGCCGGGCTCATGGGCCCCAAGTCGTGACAGCCGTTTGTTAAACTAATGGCGAACAAAAAGAACACCGCCTTCTATTACATTTGTCCAAGTGTGTTGCCTAAAGTAATTTGCACGCGCTAATACAATTTGTTTTATGCCTATTGTACTTGTTTTTATTTCCGGCTGGATACTGCGTAGACGCATCGTAGGCAATCTGTCAACTCTTACAAGTTTTTGATTCGCTTGTCGTGGCTATTAAGAGGCGAATGCCCTAAGACTCTTGTTCCCGTCTTGGTGGGTACGAGTACCTCTCAGGCTCTCAACTTGTATCAATAGCTTTTCTAAGAAAAGTCATTTAGAAAAACTTTAATTTAAATTCTAAATTGGGAGTAGAATCAGAAAAACTAGAAACGACAGATGCCTACTTTCCGAGTCGGTTTCGCGTGATCGGCCGATTCACTTTTTGCTGTTTTTACAGACAATTATCGAATCAAATTGTGACGTAATTGATGTTCCTGATTAATTTGGCGAGTACTAGCACTTGCGACTCATAAGATGTAGTCGAGTTCACGATGAAGTAATTAGCGAAGTAGGCGCCATGTGTGCTCGGCGGGGGTCGCGGGTTCCGCACATGTCGCACACGCGACACGACACGTCAAAAAAACGTCGTCGCGATAAAAAGCCGCCCCGAGCGGCGTGAGAACCACGACACGTGGCCATGCGAGCTCATTCATACATTTGATTCATAAATTGTATGCACGGCCCCCGTGTATGTGTGCATCGCGACACGAGCACACTTCACGCCTGTGTGCTAGCAACTTGAGCCCATGGAATGCAACTCACAGGTAACGCTGCTCACATATACAAATGAATGTAAATAAAATACACATGCCTTTCTTCTATATGGTCAGATCCACTGATCCCTACTTTTACGATAACCCTGACCCTGACATACCTCCCCTGCAGACATAAACACTGAGTAATAAGGTAGATAGTTTTTTCGATCTCATAATTTGAGGTCTGTGATTAAAAATTCTGAACAGGTATTTAGTATAATAACCGCTGTAGGTTTTAGTTAAATATCGCTTTTATGATAGTTTTTAACGTATATTTCTATACGCAACGGCAACAGTTGCCTGAGAATACATGATTTCAATTTCAAAAATATGCGGAGTAAATTGAATACAATAAATCTAATGAAGGTTGCTCAGCGTAGACTTTTTAGCGACACATTTCACAGCGGGCAACAAAGGCCAACGAGAATATATTTATGGTGCTCCGAGTTACCCTTATCAATTCGTGATTAAGATTGGACGAACACGCACCTTTATAGAGCTTATTGCCGCTTTAAAAGTAGACTTGAGAAAAAAGGATCGAGCTAGTAAAATCGGACCGCAGCGGCGTTTATGGTTATTTGTGTGGGGAATGCAATCTTTCGCGGGCGATCGGCGCGGGCGCGCGCGGGCGCGGCGGCGGCGCCCTGCGCGCTATAAATCAGGGCCAATTGAGGTCGAGCCGGACGCCAGTTATTTTTAAAATTGCGTGCACAATATTATGTGTTTAGGTGGAATATGATAATTGCGGCGAGAGGCGCCGTAAACCGACACCGACTATGGGATTACAGAGAGCCGCCGCCTGCCCGCGCCCGCGCCCGCGGCCGGCGCGCCGCGAACGGCCGAACCTCATCACGCCTTGTTACCCCCGCCTCGGGACACCTAAAATCTTTACTTCCATTATGCGGGTCGGCACCGTGCTTCGTGCGCTTTAAACAGATCAATTTGCAAACTAATCAATGCGGGCGAACACTAATTATCGACGCCGACCATTTTATTGCATTTTAGAAAAATACCCCAACGATTAGGCACGGTCTTTCCGAATTATGACAACAAAGCTATTATAATAGCTATGAAAAATGTTTCAACGTTAGAAATTAACATACGTAATGTTTTTTGTCGCCGCTTTGGAGGTGGGCCGCGGACAGGTACCTATATGCTGAGGGTGCAGAATTCCTTGAATGGACTCTTTTGTAGTCGGGGGAAAATGCACCGTGACTGCAGTTGAACAGGTTCCGGATTAGTTTAAGCCGTAAATATCAAAGGAGAACGATCTGTTACGCGGATAGTGAGGTTAGATTGGGTATTATGTGTTTGAGGATAAGGAGTAGAATCGTTTGCTGGTGGAAGTGAGAAGGTCGGTTGCTATCAATCAGCAAGGCGCCATTGAGGGCTGTTCGGGCTCGTGAGAAACCGTAAACACTTACCCGGTTTATCTGATAGAGTTTTTTTTTTCGCTCAGCGGGTCCAGTCAATTAATGGATTGCGCCGTTACTTGTTTTATTGTACGGACGCTGCTTAGCATTCGATGAGACTAATTTATTTGGAAAGGTTTGACAGCTAAGGCATTAGGATGATGCAGATCGCCCGCATTACGGAATGCTTACTATCTTATCATTAATTTATAGATGCAAGCTCTAAATAGAGCTGGAAAATAAAATACTTGGTCATTCAAACAAACGAACAATATAATTAAATGAAACAATTCAGGTTACGTCCGCATTCCTATTAATTTATGGCCCTATATACTTTTTACTAGACATTTTCCGATATTATAAACTAGAAGGGTCGCTCTAAATAAATATTCAACGCGGTACCGGTTCCAACCTTCCAACCGAACCAAACTTACAATATTTAATTTTCTTGCAGCCATACTTATTCATATTTTAGTATGGTGTAGAGACAAAACTGGAGCCTTAAAATATTGTTTCAGAAGCAGAACGAGATATGTTCATACATAATAGACGAGCTGAAACTGCTATTAAGTAAGGAGTAAGTCCAGCGTAAAATCCGCTATCTGTTTGCAACGTGTACCTAGTATAATACACAGCAACCCTGGTTTGTGGTAGCATGCAGATATTAATTTTCATATAGAAATGGGGTTCCTCGGGGAAGGTCCAAACGTAACGATGCGACAAGATTTCGGAAACGGCTCTCCAAATAGTAATTGACAAGAAGAAGTGGAGCGGAGCGTGGGTTGAAATCTTTAGTCTGCAGATTCTCGATTTTCAATAATGACTATATTACTTACCTCATTATTTCATTTAGAAAGAAAAGAGCACAGTTAAGAAGATTGCGAAATTGATCACCTGAATCTTGTGTATGCTTTTATTTTGTATAGCTTACGATCAGGGGGGGTATTCGACCAATTTTAGAGATATAATGGAGATCTCTCCTTTTCATCGCCATCCGTCACTTTTGACGTGTGCCTACTTGACAAGTGGCGATATCCCTAGAATATCGCAACTTCGTCAATTCGGACGCGCTAAATTTTCGCTTCCTTTGTATGTGACGGCATAAATAACAGGCGCATACTTTAAATTGACCGCGTAGTACGTGAAATGAGTCCGTTACGTTTCGTTCAAAACAGAAATTTATATACATGAATAACATTTTTGACAATCATTATCGCCTTCGTATTTCCAAAATTGAGAGGTGATATGTCACTTTTAAGCTCATCGCATTTAAATGACAGTTCAATGGCGATATAACTGGTATCTAATAGAGATTTGACGTTTGGCGATCACTCAAATGTCAATCTCGAATTAGGTCCCAGGGGGGGTACTCGACCAATTTTAGAGATATAATGGATATCTCTCTTTTTCATCGCCATCCGTCACTTTTGACGTGTGCCTACTTGACAAGTGGCGATATCCCTAGAACATCGCAACTTCGTCAATTCGGACGCGCGAGATTTTCGCTTCCTTTGTATGTGACGGCATAAATAACAGGCGCATACTTTAAATTGACCGCGTAGTACGTGAAATTAGTCCGTTACGTTTCATTCAAAACAGAAATTCATATGCATGAATAACATTTTTGACAAACATTATCGCCTTCGTATTTCCAAAATTGAGATGAGATATGTCAATTTAAAGCTCATCGCATTTTAATGACAGTTCAACGGCGATATAACTGTTATGTGTTATCTAATGGAGATTTGACGTTAGGCGATATCTCAAACGGCATTCTCGAATTGGGCCCCAGGACTATGTTTCAACGAAACGTCCTCTTTATTTCGAACGACAACAAATCGAACCTTCCCCAAACCAGAAACCAGATTGACCTGTTCATGAGTTTCATTGATTTGTAAGACCGCGAGGTTCTAAGCGTTTTGGAATTGAAGGCAAATATTTGTCGGGGTTGTCTGGGCGGTCTCTGTGCCACATGTGCGCACAAAAAACTGTGTGTGAGTAGTGCGATGTTGACAGTGCGCATAGCTGCGGCAAAGCCGCCAGCGACCAGGCGACCACCCCCGCGCCCGCGCCATTGTGCCCCGTGTCACGACCAACCCAACACCACCTTAACCCTTGGACTAAATGTGTTTTGTCTCAAAACAATTCGTAATGTGTGTAAGATGTGATTGGGTGCATAAACGCTGCAAAAAACAACCGCGTCCAATCCAGTCACCCGGGATAGTATTCGAGTATATTACCTATACGCTCACATTGAGTTTAACGAAGACAGAATTTGGCTAACTTTTGGTCGATGCAACTCTGGTTAAATGTGTCTCTATGCGTTGACAGCTTGCGAACTGCACCCCGGTCACTTCGTAGAGCTACATTTTCTCCACACAAATCGTTTACCCAGTCGCTAGCGAGTACGTTTACTGTGAACTCCTGGTACTCCTGTACCGGATAATTTTACACTTCACACTCATTAAATGAAAACATAAAAATTCTCATACTGTCCGATTTTGACGTAACAATATGTATCTCACGATTACAGAAAATCGAGCCTAGATAGGAATAGAGTAAGTTAATCTCAGTGAGTAATAAAATATCGTTATTACGATTACGTCGAATAGAGCACATTGCTAAAGTAAACATAGTGGTGAGATCTCGGACAGATGTCATTAAGAAACGTTGAATTTATCTCCAGACAATCGATCCTAGACTTTCAATTCCCCGACCACACAACCCTCTTAAGATAATTGCGCATCCCATATCCGCACCTCAAACCTGGAGAACGGGACACCCAGCTCGTGAGAGCCGCCTTATCTTAAGGAAACCGCTCTTATTTAATAAATATTTAATTTAGGCTCAGAAAGCTAGAGAGCGTGAGACGTCACCAGCAATCGTTACGCCGTGTAAACTACATCTGATTAGATACCCGACCTGGGAACCAGTTACAAATTAAATAGTGGCCCGCATTTTCCGGTGTTCTACTATACATATTGTGCTTAGTATTTACATACAGCGGTTATTTTTTATTAAAGCAGTAACGTCTGCTAACGTAAACTAAATGTTTACAAATGAAGCGAAATATTTGTATAGAATCTTTTTATCGATTCATATTTTTATGTAGTAATACCACATTTTTATTTTTATAAATAATGACACAATAATAACATAAGCAATGGGGATTAAGCAATGGGGATTGGGGATTGGGGATCGTGCGTGTAAAACGCACATCCTAGGGTATGGCTAATGCGCAATAAGCATTTCAAAAAACATATGACACAGAGGGCGCTCCAGTAGCGTAAAGGATTAAGGGATGAAAGATTTGGTGTGACTGACGTAGCGGTCGAATAGCTCAGTTGGGAGAGCAATGCGCCGGAAACGCAGAGGTCGCGGGTTCAAACCCCGCTTCGATTGTAGTAGATCGCATTCAATTTTTCTTTCTTAATTTACCTTTGTGTCATTATTTATAAAAATAAAAATGTGGTATTACCACATAAAAATATGAATCGATAAAAAGATTCTATACAAATATTTAGAACAGCGCCATCTCTCTCGCAGTCTTCACACTTGCTGTAAAGCAATGGGGATTGGGGATCGTGCGTGTAAAACGCACATCCTAGGGTATGGCTAATGCGCAATAAGCATTTCAAAAAACATATGACACAGAGGGCGCTCCAGTAGCGTAAAGGATTAAGGGATGAAAGATTTGGTGTGACTGACGTAGCGGTCTAATAGCTCAGTTGGGAGAGCAATGCGTCGGAAACGCAGAGGTCGCGGGTTCAAACCCCGCTTCGATTGTAGTAGATCGCATTCAATTTTTCTTTCTTAATTTACCTTTGTGTCATTATTTATAAATGAAGCGAAAATTGAAAAATTTAATGATTCGGACAGGATTCGAACCTTGGGATCAACCTTGAACCTTGAACCTTGTCAATTGGGAGGACGCCAGTGTTGGCCCGGAAAGCCGTTGGAAACGCAGGTTCGAATCCTGTCCGAATCATTAAATTTCTCAATTTTCGCTTCATTTGTAAACATTTACATACAGCGGTTTTTAAAATATCGATGCAATAGTTTAAAAAATTGTAATTTTCTCATTACCTATAGTTAGTTTCCCACTGCAGGGCAAAGGCGGTTAGATCTCCACGACTCCTGCAGAAGTTACCAATTTAATTTACGCTTTGTGTACTTATGTATGTGGAAAGTATGTATATTTTGGAATATAGTAAGAATACCTATTCTTATAGATTTATTATACATCAGTTCGCGCCAAAATTCCGTTCTGAAGTCGGTTGATTCGTGGTACCAACAGTGTTCGCTACTGCACAAATCGCCTGTCTTTGGAGCGGGCTACAAGTTTGGCGTGACCGTTACTACAATTTCGAAGGTGTCTTCTTTAAGGCGGCTCCTTTTTAGGGTTCAGTATAAAAAATCGAAACCCTTATAAAGTTACTCAGATGTCCGCCTATCTGTTTATCAAAACCTTTTCCGGATGGAAAGAAACCATCAAGTTGAACTTAATAATAAAAAAAACCGGCCAAGAGCATGTCGGGCCACGCTCGGTGTAAGGTTCCGTAGTTGCCCAACCTTAACAATAGACGGGCTTAAAGTTAAAACAGCGGTTTTAAGCCAGAGGTTTCAATTACGAGAAAGATTTCAATCTCTATAAAAAGGTCGTAAACGCCAAAGTAGGTGTAATCACTTATTACCTTCTGGAAGTTATCGATTATAACTTAACTAATATGTGTAACGTTCGAAGTATAAGGAACCGCGCGGCACAGCGGTTACGTTATTTTAAAGAAAATTATGAAATTTTGCGATAACTCAAAAACAGCTCGACCGATTTTATTCTATATAGTTTTCATTGAAAGTACTTATAAGGCCTCATTTGCTGAATTTTTTCATAATTTTTTGACCCGTGGTTGAAAAGTTAGAGAGAGGGGATGCTATTTTTTGGATTTCCGGAGCGAATATTTACAAAACTACTGACTTTCTCAAAAAATAATGTTTAAAGACCCCTATTTTTTTTAATACCTATTCAACGACACCCCACACACTAGTGTTGGAACAAAAAAAATATTCACCCCCACTTTAGGTGTACGAAAGGTACCCGAAAAAAAGTTTTTATTTTACCGTTTGGTCGGCGTGATACATAATACACATACTCATACCATATTTCAGCTTTCTAGTACTAATTATCCTAGTTGACTACGGAACCCTAAAAACTAAAGGAAAATTCAACTAACGACTGATACAATCACATACCTAGGATAACTCGGGGTACGTTCTAGGGATAGGATATCGATAAAAAAGATGTCGATATAATTAAATTAATATATGTGCTCAATGAACATTCTGGATTACCTACTATAAAGAGGTTCGATGTCATATCTGATCTGATATCGAGCCTCTTAAATTAAGATAATAAAAGTATGAGGATGTCATTTCAATCAAAATGTCAATTTACGTATATTATGAAAATTATTTTAAAATAAACATGTAAATACACGTTTTAATATGTTTATTTTTTTATTTGAAAATGTGGAAAAATAAAGTAATATTTATTTATGTCGATGACATTTAGATGTTGACAGTAACATCGATATATTTTTTTGTCGATAAAATATTTTGCTACGTCACTTTCGTATAGGTGCCCCGAGTTATCCTAGGTATGCATAATGGTATCCATCTCAACTCCGAAACATTGTTTCCCGTCTGTAACATTTCACCAACTTTTCATTTGTCCGAAAGTAAGTATTCTTTTCCTAAAACCCGTAATATTTTCAGGATTGTATAAACATCGTTTTAAAGAACCCATTAGGTTTGGTTTATAATTTTTCTGAAAAATATTGTAATAGGCTTTGTTGATGTACAGCTGACTGACTGACTTTATTACGAAGACCTTACTGCCCGTCTAAATGAGTGATAAAAATGATGATCGTCCAAGTTCAGCGACAAACGTTTCATAAAAAGTTTAATATCATAAAAAATTTAATTTCGTCGTCAACTTTTATTCTGACGCCTAACATTATTAAAGAGTTTTTTTAAGGCTGTCATATATGAACGGTTAGGTTAGGTTTGTTTTATAACATCCCAAATGAGTTATCGATATCCAATGAAGATACTTTAAACATTCTATTATAATGTTTGCCTATAAAACAAGGGTAAGCCCTCTAAATAATTACAAGTTGCCGGCTCACGTTACCGCCTCTACCACGTTATTAGTCGGTGCGGGTACGCTAATACCCACTGTTTACCTAATGAGATGCGTTGACTGCACGCGATCTATTCTCACGGCCCAACAATCCTAACATGGGGAAAAAAGTCATTCTCAAAAAATTTTAACGTAATAGACACAATGTCTCTACATAAACAGCGGTTAAATTTCACCAAAAAAACAAAGGCATGTGGGTATGGATAGGGACAATATATGTGTACAAGGGTTTGATGGAATTAGCTAAATATTTGTGGATAAATATTGTAATAGTATAAACAATATGTGGAAGTATTGTTTATAGACCAGTTGTTAGACAAAACATTATAGGAGGTAAGTGCGACAATGTTATTTCTTACATCGATATCGATACCACGGATATCCAAAACATAAACATAGCTATGCAACACAATTTCCATATATTATTGAGTAGATGGTGAGTCCTCAGTTATCAGATATTTCATCATACATGATTGCATCGGACTTCCACTCCACTAACACCGCATTTTCTTAAAAATAATCTGTACTTATTATAGAGGTAAATTATAATATTCGCGCTTCTGGAATTGTTCTTGTATTACTAAAATTTAAAAAAACGGTTCTCTTATTTTTCGCAGAAAATTGTTACGCCGATTATCACTTCCCAACTCCCGTTTCGCGGAATTTTATTTCGCCGACCTTTCATTTCCCAACTTATTAATTGCCAACTAATTATTTGCCAACCTTACCGTTACCAACTTAACTTTTGGTCTGTGTTTTATTACGTAAATTTTTAAAATGCCACCTTTCATGTAGCAGAATGTTTTAGTTGGCATAATTGGAGCGGAGCGAGCGAAGCGAGCGAAGCTCCCATGGATCGACTCGAATGGACTTTGTAACAATGCGCAGATCTCAGCGAGTTCTGAACCGAATTTAGAAATTTTTGTTTTGAAATGCACAAATTAAATTTCGCTAGGTCGTGACGAAGAGAAAATTTCGAAAAAAAAAAAAAACTCCGCTCCAATCTATGGTGCAAGCTTAGCCGGTGGCTGACTCTGCATCGACCTAGTATTATACACTTAGTTGTTTATTGTTTTCCAAATGTTTTATTGAGTAGCGTGGTATTATTAGTAAATTCTTGCTAAAAAAATAAATGAAAAGAAAGAAGTTGTGTTTTTCAGAGAAATAAGTACCTACTTTACAAAAATATGTAGGTATGGGTACCTATGTATGTGGTAAATTTACCAATTACAAACTAATATTTAAAACTAAAATTAAAAACTATATATGTGTCGGATCATTGTGATAAAAGTGTAATTCGTGTAATTATATGGACTTACTGAAGAACTGAGTTTTGATTACCTCGAGGACCCTGAAATCTATAACGATGTCTGCTCATAATGAAAATCGTGATGAAGCTCACGGCCATTCTGCGACATATGTATAATTATGTTGTTTTTTTGTAATACTTGCAAGCATTTTAATATTTATTACCTTCATGCAAGCAAGCAATCTGACGCTCCGCTATCCATGGTCATAAAACAAACCTAACCTAACCTACAGTTTTTGGTTTTCGACCCATGTTACATTTTGTCGCAGTTACTCTTAGGTACTTGCCAGAGTTTCGGTCAACCAAAAAATATGTATTGGTATGTATCTTTTTCTTATTTCTAACTTGCCTAATGTGTGAAAAGGGAACTGTTGCATCAACGAAACGTTAATCGTCCAAAAGTTGTTCGACCATGTGAAAGATTTGACTAATGATTAGTCTGCCAAAAGTTTAGAGGCATAATAATAATCTGCTTTACAATAATTCTACCAAGTGAAAAGTTGTCAAATAAAAATTTGGTAATCGTTCGTTGTCAAAGTGAAACGTCGGCAAAACGTTACTTGGCAAATGAAATTCGGCCAAACATAGTTCTGCGAAAAGGCAGAACACCCTAACAACTGTACCTCAAAGCACATCATTACACGGCTCTTTGTCACGCGACCAATATTGCATGTCCCTTTCCTTTCCATACCGTGCAAGCAAAACGGATAATGCTCAGTAGTACGACAAGCGAAGTCGCGACCATTTACGCTAGTTCGTCTATAGTAAAGGGAATAGTAAAGAAGCGTACTCCACTCCCGCGCAGCCGCTATTACCCAAGGAATGCCGGGTCGCGGGCGGCTGCACTTTGCGCCTCCATCCCAAATTGATTGCTCCGTCTACTCCAACTCCGATCTTTTAACAACTACTAAATTGTTCTGTTACTAATTAATTACACATCCGATTGCTGAGAAAATTATAACCTAAAATCATTTTTTGTAAGTAACTATTTATTAGGACTATACTACGCATTTTTATTGATACGCAGCGAGGAATCTGAACCTTTTTTTAGTATTTCGCAAGCGTGGGTATATTGGTTTAATTAAACCTCTTAGAGAACCCAAATCGGTTGTCCCATTTAGCGATATAGAGTTACAGTCTTAACTGATGAGGCAATTGTTTTGGTTCAGCTAGAGTTCATTGAAGTTTTAGAAGTGAATTAAATGAGTCACAGATGACACAATTTAATAGTTTTATTTACGAGCTAGTTGTTGTGCCGCTTTAGTTTCTCCGACAAAGAATTATCCCAATGCTGTAGGTACCTAGAAATAAGTGGCTTTGTGACCACATTCGTCATGTCATACGGCAAACTGCCGTATACGCTAGTAACATTAACTTTGATGGCTTAGAGCTCTCCTAATTGCAATCGTTACATGCACGTTACTACCTAATGAAATTATGATGTCTGCGTTGCAAAAACTACACGTAAAAAGCCATAGCTACGACTCGAATTTATACAATAATTGCATGTTAGCATCTTGTTCTACAAACAGAAACCAGCTATGTAAGTCACGGTAAGTAATATAAAAAGTGCGAATGTATGTCACTTAGAGCAATGGAAACGGTTACATCTAGTGCGTAATGCGGCAAAAATGTCGCGTCTGTTCGCCATGTCGTAATTAGCACTAGACCGCGCCGGCGACGGCAAATAGATGAACTCTTCATTTTCTGTCACATCCTGTCAGGGCAACGTTCTTAGAGAAAAGCCCCTTGTGTGAACGCTCGTTTGACGGTCAGATTATATTATATTATTAAGTTAATTTCTAAAACCAAACTGCTTTCTTTGAATCGATACTCAAAAACAAACCGTATAATTGGTTCCTCACTTCAAGGTACCGCGTAGGGCATATACACAAAGACCTACATGTTTCTTACTACGCAGAGAAACGTGAGCGAGATTCCTATTTTACCGTTCAGCCTTGTCATGAGTATAATAGTGTCATAGCATAGCGGTCGCTACGGATGTAGGTTTTTAGCGCTTCACTGTTCCCTTAGGCGAGATTAAACATCCTCGCCGGGACCGATAAAGGCCATATTTATTTATTTACTAACGTTCATAACGGAACAACGAAACCCAATAAATAAATCCATTCCTTGTAATTCTCACAGTTCGCCCCGTCGCCTGCACTGAACCTCATTCCATTCAGTGTGTCTCTGTTGGTCGCGTGAATCGGTACGTAGCGTCGTCTCCCTCGGGAGCTTTGTATAAACCGCCCTTGGAGTCGTCGGGTTGGAGATTCCGAGAATCGGGCTCATGGCATTTTTTAGAACGCATAATAATTTTATCGGAAAATATTTATGGAAGGGGTGCGCGGCCGGACGGACGCGGGCAGGTCCCAGACAAGTCAATTATCATATGATAAACTTTCGGGCCTATTCGAGTAGCCGCAGCCTGAAAGCCTCCACGGAGGCGGCGCCTGTCGGCTGTTCTACGGAACATTTGTCTGTCGTGTTGTGTTGTGTCGCATCAGAACGATATCGGTTTCATACATTTAATTAGGTTGCGTTCACATTTTTCTGATGCCTTCTGATGCCGTCGGCATCAGAAAAATGTGAACACAACCTAATTAAATGTATGAAACCGATTATCGTTCTGATGCGTCACAACACAACACGACAGACAAATGTGAATCCGGCTTTAACCACCAACCTATACCGATCCCCACATTTAATCGTGTGATTATTTTCCTAATCCATAGGAGGGCCTGTTTTAAATCATGATTAGCCCTGGTACTTATACAGTAAAGAGAAGTCATTGTGAAGGATGGTGGCACCTTTGTATGTCAATGCAAGCATCATCATAAACCTGCCATTTTTCACGTTGTTGTGGCAGTGTCAAGTATGGATATGGAGCGCCAATAAATAGTTTCAGTCAGCAGTTACTACAAATACCTCAAAATTTCAAATGTTTATAACCATAATATCAATCAGTAAAATATTATTATGACTACGTAGGTAAGAGTAACAAAGAAGCACCATGATTTAGTACGTAATTAATTAATTTTAATTGCTCTCTTCTGTTTACGCGTGACTTCCTGAATATATTTAAATACTGCAACTACAATTTACGTTAATTGCTATGCTTAGTGATTCTTGTTTGTAAATAAACTAAATAACTTTTTTAATATTAATAAATATATATCACACTTGTCAAATTCCAAACGAAGACGAGCCAAGCGCAGCGCAACCTATATTTTCTCGCAGCACTTCGTAGTTTTTATTAACCCTGAATAACTTTGATTTGGATTATACCAGATAAACAAAATTCTCGGGATATCTTGTCCATAGCGGACTTATTGAACATAATAAAGTTTTAATTGCATAGCTCTTATAGATGTTATTGTTATCTAAAAAACCCTGATTTCGTCGCTGATTAACTGATAATCATTAAAATTTTAGGATACTTTCTAACGTCATAGAAAACTAAAATTTGTATGTAAGCTAGTATAAGTACACAACAGTGAATTTTCACCTTACGTCTTATGTGAATGTAAAAGTTAATTAGTTGACAATGTAGTAAAACTGTTTTAAATATAACTTATCATTTATGCTGACGAAGCTTGTTGCGTGCATATGTATATTGCATAATTAATAAAAAAAAACATAAAAAAAACTTTTATATTATACAGGCTGCGCTTCGCAGTGTTACCCGTTCATCCCACGGGAAAACTATTTTATTTCGGGATAAAAAGTAGCCTTTGTGTTAATCAAGGGTCCAAGTAACAAGCATATACTCACAACCTTTCCCCTTTATAATATTAATGGGATTTTCAGCTTAAATGGAACACTGCAAGAAATGGGCGACATAGACACAAGCACATAAGACATTTAAAGCATCTAGCAAGTTTTTAATCGTTTAGTAAAACAAGTGCGATTTGCGGTTTTTATAAAACTCTTTCTCCAAAAAAGTTACTGGCAGTTACAGTTAGATACCTATTTATACATTATTTATTTCGATCATGATCAATATAATTATTTAATTAATGTATAAACAGTACTTATTAAATCAAACTTCGTATGACAGCTATCTAAAAATATGTTAATAAATCGCCGATTAAAGGTCATTTGAAAACAAAAATAATTTTAGCACGCAGCTTTAAATAAAAATAAAAAAAATATAACCACTTTCAGTGAACGAAAGCGTGTCAGATAGTTATCGGCATATATTTCTTCATTTATCAATATTATCAAAACAGCGGGTGGTTTCTGAGATCTGATTAATAGGGCGGTAAGTTATTTTTTTTTACTTCATACTGAGTTTCGTAGTACTTTGCTACGAGGGCTACGGATTTCGTAGCACGATACAGGGTGCACCTTAATTAGCGGCCTTATTCAAACGATTTGAACGTTGATAAACATAAAAAAACACATACAAACAATATCACTACGCAAGGTACGAGTACATAATGTAGTTATATACCATGTTATATATAATATTCAAGATGTGTCTTATCGAACATAATTACATGAACTTTGGAAATTATTATGATAGATGTTATTATTGTGATATAAATAATGTAGGTGATTTGAATTTCATTAATATTTCATAACAGAAACTTTCTGACAATAAATATGTATGTATGTATGTATGTAAACGCTTTATTGTACACAACAACTGGTTATAAATACATTGATAACAAATGAAATATGTACAAAGGCGAACTTATCCCTATTAGGGAATACCTATACCTCTAAATGCAATATATAGTCACTATTTTGAAAACAAAAAATCTCGTAAAGTATCTCATTTTGCCCGAAGAAAATAGTAAATAATACTTAAGTACGTAACTCTCATAAAACTATAGCAATGACGTCGATCGCAGTCGACTATAAAAATTCGCATATTTTTTTTAGTTACAGCAGAATTTAACCCGGTTTTGATGGCTCTATGCATAATTCGTACAAGGCAATAATTAAAAGAAAAGAAGTTTCTGTTGGGGCGTCGCGGAGGCCCCGTTCCTGCTAATTTGTCGTCGCTGGGGGCGCGGGCGCGGCCGTGGCGATGCGTTTCCGGCGCATGTGCAAGACAATGCTGCTGAATGGACCCATTAATAGCACAAATGAATGAGTGCGTAAACATATGTTCGGAGCGCGGTGCGACTAAGAGCGGGCGAAACGGCGGCAATCCGCCGATTCGCTCGCTTGTAGTCGCGCTTAGTCAAAGAGATGTGGGTTAATTATATCTTCAGCAACTTTTTTGTAAATGTAATTTTTTTTTTTTTTTTTTTTTATCTAGCCTGTTTTTGTGTGTCCCACTGCTGGGCAAAGGCCTCCCCTCTTTCTCTCCAGTCGTCTCGCTGAAGAGCAAGTTGCTCCCAAACGTTCTCAAATGCGTACAGGTCATCCCGCCATCTTCGTTTCGGTCTGCCTCTGCACATCTTTGTAAATGTAATATGATATGATTTTTTTTTTTAAACGAATAAAATATTAATTACAACGAGAAACGCTAGGTTTCGGTAATGGTTTTGTTATTAATATTCAAAGAAAACCAAAGGTGTTGATTCCATAAATACATTTAAATACGGTGATCTTTTCAGAGTAAACCAATTGGCATCACATGTGTTAAAGACAATATGGGACTTACGTATTATTCCATTTAGCGTCCCTCAGTTCGCCATTAATTTTACCTTGGCTTCGAGAAAAAGTCAAAATAAACAAAGCACAAGTTTTTACTCGTCTATATACTGTGAAATCACTATATTTCTTGCCAAGCTTGGTGCAACCTAGAACTAGTAACCAAACAAAGTGCATTGTTAAAAAATATATACATATCAAAAAACAGGACAGTGTTACCCCTCCCACAATGTTGAAACCGTGTAATATTAATCAAGTGCAATTAAAAGCTCCTTAACTCCAAAAATCTTTAATATTTAAGATTATTTAGAAGCTAAGTTTTTAATAATTTTTTAAGAACAGCTAATTTTTTTTTGTTTTTACCGCTGACAGAGGGCCGCATCGAGCGGAGCGACGGCCACATGGCGCACTGACATTGTCTTACTACGCAAAAGAACGACTCGGGTCATTCATTACAGATTTTCGGAGAATGACCCTTTTATGAACCGAACCGATTCGGCGAATGGCAATATTTTGTTTCCATATCGCCGGCCGGAAGCATTTTTTTCGGAAACATATTTTTATGGATGCAATAATTGTGCAGAATCTGGGGTGACATCCCTTGGCTCTGTTTTTTTGCGATTGTGGCCGCACACTAAGCCAATGGAACACTCCATCTATGATTTTTTTGCTTATTACACGCACTAGTAGTTTCAAAATACAAATAAGTATACTACATAGGCATATAATAATAATTGTTAATATCTTTCTATACGTGAAATCTACGCAAACACCTAAAGTTGTTAAACGACAGGTATAGAGATGTCGTTTAGTTTAAGATATCGTCGTTCCAATGCTAAACTTGCCAATCTGAATTTGCGCGAACTTGGAAATTTAACCTAAAACCCTACAGAATTAGGTGTAAAGTCAAAAGAATAAAAAAAACAGATTCACAAGTTTAGCATTGGAACGACGATATATCCTACGAAAGATCTATCATCTAAATAATATATATATTTTATAAAGTAACACTTGACAAAATACAATACAAATTCACTTTAGTCCATCTTTTGTCTTAGTTAATTATTTTAGCCCATTCTTATCCTATTTACTATTATAAAATTCTGAAGTTGTATTGAAAATCAACTTTCTATGGAGGTCATTATTTCGGGAAGAATCTTAACATTGCGATGTAGCAGCGTGGCGCCATCTGTTGGTAAAATATCTTTCCTTCTCTAATCACGCCGCGTCTTTATTATTCGAAAACAAAAATTTAATAATTTTGACTGCTTTTGTATCACGTTATCTTTAAAAACTAAGTGTCGTGTCGTAAAACGAACGTAGATCATTTTCTCGCAGCGCAGGAAATCCAAGGGTTTCTATGCTTTCTAAAGAAAAAGAACCAATCCTCGAAGAATAAACATCGTGTGTAAATAACGCAGCAATGAGTCAACTACCTGTCCCATTCAATACCTAACTAAACCGCCTAATGGATACGTGTAGCGAAGTGTTATTCCAGGATTACTGTCAAAATCAACAGATAATATCTCTTCCTGCGCTTTTCACTTGTTTAGCCTATAATGACAGTAAGTGGTGGTCTACCTGCAGAACAATGGTGCGGGGTATTCGGACTCACCGTTATGCGCAGGGCCGACATGCTGGCGCCAGACCCTCTCTTTTGTCTGTCCGTGCTATTCTTTCACACATCCCGTGATGCTCAATTGTCACTCCTCAGAAAGCACTTTGTTACTTGACCATAATTTCGACTCGCTGGCGCTGGTCCCAAAATCTGCTGTTTGGGAAACCTTATTGCTTTTCATTCTTGAATTGTATTCTTAAACAATTGTATTTCGTATTGTTGAGCTTACGCGTTCCACGAAGTTGATTTACTGATAGTGTAACAAGGTCATTAAAGTGTGTTTGCACAATAAATAAATGTATTCGGTAGAGTTTATCACTGTGTCAGCCGGAAACCAACCGTCTCGCCGCCTTCCCGACTCTTATCGAACCGAGTAGCTTCTACAAAGTCTATTCCGACTACACTTACATGTAAAAGTAAAAGTGAGGATCTTTAGTTTGGTAGCCTGACAAGGTCTATACACATAGTTCAAAAAATAGTAAAAAAGGTGAGACCATATGTTTAAATTATGTATAAATACAATTTTGTCTTTAGGCCTAATATTTAAAGGTTAAATGAAAAGCATAATCCACTGCAGTGTTTTTCGCAAGAATGCCATATTGCCCTGAAATACATAAGACAAGCAATAGCTAAGTAATGTGTCATTTTGTTCATTATTGGCGGTAGCGTTGGCCGATTTTCATACAAATCGGGCTGACGCTACCGCCAATTTTAGCGGCGCGACCGACGCCGCAACGCGGTTATGTGTTACGGCCCTTAAGGAATGAAAGGATGTTAAGCGGCCCGCATGGGGTGTGAAATGACTTAATTGCAATATAAATGAGTAGAATGATACAATCATTGTAATACTTCACTGCAAATAGAGGTCACGTGGCGCGAATTCGCCACAATTAACTAAACAATTTCAAAAAGAACTTAAGTCACTGTTAAAGTAATATTAACTTAGGCTGTTACGAAACTTGTCCATTAAATTGGTTCGTCAGGCGGAACAAGGCCCGTCGCACAATATGATGTGATTATTGCGTTACATTTAATCTGTAACACAAAACCAGATCGATCATATGGGTAGGGCTAGAGTCATAAGCGTGCAATTTTAGAATCTGTGAACTAATTCCTTGCATCATTAATTCATTTCATTAGTTATACATACCAGCCCGTCTAGCACAACTATGCTTCGCGACTCTTGTCGCGCGACATAGCGCTATCCGTCACCCTCTCACAATACTGCACAGACACGGGTATAATTATCTCGCGCGAGAAATAGTCGCCTATGTCAATAATGCTAGAGTTACATATGTATTTATTTTATTATGAGCCTATTATGTTTATGTCCCACTGCTGGGCAAAGGCCTCCCCCTCTTTTTCCATCTGTCGCGGTTTTGAGCTGTATCTGGCCAGTACCTCGAAAATGAGTCCAAGTCATCCCGCCATCGCCTACGAGGTCTGCCGCGTCTCCGTTTCGAGTTGTGAGGCTTCCAGTCTGTGGTTTTTCTGGCCCACAAGTCGTCCGGCATGCGACAGACGTGACCAGCCCAGTCCCACTTCAACTTGGCCGCCTTCCAAGCTACATCAACTATCCTGGTTTGTGAGCGCAGCGTGGGTGTTCCGGATACATATGTATAGTCAATCATATTTTGCCATCGTATTTTGACGGAAAAGCTCGTGTGAGTTTGTTGCAGAGGAAAAGTTGAGGTAAGTATAAATATGAATACGAGCGTTCCCGACAAAATCGACGCCATAATTTTATTCACTAGGTCTATTTAACATAGCTTTGTACGTATGACATCTGTCATCTCAGTATATGTAACCTATATGTACTCGATAAAAATGTACTGAGATCCCAAACATTACATGCTCAAAGCTATGTGAATTAGACTATAAGATCTGTTCAAGTGTACCTACATATCATTACATCTGTAGGTACTTTAGTAAAAAAATGTGACACGAAGTTATGTAAAGCAGTTTGAAGATATTAACCTACATATTGGGTCTGTTTATACGCACAAACAAACACCCCAATAGTAGGTAAGTGATAAGAAACCGATACTTGCTGTCACTACTAAAACTATTACATTAAATTATAAGCAATTCAAATTACCGCGCCTATCGTGGGAACTTGTTTCACAATGATAAATGAAAAGTGTCAAATATATTTATTTACGGTTACAAAGTTGATACCACTATCTACCGTTTAAGCACATATTTACAAACTTGGTAATAAATATGTAAAGGTTATGAAATAACCGTCTGCTATAGTTGATTACCAATCTCGCGCATTTGAACCGGGTACATACCAGAAAAAAGGTCTTCAGAAATTATAATTGCGAGTACATAAGTATTTACTCAAAGGTTAACTGGAAGAAATCCCTTACAGGGATAAGTTCGCTCTTGTACACATGTATTGTTTTGAGTTTTTGTCAATATTATTTTATGGGCCATAAAGTGTTTACATACATACATACATAATGCTCATGGCTTCTGCATAATTCGTCCGTATCCTTTAAGATTGAGGACATTTGAAAAAAATATCAGGTGAAAAAAGCATATGGTCGTGTGTGCCACTCTTCGTCTCCTCATATAACACTATAGGAATGTAAGCAACATAGCCATAGCCAAACGATGTATTCTTTCTTTACACTGTTTATATACATAGACTCTAAGGCAAGAAAGAAAGAAAAAAATTGACGCCTTTCGCCTTTTAGACAAATTAGTAACGTAAGTATATATATTTCTGCGCGTATGTCTTATATGCTCAATTTGCCTAAATCAACGAGGGATTATAGCCCCTTCCTGACTAAGTAGTTCGACTTATACAGGTACCTCATTCATACTAATGTCATAATTTAAGGCCGTTCCCTGAGCCAGAACCCCGAGCCCCTCCTCAGGCCACCCGTCCCTGTCACATCACAGTCACATTTCAAAAGAGTGACGGAGACAGAGCTTGCGGGTCGTAAGGCGATATCTTTTTTCGTAAGAATTTGTCGATGATTATTTATTTTAAAAATATTGGCTTCAATTATTGAAATTCGGAAGCTGTAAAATTACTATTTTAGTTATGATTGATTTTTCTCCTTTTTTTGTTTCATAGTGTCACGTAGAAAAAAAACAAGTAAAGTTGGAGTAAAAATTCGAATTGGAGGTTACTTTGGGAATTAATTGTATCGAGCGAAGTGTTATGAATCGTGTATCGAATGCTGTGTTGTTAAAGATAATATAATCAAGAATGATATATATTTTTCCCTCGTTTACTAATATCAACGTTTCGTAGAAAAATAGGATAATTTTTGGGGTATTTTTGCAAATCTGGCTCAGGGAACGGCCTTAAGACGTCGGAACAATAATTACCTAGTTCTCATGTCCATTTCCCATGCAGTTATCTTTCAGTCGTCATTCAGAATGTGACGACGAGAAATAAGATATCACAGTCCTCAGACAAATAAACTAACCGCCTTCTAGGTAATAGTGGTATTGAAATTACCACGGGTATCAAGACCCTAACTGTACGTATTTCTCTCATGCTAACTTGTTCTACTTTATCTTGTCAACTCAACACCTAAAACGTCTAAGCGAATCGGAACTGACAAGTGAATAAATGGCGCCGTTCTAATAAGGGTTCTTGCTTATTGCTTAATCGGAATAAAATCAATCAGTGCGGAAATCGAAGCTGTTAGAAATAAAGTGTTATTTATAGGTCAGTGGTTCGTGCGATAAGCATCGACATTATGAATGAGCTCTGCATCCCAAAGATACGTCCCGGCACACGCATGACGTAATGCGTAATTTTGTACATCTTAAAAGGGGGGCCTTGGTTGATCAATGCGATTATATCGGGTTGATGTCACCCTTTTTAATAGTTCACAAGAACCATAAGTTCGTATGTGTCATCCATTCCTTAAACGAAATGCAGGCTCTCAATTAGCCGCTAAGTAAACAAAATAGGCGTGAAATTACCGTACAAGTGAATAGATAAACATGGGGGCAAGGATATGGAGCCAAGAAATGGAAACAATTGGAAGATGTGTATGCACATGGTGAGCCTCGCCGAGACGAAAGGAAATAAACCGGCGGCATTCCCGACGCCTGCCGTGGCACATGATATTTGAGTTATAAATTTTTACCCAGCCGCGACAAGTGTTTGCATAGTCAGTTGGAATTTTGTGTGTTCTTTTTAGGGTTCCGTACCCAAAGGGTAAAAACGGGACCCTATTACTGAGACTTTTCTGTCCGTCCGTCCGTCCGTCCGTCCATCCGTCCGTCCGTCCGTCTGTCACCAGGCTGTATCTCAACAACGTTGATAGCTAGACAGTTAAAATTTTCACAGATGATGTATTTCTATTGCCGCTATAACAACAAATACTAAAAATAAAATAAAATAAATATTTAAGGGGGGCTCCCATACAACAAACTTGTTATAGATTATATATATGTATAGGTACGGAACCCTTCATGCGCGAGTCGGGCTCGCACTTGCCCAATTTTTTCGTAAATTAAACTCTAGTGTTCGCGCTGCCATTTGACAAAATTGATGCCACAGAATAGACCAGCACAATGTCCTTTTTTGTGCAAGCGTAAACACGCCGTCGTTGGAGGGACAAATCGTACAAAAAGAGATCGGGTCAGGCTCATACGTCAGCTGATCCGAGGAAATGAAACCATCCCGTGAAGGACAATCGAGCGTGGGAGCTGCGCCGGTGGCAAGCCCTAATGGATGTTCCAAACCACATTATTGCTCTTGTATTATTGTTATCATTTTTTGCACTCCACTGACAATGAGACTAACCGCATTGCATAATACCCCGTATGACGTTACCGTATTCATTGTTGCACTTTTTTTGCTGCGATAGAATTGTAAAATATTTGTCAAGTGCTTATCCGTCATTACTGCATTATTTTATTCGGTCATTATTGCGTCAACAGTAAGGTCATTTCCATTAAATTATTGCTGAGAAATGTGGTATTAGGTAGATAACTAGGTTTCAATTAAACAGCTTATCGGTTAGATTTCGAGACTAGTTTAGTCGATCAATGTCGCACTCAATATTGTTCTTGGTTCTAGAACATTTCGCTGATGCACATGAACCCACTTTTGATCCTAATGGATTAGTGGGTACATCGGCGCCCCGGGGTAGGCCCGCCGGCCCGGAGCCAGGGCTCAGGGCTGGTCTGGCCCCGGAAGGTATGCGAGTTCGCCAACTCTCACACTCCCGGGATGAGTCTCGACTTTTTGTCCGGGCGATTCCTGGAAGTATGCCTCGAACGGTCGGAGGCTGGCGCTCGCCGACCATTGTCGAGCGCGGCTAGTTTTGATCTTATTGTTAATGGGACGCCAGCTTTTTTCAACACCGTTCGGAAAAAAAGTATCATCGGACCCCAGCGGAAACGTTACGGACTCTTGTGAAGTAAAATGGATATACGTTCTACGAAGGAGGTGTTATTTTAATCGTAGGTCGGCTTTGTTGTTCAGGAATGTAGATGGCCTGTCATATTTAATGGGCAGTTTCTCAGTCGCTATATGAACCATGAGATGCACACGTCCTGAATATTTATCAACCATCTTATCTGCTCGCATAACAAGATATTGTAAAGCATTATATTCTTGATGGGAAAGTATCTGTTTTTAAATATGTTAAGTACTTAGTAGTATTATGCCATTTCACTGAGTTTGAAGGGTGAAGACAAAAGGGAACATATTACCTGATCATAGCTCAATTTATTCCTTATTAGATTTCCTTAGGCTAATATAGGTACTAAATTATAAGTATTTATTTAGTCTACTATTGCTATACGTTTATATGAAATCATGATGTTTTTCCAAACCATAAAATTATACGTGTAGCTATATATGTACCTATAGTGAAGATATGGCCATTTGAAAATTCGGTATACATCTCTACAGTTTAGGTTCACTTCGTCCACATTCCCGTTTCGTTCACATTCCTACTTCGTCCAAAATCCCACTTCGTCAACATTCCCATTTCATCCATATTCCCATAGCGTCCTTTTCCCACTTCGTCCACATTCCCACTTAGTCAACATTTCCAAATCGTCCACATCCGTACTCTTTCGCTTTATTTATTTATTTATTTAATCTTTATTGCACAAAAGAAAAACAAATCGTACAAAAGGCGGACTTAATGCCATAGGGCATTCTCTACCAGTCAACCATCGGGCAAAGCAGATAAGTTGTGGGCGGTGCAACTAACTTAAATAGGTTTTAATAGATAAATACTTAGATAAATACATATATTTATTATATATACATAATATAAATATATATGGACTAAAAATCAAAACAGATATGCTAAGATTTCTCCATTCTGCTAAAGAAGACGTCACGCAAGGATTTTTTAAAATTTAACTTGTTCGGGGCTTGCTTGATCTTGAGGGGAAGGCGGTTCCAGAGGCGGGCCACTTGGACGGTAAACGAGTTAGGAATGTACACAATTTGCGTTTAGGGCGAAACGTACGTGAAAGGTATCGGATAGCAAATAATGTAAGTATTTTTTTAATGTTTTTACCTTCATGAGAATGTAGCCGAGTTGGGAATGTGGACGAGTTGGGAATGTAGACGAGATAGGAAGTGGACGATTTGGGAATTGAATGTGGACGAGGTGGGAATGTGGACGAAATAGGAATGTTGACATAATGGGAATATGGACGAAGTGAACCTAAACGATCTCTACCATGACATTGAAAGAAAATGTAATGATAGTGGCATCACTTTAGCACGATTTCACGATTAAAGTATGTACCATAATCAGAAAAGATGATGTCGTCGGAACTTCAATTTTACCATTTCTGGCAGCCGTACCGTACCGTAAAGACATGGAAAGACACTTTTTTACCCCAGTACCTACGGTAAAGATAAAGATAGATTTATCAAACTTGGGATTGAGATCGCGGTTCGATCCGAGCAATGTAATAAAAACAAGGAATTCGCTCACACATCGACCTCTGTTATCAGCTCTCGGCTTGCCTATTCCCGTAATTGGAGTACCCACGGCAGCATTGTTTATTGCACGAAGTGCTATTTTTAGAATATAAAAAAACAATGAGAACCTACCATTTAATAGGGGCATATTGAACGTTTACCTTGAGACGAGTTGATCTCACATCTTTGTATAGGTATAAAAGTCCGAGCACTTTGTAAGAGCCACACACGAAGTGCGGGCAAAGAAAACAAGAAAGGCACGGCATTAACTGGTGTTGTAGAATATCCGTTAGGTATCGACCTAATGCCGATGTATGTATATATGTGTAAGTTAGCTGAGAGATGCAAGAAGGGATTTGTCTAATAGGTTATCGTACTAAAATGTTTGTAACGTTTCGCTTAAAGCGACTTATCTCTTTTTAAGTACTTTCTCTCGATTTAGCACTGTGGAGTACCTACCTACTTAGTTACCTTAGTAGAGTTGCTAAGCCGCGAAATTGTGCGCATCGGGTTACAAGCATGAAATTTTTACCACGCATAGAGCGTTCCACGGTGATTATTTTCAGATGTGGAGGGAAGTCAGATTCGTCCCCTGTGTGGTGGGAGAGCGGGGTGAAGAGGACCAAGTACTGCTCTTTTTCTTTTTTTTATTACTGATCAGTAAAGGCTATTAGGGCTTGTGCGACATCGTTTTCGTGTAAATAAGATATCAGCTATTAATTTTTTATGTTATTTAAGAATAGTTTCTTATCAAAATTTGGGTTTATTGCTGAAAAGGTAAAAATCACAACAAGTTTTTTTTATTCAGAACGATAAATTAGTTATCTATCCTGAATATTTACAATTTTAAAAAATATTACTAAACAGCAAATTTAATCTTGTTTTTAAAAATGTATACATATTGGGCACATCTGATACAAAAAATACCTTGAAAAAAATGTTGATAAGCTTAGCCTGCGTGTTCTAGTACATTTTGCTAAGTCGCGAAATTGTGTACATCGGGATACAACCACGAAATTTCTACCACAGATAGAGTATTCTGCGGTGATTATTTTCAGATGTGGAAGGAAGTCAGATTCATCCCCTGTGCGGCAGGAAAGCGGGGTGAATGGGACAAAGGAGTCCTCTTTTTCTTTTTATATTACTGATCAGATAACGCTACTAGGACTTGTGTGGTATCGTTTTCGTGTAAAACAGATATCAGCAATTTATTTTTCATGTTATTTATTCATAGTACCATATAAAAATATGGTTGTATTTCTGAAATTGTAAAAATCACAACAAGTTTTGTTTATTCAGGGAGATAAATTAGTTATATTTCCTGAATATTTACAACAAACAAAAATATTGCAAAATAGCAAATTTAATCTAGTTTCTAAAAACATATACATATTGGGCACTTTTCATACAAACAGTAACTTAAATAAATTGTTGATGTTGAGATTAGCCCGTGTGCTCGTGACACATTTGCAAAAAAAAAATTTTTTTTAATAGCATTATTTCGGTTTTCTAGGACGTATATAGTAAATATTATATGTAAAAGCATGTTAATAATCATTATTTAATGTATTTAATGTAGCGAAATAGGATGCGTTCGGAGATTTACGTTGGTTACGCCGACGTAAAGATATATTTTAAGCTACTGTTTGTATGAGAAGTGCCCATCATGCATATATTTTTAGAAACTAGATTAAATGAGCTTTTTAAAATAATAATAATAATTTGAAAATGTTCACGAAATTGAACTAATTTACCTCACTGAATAAAAAAACTTGTTGTGATTTTTACCTTTTCGGCCATACACCCATATTTTTATATGGAACTATACAAAAATAGCATAAAAAATTAATTTCTGATATTTGTTTTACACGGAAACGATACCAAACACGTCCTGGTAGACTTAACTGACCAGCAATAAAGAAAGAAAAGAGGGATACTTGGCCCTATTCACTCCATTCTCCCGCCTCACAGGGGACGAATCTGACTTCCCTCCACATCTGAAAATAATCACCGTGGGACACTCTATCTATGGTAGAAATTTCATGCTTGTAACCCGATGCGCACAATTATGTTAGAAAACAGCGGACTAACAACTACTACCTGTAGATTTGAAACTGCAAATTAGGTGCAAATAATGACAAAAGAAATATCTGTCTCTTGTATATTTTAAGTCAAGCTCTGCAAGGACAAAACAGCCAGAAAACGTTCAAATATAAGCATAAAGAGGCCGCAAATTGTGAGGTCGTAAGTTGTTTTTTTCCTAAATTCCCTCCGGGCCGCGTTTCCCATTTCGTTCTCTGCCGAAGCCGAAGCATAATGAGTGGTTGTTAAAATTATGAATGGAACATCTACCGCGCGATCAGCTGTGTGCGTGCCCGTACCCTTTGTGTGGTGCGTACACGCAACCGGCGCGCGCGCCTGTGTGGGTCTGTGAGAATGTTTACAGGACTGAGAAGCTGTTGGTGACGTATAGTTTGTTATTTTAAAAATAAACTTTTACTTTTATCGTGTTATTATTAGAAAATCTCGTTTTACACAAATAAAACAAGTGAGATTAGTGAGATCTATTTTGTCTCAAATGATGACGCGAGGGTGTAAGGAAGCCCTGTACGCTTGTGTGGGTTTATGACGGAATTTTAAGGTCCAATTACAATCCACCGCCCTCCATTAACAACTTTATTTATAGTTGGATGAATAAGTTGCGGCTTTTTAATCAATCATGCACAAGCAGCTGGCATCCGGCGGGCACGACAATTGTCCAATAAGTGCTGATCACTGCTCTCTCGCTGACTTCAACTTAACGTTTTAATAATTTTATCCGCAAACTTGATCGAAGAAATTGGAATGTGGTCCTCGGCCACAAATAAAAATATTGTGTAATTATATCTTTAAAGCGGTCGGATCGACACCAAAGATGAACATGTTTGATGGCCTACTAATATGAGACGCGTCTTGGAATTAAACTCTCTTGTCTTTTTAATTGTCTCGGAGCCATCGAGTTTGTAAACTAGGTCTAGTAAAAACGTCTAGTCGAATAATTTACCAATTACTATACCTACCTTACTTCAACGTTTAATACAGAGTCCTATATCGCATTGGGGATATGTGACTATGATTATGGAAAAATATCATATGGAAAACGACTCTTAAAGCAATAGGTGGTATCACAAGAAAAGTACCAATTGAGTTATTTATGAGTAATTTTCATAAAATATGTATATACGTAGGCTACGAATTATCACATTTTTCAACTTGCTCGAAACGTCTAAAAATGAGTTACCGCCAACTCAACTTCAACGGCAAATCAACATAAGCAACTGCTTTAGGAGGGCAGAACAGCAGTAAGTTGAAAAGCAGACAGGATAATGTTTCGAAACCAATGAATGTAGTTGTATCAAAGTTTCCCTTTAACTATAGGTAATAGGTATCCAGTTGACGGGTTTATGTCATAACACTCATAGTCATCATTCAGTCATAATACAGTAATAACACCAAATTCCAAAAGGAAAACTGTCCCAAGGAACGTGTCTCTACCAACATCGATTCTACGAGCAATCTGCACCTCCATTTAAAATGCCACAATGAGGTGGACCGATGATCTCTTCAAGTGCTCAGGATTGCCGGAAGTCGTTGTGGAGAACCTCGGGGAAGAACATTGATTTTTAGCTATTTTAGCGACGTATCAACTTTTCTACGAACAGTAGGCAGGTATAATGGTCGATAATTTCTATTATTGTAATTTTAAGCGAACAACTAACATTACTAAAGTAGACGTAGAGGTTATATTTTCAATATTTTGTCCAAATGTAGTCCCAGGAGCTTATACTTCTTCAGTGGGCTTCCTACTTGTGTTTCAGGCTCGTATATCACGTAGTTGAGTATTTGGATCGCTGGAAACTGTATTGAGAACAATCTAAATGGGCCTCTAATTATTGGAAACTAAGCAAACGTCCACTTTAATCTCTATAAGCATTTCTGTGAAATCGTTGGCTACGACTCGTAGCTCCTAAACTAATTTTGATCTAGTTCTTTGACTGAAAGGAATTTCGAGCAAGAGTGTTGTTAGTGGGCATTCAAGAAGTTCAATCGTCTAAAGAATTCAGTTGTCATTAAATGTGCAGTAATATTACTAGTTAAGTTTAGATTTACGACTATATTGGAGGAGTCTATTCAGTATTTTACCATAACAAGCATAATCTATGAAAAATACTACCCACAAAAACGCGAGACACGACGCCGATCGACAAGCTCACGTATGCGAAAGTATTTTCGTTCGATTAAGTATAGAAGATTATCCTGTTTCTCGCTGGAGCGGTGAAATCCGCCCCATTACGCGGGCTCGAGTGCGTCGGCGCGGTGGTCGCCGCACGCACTGCCCAAAAAACATCCCGAGACGTAACATAATATTTCCCAACCAGCCTTTTATTTATTAGCCGGGCATCGGCGCCGCGACAACTCTACTTCCCAGAACTTCTTCGACGTGTCGGCTCAAAGCCGTTACGTTCATGAAAAAACACTATTTATGTCGATGAAAAAGCCCGGGGTACGGTCTGAACCGTGAGCTATGCGTTTTTGTTTATACCCGATTTGCAGGAATCCGCAGGTACCGCCTAGTGTGGAAAAATATTAATTGACGGTCAAGTAGGCGTGGCCGGAACCTGTTAGAGCGGAGTCTGTAATCGGCGATTATGGACGACAATGGTCTATCTTATTGGGGTGTAGGGTCGTGCTCCGAGTCACGTTTGGCAACTTGATCTTCACTATTTGAGATTCGGGGCTTGATAATTAGCTAAATATCTAATTGAAGCGTTGGTACAGTAGAGTTCTTATGAGCAAATATGATGATCTAATAATAGAGGCGAGTTCATTTAATTTTAATACAATTTTGACTCATTAATATTTATGAACTCGACTTTAGGAAATTTTCTTGTTGAGATAATGTTATGATCCAAGTCTAGGGATTTAAATTATTTTTATCTTAGCTTGAATAGGTAGCATATTGTAAACAGATTCGTAAAGAACCTCATTTCAAAAATATAGCTTAAAGGTGAATGCTTGTTAATTGTTATTAAGCGATTTCCACTGTGACAGGAACTGTGCAAAATGTTGCATATAATTAATTAAAGACATCGCACCAACATGTGCGGAACTATGACCTCAAAGGTGTGATAAAACGCAGACAAACAAAGGTTTCTAGTAACAGATAAATATATTATGTAATACCTATTGTTAAAAAAAAACATAACAAGGATGTTATTTTCTTCTCACATAAATAACTTTTTGATCGAAAGCGATTCACCTAAGCCTGACTTCGTATCATTAGATTTTTTCAAATAATGTGGGGAAAAATCCATTTACCCAGATCACCGTCGGCTCAGGTAAACAAAGCCGAGATAACAAGGAATGCGTTTGTATTTTTTACGGAACATGACAAATCATTTTATTCTATGCACCCCCCATCTACGATTTACAATAGGTTTAGCGGATCGTTCCAATCAATTTATTCTGAAAGGTCATAGCAGGTATCACTTTTGAGGATGATAGGTACGTAAGTTGTTGGATACGATTACGCTTTTTTTCATTTGCTGAAAAGGACAATGTGGCTTGTTATAGCCAGCGGTGAACGCTAGCATCAAAGGTGGCTTCTAGAAACTAGAACTACCATAGCTTAAATACGTACTTCATTACTCAGAACGATTTCCTAGTTGGTACAATCGAACGTTGAGAAGAAAAGTAACCTCCTTGAATTATGTACCTTTTCTTAACAGCCCATATGAAGTCCGTTTCAATGTTTTGTTTTATACGCTGTTCATGAGCATATTTTCCGTTTTGAATAAGGTAGATATTTTGCTGAATCCTGTGTAGGTATTCGTTTCTTCTATGAGGCTAGTCGGAGGCAGACATCTGTCCTCTGAAAACCTTTAAGATTTGTTGGGCACGACCTTCTCGTTCCATTGTTCAAAGTATCCGCTAATCCATACTAATATCCATACTAATATTATAAATGCGAAAGTGTGTCTGTCTGTCTGTCTGTCTGTCTGTTACCGCCTCACGCTTAAACCGCTGAACCGACTTAGATGAAATTTGGTATGGAGATAGTTTGAGACCCGGGAAAGTACATAGGATACTTTTCATCCCGAATAAATTTAGTGTTCCCGTGGGATGAGCGGGTTGCACCGCGGGGCACAGCTAGTAAATAATAAATTGGAAAGATAATCGCGAACATTCCAAAGAATATGACACACATAGACAATTTTATGGAAATCGGGAGCTATTCGAGAAAAATTAGAAGCATTCAACCGCTACTTTAGTTGAGGTATGAAATTTAGACTGAAATTTCATAATTTTTTAAATCCGTCATAAGTCGTAAAAACGTTCATTTAGAGCTCACAAAATAAATAAGATTCTGATTTTCATTCAGACTCATATTACTAATACAGGTGGTGAGTGGTTTCTGTCTCTGGCTTAGTAGCGCCTAATTGGATAATCCGGCTTTGCTTTTGAACTAGTGTTCTTAGATAGGAATCCCGATAGGTATTTTCCCCCAGGCCCACTTTCGTGGCAAGGGTAATTTGCTTAATTACGGGTTTTGTGCATTTTTCCGAGTAATACTCTACCGTATCCGATATACTCGACTCATATCTATATAAGGGCAAACATGCACAGACAGTCAACGTGTTAACTGTTAACACTTTCACTGTCAACCCTATCTTTTATACAAAAGAGACTCCCCGCCTACATGTCAATGCCTAATTATTTTACGAGCAAGTAATTGTGGCACAAGTTCAATTGCCACAAATGCCCGTGCCTCAACCTCAGGTTGCATTCACCTGTACAAAAAGGTTACAACTGAATAGAAAGCGCCACGGTCGCGTGAATGCACTTGACACCATAGAAAATGGAAGGGCACAAAGGCAAAAGAACTGTGGTATTCCCACAGTACAAGTCAGATAATCCGTTCTTTAATATTTTGTAGGTTTGGGAATGATAGACAAGGAAAAATATACGAAAGAAAAAAGGATGTTAAAAGTAGAAGCCATTCATGACTAAAGGATCACCAAGACTAGTTCGATTGCAGCGGAAGCAGAATTCTCCGAAGTAACTAACTACCTTGGATAGAAGAGAAATCGAACAGTTTACTTAAGAGTTGAGGTACATTTAATAGCCGATACGCATTCGCAATATTCGCATAAACAGTTTCTTAAAACACTTCAAGATGCCAAGCATCACATAGAATTTTAAAACAAAGCAAGCGAAATCGGCTAACAAAATGAAATAGATATATTAATCTTTTGTTCTGGATAGAATTGCTCGAAACATCGGAATACGTTAATGTACGACACCAATACGTTAATGTAGTATTGTTAGATAACTACAAAAGGTTGTAAAAGAGGAAATAAATATCAAACTTTTTCTTTATAAATATTTTTTTTTATATTACGCCTTATTTATGTACAGTAAAGGAAACCGAATTCGCTCTTTAGTTTAAGAAAATTAGATTGAAATGTATGGAAAATTTGGCAAAATTAAAGGACACAAGGACAGAAAAACATATAATAAGTCTATGATATTGAAAGTAACACCGTTTAACTAGTACGAATATTTAAATTTTAAAAATAGCATTGCAACGGTAAATGAAAGAGTATCAGAAATAAATTATACATTTTTAGAAAGAACATTTTCTATTCTTTACTTTTGTCATACATATTTTGGCCGAGAAGTGTGAAGTTTTTGAGATAACTAACCTTTTAGCAGAAAAAAAGATCAATAATTAAAAACGTTAGTATTTGATAACAGATTGCGGTGATTGTATAAGTGATATCGCTTTTGTATGTATGAAAGGTTTATAGTAAATTTATTTAGGATTATTTCGTTTCTATACACTTTGTAGGAATCGTACACGGTTTTCTTTTAATGTGGAAAATACCGCGCTCCGGGACACATTCGAGGGCGCGGGGGGGTGACGCTCACCCCTGAGGGGGGAGAGCAGATAAAATTAAACTTGGCTCTATAACCTAAATATCCTGATAGATAAAAGTTGACCTTTCATTTTGTCAAATTTTCAGCTAATTTTATTGAATTACTTGTCGTTGTAACAAGAGCGAAAAAGGTACGTGTTTCAATTTCTTTGACTGTAAGTACATGACAAATAATATCTACGCCCGCATTGTATTTTAAGTTAATTAAGACTGCTGTTACCTGAAAATAGGAAGTCGAAGAACGCTGATTACATACGTAGGTGTATAATTCAAAACAAAGTTATATTTCGCCATATATGTGATGGAAATTATGTCACTCAGGATTTTACGGTACTCTAGGTATTTCGTTTTACGAGCCCCTTTTGAACTAATACTTGACAAGCTCACAACACCCGGGCAGCAAGAGTCATTGTGCTATTAAACAAGTCCAAGATGCTGATGTGTTTGCACTTGCAGACTCATGGCTGACGCTTAAGTGTAAATTTTGTTTGCAAACAATTATTTAAAATGATTAAGTAATTATATACAACTCTAGTGTAATTTATACTTATTTTCTAAGTTAAGAATATGCATTGCATATTAATATCTAGTGGGCATTTTGGTATCTAGTCCATTGAATGAGTCCCTCCAAGGGGGGTCTAGAGTGCGTGAGTTAGTAACGTAAGATGTTTCTTCGGAAACATGTCAGGAGTCCCTAGGTAATAAACATACTAAAACCCCGGGACACTAGGAGGAGCCCCGGAGTGGGGGGAGGGGGGGAAAGGGTCCATTTTTTAATTTTTCGCTTAAATCTCAAAAACGGTACATGTTAGAGAAAAACTTTCAAGGAAAAGTTGAAAGGCCATAAAATTATCTACAAGTTGTACCTAAATATTTTTTTTCTATTCGCAGCCGTTTTCGAGCTACATCCAAATAAAAAGATCAAGTTCAGTAACTCAGACTACCCTTATATAATATTTTGACAATCGATTCCTCCTAAAGGCTTCCATGGAGGAATGTGTTTTTTTTACCAATGATAGACCTAATTAAGAGCAATCTATCAGTACCGGTCACAAGTTGCACTTTTGAGCTTTTTGGAAGAAAAAAAATAAAAAGTTCAAGTATCGTAACTACCCTAATAAAATTCAATTCCCCGTAAACGCCTCCGTGGTGGAATCTGGTATTTTTATCAATGATAGACCTAATTATGAGCAATCTATCTGTACCGGTCACAAGTTGCACTTTTGAGTTTTTTTGGAAGAACAAATAAAAAGATCAAGTTCAGTAACTCAAACTACCCTAATATAATATTTTGACAATCGATTCCTCCTAAAGGCTTCCATAGAGGAATGTGTTTACTTTACCAATTATAGACCTAATTAAGAGCAATCTATCAGTACCGGTCACAAGTTGCACATTTGAGTTTTTTGGAAGAAAGAAATATTTTTTGATCGATTGATGTGATAAACATGGGTATGTAATATGGGGAAATTGTTTGAGACAAAATCATTTTTTACTGCGTGTAACTCAGAAACGGTAGGATATAGGAAAAAATTATTTAGGTACAACTTGTAGATAATTTTATGGCCTTTCAACTTTTCCTTGAAAGTTTTTCTCTAACATGTACCGTTTTTGAGATTTAAGCGAAAAATTAAAAAATGGACCCTTTCCCCCCCTCCCCCCACTCCGGGGCTCCTCCTAGTGTCCCGGGGTTTTAGTATGTTTATTACCTAGGGACTCTTGACATGTTTCCGAAGAAACATCTTACGTTACTAACTCACGTACTCTAGAACTTTTTATTCAATGGACTAATCACTGTAATAAATGAATAAATATACGAATTCACCCAAACTTCCAGACGTTTATACGAAGTAAATATACTGGTTAACATACTCGTATTGTTGTATTTCGGCGTTCTGACGGGCGTTTCTAAGCCGATCCGATTGTCACCCGCGTCTCACAGTAATCTGTGTTTGTTCCGCACGAAACACTTTTTTTTATTTATCTCTACTACATCTGCCATTCACACCGGTGTATGTACTTATTTCAAAATAAATAATAGATGAGGACAGCGCGTCTTACATCGCCCCATTCATAAATAAAGTGGCTTCAAACGTACGTGTCGTGAAACGACTGAGAACGCCTTTTCACCACGTCCGAGAATAGCACATTAATGCAGACGCCGGAAAAGAACTTTTCACGGTTAAGGCATGTATAGCGCTTTTCACAAACATATGCATTGAAATAAAAAAATACACCACTAAAAAAATATGATTTAGCTGTTTAGCCTGCTGAACACAGGCGCCATGTTTAATAAAAAATACTTCCCGGCCTAGGCCTTTAATTTAGCATGAAATTCCTTTACAGTTATCTCGAGTTGTTCCGCCCGAAATGTGATACTTACAAGCCTGTTATGACGACATTTCATTGCATGTTTAAAAAAATAAAATTACAAATTTAGAAATTACCGATTACAAAGATTAAAAGAAATGGCTTTTCCATAGGGTTTTTCTACTTGCCAAGAGTATTTTGCTTATATTTCAGACCTGTTAATTTTAACTTGGTAAAATTAGTCCAATTTGCTCATAGACTTACACAGACAATTTGCTCATTCTAGCTAAATTAAAATAACTTCGTGTATATTATAATATATAGGTATATATGTATGTTTATCTTTAAATATATTTATTCAAGTGTATGACTTATATGTTATTTATGTTGCTGATTTTTTTATCTCACCACCTACTCTTTTATTGTTTATTTTTGCTCAATCCTCTACCCAAAGGTTGTCTGGAAGAGATCGCTCTTCAGTGATAAGACCGCCTATTAACTACCATTTATAACTTAAGGTTTCAATTGTAACATTTTTCTTATTGGTGTGCAATAAAGAATTGTTGTATTGTATTGTCGTAAATTGTCAATTTGACAGTTCGCAAAAAAATTGGCTGAAGGTACCTTTGCCTTTGAAACCTAATTTAAAGAACTAGTCGATGGTACACACGTCATTTCAACGATTTGACATTGACAAGTGCCGACCATCGACAATACAAGTCTAATCTTCAGCCCATTTTATTGCGAACTTTCAAATCGTCAACTTAAAAAAACATTCTGGTAAAACCATTGTAAAGAAAAATTGATGTCCTGCAGTTTGAAGATCCTTACAGCAAGCATTTCGAAAAAAAAAATATGGTCATCCAAAAATTGTACCAAGCCCTAATCGTACTCCGTTCAACCGTTTTAACGTAAAGGGCTACTATAACACTACACACATTGAGAGACGTTATATTCACAGACTAACATTGTACACATTTTAAAAGAATCAAGATTCATGGTGATGTGAATGATGTGAATCTCCATCTATGGAGGATTCACATCATTCACATCACCGTCTGAAGCCTCTTCTCGCTGTAAACTTATCAAATTCTCATCAATAGCCTTAGCCTCCTGACGACCAGCATTCATAATTTGTCAATTTAATGTTAGCCTTATGACAAATAGTTGACAGTTAACTATTAATTGAAGTTTATGTACTATGTGTAGATTAGAATATTAATATCAAATTAGGCTTCAAGCATAGCAATTTTCCAAGTGAATATGGATTGCATTCCCGTTTGTGAGTTTGCCTTCCTACCACGGGTTTTCGTTGACTTCGCTATACGCTCCCGCGAGCATTTATGTTACTAATACGGTATTTGATGACGTAACAACTCTTTATGAAATGTCTACAACGATTTGTTAGTATGAAGTTCCTATGAAAATCCTGACTTGAGGCGTCATAAAAATCGGTAGTCAAATCACGTCCTGCTTTTAGGTTTCTTTTAATTCACAATAGTATAAAGTCCAACATTTTGAGGGAGTTTTTTTATTCCCAGTATTTTTTAATTTTTGACAGTTTATTTTCACTATAATCAAATACCGTATTGGTGTATCAACCATCACAATTAAAGGCAAGTGTATATATCGTCGTGTCATGGATAGTGAGATTTTATTATAGTCGAAGGACAGGATAATATCTCGTATAATTATTTGTTTCTGGGTCATGGATGTTATCTATATTGCCAAATCGAACGATTATAAATGGTTGATCGAATCGATTTTACCGACGATTTTTTTTTTGAAGCTGCATATATTTTTGTTTATTTGTGTAAATCAATATTTTTTGAGCTACGAGCCATCGGACTGAGCTGGACTCACTGCAGCTTTCTATTATATGTAAAATAGTAATTTCTTTTATTGTTTTTTCTTCAGGTTATAAATAAAGAATTAAGAGGCCTTAGTCTTTTAAAAAAATTTTTTTTTCATATTATGACAAATATATTGATAACTTCAACCAACTTTTTGAAGTGAATAACACTTTTCACCGAGTTCTAGGTAGTAACGTAGCTGTTTCATGGTTTTATTGCGTGCAGTCAAAAATAAGTAGAAAAATCTAATTTTCCGCGTGTATTTTGTCAATTTCGAGTAGTTTTTGAAACAAAAATTATCAATGAAAAACTCATACTGTAGGTTTCTATGGTATGGTATGGTATGGTATGGTATGGTATGGTATGGTTGGTATGGTAGGTTGGTATGGGTGAAGACCAAAAAGTTTGTAACGTTAACTCACCCTTAACTCACTCAATAATAAAATAACTCAATAATATTTGTGTCAAAGTCTCCATTGTGCGACGACAGTTAACCTTTCAATAACGTACCTTAATGTTCTATTTTAAGGTTCCTTCTTGTATCGTTATTTTTTGTCGCACAACGGAACTTTCTCAATTGTTTTCAATTCCTCGCTAACTACGACTTAATTTCATCCAACTTTTTGGTCCTGACCCATATACCAATAAATCCTAATAGCCCTGTTCTAGGTAGTAACATAATATGTTAAGAAACATGTTTGATCATAGAGAAAAATGTCATTGATTTCTACCAATTTAAAGAAATAGCACATGAATCGAAAGGCAAGATTTGGTCACAACACAGATTTAAAAAAAAAGCATGTAATACGTAACTGTTCATGTAATTATTCATTATCGTTAAATAGTTCAACACCGTGATAACTGATAAGAAAAATATAACATGAAATATCAATTGTATCAAATAGAAAGTAAAAACGTTTATAGATACTTGAAAAACTACTATGTCATTCCTTGTTTTTTTTTAATGAAATTCGTAGGTCGTGCAAGTTTATATATTTTCGTTATAAGGTCTTCGTCCTGTCATTATATATTTATATTTATTTATTTATCTCATGGAAAAGATAAACTACAAAGCAGAGAGTTACATCACTTAAAGCCATTATTGTCCAGCGGTACATTTGATGGATATGTTTATCACACGATATATAGATAAATGAAAAAGGAAGCGTCATATTTTTGACTAGTGCTTTAGTGCAATAGGTATCTGTTATCATTTATTTATTGCGTGATAAACGCAACTATTATAGCTGTTCAGGCAGCTACAGTAGCGATCAAAAGTATTTTGACAAATCATTTTTTTTCAAGATGTTGATGAATTGAATATATATTTAATAATTACGTAACGATAACATTTTATGGCCCTTTTCTTGTTACGTTTCCACTTAGATAACTAAAGCTTAACAATGAACTTAGAATAAAAACTGATAATACACGCTTCAGGTAGCTCAAAAGTATTTTGACACTTACATAAAATTATTTTGCTGAACATGCAACAGGGTTAAATAAGACGTTTCATGAATATTTAGTTGCATATCCTCTGCCCTTCCTAGCAGCTGTACAAGGAGCCGTCATATAGTCTACTAACTTCTATATATACGTACGTAAGGTATGTTCGTCCTTTCTGACTGAAGTGCTTGAAAAAAAACCCTTGCAGTAATTTCTGCACCTCACTCTCCCTCATACTCAACTCTTCTCGTAGATGCTCAATAGGATTAAGGTCAGCATTTTGACTAGGCCCCTCAAAAACCTTGACTTTTTTACGCTTTAAGAAAGCCTGTAAATTTTTAGAATTGTGTCTGAGGTCATTACGGTGCTGAAAAACCCAACGAGGTGGCAAATTTTTCTTTATTTATTTTCATAGGGTATCGAATGTGTATAAAGTATATTTTCATACACATATCGATCCCATTATCCCGTCAATTCATACGAGAGGCCCGACGCCATGGCGAGAAAAATATCCCCGCACCATTACGTTGCCGCCACTATGCTTGAGTGTGGGTACCAGGTATCGCACATCGTGTCTTTTATTATGAGGACGACGCACATACTTGATACCATCCCACGAGATTAAATTTAACTTGCTCGCGTCACTCCATAAAATTTTTGACCAATCGGCACTTGTTCATGATTTGTGACGAATCGCAAATGCTAATCGGGATGCCTTATTCTTTGCTGAACATTGTAGTTTTTTTTAATGGGCGTCGACCATGTGGTCCATGGTCTATTAGGCGTCGTTTAATAGTAAAAATATGAACATTTGTGTTGTAGTTTTCTGTTAGCTCATCTTTAATTGGTATTGCATTATTCCGTGGGGTTTCTACGTCTTACTTTTTTATTACACAATCAGTTGTACAAGTCGTTTTTCGAGGACGACTGTTTTCAGGCTTATTTGTGACGCTGTTTCGAGCCTTGAACTGCTTATTCCAGACACTAATGAACTGCCGTGATATACCAAAACATCGCGAACCCTCAGCTGGCGACTTACCCTTCTTAACCTATTGACCGCCAAGCGGTCTAGCAATTTACCGTGCCACTGACGCCAGAGTAAAAAAAAAAAGATGTGCCCCAAAATCAACAGGGATTGAAAAATACTTGTAGCGGTTAGAATTACAAAGTTTTTGATCATTGAAATTTGGACGGCTGTGGCCGACGTGGCGTCAGGGGCACGATTTTTTGCTGACGGCCACAGCCGACTGTGGCGGTCAAAAGGTTAAATGCAGCCGCAACGGGTTACTTAAAATCTTCCGAATATTATTTATGTCGAGACATGCTAAGAAAAGCCTCAAGTTGTAGTTCCTACAAAGTATTTAAATTCTGCAGCCCCATTTCTCAGTTAAATTGGAAAAGAGACATTGTCAAAATATTTTTGAACCGGTATATAAATATTTTTTGTGGCTATGTTTATATTTTAATTCAATGAAACTAAACTTTTTACTTGTTTCGAGAAGCTTTTAAGCCATGAAATACTTTATCAAGAAGTAAGTTGGAAAAACTAATATATCGCATATAATATCAAAGCTTTTGCCGTTGTCAAAATACTTTTGATCGCTACTGTAAGTATAACTATAAAAAAATTGTGTTGTCGGGAGTTATTTAATTGTAGGAAAAATTAGATAGGAGATCGAATCATATGAATAAGGCACCAAACAGAGACATTACCAACATGTCTATTTATCATAAATAACTCAAATTACAAAATTACAGATTTCCATGCCCATTTTGTACAGTGTATAATCATAAAATGAACTCACTGCGAGTCACTGTCGCTGCCTGAATAATTCGCCAGGAGGCCCAATCCTGAGGGTGCATGTGGCGGAGCCTCACTAACTGGGTCTGTCTCACTTGCTTTGCTAGATGTCATCAAATTTTCAGTTGCACTTGGTGTAACAACCTCTTTAGTTATTTCTGAACTGATTGAACTCTTTGGCACATTTTTACTCTTCACAAGATTAGCTAGCGCCGGTTTTTTATTTAACACTCCAATACTTCGGTTCCAAGTCTCGTTTTTCTTAGCGGCGATTGGTTTGGCTGGAATGATTTCTATTCTGGACGTTTTGGCTGGAGGTTCATCGTCGACGTCTTCGATTATTTCCTCGGCAACTACTTTCGATGTCCCGCCAAATTTGATAGATCTGGAAACGAATACGGAATGGATCGTAACACATTTTTTATTATTCCTCCGAAATTGCCTAATTGTTGCGATTATGTATATATTAACAAGGTGCTTAATTTTTATTTTCATAAAAAAGATGGTGTTGTTTCTAAAGTATAAAATTATGTGCTAGCTTTAAACCTAGAACTAGAAGACCCATATTGTACATAAAACCCTTCCGTCGTCCGGGCTGGTTTAACTCCAGCACTCACGTCTCTTTTCAGCTCCTCTTCCAGGCCTTCCAGCGGCTCAATCTCCTATCGCAATTGTACTTTTCATATGTATCATCTAACTTACTTGATAAAGTCGTCATCTTCCTTCTCCTCCCTGGCCCTGCGTGCGTCGGCGGTCTCCGGCTGGTACTGCTGTAACATGCCCTCTTAGTCGTCGGCGCGCAGCCGCCTGTTCAGCTCTTCTTCCAGGCCTTCCAGCCGTTCAATCTCGTATCGCAATTGTACTTTTGACATGTATCCAACTTACTTGATAAAGTCGTCATCTTCCTTCTCCTCCCTGGCCCTGCGCGCGTCGGCGGTCTCCGGCTGGTACTGCTGCAACATGCCCTCGTAGTCGACGGCGCGCTGCCGCCTGTTCAGCTCCTTGAGCTCTTCCAGACCTTCCAGCCGTTCAATCTCTTGTCGCGATTGCTCTGTTCTGTATTCTGGAATTAATAAATGAACAGTGCTGGTTAATTAATTCTATGAATTGTATTTATAGTCTAAAGTAGTGCTGGGCGTTCCGTGTGTGCTCCTTAGACAGTAAATGTGTAGTGCGTTCATTAATTGCTTGCATATAAATTTTATGGCATAGTAGTATGTAGTGAGACATGAAAGCATGCAAAGTTTCTGAAGACGTCATGAATAGGGCGAAGTGGAGGAAGAAGATAGGGAAGGCTGACCCCACCAATGTGGGATAAATAGTCAGGAAGAGAGAGAGAGAGAGAGAATAGTCTAATAAAAGAATGGGTATATTTCCTTCTCAGAAAATGGAAATTATTTATGGATTCTGCATTTTCTACATCTGGAGAAAAAAATTAGTGATTATGTTTTTTTTTTACATTTGTAAACTAGTATTGTTAATCCAAAACTCCTAACCATAATGTCAAATGGGCACAATTAGTACCTGATTCTTGTACCTAATTAAATAATAATAATAATTAAATTAATTAATAATTAACAAGGTAATTTTTCAATTAATGGTAATGTGACTTAATTTACTCTTAAACTTTCGGAGCTTTAATATAAATGCTGACTAAAGTTACCCAATAATTTCATGGGGTTGTTAGCTTCTTCCTCTTTCTGTTCATCTTCCTCCCGCTTGGCCTGCTCCTCTGCCAGCTTCAGTGCCATGAAGTTCCTTGTGGCTCCCGCCTCAATCTCATAGTCCGTGTTTTTTGGGTCTGTCTTGAAGGATATCTCTTGAAGACATCTAGTGCACTGAAATTTAAATAGTAGCCAGTAGAATGATTAAATTAAGATAAACTCAAGAGAAAGGATTATAATTATTGCATCCTGTATGGAATTTTTCTATACAAAGTGTACTTATTTTATTTGCTCCCGACTGTATTAGTTTTGATATTAGGAGGATTTTTAGCTTAAGTAAATGTTTTTAATTAGGGCACTAAAACATTGCCTATTACTCTTATGATTATGACCAGGGTCGTAAAATGCGAGCAAAATTAATTGAAGTGTAGGGTCATCACTGGTTGTTGTTACATTTCAATTGATTTTGCTCTCATTTTATGGTCCCTGCTAATGATCAAAATCTCGTTAGTTGTTAGTCTACACTGACCTAGTAAAATTTTGTTTCACTTATTAGAAATCATTACCACATTACACAATAATTAGAAATCACTATATTCGGAAATTCTTCCGTGCTAACCAAGAAAATATATTGGTGATTATTTACTGAGCCAGCAGTCCCGGGTTCGAATCCCGGCCAGGGCCAATATTTGTGTGATGAACTCGAATATTTGTGCTTGGGTCATGGTTGTTCTATGTATTTAAGTATATATTTATCTATATAAGTACGTATATCGTCGTCTAGTACCCATAACACAAGCCTTCTTTAGCTTACTTTGGGACTAGATTGATTTGTGTGAGGTTGTTTTTTTTTTAATTTATTTTATTTGAAAATTATGAACAAATTTACGTATTTAAAACTTGAATCTTAGTTTATAAAATATTATACAAAAAATATACACCAAAATTAAATAAAATTTTGGTGTATATTTTTTGTATAATATTATATTTTGTATAATATTTACAAAAATGAAAAAAAAAAGGCATAACCTACGAAGCGGACAAGATTTAAAATCCCTATAGAACAAACTATGGAAATGGAAGCTTTCTCAGCAAAGGTCTCAAATTATTCAACAAACTTACAACAAATATAATTAATAGTGCTTTTGATAGGCATATTTAAAACGAATCTAAAACACACACATACATATGTTTTTTCCTAGCTTGAAATGTCGAAAGCCTCATTTGGCTGCATCTGTTGGTCTATAGTTTGCAGAGGGCGGGGCTAGCCCGCCAAACCCACTGGTTGGTCTTAATTATACACATGGTACACCTGCATACGTAATAAATATTTTGTACTCAACTAAAATTTAAGTTCTCATTCTAAAATAACTAAGGCGGTACTCCTGACGATGCGCGCCGTGTTCAGGAGTACCGCCTTATTATTTTTTATCAAGTATTTATTGTATGGAAAAATGAAAAAAGAAAGCATAAATTGGCCTAGGTTCATATTATTACTCCTTAGGACCTCAGGAATGTGTGGTTAAAATATTTCGCAATGCTCATGGGCACCTTGTATCTTCTTATGAGAATAAATGTCTTAAATCCTCAGAGTAAATATGCCTAGTATGAGTCTTCATACAACAGATTGTTGAAAGATGAAGCTGCTTTTTGTTTTATGTGTGCATGTCTAGAGACATTTTATATTAAGACATTGATGTTGTGTCGATGCGCCAATGGACAAAAGTTAGCCCATGGCTAACCAAAACTGACTTTACTTTCATGTGCTAACTAGGTTTCTAGGCATATTTATTCTAAGCTTGAACCATATATAACCACAAGACCTTCAAAAATTTCATTAGAAATGTGGATTTAATCATAAATGTGCTACTTACTTTAATATAAAACCTATAAATCCTTATTCCCAAGTAATCTTCATTCTCAACGTCCTCTTTCCGAGCATTAAACTTCTTGCCTTTGTAGATATACTCTCCGCAGGTTGCGCAGCGCATGTTGAAGGGGGCCATCAACCGGACAGTATACTGCCGGTTCTTGGCCAGTTTCATACGAGGGATCTTCGAGGGATCGAAATCCGGAGGATAGTATTTCTGCAACCAACATGTTATGTGTAAAGTTGGGCCTTTTAACAGTAATATATGATAAATATTTGAATAATATAACATTTACTTACGTTTAATACTTTTCTTTCAGACATCTTTTAAGTGTTCCTTGAATATATAACAAATTAAACGAAAACCAAACACTATCAATCTCAATCTACGGTGTATAATTATATCAGTACTGTGTGAATGACATGACGCTGAGGCTGAGCTGACGGCTGACGTTAGTGACGTTACGTTACTTTTTTTCGTGATTTTATGGCTTGGCTGCGAGGCATTAAGCCACGACTTAAATTCGTGTATTCACTTCAAGAATTTACGTTTATAATGTTGCCAGATTCAGAAACCATTTAGGGCTAAACTTTTAACTAAATTAAACAACATAATATGTTAAGAAACATTTAAAAATAGAAAACCTTTTCGTAATAGGCGACCAGTAATTGGGCGAGAGTCAGGATCAAGGTACAAAATCACTTCTTCCCCACCGACCAACTAGCATACACAACTAGTTGTGTGGTCGGGAATGCCAATCTGACATCCTTCCCCACGGCACAACCAATTACTGACAACCACTTTTTGAGTAAATTATTTGGTATATTTGTTTTACAAATTCGTGATGTAGTAGAATTGCTAAGCCGCGAAATTGTGCGCACCGGGTTACAAGCATAAAATTTCTACCACACATAGAGCGTTCCACGGTGATTATTTTCAGATGTGGAGGGAAGTCAGATTCGTCCCCTGTGCGGTGGGAGAGCGGGGTGAAGAGGACCAAGTACTGTTCTTTGTCTTTTTTTTATTACTGATCAGTTAAGGCTATTAGGGCTTGCGCGACATCGTTTTCGTGTAAAATAGATATCAGCTATTAATTTTTCATGTTATTTAAGAATAGTTTCATATAAAAATTTAGGTTTATTGCCGAAAAGGTAAAAATCACAACAAGTTTTTTTTATTCAGAACGATAAATTAGTTATCTATCCTGAATATTTACAATTTAAAAAAATATTAAACAGCAAATTTAATCTTGTTTTTAAAAATGTATACATATTGGGCACATCTAATACAAAAAGTACCTTGAAAAAAATGTTGATGATAAGCTTAGCCTGCGTGTTCTAGTACATTTTGCTAAGTCGCGAAATTGTGTACATCGGGATACAACCACGAAATTTCTACCACAGATAGAGTATTCTGCGGTGATTATTTTCAGATGTGGAAGGAAGTCAGATTCGTCCCCTGTGCGGCGGGAGAGTGGGGTGAATAGGACAAAGGAGTCCTCTTTTTCTTTTTATATTACTGATCAGGCAACGCTAGTAGGACTTGTGTCGTCTCGTTTTCGTGTAAAACAGATATAAAGAATTCATTTTTTATGTTATTTATTCATAGTATCATATAAAAATATGGTTGTATTTCCGAAATTGTAAAAATCACAACAAGTTTTTTTTATTCAGGGAGATAAATTAGTTATATTTCCTGAATATTTACAACCAAGAAAAATGTTGCAAAATAGCAAATTTAATCTTGTTTCTAAAAATATATAAATATTGGGCACTCTTCATACAAACAGTAACTTAAATAAATTGTTGATGTTGAAATTAGCCCGTGTGCTCGTGATACATTAGCAAAAAAATATTTTGTTTTAATTACATTAATTTGTTTTTCTAGGACGTATAGAGTAAATATTATATGTAAAAGCATGTCAACAATCATTATTTAATGTATTTAATGAAGCGAAATAGGATGCGTTCGGAGATTTACGTTGGTTACGCCGACGTAAAGATATATTTCAAGCTACTGTTTGTATGAGAAGTGCCCAACATGCATATATTTTTAGAAACCAGATTAAATGAACTTTTTGAAATAATAATAATAATTTGAAAATGTTCACGAAATTGAACTAATTTACCTCACTGAATAAAAAAACTTGTTGTGATTTTTACCTTTTCGGCCATTACACCCATATTTTTATATAGAACTATACAAAAATAACATAAAAAATGAATTTCTGATATCTTTTTTACACGGAAACGATACCAAACACGTCCTGGTAGACTTAACTGACCAGCAATAAAGAAAGAAAAGAGGGATACTTGGCCGTATTCACTCCGCTCTCCCGCCTGACAGGGGACGAATCTGACTTCCCTCCACATCTGAAAATAATCACCGTGAAACACTCTATCTGTGGTAGAAATTTCATGCTTGTAACCCGATGCGCACAATTATGTTAGAAAACAGCGGACTAACAACTCTACTAATGGTACACCCACCTTTTTGACTTTCACGTTTTATCGATATCGCCTCATCGATGTAATGATAATGAGGATAAATTATTTTTCTACTCCAGTACTTTTTTTGTCATTTATATAGTTACTAACTCTAATATAAAGACATAAATTATGAAAGTCTGTAAAAGTCTATACTCTATTTCCCAAAAAAACACTGCTAAACGATGTTATAATGTCGCCAAAAAAGCATCACTTAGTACCACAGATTACAAGATAAACAGCTGCAATAGCTGCATTCACACAATTTGCAATTTAAAAAAAAACTTATTGTACTAAAGCAATAAAGCATTGCTGCCAACTTAAAGAAAAGCTTTATCTTCAGTGCATGGATGTTTAGTATAGTGAACGCATACCTTTATGTGTAAGTTCATATTTTTTTGACAGATAAACGTCAATAAAAAAAAAAGTTTATCAGAGACTACCTATTTTTTTTTTTTAATTCCGAGCGGGAACGTTTAATTATTTTCTTTGTTGTTTATTTGCATTTTATTAATGAAATGTCGAGTCGTAGAAAAATTATTGTATGCAACGTTGTATAAGTAGGTCAAAAAACGCTCGTGGCATCTTTCTTACGATGTTCGCTACGCTCACATCGTAACCCATGCCACTCGCGTTTTTTGCCCCCTCTTATACAACGGTTGCATAAAATACTATTATTGTAGTGCCACCAATTTGCCACTAAAATTTCTCCCATACTAAAATTACGCTGTTCTGCAGGCCCTATGTACTATGTACTAATACTAACTTTCTACAGCATTGTTCAAACTTACAACATGGCCTGACGGCCGGTCACTTGGTGTGGTCAGTCATCATCATAGGCCTTTACATCTTTATCAGATGATTCTATGCAGCGTTTTTGTGGCTGAGTTTGAAATAATAACTATACAGTCCGATGCGGGAGCGACAGTGACGTCCGCAAGATTGACATCTCATCAGGTAATACTTGGGTAATACGGTGAATAGAGACTAAAGTACTATGTGTGACCTTACAAACGATCCGGTAGTTTTGAATTTTTGATATGTTGTCTAGGATGGTTAGTCAGTGCTTAAAATGCAAAATGCACAATTACCCCCCCTCCGCGCTCGCCGCCATATTGAAAAAACCGGCACTTTCTTCATATTTTTGCTCATATCTTCCTTTAGGAGCATTTTAGCTAGAAGAAAGCTTCGAAAATGTTATAGAGAGTTAAATTTACTACATTCACCATTTTTTTTTCTAGGACAGATAGTTACGGAGATATCCACATTTAAAAAAACGTAAAAAATCGCAATTTCCTACTGAAAAACAAACTTCTGGATTATATCTTCGTTTAGGAGCATTTTAGCTACAACAAAGCTTGGGCAATGTTGTAGAGAATTAAATTTAATATAATTTACACTTCAAATTTTGTTGCAAGGACGGTTAGTTACGGAGATATGCACATTTAAAAAAAAGGAAAAATCGAATTATCTGAAAATTTCTCAAAATTCTTGGTTTAGAACGCTGTCATTCAGTTACGGACTAGTCTAGGACAAATTAAAACATGTAGGAAATATAATTGCTTATAAAACTCATGTCCATTTTTACATACATTTTCAGTAAATGTGACTTTATTTTTTACATATCTCCTTAATTATCTGTCCTAGAAACAAAATTTGAAATGTAAATTAAAGTAATTTTAATTCTCTACAAAATTGCCCAAGCACTGTTCTAGCTAAAATGCTCCTAAACGAAGATTTTGAGAAGTTTGTTTTTCAGTTTGAAATTGCAATTTCTTAAGTTTTTTTAAATGTGCATATCTCCGTAACTATCTGTCCTAGAAACAAAATATAAAATGGAAAATGTAGTAAATTTAACTCTCTATAACATTGTCGAAGCTTTCTTCTAGCTAAAATGCTCCTAAAGGAAGATATGAGCAAAAATATGACGAGAGTGCCGGTTTTTTCAATATGGCGGCGGGCGCGGAGGGGGGGAATTGTGCATTTTGCATTTTAAACACTGACTAACCATCCTAGACAATATATCAAAAATTTAAAACTACCGGACCGTTTGTAAGGTCAAAATCCTTTTCCAAAAGTTTTTTTTATTCAGAACGATAAATTAGGTATCTATCCTGAATATTTACAATTATAAAAAATATCACTAAACAGCAAATTTAATCTTGTTTTTAAAAATGTATACATATTGGGCACATCTCAAACAAAAAGTACCTTGAAAAAAATGTTGATGTTAAGCTTAGCCTGCGTGTTCTATTACATTTTGCTAAGTCGCGAAATTGTGTACATCGGGATACAACCACGAAATTTCTACCACAGATAGAGTATTCTGCGGTGATTATTTTCAGATGTGGAAGTAAGTCAGATTCGTCCTCTGTGCGGCGGGAAAGCGGGGTGAATAGGACAAAGGAAGTCCTCTTTTTCTTTTTATATTACTGATCAGATAACGCCACTAGGACTTGTGTGGTGTCGTTTTCGTGTAAAACAGATATCAGCAATTCATTTTTCATGTTATTTATTCATAGTACCATATAAAAATATCCAGTTGTATTTCCGAAATTGTAAAAATCACCACAAGTTTTTTTTATTCAGGGAGATAAATTAGTTACATTTCCTGAATATTTACAACAAAAAAAAAAATTGCAAAATAGCAAAAATCTAGTTTCTAAAAATATATACATATTGGGCACTCATCATACAAACAGTAACTTAAATAAATTGCTGATGTTGAGATTAGCCTGTGTGCTCGTGATACATTAGCTAAAAAATATTTTGTTTTAATTACATTAATTTGTTTTTCTAGGACGTATATAGTAAAAATTATATGTAAAAGCATGTTAATAATCATTATTTAATGTATTTAATGAAGCGAAATAGGATGCGTTCGGAGATTTACGTTGGTTACGCCGACGTAAAGATATATTTTAAGCTACTGTTTGTATGAGAAGTGCCCAACATGCATATATTTTTAGAAACCAGATTAAATGAACTTTTTGAAATAATAATAATAAGTTGAAAATGTTCACGAAATTGAACTAGTTTACCTCACTGAATAAAAAAACTTGTTGTGATTTTTACCTTTTCGGCCATTACACCCATATTTTTATATAGAACTATACAAAACTAACATAAAAAATTAATTTCTGATATTCGTTTTACACGGAAACGATACCAAACACGTCCTGGTAGACTTAACTGACCAGCAATAAAGAAAGAAAAGAGGGATACTTGGCCGTATTCACTCCGCTCTCCCGCCTCACAGGGGACGAATCTGACTTCCCTCCACATCTGAAAATAATCACCAAGGAACACTCTATCTGTGGTAAAAATTTCATGCTTGTAACCCGATGCGCACAATTATGTTAGAAAACAGCGGACTAACAACTCTACTATTAGCCAAAGTTTCCCAATTAGCAGGGCTGATGCCAAACGTAAGCATGTCGCACTTTGTGCAGTCCTTAAAACGTAACATGGGCCTCCCCACTCTTCTTTTAGCAAAAGCAGCAACTTCGCTCAACAGGGTGCGTCTTGGCAAGCGAGTGGCATCCATACGGTGCACATGCCCCAGCCATCGCAGTCTACGCTGTTTAAGCATTGCGGTAATGTTGGGAAGCTGCGCAACTTGAAGCACTCTCTCATTAGTGACCCTGTCTCGCCAACTGATATTTAAAATATTCCGGAGGCAGCGCCTGTGGAAATTATTGAGTCTTTTTTTTGCTTTGCATACGACGTCCAGGTTTCAGCTCCATACAAAAGTGTACTCAGAACACAAGTTTGGTATACTAACATTTTGGTCCTGGTTGTCAAATGGTGGTTAGTCCATACTCTTGCACTGAGCTTCCCAAACGTCGTAGCCGCTTTCCCGAGCCGACTCCGAATTTCCACATCCAGCGACAGATTGTTTGACACCAGTGAAACTCATAATGGCATGCGTTATGGAAATCTACCGCACCCCGCATGCGTCCGTCCGACCCACCGTGACGCACTATATGAGTAGGTACAGTGTTAACGTTGAGTAACCAGGCAACGGTTTACCTTTCGGACTGTTGGTCCCACTGCTAGGTTCCACTAGTGGGACCGGCAGGATTTTTAAGTAGGTACTCGTGGTCCCATTTACGTGGTCGAACCAACAATATTAGTTTTAGGTACCCATATGGGTATATGATCCACCGTCACATTGATTATTTTAAAATAGGTCAGTATGAAGGCTGGGAAAGTAAATTCCCTACCTTAACACAGGTGTAAAGGCTCAGTGTGAAGGTGGGTCGGACGGGCGCATGCGGGCCCTATCGACCAATGAAACTGAGCCATTACTGTGTGAATTTATAAAAAGTTTTACAAAAAAGTCTTACAAATACTTGCCATAATAAAAAAAACACGAATTATGGATATTACGAATATGGTTTATTCTGTTATTAAGGAATATCACAAAAAATATATCGATATTTAATATAAATCTTGAGTAGACAAAAGTAAATCAACCAAATATGATGTTCAAAAGTTAAAACATGATTTACCAACGTTAGTGCAGAATTTATTTCGCTTTAGCACCGAAAAGACTTTCGATTTCATATAAGCATTCAAATTCCTAGACCTGTTGGCATCTAAAAAGTGCTAATCAGTGTCACAGTCCACACCAAGTTGTCTAGTATTATACTTTCATCGGTTAAAATTGAAAACTAAGCGTAATTTAATTGAAATTTAACAAATGATATACAACCATTACCATAAATTTGAAAGATTTTCAGCGCAAAAGGTTATTCAATTTGTCAAATTGTGTTCAGAAGAACAGGAACTTTCTGGAAAGGGAAAATAATACCAGTTAATCTATGTACCTAAATGAAATGTCTGGCTAGTAGTGCTTCCAATCTCGGGATTTTTGTATGGACTATCCCGGGATCAATACAAAAAATCCTCTGAGCATAATACTCATGTAGATTAAGTCAAATAAAGCTGGACTACGAGCAGTAGCGGAAATAAATCTGTAAAACCTGTGTACTTATTTTGTATGAAAGATGTTTATAACAAAATAACTTTTTCACTTTTAGCAAATAAAACGTCTATTTTTCTATCCAAATTATTTTTACATAAACTACGAGTAAGTACCTACTTCCTCCAATAAGAAAGGTATTAGGGAACATTTGTGCACCGGTGACTTCATCTGACAATAATGATGGTGACCACGACAATAATGCTGATAGCTACTGAGTAGTTTTCAATAAAATTGTACACAGGTGCTTTATAAAAACAAAACTAAAATCACGTCTTTTGTGCTACGAAAGTTAGGCATACAAAAGATATGGGTAACTTTCGTTTTACAAAGGAATCAAATATCAATAAAGTTTTGTTTTAATTAAAAGTAAGTAAGGTAAACGTCCCTGTGCTCGACACTGTCCCAATAGTTGCCATCTTGAATGTTAAATAGTTTACTCTAACCGTTCCCGTCGACCGCCATGCGCGAGCTCGTGTTCGAGCGCCGCAATTTTCTCCTCGTGGCGAGTGCGTTGCGCCTGCGCACGACGTTGCTGTTCTTCCAGTGCCAGCACGATCTTCTCCAGTCGGTGGATCTGTTGTTGCTTGCTCTCCAGCGTCGCGAACAGCTCTTGGATCTCCACCGCCTTCGCGGCTATTTGCGTGTTTACCTGGGAGTATTCATACAAATATTACCTATCTAGTTTTAATTAAACCTAATGTCGCCTGACATTAGGTTTCAATAATTTAAAAACTATTGTTGCATTGATAGCATACTTACTGCTTCATTAAAAAAATTACAATAGGAAATCGGGATATCGTGTTTTTGTGCAATCACGGTTGACTTTTAAAACCCCGGGAATCCCGGTATCCCTTAATGTTCCGACAAACTTTTGATAGATTGTTTCATTTCATAGAATTTTAATTTCGTCGACAATTTTTCCCCTGGCGTCAAACTTTATTCATAAACTTGATTATAAATCATCATTTTAATTAGGCTAAGTAAGGTTAGGTTTGTTAAATTTTTCTTGGTTTCAGACCAATATGTTAGGTATTAATAAAATTATATGTCGACGAAATGAAACAAACGACGAAACGTTTGTCGACGAATAAACTGAATTACCCCTTATCCGTTACTAAACAAGCGTAAAGGCTGTTTATTAATTGTATCCCAAAAATAGTAACATTTGTATCTTCACTGTAGTTTTTTATGCATTTAGTTTCTGTTATTGTCTATAACGTTGGTAGGTACCTACCTATTTTCTTTTTTATTTCTTCGTTCTATTAATTCCCCCAAAAAATTACATAAATCTCACTTCGTCTACAATTTTCATCCTATGCTCCAGGTCTTGTTGCAGCGCTGAGAGTTCGCGGCTTTGTTCTGTCTCCTTGTTCTTCAACATGTTGATGAGTTCTTCTCGCACCTAAAAAAACCAACCGCTCATCATCTAAATACTACCAACTGGTCGTACATGTCTTTTGAATTATTTTATGACTTTCAAAGCGAAATGTATCTATTTTTCTATCAGCCACAGGCGTCCACTCCTGAACCCGAAAGGCCTCTCCCATGACTCACACCAAGTGCGACCCCGTGCAGACCGCATCCATTGATTCCCCGCTACCCCCACGAGGTCATCCGTCCATCTAGTCGAGGGCCGACCCACGCTGCGCTGGGCTATGCTCGGAGTTTCTTTGCGCGTTAGAATCAGAAATGAGGATATCCGCAGAAGAACCAAGGTAACCGACATAGCCACTCAATTGCTTCGAATTTTGAGTTGGACTCTATTTATATAATAAAATAAGAGCGGTGACAGGTAGCCGTAGTTACCAAAAGCAATCTAGTGGATAGCTCACAGGATTGCACGGTTAAAGTGGCAATGGGCAGGCCATGTAGCCCGGAAAATGGATGGCCGTTGGGGCAGCAGTCATAGAATGGCGACCACGTAGGTATAGGATTTCGCTAAAGTCTACATTCAATTCCGATCACAAAAAAAGTAAAAGGTATCTTCAAAAAGTAATTTAGTAAGGCATCCTTTTTGTCTCTGCACTTTCGAACAACCACACTTCTAACTCTAGTCTAGCTTCAGCCAAGGAGGAAAGTAACTCATGTCTTATCCCATACCATTAAAAAAATGGTAATCATAGTCAATTTTGAAGAACTATGCCTAATGTTATGAACTAGGTAATTGTTGGCAATGAAGAGGATTCACTATAACATGTCACCTTGATGACCCTTGCCTGGGCTCGTGATGTCTTGTCATGGTGTTCTAGCTGCTGTTCCTTCTGAGCCAGTGCATCTGTCAGCTCTTCATTCCTGTGGACTGTTTCTAACAGCTTCATTTTTAAATCTAGAATCTGAAACAATACCAACTTTTCAACTCACTATGCACCTTCCCATATTTTAACGACGGGTTATTTGTAAAATATGTGAATTTGGATCTTTCTTTAGAAAATACACATCGGTTTGTTATGAATTATCCATAAGGCGTTAATCCAGTCGCGAAAGTAAGTAAATTAGACCCTAGTCATAGGACTAGGATAGGATAATAATGATAATTAGGATAGCCTAACACTTGCTGAAGAAGAAATAGGGCGAAGGATTATGCGTAAAAAGGCACGTCAGAAGTTTGGTGAATGCGCATTTAAAAACCAAAAGTGGTGCTGAGGGCGCTTTGGCGGAATATAAAGTTTTTTTTTAATTTTGCATTAGCTCAGGAGTCAGAGCATGCCTATGTTTTTTTTTAATGATTAAAATCTGGTACCTCTTTCTGTGCTTCTTGGTAATTTGTTTCTTTAGAATCTTCTGTAGTATTAAGTTTATTATTATGTGCTTGTAAATCATTAATGTAATGTTCATATTGGGAAAGTTTCTGTTCTCTGAAACCAAATGAATAATTGATTATTGATGTCAATGACAGATGACAATGTTAAATTCGTATAAATTGACGCAACGAAGTTTCTTGCGTTAATTTTGTTTTTATATTGTGAGTATTTACAATATTCTTCAATCAATACATGAGATATAAAAACGTAATTTGAAATAGACTCATACACATTTTTTTTTTCATATTTTTCTTGCTAAATCAAATTCTGATACAATTCAGCCATATAGGGTAAATCGCCAATAATTGGCCACCATTCAATAACTGGCCACCTCAAACTAAAAATGAATTCTGTTCACCTACAAACTGAATTCATTTTATTATATCGTGGCCAGTTATTGAAGGGCGGCCAGTAATTAACAGCTTATACTAAAATGAATTATAGTTATAGGTGAACAGAGTTCATTTTTAGTTTGAGGTGGCCAGTTATTGAACGGTGGCCAATTATTGGCGATTTACCCTAGAACATTCTCTAACAGTCAACCATTTCTCGAAAATTACAAAAATCTCTTGTAAATATTAGAGAAACAAAACGCCTTTTTAGGGTTCCGTAGTCAACTAGGAACCCTTATAGTTTCGCCATGTGCGTCTGTCTGCCCGTCTGTCCGTCCGCGGCTTAGCTCCGTGATCATTAGTACTAGAAAGCTGAAATTTGGTACGAGTATGTGTATGTATTACGCCGACATAACGGTAAAATAAAAACTATTTTTTTTTTCTGGTACGTCCCGTACACCTAAAGTGTGGGTGATTTTTTTTTCGTTCCAACACTAGTGTATGAGGTGTCGTTGAATAGGTCTTTCAAAAATAATAGGGAACATTATTTTTTGATAAAGTCAGCGGTTTTGTAAATATTCGCTCAGAAAATAAAAAAATAGTGTCCCCCCCTCTAACTTTTCAACCACGAGTCAAAAAATTATGCAAAAATTGATTAAAATTAGGCCTTATAAGTACTTTCAATGAAAACTATATTGACTAAAATCGGTCGATCGGTTTTTGAGTTATCGCAAAAATTCATAATTTTCCTTAAAACGACGTAAGTGCCGCGCGGTGTCCCTACACTTCGAACGTTACACATATTGGTTAAGTGCCATACTGTAGTAAAACATTTCGCTCAATCTGGCGCGTATAATTGATAACTTCCAGAATGTAATAAGTAATTACTGTTACTTTGGCGTTTACGACCTTTTTATAGAGCTTGAAATTTTTCTCGTAATTTAAATCTTTCTCGTAATTTTCGTCTATTGTAAAGGTAGGGCAACTACGGAACTCTACACTGAGCGTGACCCGACATGCTCTTGGCCGGTTTTTTCTTGATTTTACATTAACATTCATTTATTGTGGTATCGATTTCAATGACGGCAACCAATGCAAGAACTATGGACTTCGTCTATTGTGGGGTCTGGTCTAGCCATATAGGCCAAACTTGGGGAATTTCGTGTGCTTGTAGTATTATGTAGACTTACAGCAACTTGTCATTCTTGATCAATTCTCTCATTTGAGTCTGCATTTTGCCTATTATTTCCTCCTTGGCTACAAGTTCAGCAGCCAATTTCTGTTGCATTCCTATTTTGTTTTCGGAATCCTACAAGAAAATTAACATAAATTATTATAAGTAACGTTTAAACTTAACTTACATATTTTGAGGTAGCCATCACCTTGAAACCGAAGAAATTGTTATTCCTGGGGGTATAAAAGACTGAAAAGAAAATCTATAGTCGTACTACACTTCTTACATGAGTAGAAAATAAAAAAAATATATAAATTTGGGCTGCTTGTCCCTAAGAACCGGAGCGGACAATATGAACCAATCAGACTGCGTCTTTGTGAAGCCCAAAAAAAGTGCATTTAAATCTGTGGAATATTACACATTTCCGCTACGCTTTTGTGGACTGGCAGCCTAAGACTTGATAGAACGGAACGGATAATTACAGAAATCTTCGTAAGCGTTTCCAGGAATCGTATTTTCTCCCGTTTGCACACTACTACTTCGTCTTCGACCAAATGCAACGCAACTTTCGTAGCTTGCAATTCGGCCAACAGTTCCATTTCTCGTGCAGTTGGAAGGTTTCGGTCGTCGGTTTGTTCTGGAACGATATCTAAATAATGAGGATGCAAGTAAGTGAAAGGACCAACCAGTAAATTATTATCAAATACAATCAAACAGTTAACGAAATAAATTACTTTCCATTAAACATTTTTCCTAATAAGATTGTATTCCAAATCTCAAATCACATTCTTGTTTTAAAAAATATATATTTATAAGACTCAATTTGTGAGCAGCAGAATGGGAATAATAAATGACAAATGGTGACTTGACATATTTAATCAATCAGTTATGGAATACTGAACCAAAATAAACCAATGAAATGTACCAGTCTTTTCAAGTTCCATTATTTTAGCATCAAGCTGTTCTCGTATGTTTCTGCTTTCCGCCAATGCTGCATCTCGCTCTTCTGTAAGTTCCTGCTCTCTTTTATGATTTAATTCAATCTGTTCCTCTAAAGTAGTCTTCATTTGTTTTAATTCATCCTTCAAATCATTAATAGTTAAACTGTGTTCAGCCGTTATCTGTTCAATGTGCTCTTTCAGCGCTGCTACTCTGTTAACATTTCAATTTCTAGTTATAGGATATGGCATGTATGTGAACGCGATCCGTGATCAGCACCGCCTCGCCTCATTGACTCACTGTCGATGATGCTGCGCATCGTTGTATGTTAAGAGACCTTATACATTTTAAAATGCACCTAATGCGCCTATCGATAACTTCAACCAACTTTTTAAAGTGTATAATACTTTTCCTTGAGCTCTAGGTAGTAACAGCTATTTCGTGCTTTCATTACATGCAATCAAAAATAAGTTAAGGTAAGTATAATATGTTAAGAAACATGTTTGATCATAGAGAAAAATAACTAAAACAATTAGTATTTTTGAACGGATAAGGAACCTTAAGCCGTGTACGGACGAATGTATAAAAGTATGGCTTTCACGAACATCGAACACTTTGCTTCCTTCACTGTACGGACCTGTTATCGATATTTGTGCGAGTCACCATGTTTTGTTAGTATAAAAGTTATGGTAGTAGTTTAAAAAAACAGTGAAACAAATACCCTGTATAGCCAACGATATCAACCTCGACAGTAAAAGTTGCAAAGGAGGCAAATAGCTGGGCGTCCGTCATAAGCGGGAACATCACTGGCGCTGTAATTTGCAGTGACTGCGAGTTGCCGACGCATCGCTTGTTGCTCTATCTTGTGACGAGGAGAGTCGGTGCTGATTAGCGTGCATCAACAGTAAAGAGTATCATACAAATAATAGAACGACTCGAGTGGTACCTACTGACCACACATTCTAGTCTTCCCCCACGTTCCCCCCGAAAGGGGGTGTGAGAAGACCAGAATATGTATAACCCAGTGCCGGTATGTCATTAACAAACTTACTCAGCCTGAAGAGCGTCCCGTTGCTGTGCTAAATGACCACTCGCCACTTCGCCGGTTTTCAAGGAGTCTCTCAACTTTCTGGCCCGCGCTTCGATCTGCGCTTCTCTCTGGCGCGACTGGCACAGAAATAAAACTAGAGGTAAAGTTGTGTTGAGGTACCATACACTACTTATATCACCAATTCGCTAAGCTTTAGGTAAGTTACTAAAGACTTAAAAAAATACTATCAAGTTTAAACAAAAAATGCATTTATCATCATCATTCTTGTTGGTATAAGAGAAGTTGATTACTATTTAAAAAAATCCAAGTCACCTAGAAATAGAGCTTCCAATACTGGATTTTTTTGAAAAAATCCCTGGATTGAAAGCCCTACCTAGAAATGAAAAGCATCTAATCATTTTATAACGGTCAGTCAGTTGGAGGACTAAATGTACCTATGGATCTTTTAAAACAGGACCAAGAAGCAGAGAGAAGAATAGAATTAATAAACAAACTTGCCTTATCCATTTATGGGGGATGGGAATTCCGACAAATAATTTATGAATTTACCTGTTCTTCCAGAGTTTTAACGGTGCCAGTTAATGTAGTAATGCTTGCTTCGGCTTCATGAAGCTGTCGGTCCATCTTGGCTATACGATTACGAGTTTGTCGCAGCTGCGACTCCGAAAGGGCCAGCTTTTCTTTCAAAGCAAGTTTTGCAGATTTTTCTTCTTCCAACTCCTTAAGAGTTTCCTATAAACATATATTAAGGATTTTTGTAACAATTAGTATGAGTTAAAGTAACGATCTTAACGGCCATCGTTGTTCTGCACCAGAGGAATAGCAGCCTATAATTTTTTGATTGCAATGCCCAATTAATCTATTGATTGCAACTAATACAGGTATATGCTCTCTAGATAAACTTTTAATCACTTCAATCAGAAGCGAGTAAGAATAGACAAGATTTAGTGTTCTCTTATGCCAGATCGGATTTTATTATAGCGACTGCAGCAATCACGTATCTTTAGAGGCCCTATGAAACTATTCTAATCTGTACTGTACCTCGATGGAATTAATTCCAGATTCTGGTCGATTTTGTCGCAATTCATTAATGAGAGTTGTGTGTGTTTCGAGCTCCTGTTTGAGACGCGCTATATCGCGGACCAGCGATTTACCGACAGCAATAAGCACTGTTTGATCTCTCATCACTCGCCTGAGAAAATGACATAAAATTATTATTAAAGAAAACCTGACAAGGTCAGAGAAACATGACGCTAATATATCGTCTAATAGATCACATGTGTATGAATTATTTTATTTGTGCGCCATTTTGTATTGTGTAACACAGACGAAATAGAATCTCAAGATGTTCGGTTGTATCGATAGTCACCTCAATTATTAGCATCCAACGGGTTACGGGTCATTCTTGAGAATCGAATTCTTCATGTGATTCCCTTGGCGATTTTTATTTTTATATTTTTTTACCTATTTGCTAGAAAATATCAAATTGTATTTAATTTTACGCAGATTTATCAAATAGGCACCACTTTTGGTCAATTTGATACAGAAATATACCACTTTATGTTTTCGTCGCCAGGGGAATAAGAAAAGTTGACATGGGAATAAGAAAAACGCCAAAGGAATCATAAAAAAAAGTACAGGGGAATAATATTCAGATCAGTTTTTCTTCAATAAATAAAAAGTTTTACAAAGTGTAAGGTTACAAAAATTCACAGTGTTTTATTCGCATTAATTGGCAATTTTCTTAATAATCAAACCACCGTCGTAGTATAAAAATTGCTGGGAATAAGCATCTTCTCTTGAATTCAGCTCAAAATTATTTGAGACCTGCCGTACCTAAATGGAATAAAATTCTAAATCAATGATTCAGTCATCTGCAACGCGAATTAAAGGGAAATTTATTTTCATTTCATGAAAACGCAAGAAAACTGTGATTCCCTTGTTCGAAATTAGAACCAGAGGAATAAGAAAAAAGTATGTTTCTTGTCGATTCTGCCGAAACTAAAATTATTATAAGAACAACTATTAAGTCAACACATGCAGGCATTCATGTAGTTTTCTTTTTACTAAACACTATGTACCTATTGCAGATATACAATTTTATATAAAAATTCAAGGGAATCAAAATCATAGTGAACCAATGCCAAGTGAATCATATATTAGCCTTCATAGCTAAGAATTCCAGCAACTAGTCGCGACCATTCCCGGCATATCTGGAAGCGTTACTGACGTTTGCCAAGCCCGGCCATTGCAACTGGTCAAATGACGTTTAAGTAGGGATGTGCGCCGTGTTGAATGAGGCACCAGAGGAATCATAGCTTAGCTCTGGACAAACCTTTAACATAGATTTTTTTTTTATTACGATATACACAGCAACCATATTTTTTCTTCTAAATAAATAACTTATATTCTAATAATTTAACTCAATTCTATACTTTATTTCAATTCACAACATGTACTTTTTGGGGTAGTTTGTTCAAAAAATGGCGAATGGACGCACCAAGGGAATAAAGTTTTAGGTGTTTAATATTTTTTTAGAGTTAATTATACTTAACTTAAACAAAAAATAAATCGTGCTCCAGTTAGATTAGGTGCTAATGTAATATATAAAAAATACTATGGTCAATTATTTCAATTGTGCGGGTACTTTAACCTTCTGGACGCTGTAAATTGAGCCTTTCAAGAATCACCCTTACCCTCATCTGGCAGAATAATATTGGTCAGAAATACACTTCGCATAACACGTTTCGCAGAAACACTTTCGGTCGAATGGTAAGATGGCATAAAGGTATAGTTGGCATTACTACTACCTCGCATACGACACATTTTGCAGCACATTGTTTTGTAGAATATCTCTTTGGCCGACTTTGGTTTAGCATAATTTTATGTACCATAATAGTCCTATAGCATACGATTACAATAGCATAATTATTTTCTACTAGCAGAAAAGTGCGTTAAGTAAACTTTACGTAGTAGAATGTAAGTACCGTTAGGTACGACGACGAGCGGTTCGAGGAGCAGTGTTAGGTATCTTGCCGCCGCGGGGCAACTGCCACTAAATTTTTAATCACAACAATTGTAATGCATAAATTAGGTCCTGATTCCACCTTAGGGCAGGTCCGACTTGGATTAGGTTAGGTACGACGACGAGCGAAGCGAGGAGGAGTGTTAGGTTGAACTGAGAGCCTAACGAGCGAGCGAGCCGCGCGGCATCGGCCGGCTACCATACCACTCCATGGACAAAATGTGTAATCACAACAATTTGTAATGCATAAATTAGGTACTGATTGCACCTTAGGGTAGGTCCGACTTGGATTAGGTTAGGTATTCCGCATATGTCCTATACAACAAGATAAGACAATGAATTCTTGGAATTAAATGGTATTCGGCTTGACAACTTTATGCCGCCTAAAATATTATGCAAGAAAATTATCTGCGAAAGTACTATTCGTTTAGAAGACTGTTATGCTCATCAACATTATGCCAATATAAGATTCGGTATTATAAAAATCTGCGAAATGATTTATGCCAAAGCATACTCTGCGTAAGATGTTTCTGCCAAACGTTACTTCTGCCAAGTATCGTTATGCAAAACAAATATGTCAAAAAAGTTTCTACAAGATAATAGTGAACCGCATCCAACATTGTGAAAGTTAGTCCCAATAGTTGTGAAGACTCAAGGAAATATAGCACGACAGTGTTTCTGCGTGTATACGAGTACCTAAGTATATACACGCAAAAACATAACCCCAAAGTATTACCTACAAACATCGCGGCTCTGAGAGAAGAATGGCTGTCTCGTTGTCCTTGCCACACAATGAATGACAAAAGTTACACTCTTATTTGGAATTGGAGGCAGAATTGCAATATGTATTATTTTTATCATCGTTGAACATTTTAATAAAATAACATTTTGAGATATTTACCTAGAAACGTATGAAACAGCGTTCACCGTAGAATCTGCTTGGTTCTTGAGATTCCCCAGAGCCTCGTAAAGCTGAAGGCCTTGTGCGTTGTAGTGGGAAATTTTCTGCGTTGTTTCACCTTCACCAATGTCTTGTAGCTGTATTTAAAACGTTGTTAATTATAATGTTGCTTCTAATTAAATTACCTTTATATATTTTCTTCGTAGTAGGGTAAAACTCAGGTTAGTCAAGTTTTTGTAATTTTGATTTGCCTAATTTAATTTTTCCTAAACTTACTTTACTAACGTATTCAGTTTCTTCTTTTCTTACTAGCCTATAATTGTGTCCCACTGCTGGGCAAAGGCCTCCCCTCTCTTGCACCACTCGTCTTTATTGGCTGCATGCTCCCTCCACTCGTTACTAAATGAATGCATCCAGGTCATCCCGCCATCTTCTTTTCGGACTGCCTCTGCTCCGGTAACCTTGCGGTGTCCGCCAGACATGTCAAGCCCAGTCCCACTTCAGCTTTGCGGTCTTGGCACCTACGTCTACAACGCGTGTTTTGGAACACAGTTCGGTGTTTCTTATAAGGTCTTGTCTACGAACAGCTAATATGCTGCGAACATCGCTCTCTGGCAAACTTTGAGCCTGGTCTTTTGAACTTCAGTCAATGACCAAACTTGTGCTCCGTAGGTTAGAACAGGAAGAATACACATATCGACGAGTTTTCGTTTTAGCGAGAGAGAAAGGTTGCCCTTCATTAGTGCTTTCATGGACCAGAAGCTCTTCCAGGCGTGGTCGATACGTCTATCGATTTCCTTTTCGAATGAAGCTATCTGGCCCAAGTATACGTACTCGTCGACATATTGCACTTCTTGCCCATCCACCTCGACCCTACGTTTTGTTCTGTAGGTCATTAACTGTGTCTTTGCTCTATTCATTGTGAGACCGAACGCCAAGCTCGCCGTGCCAAGGTCTTGAATCATTTGCTGTCGTTGAAATGCCGTGTGGGAAAATATAACAATGTCGTCAGCGAAACGTAGGTTTGTCAACCTTTTGCCGCTAACGTCAATGCCCATTTTCTCCCACGAGACCGCCAAGTTTTTGAATATTTCCTGCAGACAGCTGTTGAACAATTTTGGAGACAGCGGGTCGCCCTGTTTGACACCTTTCTCGATTTTGAATACGGGGCCAGGGGCATGCAGTTTAATGCTAGCTGTGCTGTTGTTGTATATTTTTCCAACGAGCCCTATATACGCGCTATCTATATCTTGCTTTTGCATGGCGGAAAGTATAGCAGAGTGCTTCACACTATCAAATGCCTTGCTGTAGTCGACAAAAGTCACTTTACCTAATGATTATTTCGCACACACTTTGTTTGTCATAATTTTCTATTTTTTGCATATGTCATTTATTTTTATCTATTATTAAAAGTAGGTACCTACCAATGTTTTTTTTCGCACAATCTTGCTTTGTCTTAATTTTCATATCGCCTAGTTTTTGTGTACATAATTTTATTTTATATATTATTCAACTAGCATAATTTTATTTCCTATAAATACTAGTTTACTGCATTTTTTGTATAATTTTAGTTCGCCTTATCTGCACAGTAGGTACAATACGATTAAAATCAGTTAACGATTCGGCCAACCTCGGTAATTGTCGTGAATCCCTCATCTCTCACATAGAGTTATTAATTTACAGATATGACCTTTAATTATATTACTCGTTGCGTATTGAATAGAATACCAAGAACGATATGAGCAACAAAACCTCCTTAGTAGCTCAAAACTAACACAACCTTTATATTGAAATAAGAAAAATAATTGACTATTTTTATATATTGTATACAAGTATAGCTTAAATAAATAATGAATGTTCAAATTCATGTCGCTTCTGCATAATAAATGTCTTAGGTCTACCCACAGACTACTGGTCTACCGGTTAGTAATGTCATCTTGGCAGGTGCTATACATTGCGTTATTGCGTTTATGATACTTCAAATTGAATGCTACCTAAAAGAAATCGCGGTAATGTATATTTCGTGTCATTTCCGTCTCCGGATTTAGGCGATGATACCCGAGAAAAGCCGAATCGTTAACTGATTTTAATCGTATTGTATATTAGGTGTTCTGCTCTCCCTCCGTGCCTCCGGCTTAGGAATAACATTCTAGGGGTAGTATAGGCAAGTAGGTACAACGTGGAGTCGGCGTTTAGCCATTAAATATGGCATGTATTTAACGCGGCGACAAATTAATCTGATTTAGGGATTTATAAAAAATTAAAGGGGGTAGCAAAAATAATAAGTTGGCGACTAATTGCGGAGACTAGTATAAAGTTAAAAGTAGCAGCTAAGTAATCAATTTTCGGCTTTGTTTCAATATAAACTAGCATCGAGTTATTGTTTTGGCGACTGAATTAACTAATGAAGCGGAAACATGACAGCGGATAAAAAGTTGAAAATGGCCTACTCTAATTGTTCAATGGAGATTGCATATAAAATAAATCAAGGTCATAAAAAAAATACTTTGTGCGACACTTTAAGAGCTTTAATCAAAGTTGAAAATTGCATGTATAAATAATAATTTTGGTCTATAGTTTTATTTAGTGGCTCTGATTTTGATGAAAAAAGTGACTTTTTTTTTGGACTTTTCGTCAAAATCACTTGACACTTGACACCTATTTTTTATGATTCTATCGTATAGAATACGTTAAAATTAAAATAAACGTGTTTTGTACGGACAACTTTTTTCTAAACTTAATAATTACCGAGATATGGACTCCTAAACCGACAATATTTTTTGGATATTGTGTCAGACTCTGCCTTAGCTCCGGCGCTGCGGGAAGTGCAGCCCTTCCGCCCTTGCGTGGCAAAGCACGGTCGCCCGTACTCCGCTCCGCAGCTTCAGCTTGTTGGTCGCCTACGGCGACCAGCCTCAGCCGCTCCGCTCCGCACGGCTCCCGAGCTTTGTCACGGCGGGCGAGGGCTGCTCTCCCTCCGCGCCTCCGGCTTTTTATATACACTCTAGGGGTAGGGCAGACAAGACCACGTGGAATCGGGGTTGACAGCTTCGGTTCTGAGGCAAGTCTTATGATAATGCAATGCTTATTTTAGCGTAGCGTGTTTTAGCTAGATTCGGACTAAAATAAGCGTGTTTTGTATGGGCAAAACATTTTTACCTAAAACACACGAACGCGCTTATCGCCGTTTTCATTAAATTATGGTTTCTAAAACTAAAAAAATAACTCCCCATTACTTTTATATAGTACCCACTTTAATATTTAAGCTGCCAGCAAATCAAAGCCTAAAATGCTTTTTTAGATGGAGACCTGTAGTTGCCACTAATATAAAGTTTGTTATCCTTCTGCTAATATTAGTCGCCAAGTCATTATTTATAGTACCTCGCCTATGATTTCAGTAATCTTGTTTATTATTTCTGCTACCTTAAAGTAGCTGCCATTATTTGAATTTTAAAATATCCTTAGTTTAAAGCTCATTTAATATAAATGATTGCCAAAATATTTAATCGCTGACAAGTTATTATTTTAGTTGCAAATAGTTTGCTGCTCTTTAATTTTTCTGTCGCCGCGAAAATAATAAGCCATTAAATATTATGCCACTTTTGAATCTCTCTATAAGCCCGCTTCGCGAAGCTACGATATAAACTAATTTTTGAGCAGGAGAAGTGAAAAAAAAAACAATACTAATATTACTTATATCGCGAATTTTGCCTTCCTGACGTTGTAAGGATCAGAGGGCATTGATTTTGCAATTTATAGAAACTTGTGCTCGCTCCGCAATGCGCAAAAAACTGCGTAACTTCGGTTTTTTTTTTTCACTTTTTGATCTAAAAGTCGTAAACGATGTGTTTTTGACATTCCACGTTCAGTACAATTTACAAACTCGAAAAAAACGAAAGGAAGATAAACATGCATTTTAGGATTTAACATAATTTTCTGAAAAAAAAAATAATATAAAAAGCATGGTTACTTTTTAATTTGCAGGATAGCTGGTGCAGCTATGAAAAGTTTAACACTTGGCTAAAAGCCATTATGACACGCAGCTAGGTTATATTTGTTCGCTCGTCCAAATAATCATTTCGTGTCACAATGGCTTATTTTAGTCCCTTATTGTTAAACAATCTACTAGGAATTGATCACTCACATTGTCTGTTCGTAGAAGCTCTTTAACCCAGTCTATAATCTCCTGCCGCGCTGTGAAAGCTTGAAAACACAAGTCAGCGAATTGGTGTGGAATGCTGTGTACCTTGGCTTCCACTTCATTTAGACTGTACTCATCTATAACACAAAAGAAAATACATCGCACCTTTGCCTGATGCCAGATCTGTGTACATTAAACATCAACAGACGCTGAGACAGCATATGATATTGATGGACCTTGCAATAACTACCGACAAGAAGAAACTCAACATGCGTGTTGCTGGGGCTTGCTGAGCCTACGCCGAGGAGGTGCATCAGTATTCTTATCACGAAAAACCATTATTTTATATCAACATTATCAACGTTGCGACAAGAATACAGTCAATAAATAGCACCGCCTCATCTACGTCTATGGCTGTATTAACACAGCTTTATCTGCGTCAAAGCTTCCGCGGTCCAGTTAGCCACGTTGCACTTGCGACAGCATACACTCGGAACACTACGGTGTATAAAGTACTAACAGGGATAGAGTCGATAATTTGCTGCCTCATCCATGTCTGCGGCGGTATCACGGTAGAGCTGCATCAGTTTCTCCGCGGGCCAGCTGGCCACGTTGATCACCAGCAGCCCCTGGGATAGTATAAACTCGGAGCAACGGTAATTACAACGTACCAACAGGAAAAGAGTCAATAAATTCCACTGCCCCATCCATATCCACAGCAGCGTCACGATAGAGCTGTGAGAGCTCCTCCGCGGGCCAGTCAGCCACATTGAACACCAGCAACTCTTGCAGCGTGCCCTCGCCGCCACCCATTACGTTCTCCTGAGATATGCGCTCGCGTAAGCTGCGCAAGCTGTCAAATACTTCCAGAACAGCTTGCTGGAAATAGACAGACACGGACAGATGCTTAGTTAGTTGAGTTCAGGTGAAAACAGTAACGATTTTTTTTTGTCGTTAGCCTATTTTTTAACTGTAGTCGGGTAAAATTATCCTTTAACCATCATTGAATGTTCAGCTACCCCTGTGCCAAAATTGGTTGAAATCCGTCCAGCCATTTCGACGTGATAAACGGACAAAGAAATACTACGAACAGACAAATAGCGGGCTAGCAACGCACGCCAATACAAATCCTGTATCGCGCTGTTAAGATTTTTTCTGAAAGAATGAGCGGTCTCCATAGAAAACTGATTTTAATTACCATTTTAGAATTTTATAATAGTGTAGAATTGTAAATGAGATGCGACATCTCACAACATAGCTACTAATCATTATAAATACGTAGTAGAGTTTAGTTCACCTGTTTCAAATCGAGTTCCTTCTTTAGTTTTTGGAACTGTTTCTCTTTTGCTGAATAAGCAGACTTGATATCACTATCGTCAGTTAATGAAGTGTCATTCATCAGGTTCATAGATTCGGAAGGTGCCTGCTCGTGGGGTGTGGGACACGAGGGTTGTGGCTGCTGCTGAGTCTTCGGATTTGAATTGAGTTCAGGTTCCTTGTGTTGGGGCTTTGGTGTGGTCGGTCGACTGGCAGGAGTGTTGTGTTGCACTGATTCAAGAGTACAGGAAGGAGTACTTGGCCTGCTGACTTTAAGCGGTGTCCGAGTCGTGGCCGGAGTCTTCGGGGTATGCGGACGGCTCACTTCTGAGGATTTTGGTTGTGCTATCGGTGTGTTTATCGTTGTAGTATGATCTGTAAATTGGAAGCCAACAAGTTTTTAGCAAAATCGAAGAACCGATTCGAAAAGGATAACATTGAATTTTAGAAAAGAAAGTGAAAATCTGATCCATAAGTAATGAATAACGTTTGTTCTTCCACAGGCGAATACTTTGGAAAATTAGCAATCTTTATTTTAACATTAATAGCATCGAAAATACGTGATTATCTTTCCGATTTCCCGTTTCCGCGCTTACACGCTGGTTTTCTTTTAATATCAAATATAATTAAATATCAGGCCTTACCACTTCCGTTATTTTCAAAATCGTTGTCGTTATCGAGTTTCGTAGCATCCTGTGAGGACTCGTCCGTATTCTCTGATACGGCAGCTGTGTCGTGTTGGAGGTTTATTACCTCAAATAAATCCTCCTCCTAGAATTATAAAATTGGTTGAAGTTTGGAGCAATTTTCAAGACTTAAAAAAATTAAGAGGTTCTAATTCGACGGGATGTTTGTTTATGTATGTTCCCCGATTTCTCGAAGCACCGATTTGGGTTTTTTTATTTGAAAGGTTTTTTTTTAATTGATCCCTTTGACATCAGGATAAGGTCTGATATGAAATCCTGGAGAAATGCAGGAAAATCTTCAAATATTACACAGCTGTGCTGATTTTGTTTTTGCTTTTTTAAAGTAACTTATGCAGATCTCCTCTTCATTGTAAGTTATAGTCTTTTTTTTCATACCTAAGCCCCAAGCTTAATTATACATTTTTAAAAATCTTCAAAAACTTAACGCTGACGTATAAAAAATCATATCAATCAGGTATTAATAGTTTAGGCTTAAAATTTCGAAAAACTTCGAAAAACTGAATCGACAAAAAAAACTATAGGTATAGTTACTAAACCTACTTACTAAATTACATGACAATTGCTTGAGAAATGCGACCTGCACGTCTAGCATAACTTTGACACGCGCGCGAGATAGCATCATCCGTCACTATCTAATAGTACTGTACAGACAGAGACAGGTAGTATATCTCGCGCGAGAAAGAGTCCCGTGTCAAAGTTATGCTAGCCGTGCTGTTATAGTTGAGAATAGCCGCAGTATGGACTGTATGGACATCCAAACATCCGGACATACGAAACAATTTTTTGGCCAAGCTGAAACGGAGACGCTTCGCTCGCTAGGTCAATAGCTACATAATTATCATCGGTCTCTATAGCAGGTAATAAATTTAATATCTACCTTCATGTCCATATTTGAATCGATCTTCGCATTTGTATCAATTTTTGTGTCAGCGGCAGGGTTTCGTTGAGGAAGGATAACTCTTTTCTGAAATAAAAATAAACAGTTCTAACAATTTGTTTTAAATCCAAATCGACCATTTTTATATATTTTTTTTCATCTTGCATCTGATCGAATCATTTTTACCTTAGACGTTGCGGGTTTGTTAAATAATGTAGGCACGTTGCGATTGGAAATGTCATAGAAAAATACTGGACGCCTCGATTATTGACGGTGCGGATCCAGTTAGATATGCGATAACCTTTACTATGGCTAAATTTTACTATTCAAACAAACTGTCTCTAATCGCGTTGACAATATAAGTTAGCGAGCGCAGGAGATACCGACCTTTTTGCCATCCAGCTCGTCGACGGAAAACTATGACGTCAACCAATAAACGGGATAGCTAGGAAAATGCAGAGGCAAATGACGTCATGGATTCCGTCCACAGCTTTCCGTGGACGTAATTTGCCGTCTTTGGCTGTCAAGTCAAGAGTAGTCACTAAGATGCAGATATATCAGTAGGCATACATGCTCAATTGCTTCATCATCATCATCATCATCATCTCAGCCTCTCAATCTCTTACGTATATGGTTTTATTACCTTTAAATTTGGTGATGACGGAGATTTGTTAGTTGCCGTGCGCTGTGCAGAGGAGACATTCGTATTGTTATTGCTCATGTTTTGTTGGCGGTTGGTGATGAGTGCGGCGCGCGCTGCCGACGCCGCTGTCGGCCTGGGCACCAGCTTCGGAGCGGGCGCAACTGAAAAAGCATGTTATTATTAGCTAAGTGTTTTATAAATCCGTAAAACATGTCTTAATTAAAAGAAATTGTAGTCAGTCCACACCTGATGGCCAAGGCAGCAATAAGTACCTCTATGCAAACTGAGAAGCCATACGACGTGTGCAACTTAAGCGTTGCCTTCTTCTCTTTTGATTGCTTAATACCACTTAATCCTGTGCATAATAATTCGGAATAATTGGTCGCCTATACTTATCAATATCATGTCTCCGACACGTAATCTAGCTCTATGCAAAAATAGACCATCATTATTTGGTTGGGGTATAGCAAAGGGGGCCCGATTTTAGGACTTAGAAAAATTTATGAAAATTTTGTGGTATCATAATGATACCTTTTTTATATGATTGTATCGTCTATAATACATCAAAATAAGCGTGTTTTGTTCTATAAACTTTTTTTTCCGATCAATATTTACCGAGATATCGGGGTTCAAAGTTCAGACATTTTGAAGGGCTGACTTTTGATTGGGGGTGGTGTCATTATAACACCTATTTTTTATGATGCTATCGTATAGAGGACGCTAAAATAAGCATGTTTTGTATCGGCAAGTTTTCTCTAAACATAATAATTACCGAGATATTGAGGTTTTTAAGGTAAAAATGCTTGCTGAAAATATGGTACATGAGTTGAAAAACCGAAAACTGTAGGTTAGGTTAGGGTTTTTTTTTTTGTGACCACTTATAGCGGAGCGTCAAAATGCTTGCTTACATGGACCCTCGTAAATAGTCTACTATTAGGTACTTACATCAAAATATGTTATTTGTATGTATGTTATGCATTTGTTATGCACTTATTGACAAAGGAGAACTTGAGACTTTTGAACCTGTCTCTCTAAGCAATATTAGCCACCGATGTGTCAAAATAAACTATTTTGGTGAAATTATGAGCAACTGATCAATTGATCATACTATTTTAGTGCCTTCTACTGTAGTCCCACGTGTTTCTTGACTTTGTTTTTATCTAAGATGCACACGTTGGTAGGTATTTCTCTATTACTGACCTCATGCTTAAGAAAGAACTAACACTTACAAGGCTTGTCCTTTTGTGGTTTTGTGGTGGTCATTTTGTGGCAGTTGTGCTGTGATGGTGTGAAGTCTGATGTTAAATTTCGCGGTCCGTGAGGACGCTGCTAAACGTTGAAAATTTTGATAATTATTTTCTTGCACAATATAATTCTTTACACATGTCAAAATGAAATTCTAAATTTCAAAAAACTATTATTCATCTATATCCTTGTGTCATGTACTCGGCGACTTATTACGGCCTTTTTAAATGAAAGTTTTTAGGTAGGTATCTAATTTATTTTAATACAACAGTTCACTTTTTTTAGCCATTTTTTTAGTTATTTATTATTATTGAAGTAAAATTCCTATTTATTATTAACATATAATCTATTATCTAGTGCAGCAAAACTTAATGTTTTTACTGACTGGCTAGTTTCCGAATTGTCATCCTATTGACAATTTCCGCTGATCTAATTTCTTTCACATTTTCTGTTTCCGACATAGTGAATATATGTAACGGATATATTTTGGATCGCTTTTTAGGCAAAATTTTAGTAAATAGTATTAATACAGATGCATTTGCATCGCCGTGGCGATATAAACAAAGTGGATATGAATTCGAGCCGACGAAGCCATTCCTCACCTATGGCACAACCAACATCAATTGAAGGTGAAGATAACCATCGTATCATAGCACTTTCTTTGATATACTAAGGTGTTGATAGCATTATATACTAGTTATACTACTATATAACTAGATATATTCTCGTAAATTGTGATCTAAGAAGTGGCCAGTTGTATCCGGCAGGTTTATTCGACGACCAAGTTACATAACATGACTCGTGTAACACGATATTGATATTGTTTATTTCCTTAAATTATTTTAAGTCTCTCTGAATCTTTTCTGAATAGAAAAGTTCATGTCACGCTATATAAAGAGTTGCGGGTCAAGAGAGACTGCTTTATCATTTCTATAATTTTGGCAGGTAAACAAGCAAAAGAGCGTTCACATGGTGACCACAGATGCCGGATACCGCGGATGACGTCTCCCCCGAAGGATCAATCTCCAGCTATTAAAGAAACACATGGCAACGGCTCAGTGGTAATGTCAAACTTATCTTTGTTCATTTATTACCTACAGTTATAACGAACGCAATCTCTGGATAGGAAAGGCACGATATCACTGTTGAGTAAACTAAATACCAAATTGAAAAGTTTTATTTGTCTGAAACCGCTGCTATGCAGATTTTGATAAAAAAAAAATTATACTATACAACCCTAACCTAATTATATCCCATACACCAATGACCTGAATTTCTTTCGCGAATGATCTACTGGTATGGAAAACGGTTTGGTTCATGACGTCTAATTCCCCGAATGTCTAATTTCACGGAAGACTATTTCCCCGAATGTCTAATTTCGCGTAGGTAAGTGTAACAGCCGAAAATTATAATTTCGCAGAAGTCTTATTTCCCGAATTTCTAATTACGGGGAAGTCTAATTGCCCGAACCTTCAGACTCGCTCAATTTCACTTCGTCTACAATCCCAACTCGTCCAATTGCTCAGCTCGTCCATTAATTCACTGAGTGAATTTCACTCGGATGTTTACTGGAGTGAAAATATCGATTCATTGTGAGTCAATTTCGATATACTTTTCTTAAATACTACCAAGAAGGCTGGTCAAATTGCCAAAATAATCCAGCACATAATCGAAACTGTGTATGTATTTGAAAAACCTACCTACAGTTAAAGAGTAGGTATGAAGACGTGTCGTGAATGTGGACGAAATGGGAACGTGATTGAAATGGTAAAGTTGGAACAAATGGAAACCTAAGTGAAGCTGTTTTTTAAAGATACGGACGAACTGAGAACCTCCCTCATTTCGAAGTCTGTTAATAACAGCTACTTCCACCGGAGGCATGAAGAAAAGTAGACTGGTGGTAAACATCAATTTTTATTTCACCATTAACGGCATCGAATTCAGGTCATTCGCGATAGTAATTCAGGTCATCTGCGTATCATGTAATTTGCGTTTCTGGCAGTATGCGTCGAAATGGACTCAAGTCAAGTTTGTGAAAAAAAATTTTGATCACCCGCACTAAAAACACAATTACCAAGAACGGACACCAGATAGCTTGTATTCTGCTTCTTAAAATCAACTAAGGCAAGTTTCTAATGATATCTTGATATACATATTTGTAATAACTCGAACGGCTACGGAACCCTACTACCTACTAACTGTTGCCCGGTTTTTTATGGGCACAACCAATCCTATTTCAAGGCCATCCAGAATACCGATGACTCTAAAAAATATAAGCATTCGGAATGCCAATTAATGGTTTTATTTTGCCATATTTACGTTATTCTATTAATTCAGTCATCCCGGCCGCGGTCTACCGCGAGCCGGAGGAAGGACCACAGCTTGCTACCTCCTCAAACCGCACAACACGTGCAAGGTTTACGGCAGACTCGCTCTGACAAAGAGAGACCCACGCTTAAGGTACACTGCTTTAAATAAAATAATTTATTATGCTTGTGCATGAGTGCTTTTGCATGAGAATTATGTAAGGTAGCCAAGCGGAGAGCCTAACCTAACTATTGGACTGTTTCCTCCGAAGCTATAAAGCGAAAAAGGGCTAAGTGGAGCTGGTAAGATGTGCTAGGAAAATAAATGTTCTGAGGCACACCAGTTAAATGTCCCACCAGCCCAATGTCACACCAATGCGAACGAACGGAACCCACTTTGTAGAACATTGATGTAGTAGATCTCGTGAATCCCTAAGCGAATCATATCAGCTACCCTCCTTAGCTCGCAACCCTCCCTATATAAAACGTAGCTCATCTGAGCCCGTGTGCCCGTGCACCCGTGCGCTACCCGTTTCCATTACCGTTAAGCTTAGGCTTGGTTATGGGAATAAACAATCGTTGTGCTGGATTTCTGCTAAAGATATGCAAAGGTGCGTAGTTAATAGTGGCGTGGTGTCCATAGAACCTGATTCCCATCTGTTTGCCCAGTTCAGGACGATTGAGCATCATTCTCTATAGCTACTGAAGAAAAAAGTTAGCACAATCGACCCTACCTTGTTCTGAGTTTTTGTTAGCCACCACGCGACTGGTAGGTAAGATTGTATTTATACGTTTTAGAAGATAAACTTGATTACAACAATACACATGATGACATTGATGACATTATTTCAGAGTTCTTTAAACTTGGCATTTTTACACAGCGACCGTCAACTCTTCCGAAATCATCATTTCCTCCATTCCGGCCTCCAACAACTGTGATAAATATACCTGTCTCAAGAGATCTGGTAAGTCAATTTACATGTAAGTACAGTCACCAAAAGTAGCAGATAATTTTAGTATGCATTTGATATAAGTATGCCAATATTAAAATTGCTAATATATTTAGTACGCTATGCAACAAAGCGACAGTAAATTTTTCGTACCGTACTACGGACGTAAACATACGAAGAAGTATCTAGTGTCGCCATAAGGGTAGTCAACTGTTGGTCCGTACCTCGCAGCTCTTTGTGCCGCGACAAATATTGTCTATTTCGAGCCACTGCTGCAAGAAGAAGACGGCCCCAGCAACACTGCCGCTCGAGCCTCTCTCGTGACTGCACCCGATGGGCTAGTACCCAGCAGTGGCGTGGGGTCAAAGCATATCTATGTAAACCGGGACTGATTTAGCTTAATTTGTCACCAAAAAAAAAATCGGTGAGAAATGGTCCTCAAATGCCGGTAGGAATTAGGTTATATGGACACCACACCACTGGTACTCAGTTGGTGCTCTCCGGCCTACGGCTAACCAAGGCAAGCCGACATGAGGCTGTGAACATTCAAATTATTGTCTGTTTCTTTCCTTTCAATAGTAGGCGAGAATTACGGGTGATACTATGTCGCGCGACAGGCTGTCGCACGACATAGTATCTATCACCCGTCATTCTCGCCGACAGCATGATGTAGATCCACGTCACGCGTCAAGGCTCAGTTTCATTGGTCAATAGGGCCCGCATGCGGGGTGCGGTAGATTTCCATAATGGCTCAGTTTCATTGGTCGATAACTCGGTCGATATACGGCATCCGGGGACTCCCCGCAGGCGGTATAACGACCAGTGAAACTCACAAGTCGATAACTCGGTCGACGTACGGCATGCGTGGACTTCCCGCAGATGGTATAACGACCAGTGAAACTCACAACTCAATAACTCGGTCGATATACGGCATGCGAGGACTCCCGCAGACGGCATAACGACCAATGAAACTCGTAATGGCATGCGTTATGGAAATCTACCGCACCCCGCATGCGGGCCCTATTGACCAATGAAAACAATGCCCCGCATTCGGGCCCTATGGCATGCATTCTGGAAATCTACCGCACCCGGCATGCGGGCCCTATCGACCAATGAAAACAATTCCCCGCATGCGGGCCCTATGGCATGCGTTTTGAAAATCTACCGCACCCCGCATGCGACCCGCATCGACCAATGAAACTGAGCCATAACGAAAGCCATTGTGAGTTTCACTGGTTGTTATAGCGTCTGCGGGGAATCCCCGCATGCCGTATGTCGACCGAGTTATCGACTTGTGAGTTTCACTAGTTGTTATACCACCCGCGGGTCCCCGCATGCCGTATATCAACCGAGTTATCGACCAATGAAACTGAGCCATCAGTCGAAACTATAAAGACTATTTATATGGTGTGCTTTTATTATTACTATTAATAATTATTTTCAGGGAACAAGATGCAGTAGTGAAGAACAAGAAATGGATGTTGACCCATACTTAAAAATCGAGTCTCCTGATGAAACAAACAAAGATGGTAATTTACTTTCATGACACAAAGACTGTATCGTTACTAAAATTATTACAATTACCTAGCCATATACATTGAGGTAAGTATTATTTATAATAAAGCCACAGACCGGAACAAAAATTACAAAATAAGTGGCATCGTTGTCATGTTCAAGTAGATGCCAATAACGCTTATTTATAATTTACAACAACATAATTACTTCGTACAAAAGAACTCATTGCTCAAACGTTTAAGTGTCAAATTGGCTTACGTACTTATTACCACAAATATTTTTCGTGTAAATTAAATTTTTAGCGTATTCAGACTCATGTCTCTTATCAAACTTGGAACATGGCACGAATGGAGCAGATTTTAATATTTTTAGATACTAAAAATATTTTCATTATTATTTTATTTAGGTATTAAAATATATGTTTTGTTTGAACTTAATAAACTCGTAAATTGTTAATAACAAATTTAGTTACGTTTTTATTTAACAACTGCATAAAAAGTTTCCTATAGAAGGGATCAGTAATAATGACATTATTTCTCCTTGTTCCAGTATGTGAAATGAGAGTAAGACAAGTGCAAAATATTGACATTATTAACCCTTTAAAGTTTGATCTTATTTGTCGGTGGCGTGGTATGCACGGCAGCACACGTTGCCGTCGCCTTTATGTGTTCTTGGCGTTCAAAGGTTTAAACTGACAGTGTCTAGACTCTGTAACAAAATAAAACAATAACAACAGAGCATTTTTTTTTGTAATTTATGAATGTCACCATTTTACGCTTCTGTTGATTAACATAGAAAAAACATATGATTATGCCGAACACACGAGAGACGAATTATTTGGCTTCAATTATTATTCGTGTTTGTCTCGCTAAATGTGATCTCCATTTTTACGTTGTTGAGTATCGCATGGGAATCTTGAATAAAAAAAATAGGATAATTATTTATTGCACTCCTTAATTTATTAATAAAATATAAAACTATAGCGACTCCTTAGATTTTTGTTTTGTGATGAGGTGCATTTTGTAGGGACAAAGTTGATAATTCTAATACAAAATATGCTATGATTTTACATAGGATTCGTTAATTAATCAATAGAACTTAAGTAAAAAAGAATATTCCGTCCTGTTCCTTTATTTTATAGTTGTTATTTCTGTAATTTTTCACTGAAAATAAGGTCACTTTTGAGACCCGTCACGTGTCATGGTCTAAACGAGACTGATCGCCCAAGTAATGCGATTTGTGATATTGCATTAGTTGGGAGGGTGCCATTTTTTCCGTCTGATTGTGTGTCCATGTAATTATTACGTCAATGGCCATATATCTTACGTAAATGATTTTTACACTAAAATTGCACATGCGTTTAATGCTAGGTACTTAATGTGCACTTTGATAAAGTACACATTAAGCATCTGATTTAACTAAAAACTACCCAATACTTTCGAGTAATGATAATGAAAATTGACAAATGCTAAAGGACACTTTACTATTATGTATGATTCCCACTGACCGGGCGGAGTCGGCGCGCGCTCAAGCGCATCTAAATAGTTGCCAAATGAATGTAGAGCTTCTTTACGATAGTCAGATCCCATATTCGAATGTTATTGGCGCCGCTGCCGGCCGATCGGGCGCTTGCGGACGCGGACGGAGGTGCTCGGCTGTCGTCGCGCGTAAGCGGCTCCGTTCGGTCACCGCCGCGCGCCATCGGCTCCGTTCAGTTACCGCCGCGCGCCATCGGCTCCGTTCGCTCGTCCGTCGCCCTAGAATTTAATCGCTCGGACAGATGCAGCCAGCTGCCGCCGGGCGCTCCAGCGCGTACATTACATTACGACTAGCCGTCATCAAAGCAGGGCCGTTATGAATGTGTGTGCCGATGAAAAGTGGTTAAAAAACATCCACAGAACATAATAATAATAAAAATTGCATATCGCATACTAGGTTTTGCCTATATTTATAATTAACGACACATTATTTAGTGTTTGTAAACTTTATTACGTTACATTAACATTCGTGGCATAGGTAAAACCACGGAGTATATGGAGATGGCATTCAGCGCAGTTTGTTCTAGCACCGCTGTAGCCGACTTTTACACGCACACAATTATATTCGTATAAAAATAAGGTTTTACAACAAACAGAAGTGAGTTGACATTGGCTGAGCTAATGTGTGCGTATTACGTGGTCATACACTACTACGATCAATGTATCGAGAATTTTAGTCCTTATATGCATATCAGACAATGTCTTTATTTTTATTATAACTTAAATAGAAATAAAATAAAAGGCAAATGAGACTTTGTGACTTGAATTGACAAGAAATTGATTTCTACTTCCGTCAATTCAGTAGTGTCACTTTTGATATTAACGCTGGCTAAATATCGCAAGGTTTTATGTTACAATTTTAAAACATTTAAAATTGAACCCTATCCTTGTAACACGGGGTCTAATTTTAACGACCCAGAAAATGTAATGTAAGCTCTGCCAGCGGTATGCATCTAATGATTCTAAAGGTTAAGGGCGTGATCAAATCAAAATAGTCGATATCGATAAAATAATAATATGTATAGGCTTATAATATGTATAATGCATGTTGAAAATATTTATTTTGTATGGTCGTAAACGTCGTATATTAAATTATCAGACCTTTTAATTTCTGGCGACGAAATCAAATGGAAGCGTCCATCTCAATCTTTCTATCGTTCAGAATGTTTACTTTACATGTAGTGATATATGAATAATAAAAACATCACCTTACAACATTTGGAACAGGTAGTAGGTAAATTATAAACGGAGTAGATTTATTTATTTCATCATATAAAATGTAAACAAAATAATTAAGGGACAAGCGTACACAACTCGACCTGGCCTTATACTAACCAATAGTAGACGACGATATAAACAATATATATAGATAACATCCATGACCCAGGAACAAATATTCGAGTTCATCACACAAATATTTGCCCTTGCCGAGATTCGAACCCAGGACCGCCGCCGGCTCAGTAGGCAGGCGCATTAAAACTGCGCCAACCTCGTCGTCAACTGACTAGCACGTATTACATTGTGGATTAGAAAAACAATAATACTGTTTTAATCTAATGATTTTGTCACCCACTGCTATTGATTTCGCTGTAATAAAATTACTTGTCTGAATTAAAAAAACCGGCCAGGTGCGATTCTGACTCGCGCACCGAGGGTTCCGTACAAACTTTCACTTATCCCATCTTAATTGGCCTGGTTGAGTTAAGTTTGTATCTGAAATGTATGGCGCCGCATACAAACGAGGTGCAAATACTTATAAAAATAATGTAATAATTAATGTAATTTAATCTGCAAATTCTGAGATTTCGTAATTATTTTTGACATAAGTAACAAATTGAAATATGTAACAATTAAGTATTTGAATATTGTTTTATTTTGTTTGCATGCCTTTTTGGGAGAACATAAGCAACACTGTATATACCTGTATCACCTAATTTGTTACTATGTTCTTGCAATAAACGAATTTGAATTTTAATCAAATTTAACGCAACCAAGTTCTCCAAATATGATTTACCTATTTATTTATTTAATTAATCTTTATTGCATAAAAGAAAACGTATCGTACAAAAGGTGGACTTGATGTTTGAAAAGGACTATATTTTTAAGATTTTTATTAGTATTTGTAGTCAGTATGTGGCGATTTCAGATTTTTATAAGTATTTGTAGTAGGTACTTGCCAAATTTCATAGTTCTAGGTCATCGGGAAGTACTCTATCACTTTGATTCCCTTGAGTGACGAAACGTGCGTTTTTGGCGACATAAACGGCTGTATCTTTTTTTCACGGTAACGTAGAAGCCCCAGTGAAATTAAACTGTATCAGGTATCTTTTTGAGTATGCAGATCTCGCCTGTGACGATTATAATGGCACAATTCGGCATATTTCTAATTTTTTAGCACATAATTACTCTAGCACGTTCGTACGGTAACTAAGTGACTGTTGACATCACGTTGACATGTCTTTGGGAATTTGGGCCTTAGCTCGGTTACGCGTGCCCCGCCCAATACCCAGTCTATAGTATTCTTATGGTCTGTGGGTAAAACCAAAAGCTGCTAAAAAGGTCTAGATATTATACAAATTTATTTCACAATTATATTCCAGAGCCTCCTGAAATTATGGAAGACAATAAAGTACAATTAAAGATACATTGGCAAGAAAACATTGTCAAGTTCGAAAACTTAAAACGCCAACTCGGTGAACAACAGGTAGGCAATGTTTCACTGCATGATACCATAGTAAACTGTGAAGTACTACTTTTTCGTAAGCTCAAATGAATCGATATTAAGATACAGTCCGTGAGCCCTTATCCTCCGGGTTTGAATAAAATCATAAATATACAGGTTCCACGGCTAGTAGGTACCTATAAATAAAATTAAAAACCGGCCAAGAGCATGTCGGGCCACGCTCAGTGTAGGGTTCCGTAGTTGCCCATCCTTCACAATAGACGGGCTTAAAACAGCGGTCAGAAGATAATAAGTAATTAAAGTTACTTTGGCGTTTACGACCTTTTTTAGAGCTTGAAATTTTTCTCGTAATTTAAACCTCGGGCTTAAAACCGTCTATTAACCTAAACTACGGAACCCTACGCCAAGCGTGGCCCGACATGCTCTTGGCCGGTTTTTTATTTAATATATTTTCCTACCCAATATTTTTATTTAGCAAGAGTTATTAGAGATTTTTGCTAAACTCCGGTCGAGTCATCAGGAGATGGTAAAGTCAGGGCAGACGGCGTATTTGCCATCACGTGACGATTTGAAGATCATGAATGTTTCCCAATTGGCTCCTGATCAGCTATTACAAATCTGCGCTGAAACACTAGAACCAAAACAAACAAGTGGTAAGAACATTTACTATTAATAGTTATTACAAGCTTTTATTTACTTTCACCTGCCCCTTTGTAATGGAATTTTGCAAGTTATATTTGACCCACTTTCCGGTTTCCGATTGAGCTAAAATTTTGCACGAATATGCAAATCGCGTGACAATGCAACATTATGATGACTTGGAGCTGATCTGATGATGGAGCTGGAAGATGGCCATAGGAACTCCGTAAATAAAGCAATCATATCGAGTTTGGGCTCTTTAGAAGCTTGTCACAAGAATGATATTTTACCACAGAAACTTATTTTTAATATTTTAGATTGTTAACCAATAGCACAAATGAAATCACGTTTGTGACTTGGACTATTGATTAAATTTGTGTAAAACGCTCATGAACTTAAGGGAGAGTAAGAAAAAGCTCCTCACTCTTGACGAAGCCTAGGGTGCTACGGTTTAAGCACCGGCCTGTCTATACCTCTTTACCGCCACAGTTTCAGCGATTCTTGCTAAAAGCGCTTCAGCATAGGATTACGTCCTGATGCGGTATAGCCCTCAGCTGATGTGAATCATAAATGATAAACACGTGTCGGTTCAAGGCAACAGATAGAACCTTGACTAACAAGGCCATTTGCTGCGCAGATCACGTGCAGATAAAGGAAACGATCATATGTTGATTAGTATATAAGAACCTGATTTTTCCAATAAAGCGTTCATTCTAACACCGAGCTTCGTCGTATCATTATCCCCGTGCTACCACACTTCACTGAGATCGTCGATCGGCTTGGGAAATTCAAATAGTTATATCTGCAATATTACCGACTGGTACTTAAAATGCTAATTTCCTTTCAGAAAAAGAGATCGCAACCCCTTCAATTGATATGGATGTGTTGAATGAAATACCAAATAGAATTATAGCCACGTGCGAGCAGACTTTGGATGGTAGAAAGGAGATTATTGATTGGTTCGAGGATATCGTGTCGAAAAAAGTAAAGTTAACTGACATTAATAATATTTACTTTATCTGCAAAGTAAGCTTCTCGCTAAATTTAATAATTGTTTTAATTTCAGATGATTACGAAAGCTATCCTTGTCAGTAAAATCAACCAGTTTAAAATTGAAACCAACGAGTTCAAAGGTTTATTGGATAGGAATAAACAAGATTATCTAAAAGTTCTAAACGAGACTGGCGAGATTTTGAAGTGCGTATGACCAAGCTTCATTGTTTTTGTACAATAAATCAATAAGTATTCGTATCCTAAGATAGAGATGGAAAGCGAGGCGAGGGTAGCCCCCATACCCCTCTATCACACTTAGTGCCGCTGTCAGTTGAGTATCAAGCTGTTATTTTAGTGGAACATACTCAATTGAACCCAAAATGATTAGGTAATTTAAATGAGCAGCCAACACCATGCAAAACAGACACATGTATTATTTTTGAATTAGAAATACTGTATGATGGTGCACTTTTGTAATATTTCCAGAAAAAACGCGAATGTTACGATAACACACCAACTGCGTTCTGAAAGCTTTGCGTCGAAATTATCAGAAATGACTGCGATAAATCAAGATCTCCGAAAGAAACTCCGCGCGGTCGAACAAATGAGGACTACAGCAACCAAAATTAAAATAGAGGTATTTATGGAAAAAGAACCTATATGGAATTGGCATGCGTATTTAATGTTCAGACTTTACAAGTTCTATTACCTACTCTTTATATTCGAGTTTTAGTAATTAATAAATTGGTATCATCTTAAAGCTGTAAAGTGTGCCTAAAAAGTCTAGTATGTACGTTTGCTGTAATGTTTAATTAGTTGAAAAACTAAGGCGTAAACCAAGGATGTCGTAAGCGACGCCCCGCCAACCAAGTCTGAATCACAAGTAACACGTAATTTCGAAAATTTAAGCAAATTATGAGACAAATTTAAGTTTTTAAAATAATACACAAATATAAAGATTACCCTTTTAATTCACAGCAACCAAAATGGTTACGGTCTCGTAAATCCTAAATAGGTATTTCGTAAGCGACACCTACACGTTGTAACCGACACGTACGAATTTAAAGAAATAATAACACATATTTTGGACGAAATGTTGATTCATGCGTGTCGAGTGCATGCTGTTTCCCTTGTCCATTACAATACAAATCATGAAATTCGAAAATTCTAAGTATTGCATCCACTTTTTCTCAAAGTTTTTATGTAAATTCCGCAATCTAGCCGATTTGGGTTATTTGTTCCTAAGTATTGATTTATTTGTGTCCTTTTTGTATATTGTTTGTAAATTGATTTTAGCCCTTTCAATAAATAAATAAAAAATGTAAATTCCACACTACTGCTGTTACTTTACCAATAATATTGCAGCCATGCCCTTTTGGAAAGACTGAAGTTAATTTAATATTACTCAGCAGGAACTGGAAAGATATTTAAAAGATGAAAAAAGTAAAAAAGCCGCGGTGAGAGATCGTTTGTCAAAAGCTGACATGCAAATTAAAATTAAAGAAGACAAAATAACGATGCTTAATGCAGAATGTGATCAAGCGAAAACTAAAATAATGATTTTAGAAAAAACAGTAAACCAATTACAGGAAGAGGTAATAAGTATACTTTATAAATTGTATTCAACAAAAAACCAATGTAGATAAAGCAATATAGAAAGCCCCTAAGGCATAAAACCTATATCCATATCTTATTATTCATGTTTATTTAGAGTCTATAAGCATTGTGTAATTTATTTCAGAATAAAATATTACAAGCAGGATATGATAAAAAAATGCAAAAGTTAAATGAATCGATAGATAAAAACACAAAACATCTTGAAGAGATTATGGCTGACCGAAGCAAACTGTTGACTGAGTAAGTCTGTTTTTTGTTTATTTCACGCACAAAAAAACATTTTCATTTCATATTAGTATTCCCTAGTTTTCAAAGATTTATAGTTCATAAAAAAGCGGGTTAAATTAGAGACTTTTCGATCCTATTAGCTCGAAAAGTGATTCGAAAACAGTAGACTACAGTCATCGAGGTTTAAAAGGCACCAGTTTGACGAGACAAAACAATGCTCGAGATTTCCTTTGGTTTATCTGAAACAAAAACCCAATTATACATGGCTCGCTTTTTACTCAGAGCTATAGTCCGACAAGAAGGTGTAGAAAATAAAAAGTGGCAATACTAGTAGTGTCGTCCCGTTTTCTTAGATTGATAAGAAAGGGACGACACTACAGTATCGCCACTTTTTAAATTTTTACTGTTTAATGTCGTGCTGTATGTAATGTATAGTGCTTTTTTCTAACTATTATTTTATAGGAAAACAGACCTAGAAAAACGGCTCATAGTACTGTCTAAGCACTACGAAGAAGCTTTAATTGAAACAAAACACGAGAAAAGTGCTATGATTGCTAAAATAATTGAGACGGAGAAGAAATACAATGACATCGAAGAAAAGAAAAAGGAACTAGAAAGCAAAGTAGAATGTTTGTGTAAGCAACTTCATGAATCAGAATTGCGATATGAAGACGTATCGAAGAAAGTATTAGACCTGGAATTGAAAGCAGGTATGAAATAGTTAAGATGAAATGTAAATGGTTTTAATTGAAACACTTTCAAAAACTTATGATTATGAATATTGTTTTTCCATTCAGTGGACGCTGCAGAATGTTATAAGGAAATTGAAACCATAAGATGTCAACTTACTGATGCTAATAAAGAACTATTTGAATACAAAGAATCTACAGTTAAGCAAAGAGAAGCTTTAAAAGAATTAGAGGTTGGTACGCTTCGAGTTTGAATTAAACTATGGTTGAACTATTGGTACTTATTTAAGGTGATTCACGTACACTGTACTATAAATATTTCCGAATAAGACAAGGGGAAAAGTTAATATGAAGTATTCGATATAAGCATCATCGTCATTAGGTAGGCACCTACATTTTGAATACATTTTAATATTAAAATACTTAAACGGGTTTACTCACGTCGTAGAAGTCGAATAACGCTCGACATGTTTCGAATCGGTACGTTGCGGCGGCGGCCAGCCGAACACTCGTTCGGCGGTGTTCTACGACGTGAGTAAACCCGTTTAAGTATTTTAATGTCTGAGACACGATAGATTTCTATGCATTTTAATATTTTTCTACTATCAATTGATGTCACAGGAAAGTTGGAAGAATTCCGTCGATTCAGAAGAAAAGTTAAAAAATGATATTTATCATAAAGAGGAGCATATTTTAGAGCTTGAAAAGCAGCGCGCAGTGCTCGAACAACAACTGCAAGAAAGGTTTGAATAAGGCATATATGTATTAAAATTCTACTTAATATAATAATGATAATTTCTAATTCGTCTTGTTTTCAGTGAGTCGAAAACTGAATCATATGCAATTCAATTATCAAATCTTAAAAATCAAATCGGCCAGTTACAACAAGACTTCGGTGAATTTGAAAATTGGGAAAAGTTATACGAAAAGGTAATATTATTTCCAGCATATTGCTTTTGTTCATATTTTTCTTGGTCATGTTACTTCATGATGCCTATATTAAAAGTGATTAAAAGTGAGGTCATGATATTTAATGCGGGAAAGATCAAGCCGTACTATGTACCTCCTATTTTACTTAAAAATACTCCGCTGAAGGTCGTGGATAGAGTTAAATATCTGGGCCACATTCTCACAAGGGATCTGAAAGACGATATGGATATGGAGAGGGAGTGCAGAGCGTTGGCAGTCCGCAGTAATATGCTTGTCCGCAGATTTGCTCGATTTACATATGAAGTTAAGATAACGCTTTTCAAAGCTTATAGCCAATCTTTCTACACGAGCAGTCTGTGGGTTAGGTATACGAAGCGGACTTTCAGCGCTCTGCGTGTCCAATATAACAATGCGCTTAGAATGCTGATGGGACTCCCTAGTCGGTGTAGTGCCTCAGGCATGTTTGTGAAAGCCCGCACTGATAGTTTCCACGCCATCCTGAGGAAACGGATAGTCTCAACTTGGAGCCACCTGAGACAAAGTCCTAACAGCATTCTAAAAGCAGTTGCTGGGAGATGTGACTGCCCTATACAAAAATGGTGGACAGAGCAGGAGGCGTAGCTTTATTTGTAAAGTAAATATGTAAATATCTCGTATAATTTTAAGCACATACTAACCTTAGTTTAAGACCCTACTAATATGCTATGGATTTTATTATGTCCGAAATAAAGATTTTCATTCATTCATTCATTCATATATGCTGTTATAACTGTATTTTTAGATAAAACAGCAAAGTATGAAATTAAGAGAAGCTACTGAGCAAAATAATATGTTAACTGAAGCGTTAAAGAATATGGAAATTGAGTTGCAACAGCAAATGGAAACTTTAACTGAGCAGGGACATTTGCTAGAGGAGCGGGATGAGGCCATCAAGATATTAACGGATAAAGATGAAGAACAAAATAACCTCATTAAACTGCTACGGGATAATTTGGAAATGAGAACTCAAGCAGATATCGGGGTAGCTTTAATATATATCTATTATGGCATTTTTTGTAAATATGTTATTGAAACTATAATAGTCGAAGATACGGATTCACTCATCACTATTGTATTAAATTTAATACCTATGCTAAAAAAATATATCGCGAATGGATTTAAACTTCCTGGCAAGAAAAAATTGTTTAGTAACCATTTAACCCGTTTTGTTTAGCATGTTCACTGTCCTAATCTGAATTGTAAACCTTACGGCTTTGTAATAGAAGCTTGCCGTAACCCATATACGGGACACGGTCAATGTTCATAAATGAATTTAATATCGCATTAACCGCTGTTTCACTGTAAGACCATGATATAAGATTGTCTGCAAAAAACCTGGAATTAATGAGTCATTAATGCCAATAATTAATGATGTCGATTATCGAACTTTTAAAGTAAAATTATGATGCGAATAAAAACTTGCTACAAAGAGGTCAAAGCGTAGTAAATGTATAGAAGAGGAAGCAGCATAGTAGCACTGCAAGTCTTGCTACGTTTTTTTGGCAATCCATTAGCGATACATTTTTTGGCATGCTAAATTTTATATAAAATACAATTCGTCCATTAAGCAGATGGGTAAAGGTCATTCCTAATTCATATCCGCTACTATAAGTGGAACACGTAACGTAACAAGCTTTTTTCAGCTTAATTTGGGTCTAGGTACTCTAGGTCGATTTGCTCGAGGTTTTTAGATATTTATTTATTTATTTAATTAATTTTTTAAGTCTTATCACACTTGCGATTTGCGAGCGAGTTAAAAGCGAAGCGAGCGTGCAGCGAGTTCGTCGCGAGTGCGCAGCGATTTCGCCGCGTCTTGAGTTGGGACGCCATACTGTACAGTCGCCATCAGATATATCGCAGCATATAAAGCGTTCATAAATATGTGAACACAACTCTTATTGACTGGGCGTTACAGTAAATGTTCAGATATTTATGAACGCCTTATATGCTGCGATATGTCTGATGGCGAATGTACATTCGTCAGCAAAGTTCATTTCTACCCACTTTAGTTGTATCTATGACTGGTAGTAGTTTGTATCTACGAGTGTGAGCTGAGCGGCAAGGCCTTTTCACTTTCATACAATGAATTGGATTAAAGTGTTTACCTATATACAGCTAACTATATTGTTGTTGCTCGATGAAAAAAGATACTTATTTCTTATTCTGGCAATGCTAGGCTGGGCTGTCAGATGCTTGACAGATGGCTGTAAACCATAAAATCCAAAAAAAATCTGATGCGTAGATAGGAACGAAATTTTTTGGGATTATTTTTGATTCGTTTGCGAAACAACACATAGTAGTCGGTCTCCTGCAGTCGATTAATTAAGAATGGATGGTTTCTTACGTCTCCGAAGCAATAAAGCTAACACAAGTGTCTCCTCGTCGGAATCCATTATGTAACTGACTGTCCAAGAAGCAAATCACTTGCCACGATTTTCACGCGAGTACGCAGCGAATTCGTTGCGCACTCGCGGCGAAATCGTGACGCGCTGCGCTCGCGGCGAATTCGTTACGCGCTCGCCTCGCTTTCAATTCGCTCGCAAATCACAAGTGTGATAAGGCTCTAATATTGCATTTCGGTCCGATGAATTTTAATGTTACAGTTCAATCAGCAAATCGAAGAAAAGAATAATGAAATCGAAGATTTAAAGAGTAATATTGAAACGAGAAAGCAGCAAACAGTCGAATTGGAGAAAATTATACTGACATTAGAAAATCAAAATCTAAAATTGAGCAACCAAAAAAGAAAAGCTCGTCAAACTATATCTTCACTAGAAAAAAAACTTAAGAAATACGAATCTTATTACACGAGGAATTTAAAATATTCGGAGTCTGCGACGGAAAATTTAGATGACTTAATCAATTTACTAGAACAAGAGCTTTCGAACCCTTTCAGTGACCAAATAAATAATAAAGATTGTATTATAGATTCAGAAACATTGATAGAATGCCAGAGAGAACAACGTGAATATAGATCATCTAGAAAAAGTCATTCCGAGAATGATTCAGACATACGAACCCAGCAGAATGTCCCTACTAAAATAGTGATGGGTAATTATGTAAAGAAGACATGTATACCAACCGAAGATAAACACAATGGGGATAATCTCGATCGAAAGCAAGCAATTACGAAAATGGAATCTTCGGGATGGGAGGCATATCCGGAGGTGAAACCAAGTGCTGCAATGCCTCACAAGGACCAAAAAGATACAATTACATATGCGATAAGTAGACAACATCCAAGGAACATTACCTACTGTCTCGTACCCAATTATATTAGAGACGAAAAAAAAATCAAGATGTTCAAATTCGCTGGTCACAAATTACAGTAAAATGTGTGTTTAGATGGTAAATTTCTTTATCGAGTAAATTGTGCCGTGTTTGTTTTCTATGATTTTTGCTGCAGAAGTGAAATCAAATATGTAATTGGGTTATATTAATAAAATTGGAATAAAACAAAATCGATTGTAGCTTTATATTTATTTCATACGGGTTTATTTTTGCATAAAATAGGAATCTTTTCTTTATAAGTTGCCGAGTTGCTTCTAATATAATATCTAAGAATTTAAAGTCGTTTTAAATCATGTCTAGCATAAAATTATGCCCTGCATCATGATCTGCAGGCCTATGATGGTCGCAATTTTAGATACTTGGTAAAGTATCCTTATGACAGATCCTTTATTGCATGACCATTTATTCACAGATCCTTTATTGCTTTATCACAAACTGGTAAATCGCTCACTGGTAAATCGTTATTGTGTTGTAAATGCTCACTAGCGTAGAAAATCCTCTCAAGAACGGCGCGTCGTTCTTCGAGCAGTGTTCGAATGCAGGACTCGCGTTCCATCTGAAGGTTCTGCGTGACGATGATGTTCTCGAGTTGAAGCACTCGCTCCCGCTCCGCCTTTAACTCTGACCACGTCTCTGAGGCTTTTAGACACACTGACGACAGGGATTTTCTCAACGATGGGTCCATCTAAACATTTATACAAGGTCAGTTCAAATTTGATAACGATCTATCTACGAAACTGCCAGTAGGTAGGGGAATACACGGGGGGTACGTTGCAAGAGGTAGTGTAATATTTTTTTTATATTGTTTATATGCCACTGAATAAATATCAAAAATAGCAACACGAGATATCTCGGGACAACTGTTGGCAGCTTCAGATCCTTAAACATTTTTAACTTTTTTCGGTTTTTCGCTCATAAATTCCATATGATACGCATCATACAAGAAAGAAGAAGTACCCAGTTCAAGGACATACAATTTTTGTGTCTAATAAGTGCCAAAAAGTAAAATATTTTGCTCAATCCATGATGTAGTAAACGACTCAATTGTCTTATATAAATACATACAGTAAACGGCGATAAAGTTTGCACATCGATCTTTGGAAAGAGGCAATCGGCTAATTTCGACTTCGTATAGCGATATCTGTGTCGCACACACCATGACGTTTGTTTTGTCAGTCGTGGTTCATATGCGAGAGAGTGCAGTCGCATATCCAAGTCAATATATATATAGAGTTGATAAAACTTACACAAAATTAAATTTGTACTATGGCATCTATAGGGAAAGAAGGTAAGCCGTTACTTTGCCAGTCACGCGAAATAATCTACAATGTTTATAAATATTTAGTAACAGAAGCCGACCAATTTAAAAAACATGAGAATGTTAATGTAAGTAATTACACTTTTTGTCGATCTTTAATTAAACCCACATTTAAGTATCCTAGTAGTATAACATCAGTTGCTAATGCTCAGTCAACCCCTTTTAGGATTTTTTCCCCAGCAAGAACATTATAGCAATAACTATATATAATTACATCGAGTTTTACAGCTCTATATATTTCACGTGAAATCAAAACAAAACAACAATAAAGTACTTAGTTCTAAATTCAAATTCTGATGAACGATTAATCTAATAATTGATGTACATGGAAATTAGCATTCGTTTGTATTCGGAAATGCGATGATTGCCGATGTGCATTCTTTATCGCCGTTTACTGTAAAATACAAAACTGCATCAGCATCACCTTTTGCAACGTAGAATTATTACTCTACGGATCGGCTTATAACGATCTTGTGCATTCATAATAATCAAACTGCTACTGGCACGTTACAACCAGTTATAATACGCTAGGGCCGACTATTTTCGGCAACTTACTTTTTAGTTGAACGTATTTCATGATGTATCGTAGAGAGCCGAAGCACGAAGCTGAATGATGGTAATTTGTTTGGTGGTTGGTACTTGCAATTTTTTTGTGGAGAGAGAGCTGTATCCAACTTAGCACGCCTAATGGAGGATTCCCACTGAACGGGCCGAGTCGGAGCGCGACCAAGCGCATTTGACTAGTTGCCGAAGGAATTTAGAGCGTCTGTAGTGTAGTAACATCTCATATTTGAATGAAATGTACACCGCTTCCGACCGGCCGGCTCTTCGCGGATTTGGATGGGGGTACTGTGGCTGGCGGGACGGATACCGCCACTTTCCGTTGGATGACGTTACGTCCGGTCGCGTCCGGTTGAATTCGTGAGGCTACCGCAGCGGAGTCCGCGCCGTGCCGCCATCTATTAACTATCCGGCGAACGCGGTCGGGTGCCGCCACGCTCCGGCATACGCTGCAACGTGGTGGCAGCCGATTCCGCCCGGCACGGTCGATGAGCCGCCGGGTGCGCGAGCTTCTTCTACGACTACGACGCGGCGGCAACCGATCCGACGCGGCCCTGTCAGTGGGAATCTTACGTTATGGACGCAATCAGTAATGTAGAATTCCGCAAAGCAACACCTGAATCTGTTAATGGGAAGCATATAATACATTACAATTAATGATGACTCTTGGTTCACTGATGAGCGCCCCTCGAGGTGTGCGACGATTTCATGGCGAGTACGTGTCACCTAAAAAAAACGATATTATAGAGTTATTTCATCATCATCATGATGTCCTTTTAAGTTTTTCAATGTATGTTCATTCTTATTTTCCTATTTGTTATCGCTCACGCTTAGTTTATACTTAATATGTACGCAATATTTATATTCGTGGTTAATGCACTCCTAGGCCCCGAGATACAGGCCCAGCCTAGTTCGGGGCCTGCAAGATATGTCATTGTACCTTATTCTTGCGTTTTGTTAAATATATATATATATATTTTTTTTATTTGTACCTCGGCGAACAGATCTGCGCATCGCTCGTGGCGCTCCAACATCAGCGCACACGACGCCGCCGCTGACACCAGCGAATCACGTTCCTGCTCCAGAGTCGCCACTTTGGAGGTCAAGTCCATCACCTTAGAAATGGGAATTTCGATACAATGTACCCTACATTAGTTCGGTGAATAGAGACTAAAGTACTGGGGGTGACTATACAAACGGTTCGGTAGTTTTGAATTTTTGGTATATTGTCTAAGATGGTTAGTGAGTGTTTAAAACGCAAAATGCAGAATTCCCCTAAAGCGCCCGCCGCCATATTAAAAATACCGACATTTTCTTAAAAAAAATTATATCTTAGTCTAGCCTTGCTCGTCTGCCGAAAAAGGTACCATTTCTATCTTCAAAAAATATTGAAAACTCGTTAAAATTAAATGTGAGCAGTTCTATAGTTCGCCATCGACTCATTGAAGCTCATCTGCATGCCAGAACTCCGAGGAAAGTGCCTATGTTGTCCACGAAGAACATAAAACAAAGGCTCATATTTGCCAACAAACACAAATAAATGGTCTATGGAAAACCGGCCAAGAGCATGTCGGGGTTTACCCTTGTTTGGTCTAATAATTTTTTGTCTAATTTTGATTTGCCTAATTTCATTTTGTCTAAAATTACTTTGCATATTTATTCAATTTGCCTAATCCGAGTTTAGTCTAAAGTCATTTCGCTTAATGAATATTTTGCATAATCTTGTTTCAGCGAATTTTCATATTCACTAATTTTTGTATATATATCTATAATTTCATTTTATCTATTATTCAACTAATATAATTACATTTCCTATAAACACTAGTTTGCCTACTACATTTTTTGTATAATTTCAGTTGGCTTACTTTGCACAGTATACCTACTTTACAATATCCACGCAGTAGAGAAGTTAAATTTGGGTCGCAGTTCAACCTAACACTCCTCCTCGCTTCGCTCGTCGTCGTAACTAACCTAAGCCAAGTCGGACCTGCCTTAAGGTGTTAAATGTTAGTGTTAATGTTATGTTCATAAAAGGATTTTTTTAGTTAAAATAACATTCGGCAATATAATTATTAGTTAAAATAACATTCGGCAATATAATTATTAGTTAAAATAACATTCGGCAATATAAGAATTAGTTAAACAAAACAAACTTTATTTGAAGTGATGATTAGACTAAACGAGTTTCGATAAAATGATCATGTATTGAAACAATAATTATAAAAACTGAAATTAGGCAAACCGTTGGTTATACTAAAAGTTGTTAGGCAAACTGAAATTAGGCAAATAATTTTTAGACAAAACAAGGGAATACCGTATGTATGTACAGGGTTGGGCACATTAACTGTCCTAGTTGTACATCTTATTTTTTTTCTAACGTGATGGACCTTTTTACCGTGTACCTATATATGTTTTTAAATAAATAATATATTCGTTTTTTTGATTTCTAGACTTTATCTTGATTTTTTTCGTTTTTGTTTTGTTTTCAACAATGGACGCGAAACGTGAGCTCGTTGTCGATTTGTACAAGAAAAAATTTCGCCCGTGCGAGATATTAAGGAAACTGAAACATTTAATTATCAATATAAGGTTCATATCGCGGAACATCAAGCGATTCAAGGAAACAGGTTCTTCACGAATCAGGCCCAAACCTGGACGTAAACCATCTGTTCTCGTGAAATAAGTAATCAAAAATGTTCGTGAGCGTATTAGGCGTAATGGATTACGCCCAAAGTGCAAGTAAACTCGCGAAAGATATGAAAATATCCCGACAATCAATGAGTCGTATATTACGACATGATCTTGGATTGAAGGCCTACAAGAAACAAAAAATTCACGGATTAACGGAAGCCCAGAAAAAAGCTAGAGTGAAAAACTGTAAGGAGATACTAGCATGGCACGAGGGCGATGACATAATTTTTTCCGATGAAAAAATGTTTCAATTACAGGATAGCCACAATCAACAGAATGATCGTGTGTATGGCGTATCGTTGAGGGACATACCAGTGGACAAATTAGCTGTAGGTACAACGATTTCAAAGTGCGTCTGCTGTCATGGTGTGGGGTGCGATATCGCCTAGAAGCAAGTTACCACTGCTGTTCATTGATCAAGGTGTCAAAATCAACCAAGAGTACTATACATATTCAGAACGTATTGCAGGGTCATTTGCTGGAAAATGCCCGAAAGTTATATGGAAATGATTATTTTTGTTTCCAGCAAGACAGTGCCCCATCTCACAAAGCCAAACGCACTCAAGACTGGTGTCTGGTCGGCGATTTTATACCTTGGCAAGAATGGCCCTCATCTTCACCCGACTTTAATCCGTTGGATTTTTCAATATGGGGATTTATGCTGAGTAAGATTGGGAGCACGCAGGGCATGAATTTAAATTCATTCAAGTATCGGTTGAGAGGTAGTGCGTGCCGCGTGTAATTCCTTCTATGGGAGAATGCGTAAGGTAATTAAAGCAAATGGAGAGAGATTTGAACTTATGAATTAATTTTATAATTTATGGTATATGTTTAAACTAAATACATAAATACTTTTTTAATCTGGAGAGTTGTTTTAATTTTATGGATATTTTAAAGTAGGACACTTAATCTGCCCAACCCTGTATGTATGTAAGTATGTTTGTTCGGGTGGAATCTTGCGACTCAATTTTGAAGCAGATATCGTCAACCGATTGAGCTGAAATTTTGCATACCTACTTAAGAGGCCTTATTCCTTTTAAAATGCTGATTGTTTAGACATTTTTCTCTATGATCAAACATGTTTCTTAATATACTATTGATGTTACTTTCTAGAACAGGGCTATTGGGATGTATTGGTATATATTTGAAACCTACAGTTTGAATTTTTCATTGATAATTTTTGTTTCAAAAACTACTCGAAATTGACAAAATTCACGCGGAAAATTCGTTTTTTCAACTTATTTTCGACTGCACGCAATAAAAGCATGAAATAGCTACGTTACTACCTAGAACTCGGGGAAAAGTATTATTCACTTCAAAAATTTGGTAGAAATTATCAATATATTTGTCATAATATATATATATTACATACACATATTATACACATTTATATATTTTATACTTCGTCTTTGACACAAGTCGCTCAGTATGCTGTCCCGCGAAACCGTCCCTCTGGCTCCACAGAAAACCAGCGCCGTGGGCATTGCTATACCTAGCAAAGCCAACAGCATTGCTGAGTGGAGACCATTTCGGATGCACATCTCTTATGTACACTGTCTTTAACACTTATCTAATAGCTGTGAATTGTAATGATGTGTTATCTTGAATAAAGTTTTTTCTATTCTATTCTATTCTATTCTATAATATGAAAAAAAATAATTTTAAAAGGAATAAGGACTCTTAACTTTGATGACAATACAATAATATGGTACCATGGGGCTGATCTGATGATGGAGCCGGAAGCTGGCCATAGGAACTCTACAATAGAAAAAGCAATCCTACCGAGTTTGGGATCTTTAGAATCGTCTCAGTGAGCATTTGATGGATATCCCAAGAAAAGTACAGTCGGCTATAAAAGCTTGTCACTAAAATGAAATTTTTTAGAGAAACTTATTGGTTTTGAGTTTATGGTTTGCAGTTGTTGCTTGCCGTTTAGTAATAAAAACTGCTATTTTTTGAACCAGCATTATTGTATTTTTCTTCTGTTACTAAAAATGGTACTACTACTAAATCTTAACCGCGCTATTAAATACCTAATAGAAAATCGCAATCGTATCGCTCTTCGCCTATCTTGGTGATATTACAGAGGATCGAACTTGGCCTGTCTTGCTCGACTGTCCAGTCGATTGTTATTGAAACTGTGCTGCCGTTTTTTCTGGAAATCTTTGAACATACTTTTGTTCAACAGTTATCAAATTAAATTGCTTAAATATTTACTACTAAAGTACGTACTTCTATTTCAAGTTCATGTGTTGTTGTATTCTTTTTACCGAAACAGTCATACATTTTTTGTCCAACTTGCATTCTTAGGGAAGAAAGTTGTCTGTCTTTCTGTTTCACAGTTTCTTGCCTGAAAAAAGAAAACATAAAATAGGCTTGGTACATGGCGCAGAAATTCTATAAACACAAAAACGCATTTCAAGTAGGTAGTACCAACATTGTTTTTATAGTTTCCTTTAGTTCTTCAATGTCTCGTTGAAATCGTGTAATTTTTTGCTCCCTAAGTAGTAATTCGTCGGCCATTTTATGTTCAGGTCCCTCTTGCTAGAAACAAGCGAAGTAGTTAGAAAAACTTGTATTAAGAAGCGGCAAAGTTCGTTGTGTCAGTGCAGTAACCGGAAAATATATAGACATCGCTCCCAGTACAAAACTAGTCTCGGTCCTAATATTTGACTGACAACTATCCGCTCCTCTATAATATGTCCTGTCAACAGTTTTAAATATTATTAGCCTATACGAAACTAGCTGTTGCCCGCGACTTCGTCCTTGTGGAATCTCATCTTGAACATTTTACATCTTTATTATTTTCAGATCTAAGCAATGTTGAAATTACTTTTCCTTTTTTTGCAAGTTGTATGAGATTGAAGTCAAGTGGATTTTGATGTTGGTTTACAGCAACCAACATCAAAATCCACTCGACTTCAATCTCATTCAACATGAACACATTTCAATTCGTACAACGTCATTTAGATGAATGAAAGGAGACAATTGTACGACTGTTCTGGACTATGGTAGCTTCGATAGCCTACGTGGTTAAGCGCTCGTTAACCTTCCGAGGTTTTCAAATTCGTTAGCAGTATTTTTTCTTTCCTAACGAACAATTCTAGGTAAATAGGTGCGTAAATAAATACCGCTATTCTAGCCAATGAGTCTAGTAAGCTCTCTTTGTCCGCCCGACTCTGCTTTAGCTCCTGGGTCACCCGTTCTAGGTTCAATCTGGTAGTTAGTAGATCTTTCCATAAGTCCGTTTCAACTCGTGAAGGTTCATTCTCTAAAAATATGTATGTAGTTATTTTGTGCTCAAATTGTCTCTCTGAGGCTGGATTTAACCAAACTTGTAATGTCAAACTAGTACGGGGGTTTTGACAGTAGTATCCGAGAGTAGGTAAGCGTTATTCTCGGAATAAAAGTTTGGTCGAATGCAGCCTAAGCGAGGCTCTATGTTTTTCGATCATTCTTATACATAAAATAGAAAACATAGCGTCCTTCTAAACAAGATGCAATAGAGTTGTAAGGATCACATTCAGTTGAAAATACCGATAGGCACTGTTATTTCTAATAGGTAAAATACCACTAAAAATCTATTAACGGCAAATGAGCACATATTAAACAAAATGGTCATCATTGGAACACCAGAATGCACGTTATTGGCCTTTGTAAGAAATCTGTGTATGAACTTCTTTTCCGCTTAAAGTTATTCGGAACATTCAAACGGGAAATACACCAGACGGTAGAACAAACCCGGAGACCAAATAAGTGTTTTTCCAGGGCATCAGTGAGTGCGAAATAATTGACAATACGAACTACCCAGTGTTGGAAGAAGTCCAAGGGTTCACTAAATCACTGCAGAATTATTTTTTGTCGAATGTTTCATTTCGCAGAAGTGTAATTTCGTAGAAAGCATTTTTCTGTGAAACCGTCAACTATTTGGGATTGTAATAAAACAAACATAACCTAACCTAATCAATAGGATGATATTATCAGGAATAATGAAAAATGTATGACAACAGAGGAATTCAAATACTGCGAAGTGAAAATTCGGCGAAATGAAACTTTCGACCAAAAATAATTCTGCGAAAAGGCAGTATACCCAAAATGGTTCACTGAATCATTGCAGAATATTTTTTTTATACCTAATAAGCGATGGACTATAACTTACCGCGCAGCTACAGGAACAAATCTTTGTGACTTATTTTTTTCTTCACCTTAAAAACATATGGACGGGTACGAAAATAATATAGACAATACATAGTTCCCAACTTTCAAATCGTAATAACTCAAAAATTAGGTGACTAGACATGTTCTCTTCAGTCTTCGTGTAGTTGGTCAGTTATCACGTCGTCATTACCAACTTACCTTTACGAGGCAAGAAGTCCAGATATTTCTCTTTATCGAAATTCGCGAGTTTGTTCGAACATTCCCTCAGCTTATTATGTTCCTCCTGCAAATCTTTGAGACGTTTCTCTATTTCCAGCACACGTGTCTCCGCAATATTTCTTCGTTTTTCCTATTACGTAACATGTATTAAATATATTAATATATAAAACACTCAGTAAAATATGAAACATTAGCTAACCTATTTTCATAAAAAAATCTGAACGAATAATTTTGGGTGTCTATCATTTCATCGAAATTTCTTACGTCATCGAAAACTATTCCACGAATGTCTTTTCATTTTTTTTTCTAATCACATAATCATCAATTCATTGGTTTTCGAATCATCGATCAACTATTTAACGTAAATTGTTTCGAATTTGTCTCAAATCGTAGCTTAACTATTCATCGAATTTACCTTTCATCGAAACATGATTCACAGATGGCACGTCCCATTTATTATTACTGCCACGAAAATTTTTTCATCGTAGTAACGTTACGGATCATAAAAAAAAAACCTAAACCTAACCCAACCAGGTCGGATCTAGCCAAGTCGGGTTTCAGGTCATAAAAAAAAAATCCTAACCCTAACCCAAACAGGTCGGATCTAGCCAAGTCGGGTTTCAGGTCATAAAAAAAAAATAACCTAAGCCTAACCCAACCAGGTCGGATCTAGCCAAGTCGGGTTTCAGGTTATAAAAAAAAAATAACCTAAACCTAACCCAACCAGGTCGGATCTAGCAAAGTCGGGTTTCAGGTCATAAAAAAATAATAACCTAAGCCTAACCCAACCAAGTCGGGTTGCCAGTATGGCCTATGGTCTTAGCCTGTCCGGAAGGATGAATCATTAAAAAAAAAAAAAACGCTTACCTCCTATATATTTTATTGTTTATCACTGACATTAAAAATTACGTTAAATCAAAATTATAGTAAAAGCGATTCGATGAACGACTACGTCGATAAACAAATAAAATAATGAAGTGAAATTCGATGAATTGATTCTTGTGTAAAAGGTAATTCGAGCAAATGTACAAGCGATCTAACGAAGGGTTCACTATTATCTTGTAGAAACTTTTTTTACATATATTTGTTTTGCATAACGATACTTGGCAGAAGTAACGTTTGGCAGAAACATCTTACGCAGAGTATGCTTTGGCATAAATCATTTCGCAGATTTTTATAATACCGAATCTTATATTGGCATAATGTTGATGAGCATAACAGTCTTCTAAACGAATAGTACTTTCGCAGATAATTTTTTTGCATAATATTTTAGGTGACATAAAGTTGTCAAGCCGAATACCATTTGATTCCAAGATAGACTTCATTGTCTTATCTTGTTGTACAGGACATATGCGGAATACCTAACCTAATCCAAGTCGGACCTGCCCTAAGGTGCAATCAGTACCTAATTTATGCATTACAAATTGTTGTGATTACACATTTTGTCCATGGAGTGGTATGGTAGCCGGCCGATGCCGCGCGGCTCGCTCGCTCGTTAGGGTCTCAGTTCAACCTAACACTCCTCCTCGCTTCGCTCGTCGTCGTACCTAACCTAATCCAAGTCGGACTTGCCCTAAGGTGCAATCAGTACCTAATTTATGCATTACAAATTGTTGTGATTACACATTTTGTCCATGGAGTGGTATGGTAGCCGGCCGATGCCGCGCGGCTCGCTCGCTCGTTAGGGTCTCAGTTCAACCTAACACTCCTCCTCGCTTCGCTCGTCGTCGTACCTAATCCAAGTCGGACCTGCCCTAAGGTGAAATCAGGACCTAATTTATGCATTACAATTGTTGTGATTAAAAATTTAGTGGCAGATGCCCCGCGGCGGCAAGATACCTAACACTGCTCCTCGAACCGCTCGTCGTCGTACCTAACGGTACTTACAGTCTACTACATAAAGTTTACGTAACGCACTTTTCTGCTAATAGAAAATAATTATGCTATTGTAATCGTATGCTATAGGATTATTATGGTACATAAAATTATGCTAAACCAAAGTCGGACAAAGAGATATTCTACAAAACAATGTGCTGCAAAATGTGTCGTATGCGAGGTAGTAGTAATGCCAACTATACCTTTATGCCATCTTACCATTCGACCGAAAGTGTTTCTGCGAAACGTGTTATGCGAAGTGTATTTCTGACCAATATTATTCTGCCAGATGAGGGTAACCCCTAACGAAGTTCGATGAATGATTCCTAAGTTGTAACAAAATTCTGCGAATAGTGTTATGGGAAACGATAATCGATGAAACGATTTTCGGTAAAGTGATGGATTACCAATAATTTTAAAATTAAAGACAACCATAATTATAAAAATACATTACAAAAATCATCTGCACTATTTGATAACTTAGTGTTTCGGAAAGCTTTAAGTACCTGTTCGGCCATTTTCCCCTGTATCGACTCCATACGAGACTTCTGCTCCATCATCCGAGCTTCGTAGTCTTGTGCGATCAACATCGTTTGTTCTTGTAACTCTTTAACCCTGATAGCGTTATTAACATTGGCTTTCAATCAATCAATCAATTATTTTATTTCGGATGTAACTCCATATTTGGGTAGTAACAATAGTAAACTTAATCTATTCGGTCAATATCAGTTGGACGCCTGTGCAACATGTTCCAGTGATGCAGGAAGGGGCCGTCCAGGAGCGCCACCAGCCCACCACCGTCTGCAAGAGGCTGTTCGGGCTGCCGCGCAGGCGCCTCATCAGAGACGCGACGCGCGTTCGTATTAGGTATAGCATAAAAGTCATCCGTGCGCGCGTCGCAAAACATCCCTTCCGCTTTATTACAAGCTTTTATTTATAACTTTGTATGCTGGGCTGGTAATTTGCATACCTACTTAACTTTGATGACAATACAATAATATGGCACCATGGGGCTGGTCTGGTGATGCCAGAAGGTGGCCCTAGGAACTCGGTAATAGATAAAGCAACCCTACTGAGTTCGGTTAGGTACTCTTTAGAATCGTATCAGGGAGCAATTGATAGATGTTCAGAGAAAAGTACAGTCAGCTATAAAAGCTTATCACAAAAAAAATTTTTTCCTTATTTTTCTAAATCAAATATGCTGATGTTCTCTTTTTGAAATTATTAGAGTTGCCTAGAGAGATGTCTTATGAACAATAAAGCTTCGTAGCGGGTACCATAGAAAATAGAATATTGGTATAGGATTGAAAAAGAGCGTTGTTGTGATTTTGTCTGTGTAATTATAATTGACAGATTAAAGTACGCAAGTATAAAAAACACTATTATCGAACATAAATACTCGTAGGTATTCTATAACCAAATAGTAATAATTAAATTCGAATGGGATACATTGGAATCACCTGTTGGTGCCAAACCACTCACTTATAACTATGAAAACAGATGCCACGCATGAAGCCCCTTCAATTAAGAACCGACTTCAATGTTCTTTCTTTTTTTTTGTAATATGCTCTGGACCCTAATAACCCTGATATAAATAAATTTTTGACCATGCCTTAGTATAATAATAATGTACAAAAATATGATATAGGTATTTCATGTGCTTATCATCCAAGAATTCTTTCCAGGTTAATTCAGGAAGAACGTTTTCTATTCTCGTTTGGAGTTTCATTTAAACATTACCTGCTACTATGTGGTGGTAGGTACCATTGCACATCCATTAAGAAGTAGAAGAAGTTGTGGTATATTAACTATAAATAGGTACCTTAGTTCTAGTGCATCACGTTGGCGGGATAACACTTCAATTGTGACTTCACCAGTTTTGGATACTTGCATCAACTTCCTTGAACGAGCGTCATATCGCGTCTCACGATTGCGATGCTGAAGGAAAAAGACTATGTTAATACAACCTAAACTAAAACGGACTGTCTACTCGACTAAAAGTAGATTTATAAACCTATTAAAAGTAAGTAGATGTACCTAATATAAATTATAGTAAAGTGTCACGGAGAGAACAAGCAAGTAGCATTCAGGTTTTAACAATTTTCTTTTTTAAAACTTATGCTACGCTGCCTTCTAGTCTAGAACACTTCATACTCATAGTTTCCTTACAAGTTGCTCATATTCTTTGTGCTTCCGAATCGACTCCTCAAGCTGCGTTCTGGTGTCCTTCAGCTGACGCTCAAGTACGTTGACGCGCTGGCGCGATGAGCGCAGCATAGCCTCCGCCGACGTCACCACTTCCCGCAAGGACTCGCCGGCGGCGCGCTCCTTCTCCAGCTCGTCTTGAATGTTTCTCCAGTACTGCAAAGAATAACGTATTTACGAATCCCTAACAGGATGTGATACAACCTAACGCTACTGGAATGGGTAACCGCTTAACTTATGTATAGTCCCAGAATAAAAACACTACAGAAGCTGAACTCTTTTGTTCTCTGCCGGCTTTTGCAAAGGAATTAGCCTACCAGTATTTGATAGGAAAGTTTGAATGACGTGCAACGCCGTTGGTTGTAGCACGTTGTGGGGCGTGTCGTACTCCTAGGGTTGCCTACACCAACAAAACGGAAACTACGTCTCGATAATTGTACTTGCTTTACATGCTACTTTTTCTTTTATCAAATGCGTCCTAAATAAGACGGACCTAACCCGATCTTTATGATGATGAGACTCTGAGGAGTGCTTACGGATTCAACGTAAACGTGTGCGGTTTTCGCCTTCCGAATCAACTTGATTAGTAGTAAGATCCAGTATTATAAAATTGACCAGATGATGGACCCTGGAAGTATCTACTGGATTTCAGGATTCGTTCATCGTAGATATGTGCAGTTTTCGCATTCCGATTAACTTTTTGAGCAGTTAGAGCCAGTATCATAAAATTTGCCAGATAGTTGACCCTGGAAATGTCCAGTCGCCATCAGATATATCGCAGCATATAAGGCGTTCATAAATATGTGATCATGTACTGTAACGCCCAGTCAATAAGAGTCGTGTTCAGATATTTATGAATACCTTACATGCTACGATATGTCTGATGGCGACTGTCCATTGGATACGAACACTGAATATCTTCCGTTTTGAAATCGGTTAAAAATAATAAATACCTAATTTAAGCAATTGATGCATTAGCTCCATTTCGAATGTGCCGACCCTAATCGAATAAAGGCAGAACGATGGGCGGGCCGGGTCACAATTGTGACCCGTTTCTATATGTATATTTCGTAACACGCAGCGCGGAGTGAACCGCTCTTGGTAGTGCAGGCTAAGAGCCAGGGCGCAGAGGCAGTCAAACTTAAGATAGATAAATGATAAAGCATCCGCCGCATTTGCGTATAAAATATTGTCTTCACATACGCGATATCAGCTGTAGATGCACCATTACCCTCAAATGCGGTATGGTTTTTCAATTGATAATAAGTTTTACAGTTAAAAATCCAGAAACGGATTGGCGGCCATTCTAAAACAATGATGGGAAATCCTAGAAGCATGTTCTAAACTACCGCAAGAGAGACATTGTGCAGCAGCTTTCTCTCATCACAGTGCAATTACTGCCGGACCGTTCCTTGTAGAGCACAATGGAGAGGCCTTTGTATAATAGTAGACGTGATTCCTCCGATATTGTAGCGGGCACTCTGAGGAGTGGGGGAAACAAAATGCCGCATTATTCCTGATAGCTTATAAAAGACAATTTATTTATTTATTGTAATAAATAAATATGCTGTCCATTGGGACAGCATATTTATTTATTACCAAGCGCGTGGTGATGTATTGTGGAGTAAATGTGATTTGATATCGTAAATCTGTTTAGAAACATGCAATATATTACTTTATATACATTACAAATTAATGGTAGGGGATAAAATATATATTAACCAACTAAATGTAAAAAAAAGATAATACATTAGCTAGTCCGTGTCCGTTCAGCTATGCAATTTTCTTACCGAAGAACTGAACAAATCTGTAGCGACACATTGATCGCTCATGGATTGCTTTTGCTCTATTAGAGGCCCTGCTGTTTTGATGTTCCAAAGGGCGAACTGTTTTTGCAAACATTCTATTTTTCTTATTAACATGTCTCGATCTCTCCAGGGTATTCTGTAAAATTTAATAATATTTTTATATTATTTATATTTTAGTCACGTAAGGTAGACTCGCCTAAATAACAAGACATACCAGCAAAATATCGGTAATTTTACGCCTTGTCATGTAGAAATGGAAAAAACTGGCCTTATTTCTTGTTTTACATTATAAATAAAACAATTTGCAAAATATCAGCTTCCTAGCTAGGTATCATTGAACATACTAGCTGCTCAGCCTTCGTAATTAACAACATTTCAAATGTTCAAATTTCAGTAATTTATTATCATTATCACATTTAACACGGTACAACCCAAAGCCATTATTTTAATTTGATTATACACCGACTAGTTGTGAAAATATTCAAAAAATGTAAAAGAAGCACCTAAGCCGAAGAATCGACACTTAAAATGATGTCGCTCGGTGGGATAACAGTTGGCAGTCACAACGCACAAAAAGAACAGCAATTAAATTTCCATACTAAATCATCCTTGGTAATAGTCCGAATGTATTATGACTTTCTGCGCTGTGACCAATTACTTGTCACCTACGCTCTTTTAGCATGGGGAACTTGGTCCAGCCGTTTGAGCGTGAAGAAGTAACTAACATACACATAAACAGACAAACACACTCACAAACTTTCGGCTTTATACCATTAGTGTAATTATCAAAAAAACAACATGGTTAAAAAAAAAATTAAGCCATTGATTTATATTCATTCACTGAAAAATTTAAATGCGTAACGCGCTGGGCCGGCAATGATTCCCGCTCTCTTCCACCAGGTTACGCATTTCAATTTTTCTTCGAGCTTTGATCTTTGTATCAATGGTTTAATATAAAAATTCTGGTGTAATTATACCCACATAAAAAAAATGAGGCATTAGGTACATGTTTCATACAACCAGAAGAAGACAATTACAGACCAGTCACATAAATCCTAATATTCTCAAAAGTGTTTGAAAGAGTTATGCATGATAAAATAACGGATTTTTTTAATAGGCACGATGCATGTTTTAAGTAATAGTCAATACGGCTTTCGTAAAAACAGTTCGACTTCATTTGCGTGTTTTAGTCTTATTAAACTGGTCATGGAGAACTTAAACAATAAAAGAGCTATTGCAGTAATCTTCCTAGATATGAGCAAAGCTTTCGACTTCGTTTGCCATAAGACTCTGCTAAGGAAGCTGGAAAACTACGGGGTCAGAGGAATTTCTGGTAAATGGGTTGAAAGTTATCTCAAAAATCGGCAGCAATGCACTGAACTAACGTCCATTGAGGAACATAAAAAGACGTCTATTCGGTCTAATTATAAGGCAAATAATTTCGGCGTACCACAAGGCAGTATATTGGGTCCACTGTTATTTCTAGCCTATATTAATGACCTTCCCGATTGCATAGCTCATCCATGTATATTATTTGCGGATGACACAAATATAGCGGTTCAATGTGATAACAATGAGCTGTTTGAAACCGAAATTAATAACGCAATAGAAGATGTTATACGCTGGCTAGGAATAAATAATCTCAAAATAAATGTAAGCAAAACGAACTTAATCCAATTTCAGACCTGCAGAGCTAACTTTAAAAAACTAGACAACATAACTTATAAAGGACAGTCGATTGAACAGGTAGATTCTACAAAGTTTCTGGGCCTTACACTAGATAAATATTGTAATTGCACAGAACATGTGGATAATGTATGCACGAAAATAAACAAATTTATATATGCCCTCACAAGAACAAAACAAGTAGCATCCGACCAAGCCGCACTGAGTACATACCACGCTTACCTATCCTCAGTTCTGCGCTATGGTCTTCTGCTCTGGGGGAATTCTATAGACGTCGATCGAACTTTCAAGGCTCAAAAAAAATGCATACGAACCCTATGTAGTGTCGGTTATAGGGAATCATGCAAGCCACTATTTAAAAAACTGCGTATTTTACCCCTTCCTTGCCTAGATATATTGGACGTTTGTACACCCAGTTATTTTTGAAACAAAATTTGAAATGTTTAATGCACGTACGAGAGCATAATCTGCATGTTCCAAAGGCGTCCTTATCGACATTTAAAAAGAATGCGTATTAATCTGCGATTATAATTTATAAATTATAATAAGCTACCCGACTATATTAGATTTTGTAATTTTTTTAGTTATAAGACACAACTTAATAACTATTTATTGGACAGATGTTTTTATTCTGTGAAAGAGTATCTTACATCAGATTAAGTGAGCAAGACATAGTGAGCTATTTTTATTGTAGTTTTTATTTTGACTTTACTTATGTAATTTGCCGTTGCTTAAATTGTTATGGGACATGATATGCATATAATTTATAAGACATGTAATGATTAATTGTAATACTGACTAATTATTTATTATTGTATGTAGCATTTAATTTAACATGATAATTGCAGATTAGCTTTAGCTTTAGATAGGACATGTTTTATTTATTTTAATTGTTATGATTTTAATATAGTTAACAGTATCGACTCCTGTGCATATTTACACGTCGCGCCAGCGGCATAATATGTGAAACTTTTATTATGTAACACCTGCTGTACCAAATTTTATGTAAATAAATCATTAATTCATTCATTCATAAATTTGTAAATAAAATGTTATCAATTCAGTCTAGTGAACAAATACTTACTTAGCCAATTCTAGACTCTGATCAATTTTGGTTTCCAAATTTTTAGCAACTTCAACGACCAATTTGTGCAAATTCTTAGTGTCTGAGTCAAATTTTGCATTCTTCATTTTCCAGTCTTGAAACTAAAATGGAGACAAACAATTATCAATGAGTCGATTTTCTCCACGGCTTCACTCATGTAGAAAGATGAACATACAAAATTCAACACCTTTTTAGCCCACTATTCTGTTATGATATCTAAGCTATTATTACAAAAAAAGATATGGAAATCTGTTACGTGGTTTTTGCGTGATGTATGTGGAACTTAGGTACTTTTTCAACATATATACCTAAGGTCACCTTAGGCAATTGCGACTATGGGACAAATGCGTATTTTGATGATATCATAGGAACACTTTATATTACCACCGCTCTCTTTTTAATATCAATAGTCTCAAACTGTAGGCAGTAAGAGTATTTTTTTTTTATATCATAGGGGCAAACGAGCAGACGAATCGCCTGATGGAAATTAGCGACTACCGTCGCCCATAGACACCTGCAACACCAGAGGAGTCACAAGTGCGTTGCCGGCCTTTCAGGTGGGAGTACGCTCTTTTCTTGAAGGTTTGAAGGTCGTATGTTAGATAATAGTATGATATCACCAAAAGCATTTGTCCCATAGACGCAATTACATAAGAAACTTACGTTAGTACTGTCAGCGCGCACCCTTGCGCGCACATACTGCAAAATTTCTAAGCGTAGCGCCATCAGATCAGCGCCCATGTTTAGGACTTCTTCTGGGATCTTTGACAGTAAAGAATTCAATTCCTTGAGTGTCGCCGGGCCTGTTCAAATAGGATGTGTGTAGTCATATCTACTTAGTATAATCAAACGCATACTGTTTATAAACATGTTATACCTAAACACCGAAATGTTAAATATTTTTATAGAATCTTTTTTATCGATTCTATTTTTTATGTGGAAATACCACATTTTTATTTTTATAAATAATGACACAAAGGTAAATTAAGAAAGAAAAATTGAATGCGATCCACTACATGCCCTGCTTAGATTGTAGTGGATCGCATTCCATTTTTCTTTCTTAATTTACCTTTGTGTCATTATAATTTACCGAAATGTTAGATTCGCAAAAAGAGCGATTAGAGCTGACTATCGCCAAAAGTATTTAATTTATTTATTTATAATATATATTTAATTCAAATGTCAAGTACATCGTCCCACAAAACTGTTTTCACGTCACGGTTTGACTGTGGGATCCGTGAGTCTATCTACTATACTGTATTATAATATATCTAGGTATATCAATAGAAATCTTAATTAGTAACAAGATATAATTAGGTACATACCAGGCAAGTATATAGATAGACAAATATAATTATCAATTTAAATAAATTAAATACTGTCGCAGGAAAGTATTTTAGTAAGGTATTTTTTTTATTAAGCTTTGTTTATTAAGTATGGTACGCGCTTTACAATGAGCCTGTCCCCAAAGTAATTGCTTACTCAGGGAACAGCATACTTACCTGCAGCTACAGACTTGGTGCCATTTTTATGGCTCATTTAAGATAAGTTACTCTCTTGATTGCCGTGTTGACTGGTTGATAGTAATTATTTGTGTTTTAGGGTTGCCAGAAGAATTTTACATAGGTAATTTAAATAACTTGTCTAACTAATAATCATTTCTATATTTATTTTTAGTTTCATTCTTTACTAGTAGTCGTCAAGCTATCTAATTTGCAATTTTTCTATTTTCTCCAAATTAGTTTTAAAAGTGAGGCCATAGCAATCCTGAGAGTAACCTATAATGGATTCTACTAGTGACACATAAAAACATTTTAGCGTGCTTTTTGGCACTCTATAGCTTAGATGATAAAATCTCCAAGTAGGACTCTTAATTTACCTACTACAAATATAGTCTATTATGAGATGACCATGAGATATTTTCATCTATTTTCATGCCAAAGTAATGCAAGTTCATCTCTCTAATATCTCTCTTGGTATTCCTATCTTGTCTCACAGTCACAGTTTCTTTTAAATTAGGTGTACTTTGACTTAATACTAATTGTCTATCATAGTTACGAAGATTAACGATATTTTACCTATTATGCCCTTGATGTCTGTGTGTCCAAACAGCTTTGGGTCGCCTCGCGCAAGCATCAACAGATCGTACCCCGACCACCCTTTTACCGACACCAGCTGCGCTTCTCCGATGGATTTACTGGAATCTACACCTGACAGAATCTCCAAATCTTTCACCTGAGCGAAGAGCTCTATGAATATATCCTGAATGAATAAAAAGGGAAATACGAAACTTATTATTTTACCGTCATACAAAAATAAAGGTAGATTTATGGAAAGACATTTTTTATCTTTCCTGTTAAAATAAGTGAAATGCCCGAGGGATATGTCCCAATTTATTCCGGATTATACCCTTAAAAAAACCTAATCCTATCCTTGTTTTTTTTTCGAGAGCCATGCTTTATGTGTAATAATTGTATGTATATAGATAGGATGAATTAGGTACGAATATTAAGCAGATCCGTTGTCAGGCTATAGCAGCACACGACTGGACATGGATATAATAAGACAATATAGTATACGATAACTTTCCCCACCAATTCTATTATAAATCCTGTTATGTCCAAAGCCCATGACCATGAATAACTATACCATTTAAAAGTTATGTTGTTAATAAATTATTACTTGTTGCTCCATCAACGTCGTCCGCAATTGTACGAGCTCTCGTTTCTTCTTGGCCATGACGCGCAAATTTTTGGCCATAATGTTACGGCATAGCGCCTGTTTATCTTCTGTAAGAAATCCAATAAGATTGTGCCCGTAACGCATCTAAGGGTTCTGTGGATTTTCTATGACTGCGCTCCACATATTTACATTAAATAAAATAATTTTACAACAACAATAATGCTTACTGGAAAAAAAAATCGCTGTTTACGAAAAGAAATAGTATGCAAATTAAAGCGCAACAGTACGCCTATTTTCTAATTCTTAAGTCATCTGGAAGAGGGTTCAAGTTTTTGATTATAATTGATCAGTCAGTCGTGTGGGATTCGAAGGAGTCGAATGGGTCGTAATAAATAAGCAACATTTCTTGTGTAAGAATGAAAAGCTACTTATCTAAGCATCGTCAGTAACTCTAAATTGTTCATATGACAAACATACTTAATACGTGTGAATGTGCCACTAGATCCTTATTTTTTGTTACCTTTGCCTTGACACAAGTGCTGGCATAGCTATGGGGACAGCATTACCAAATCCCACACACCTTACCTTTTAGGCATATTGTTTTCATTGAAGCCGAGACTGGAAGGTAGTCTACACATTTAAAAGCTTGCGTTGATGAGTTCTGAAACAGTTAGACATACACATTTTTAAAACTGAAGTGGTGTTGATATTCAGACCTAGGATTATGCGGGGCAAAATTTAACGACAGCTAAGGATCGCTTTTAATATAGATAAACACAACTATGGAAATATTTCCCATATACGGTTACGATTATCTACCATCTACCACTGCACTATGAAACATTTTTTATTTTATTTAATGGTAGTCATACTCCAGTAATCGAGCATACCTTTCCCGGTCCATGTTATCAACATAAAAAGCGTGTATATTTTTTTTTTATTAAACGGTTTTATTGAAAATAAAGATTAAAATTATGTATACAAAATTCTAAAAGGTAAAAAAATAATTCGGTAGATCCTAGGTACTTATCACACCCTCTCCTCATCAATGGCATTCATCATCATCATCATCATCTCAGCCATAGGACGTCCACTGCTGAACATAGGCCTCCCCTTTGGACTTCCATATATACCGGTTGGAAGCGACCTGCATCCAGCGCCTTCCGGCGACCTTTACAAGGTCATCTGTCCATCTCGTAGGTGGACGTCCTACGCTGCGCTTGCTGGTCCGAGGTCTCCACTCGAGCACTTTACGGCCCCATCGGCCATCTGCTCTGCGTGCTATGTGGCCTGCCCATTGCCACTTCAACTTGCTAATCCGGTGAGCTATATCGGTCACTTTAGTTCGTCTACGGATTTCCTCATTTCTGATTCGATCACGTAGAGACACCCCGAGCATAGCCCTCTCCATTGCTCGTTGAGCGACTTTGAGCTTTGAGATGAGGCCGATAGTGAAAGACCACGTTTCGGTGCCGTAAGTCATCACTGGTAACACACATTGGTTGAAGACTTTCGTCTTGAGGCACTGAGGTATGTCGGACGAAAAGACATTGCGTAGTTTCCCGAACGCTGCCCAGCCGAGTTGGATTCCCTTCGGCCGCGTACGTAACCGGAGTTTCGTAACCAGTTGCGATAGAAAACTTTTTCGGTCTTGATTGAAACCGGTTGCGAACGAAAACTATTTTGTTCTGATACGAAACCAGTTACAAACGAGCACTTTTTGTTTTTGTACGAAACCTTTCGACCATTCATAAAACCAGCATCTTCATACTATAATCTCTACTCTTCATATACTCGTTACATAGGGTTACTGCCTACTGGTGGAACTGATTGAGGAGCTAAAATGCCACAAATTTGACGCCTCATATGTATTGCAAAAATTCAGTAGTTTCCAATATTTCTTACATTTTTGTTTGAGTATGTCATGATAATTAAATAAAATTACATTTAAATCCACTTTCAATTTAATTTTTCAATTTGACATTATAATTTTCGTTTCAAACACTGTTTTTTGAAATGGCTGTTTAGTAAATATAAGTTTAGTAAAATAAAGCACAGTCAAGTTCATAAACGTGTATCGTAGGAAAATATTGGGTAACGAACTTTCGATATCAGTTTAAAGTTTTTTACTATCTGTTTTATTTACAGAATAATCGTCTGGCTACACTTAACGATTATAACCTGTGTAAATTTCCATACTAAACACATTAACATAGATTTCGTTAATTACACCTACCAAAAAGAGGAGTGTTAAGTTCGTGTGTACATCATTTTGACAACTATCAATAAAATTTTCACGTTGTGCAGTAAGCATCATAAACATGTGTGTTCTGGCACCTTATTGCTTGGTCGAAAAGTATATGCATGTTTATGATGCTAACTGTACCTATTCAGAGGATATTTGTTATGCAGGTATTGACCTGGTAAGCAACGTTCAAGAGTGTAGCCATTTAAGTGTAGCCAGACGATTATTCTGTAAATTAAAGAGATAGTAAAAAACTTTAAACTGATATCGAAAGTTCGTTACCCAATATTTTCCTACGATACACGTTTATGAACTTGACTGTGCTATATTTTACTAAACTTATATTTACTAAACAGCCATTTCAAAAAACAGTGTTTGAAACGAAAATTATAATGTCACGTTAATGAAATTATCATGACATACTCAAACAAAAATGTAAGAAATATTGGAAACTACTGAATTTTTGCAATACATATGAGGCGTCAAATTTGTGGCATTTTAGCTCCTCAATCAGTTCCACCAGTAGGCAGTAACCCTATGTAACGAGTATATGAAGAGTAGAGATTATAGTATGAAGGTCTTTGCTGGTTTTATGAATGGTCGAAAGGTTTCGTACAAAAACAAAAAGTGCTCGTTTGTAACTGGTTTCGTATCAGAACAAAATAGTTTTCGTTCGCAACCGGTTTCGATCAAGACCGAAAAAGTTTTCTATCGCAACTGGTTACGAAACTCCGGTTACGTACGCGGCCGAAGGGGTTGGATTCGGCGGTTGACCTCTTTCTCGAAGTTGGACCTACCTAATTGGA